>OZ059848.1:0-1200000 GCA_964057195.1 Orthosia cruda | reverse complement strand
GAACTCAATGTACAGAAATCACTAGAATTTGTCCTATTACTAAATTGGAGATAAAATATCTATCTAAGCCAAGGCATATAAAATATGGTGTCCCTCAAGGTAGCGTACTGGGGCCACCCTTTTTCTTAATATACATTAATGATCTTCCAAAAACTGTAGATCATAAAATGGTACTGTTTGCAGATGACAGCACGACTATTGTGGAATGTACTAATCCTAATAATTACCAAAATGACATATATAATTCTCTGAGTGACATTATAAATTGGCTTGACAAAAATAATCTTGTAATAAATTTAAATAAAACAAAAGTTATGCATTTCCACCAGCGCCGTAAGAACCCACTAGTTAATGTAGCCTATAATAACTGTAGAATAGAAGAAGTTACAAATGCAAAATTCTTGGGTATAACTATAGATAATAAACTAACCTGGAAACCTCACATAGAGGAAATCTGCAAGCGCGTGAGTAAATCTGCATATCTATTATTCCAATTATCCAAAAAAGTAAATACTGACACACTTTTAAAAGCCTATCATGGATTGGTCGCTTCTATTTTGAGATATGGTGTTGTTTTTTGGGGACAGTCAACTAATAGAGAACTTGTATTCAGGATGCAAAAAAGATGTGTACGATCAATGTGTGGTCTAAGAACAACGGATAGTTGCGTTCCTTACTTTAAAAAATTAAAAATACTGACTTTTCCGTCTTTGTATGTATTGGTAACTGCATTATTTGTAAAAACTGATCAACAATTATTTCAAAAATTTGCATCTATCAAGAGAACCCCAATTCGTGCCCAATATGAGAATTTGTTATGTCAATACAAGTGTAAAACTGCTTTATTGAAAAAAAGTTTCTTTGGTATTGCTCCAGATATTTATAATAAAATACCTGATAATATTAAATGTATGCCACTAAACAAATTTAAAAAGTCTCTTCAGGGGATATTACTAGAGAAGTGCTATTACAGTGTGGATGAATTTTTGAACGATATTTCGCTTGTATAGAATTCTAAATTTGATTTTTTTTCTGTTTGTATTACTCAAATGAAATAAAGAATTTTACATAGTAATTTTTTTATTGAATTTAAATTGTGAAATAGTTATTTTTAATTGAATTTAAATTATGACAGCGATTTTTCATTTAATTTAGGTTTTGACATTGTAATTTCAATTTAATTTAGGTTTTGACATTGTAATTTCAATTTAATTTAAATTTTGACATAGCAATTTTTTATTTAATTTGGGTTTTGAAATTGTAGTTTTAATTTAATTTAAGTTTTGACATAGTGTTTTTTTATTGAATTTAAATTTTGACATTGTAATTTCAATTTAATTTAAATTTTGCAATTGTATGTATTTTTTGTATTGTTTGTCTAGTGCAACAAATTTTGTACGCCATAAATGGCAAAACATGTAGCCACCTCATATTTATATAAGACCATGTACTGTACTCATGTTTTACAAAATAAATATATCTTATCTTATCTTATCTTAGTTTTAGTTGCACCTGCCATATTTTTAGGTTAGTCATAGAAAATGTCTAAGGTATTAAGTGTAAAGTATGACGAAAGTAGAACTAGGCATGAGTAATAAAGGGAAAAAATCTAACTAAGTTAAAGTCATTAGAGGGTATAAACTCCTGGTTCAACTGGATCAAGCACACTCCTCAACTGGCCCGCGGCTCTTCAACACATTAATAAATACAACCATGTATACAAATATGTGCGTGAAGATCGCTCTGTGCCTGGCTCTGATCGTCAGCATCGACGGTTACGTGCTGAAACATCGCACACTGCCTCTGTCAGCGGAAGACATGACTGTGGATATCACTGTGAGAAGCAAGGAAGACCCTCGTCACCCTCTATCGACAATGAAGATCGATATCAACGAAAAGGACAAGAAAGTGGCAATTTCGATGTGCGAAACTCCATCAGGAGTGCTGGAACCTGTGTCCAAGAAAAACAACGACGTGCCAACTCTGGGAGACCGTCACGGTGTTATGAATGTTGGAAACTGCCCTGAGGACCATACTCCTAAAGGTATTTACTGTATTCCCAACTCGGAGGAAGACAACGACAACAACGACAACTACATCAACAACAACTACTAGATAAAGGACCACCAGACTAACTGAATAATCATTTTGTACGTCCTTCTATTTTATTGATTTATAAATCCGCATTGTGAAATATTATCTGTATTTTTTGTTGTGTTTTAATGCTTCATATTGCGGTGGCCTATGTAGATTTTTCCTATTTTACGGTGGTTATTATTACAACATTAACCTTTACCTTTCCTTGAGAACAAACATGATATCAAAAACACACACCAACACAAAACACAGCTCAACTCAAAAGCATAATATGGGTACTAGGTACCTTTGTTCCACTGAAGATAAAAATTGGACGGTAGACCTTTACTCGATTGCAAGGAGTATCTTGGGCATCTTAATCTTAACTAATATTGTAATAAAAAAAGAGACCGAATTTTTGAGTTTATTCCTACGGGTAGAGTAAACTCTTAAATGAAAAAAAAATGCATTATTTGAAAGATACATTATTCCAAATGATTATATAGTTATCGCTATTAATTATTATAATAATAATGCTATCTAGCCGGTTTCGGCCACAGCGACCGCAATCATTGGCTAATCATTGGCCAGCAAATCTGAGCTCTCAACTGTGGTTGAGAGCTCAGATTTGCTGGTCTGTTATGTGCTCTCATGTGACTTGCATATCCACCCTTGGCCGAAAAACTCCGAGTACAAAGCGGACACGTCAGAACACCGTTGACTACGTGATAAATAGTAGCTATTGGTGGTCTAGCTTTGAGGTCGTCGTGTGTGTGGTCCAATTCCGACCTCCTTCTATCCTCAAAGGCCTGCACCTGCCGCTGCACACGACGTCTTCACTCGGGCTGATTTTGTGCTTGATTCTCCCAAAGTGTGGGGTCAATGTCGCCTCTCTTCATGTGTCTATTCTGAACATCCTTGAAGCGCAGGAACTGCCCACCACGCCTCCGTTTCCCTTCCTGGAGTTCAGAATAGAATATACGCTTAGCTAGCCTTTGTTGCTGCATCCTGGAGACATGCCCGCACCACCTAAGCTGACGTCTCATCAAGTAGGCCTCCATACCAAGGACCTTTGCTCGTCTTAGGACGTTTGTGTTTCTTACTCGATCTGACCATCTGATGTTCAGTATGTTCCGGAGGCCCACTAGTGACCCAGGCAAAGCCGGACGGGTCACTAGTGTACAATAAAGGTTTTATAAAAGTTTGGCTTTGGGGCTTATTTTGTCTTACAAACCAATGCGAATATCTTTTCGATATATGTGGCATTCTATAAAATAGTTCTTTGGCCCAAATTTGGCCAAAAACGGGGATGTCATACCGCCAATTTACCCGAGTTCCAGTTACTATTTGCTAATACAAAAATCAAATAACACATTGTTGACCTGCAAAACAAACCCTTAACACCACGCTCAGCTTAAGCGAGACCAACCTGGCAGTTAGTTACAAATAAATTGCTAGAATAAATAGTGGTGGTAGCAATTATCAAAAAAACGCAGAAGTCCCAGAGAAAAACGGTGTGCTTTTTAAGATATTTTCAAAATGACTACTTTTACCAATATCTGTCAATGAAATATTGTAACAAGTGACATCAAGTACCCAACGCTTTTTTACAATAAAATGCATTTTTTTGTTAATCACACTATTCTACTTTTTAGTTTGGTTTTCTATTAATGCAACTACCTCCCTGTGATGGGAGTGGGTAATTAGCGTGTCTACTGTCTTCCATGGATGTGATAGCCGTTTCTCAGAATCCTATTATTTTAATATATGTACTTGGTGCAGAGCACTACCGTGTCTTCGAATATAACAAAAACACATGTCTTAGCACGGGCCTTTATACTTGGCACAAAGACACTAACGTCTACCGGGTATCGGATAAAAAAATAAACGCTGGTCTTGAAGATCATGATAAAGATAATAGGACAAACTATTTAAATTATTGCATTGTCAACGGTCCTTGATATGTGTGCAAAGTTTCAAATAAATCCGCAGTTTTGAAGGGGGTGAAAATCACGTTCAAAGATTCCGTTACAAAGATACATCCATACCAAGCTAATAAAAGCGTGTCAATGATACAACTATGAGTATGATCATTCCCGCAAATCCATACCATAGCCAGCAGCGGTTGGAAAAAACTGGTGGAGAACGCTCCTTGATGTAAGAGGTAATAATAATTACTGAATCTGGCTTGGGACTAGATAACGCGTCACGTACAAAATCAATGCCAAACTCTGTTCGCGTAAATATATACATACTATCATATATTTACAATACTTACTATAGCTTCTTTGTTTAGTAACGAAATGAGATGTTTTCAAACAGTTTTAAGTTCAACCTAAGTACAACCTTGACACCTAGTAATAAAGTCTCAAATCTTCAAAATATTATCTTATTCTTACGACCATTCGTCACAAAAAACGAGCAAAGCATTATATTACTTCTCAACATCGTCATCTGCTTAGCCTTTTTCCCAACTATATTGGGATCGGCTTCCAGTCTAACCGGATCCAGCTGAGTACCAGTGTCTTACATGGAGCGACTGCCTATCTGACCTCCACAACCCAGTAACTGGGTAACACGATACCTCTTGGCAAGACTGGTGTCAGATCTCAAGCTTCTGACTACCCGTAACGACTGTCAAAGATCTTCAAATGACAGCCGGGACCAACGGCTTAACGTGCTTTCCGAGGCACGGAGGAAACTCGGTGTGTTGAAATGGTCACCCATCCACGGACCGACCATGTAACGACACGATCCGTAACGACTGTCAAAGATCTTCAAATGTCAATGGCTTAACGTGCTTTCCGAGGCATGTTGAAAATGGTCACCCATCCACGGACCGAACTCGTCAAGCGTTGCTTAACCTTGATGATCGACCAGTGCGGCTGTTACTATTTAGCCACGAGCTCCTTCCTCCTACTGAGATATTGTTAATGTTAGACAATAAATTGTTTCTTTATAAATAGTAATAATTTGGCAAAATATATACATATTGTAAATAGATATGTTTAATATTAGTTTTCAGAAAACTTCCGGTAGCATTAGACAGTATATTATTATCGAATTATAGATAATGTTATTTTCTAATGCTTAAAATCAATAGCAGTTGCGTGTGAAACGATGGTCATACGCCATATTCGGAAATCGTGTTACGTATAGGATTTCCCGTTATTACTTGTATTATTTGGAATATTCCTTATGATTTAATAAAATCCTTCCTTGTGATTTTAAACAATTAATTTTGTTTCAATTCTCTAACCACAAACAATTATTCATAAAATGAGTCGGATTCGTGCAGGACACCTTGAAGTAAATTGTGTTCCTGCAACTTATGGTCTACCTACGGATTTTACACTGGTCTACATCAGTAGCCCTACTGCGTCCCGCATCCAGCGGATCCCCGCAACCTTCACCAGGTCATCGGACCTGGTGGGAGGCCTTCCAACGCAACGTATTCCGGTTTCGGTCACCACTCCAGAACTTTCTGCCCCATCGGCCATCCGTACTGCGAGCAGAGTGCCCTGCCCACTGCCACTTAAGTTTGGCAATTATTCGAGCTATGTCGGTAACCCAATCAGGGTTGCGGGTTGTTGCAGGTTGCTCTTGCGGATCTCTTAATTTCTGATTCATTCATTTTGGTGTTCACCTACGCACAAAGCCATCCGTAACATACCCTAGGTTTTTAAAATGATCGGCCCAAAACATTTTGCTTGTTTTTTTGTCTATAGAAACTAAAGATTACCTTGATCCTCGTGCAAATTAGTGCTGGCTAAAATTGCTTGTTTCAAACAAGTTAATTCAATTATATTTGTAAATCTCGGTCTCAACATTTATCTGGTGGTCACCAAATGAGATTCTGTTTTTCAAGTGTTTTGGCTATGTTCTGTGTTGGAGGATATTATATATTCGCGAGCTGGCTAACCACTTGATCCACCGACTGCACAGCATTATATTTTTCTTGGTTATATCTTTTTGGTTCATTTCTTATGCAGTCAAGTTTTTGTTTTTTTTTGAGGTTCAACTTTGTTTTTTTTTGTGAATTTATACCGATTTCTCTATTAATTGTAGACCGACTTTGATTTCTTTTTTGTTTGAAAGAGTATGGTCTGAAATTGGTCCCATTTTAATTCGGTGAAGATCTGATGAAGAACTTCGGAGATATACACTTGAACTATTCAATAAATGACGGCAAATCTCTAGGGATTGCTGTAATCGTATGTCTGTTTATTGTTTATACCATTTCATTTGTGAGTTCCAGGAAGCAACGCATTTGAATGTAATTTCTTTACAATAAAAAATATTCTTATTCTTATTGCATAACATAAAAACACGCCAGTACGCTCTAAAGGGGTACGCAGATGTGTACAGTTCACCTTGGTTTACTCTCACTTCACCGGTTATGTTCAAGTTTCATAGTATTCGGGTAATCTATTCTGGCATTATAGGTACCTACCTTACTAAAGGCAAGTTGCCTATTAGTGAAAATAAAAAAACTTTTTATAAAAAAATACTACCGACTTCCAAATAAAAACACTACAAAGTAAAAAATTACTTTCTTTTTGGAAGTCGGTGTCTTTGGTAGGTACCTGTTTTTTCGTTATGGTGTCCGCACAGACACACACCTGTGTCAATGTGTTTCTCGAATTATGTGATCGTATGTAGGATTGACTCGATTTCGTAACTTTTATTTATCAGCCATTTGTGATTTGTGATTTTTTTGCAGTCGTGGTATATAATAGAATAAATGTTTTGTTCTTTATTTAGAATATTGTATATGTGTGATGATTGTTTTGTATATTGTCTCGTGGCAAATGTGGTTCTGACTGAAGTTTCTGGAGCGACATTATTCTTCCTCCTAGATTGTGTCCTGGAAGGGATGAAGGGAAGTGATTTATGTTTTTTTAATGTAATCTGAAGATTATATAGCTTTCTAACTGACAAAAGATTCGAGGTTAAGAGGGATAGTGGGCTCTAGTGGGCCTTTCTCCATACAAAAACATTCTGCTGTTTTTTTCGTGGAAATGCCTCTAGAGCAATGATTTTTTCCATAAAATCTAAGTCTGATTAATACGTGCCCCTATCATTTCGTTTTTTCCAAAACATAATCACTAAAAGAAATATGACAATTCAAAAACCCAAAAGAAATGCCCGTTTTTACCGTTATGTTCAGACGACTTTCAGACAAAATTGATAAATATTTAACAAAAAAGAAAATGATAGAAGCATAGATATACCTTTTCTCTAAATTTTGATACAAGATTTTTTTAAGATCAGTCCAGTTTTGAAGAAGAAAACAGCAGAATACGAAACGTCTTTTGGTCAAGGTTTTTGTAGGTAAAATCAGCCGGAGCTGCAGTTGCCCCTTTCGCACTTTACCGGGGGAGGTTAGAAGTGAGGGAGGGTAAAGCTTACACTTACACTAATAGAGAAGTGATATTTTTTATCGATTCTCTTGTGAGTGGTATATATAACGTTAAAAACGGTACATTACAATGTAATGTAACGTTTTTTACTAATGGTACAATGCAGAGAAATGCTCACTTACCTAAAGCATTTCCATGTAGCGTACAACTCGATCGCTTCAAAAGATTCAACGCAAATTGACTGTGACAGACGGTCAGACACATGAGTGATCTTAGTTCTGTTTTTCATCATACACTCATACACATCAATCGGAAATACTGAACCCTAAAAATCAATAAAGCATTTACAAGATTCTGTAAAAGTCATGTGTTGCAACATGATTCCATTCGATTGCATAAATTTGAACTTCTATGGACAATTATTACTCATTTAATGTAATACAGAGTGATTCACTTAATAACGGCAAAATGCAAAGTATGACGAAAGTAGAACTAGATACTTATGCGTAATAAGGGGAAAAATCTAACAAAGTAAGTCCAGTTAACGTCATTACACGGGTATATAAACTACTGATTCAACTAGATCTAGCACACTTCTCAACTGGCCCGCGGTCCTTCAGCACATTAATAAATACAACCATGTATTCAAATATGTGCGTGAAGATCGCTCTGTGCTTGGCTCTGATCGTCAGCATCGACGGCTATGTGTTGAAACACCGCACACTTCCTCTGTCAGCGGAAGGCATGACTGTGGAGATCACCGTGAGAAGCAAGGAAGACCCCCGTCACCCTCTGTCGACAATGAAGATTGATATCAACGAAAAGGACAAGACAGTGGAGATGTCGATGGCCGAAGCTCCATCAGGAGTGCTGAAACATCCCTCCAAGACAACCAACGACGTGCCGACTCTGGAAAGCCGTTCTAATGTGGTGGTTGGAACGTGCCCTGCGGGGTACACCGCTCGCGGTCGTTTCTGTGTCCCTAGTGACTACTAGACTATAAACCAACCTAACTATTTTCCAAATACTGTGATACGTGCTTCTATTTTGTTGATTAATAAAACTTCATTGTGAAATACAACGGTTTTTGTTTGTTGCTAATTCTACCTCTTCCTAAAGGATTCTGTGGAATCTTCTGACTACACGCTGTCACAATTAATGGGACATCCATTAATTGTGTTTAATTCACTACACATAGTATTTTGATCAGAATGATTTGAATATATCCACTCTAAATACACACTTACATACGTTCACACTTACGTTAGTAGAGTCAGAGAGCTCAGGCTACTTATGGAATAATAATCCTACACCACACCACTGCAATTACTCCCTTTCTTTGGCAAATTTGCATACAGCTGGGTTCGAATGTATTGCAACAGGTCTGTCTTTTGTTTATTTTTTTGTAGTGTGCTTCGTCTTCCGCGCTGGGTTCACATGGTAACTAATTGTACTCCTTTTCATCGAGAGGAAAGAGAAAGGAAGACGCAGGCCTCCTACTGTGTCCCAGCAGCGAAAACGTTGTTTGGAATTTAGGAGGCTCTGTAAATTTATCCTTGTGATTAGTTTTGAAAATGAAAAGATATCTAATAGACGACGTTTTCAAATATATTGAATAGTGGCATGCTAACGATTGATGGCATTAGAAGACTTTCTCCTTTGAACTACTAGGCCGTTAAAACTTTGTAGAGCGTCTAGTAAACCTCGATGTGTCAGCCCCGGATCTACGATTTTTTCGAACCGGGGCAAAACCTTGATAGTGGCGCCCCCTCCCTTCAGTGTTTGAGAAAAACTGCTAAAACTGCCAATGAGTAGCATTTTTGTGACTATTAGTTAAAATAATAATCCTTTAATAAATCTAACTTTTTATTATCTAATAACTTTTATTTGTGACATAAAACAGACACATAAAAAATATATAACCAGGAAAATATACAACTTTACACGGCGTGCTTTCTTTTCTGCGAAAGAATCTATTAGCTCCTCCAAGTCCGTCGCATAGGCAGTTTTGTTTTCAATGGTTAAAAAAGTTAGTTTTAAGCTAGAAAAGTTTGTTTTTAAAACATATTATATTAAGATTCGATTACTTGATAAAAACCTGTGAGATTGTAGGAAAAGAGGCTTCATTCATATTTCGAATTCTTGTCTCAAGGATTTGGCGCCTCCATGAAACTGCCGCCCGGGGCAAGTGTTACTACAAACTTTTATAGCTTAAAACTAACTTTTTTAACCATTGAAAACAAAACTGCCTATGCGACGAGTTTTGTTTTCAATGGTTAAAAAAGTTAGTTTTAAGCTAGAAAAGTTTGTTTTTAAAACATATTATATTAAGATTCGATTACTTGATAAAAACCTGTGAGATTGTAGGAAAAGAGGCTTCATTCATATTTCGAATTCTTGTCTCAAGGATTTGGCGCCTCCATGAAACTGCCGCCCGGGGCAAGTGCCCCGGTTTGCCCCCCCTTAGATCCGGGGCTGCGATGAGTTATTTATCATCCAGGGAAGCCAGCGACAGTTTCCTGTTGACTATTTTTCATCTTCATAGGTACATTTATGAGGGTCAAAAGTGGTCAATTGGGATTTTTTGATGTAGGTACTATTTGTAAACAATGCAGCCCATCATTCATACCATTCTAAGTGGCTATGACGTGCAACGTGAAGTGATACTTGGAAAGGAAAAAAACTGTGGTAAGCACATTTGCCTGCCTAACGGGTTTAATTGTTATTAAGTTCCTTAATATTAGTTTCCTCGTGTTAGATAGGTACTTCCTCAAAGACTCATCAAAACCACAGATCATGCGCCAAAATGTAGTTCAATAAATTCCTACAAAAAAATTGGGCACCGTTATGTCAATCAATCAACTGTGGCTATTGCATTTGTTGCCCACAGCTGGACATATGCGTATGGATCACAGAACATTTTTACTCTGTATGGATAGAAAGTAGGTGATGATTGAGATGGCAGTTATAAGAGGTGTTGTAAGTAGAAGAAATAATGAGCTGATAAAAAAAACAAACACAGTCGAACATAGAACCTCCCTCCTTTTTGGATAGTCGGTATAAAAGCAGGAGCATGATGATGACATAAGCACATTGAATATTTTTGGAGTCAGTTGCGTTGCCTTCACAGAGACAAAACTTGAGCCTTTTTGGCACAGTCGTGACGCACACACCTAAATAATATCTTTATTATTTGTTTCCTTTTTTTACTTTGTGTATCGTGTAATCGTGTGTCAACTGATTTGTAGTTTGGCTGATCTTATGTTGAAATTTTGATGTAAGGCTTATAATATATCATATCAGCCGGAAAACGTCCACTGCTGGACATAGGCCTCCCCGAAGCGTCGTCACATTGACCGGTCCCGTGCGTCCCGCATCCAGCGGATCTCCGCAACCTTTCAACGCAACGTCTTCCGGTTCGCGGTCGCCACTCCGGAACTTTTCTGACCCATCGGCGATCCGCGCGCATTGCGCGAGCAATGTGCCCTGCCCACTGCCACTTAAGTTTGGGAATTCTACGGAGTATCTGGGTAACCCTGGTTCTCTTGCAGATCTCTACATTTAGATACTCCGAGCATAGCCCTCTCCATTGCACTTTGGGTGACTGTAAGCTTTCTGATGAGGCCCATTGTGACATTGTGAGCGACCACGTCTTATACGAGTAGCCGTAGGTCATAAATGGCAACACACAGTGATCATAAAATTTCGTCTTGAACACTGTGATAAGTTGGACAAGGACATACCGCGCAACTTCCCGGACCCTGCCCAGCTATGTCGGATTCGAAGTAATAAATAATAATAATAAAACAACTGTCTGTCATATTATTCGTACATAAATACAAGCTGGTACATACAACCGGTATTCTTTTAACTCCTTGAACCCGAAACGTGGATCCACGCGAGACACAATAGTTTTATAATTGCTTCGGTAATTACAGCATTTAACCGGTTAAATGACAAAGACATGAAGTCATCCTAAGTGTTAAGATTTATTGAGGGGGTTTTCCTGCCATAAACTAAAATATTTTTGTAGGAGGAAACCTAACATAGGGGCTATGACGCCCCTATGTTAGGTTTAGATAAGCACTAAGCAAAACGAGCAAGCATGATGATTAAACATTGTTCTATCTCCGTATACGGTATGAAAGAAGGCCTTTAATAAGGAGTTGGAAAATTATAGGTCGACCTTTTGTTTTTTTTTACTGGGGAAACCTTCAAAAGGCGCCTTTAATTTTGGGGCAAAGACCAGGAAGTGTGGGATTTTTACCTCACTAAAACCACCCCGACGATCACCATCAGCACGCAGAAGGGACTCCGTGACCTCTCAAATGACCACCCCGGAACCCCCTCTGTGCAACGCCTGTCAGGTCACATCCCTGAGGAGATTAATAATGCACCTCCCTTTAGCCTCGCCGTGCACGGCAGCACGTGATCATTGTGCCACCGTCTTTCCTGGAATAACTTGGTGGGCGAACAGAGTTCCTAATCCGACTGCCCATGACCCCGGAGTCTCGCCTGCCTATGGATCGTTTTAGGCATCGAGGCGGTAGTCTCAACGACGCCTTCTTTTCTGAGTGGAATCGGCCCTCTCACAATCCCGCTCGGCAGCCTCCTTCCGTACCATCATGGTCTTACAGAAGGAGGCCATTTCCCTCCAGTTTTCTGTCTCTACCAGCATGGATATACATATAGTACCTAGTATTGGATTGTTTTCAAAAGTATAGTTTTCTTCCTACCATGTCAGCGCCTGTGATTTTTTTTTTAGTACCTACCTATCACAAGTGGAGGTTCGTATTCCGAAATATAATGTAGTGTGCAGCTCGCCCAACCTTATATTTGTAACTGCACACACCTTTTATGGGCATTATTACACGAATCGTTGAATCGAACACTTCTCTTTTATTTCGATTACATCACTCTAATACATGGCGACCCTTAGCCAGCAATTAAAATTTTGCAACTTACGTAAAATGCGAAGACGTCAATAGTTGAAGAAATCCTGAAAAATATACTGATAGAAGTTTATGAAGACGGAAAATTTTGAAGAAAGAAACAAAAGAAGATTAAAAAAAAAAAAAGAAAAAAAATCAGAATCCAAGAATAAGTTTGAAGCGGTGAAAATATTAAATAAGAAGACAGAAAAGGAACGTTGCTGCCGGGTGCCGGGAGAATGCTCAAGCCTTATGATGAGAGGATATGCAGGGCGCCGGGAGATAAATCGTTCGGGTCCGATGTGGAGCAGCTGGGAGTCAGTTCGAGTCCAGTGCTGAGGAATCCGTTCATCCACACCATGTAAGACGTCGTGACCTACGGAGTCAGTCCGAGTCCAGTGCTGAGGAGTCCGTTCATCCACGCCACGTGACACGTCGTGACCTACATATACGTTGTCAGTACAATACGTACCTACTGCAATGTAAGTTTTGCACTGCAATTTTTTTTTAATATTCTACAATATTCCATAATATTGTAATTAGATCATGTTGTATTATTTTATATTTCGATTTGGGGAATAGGAATGTCCCAACAATTGCAAGATTTGCACGCTAAATTAAAATATTTAAGAGAATATTTAGTGAAACTAGGTCCAGATAGGCGTAGACAAGATTTAGCTTATAAGAAACTAGTAGAAGCAGAAAAAGAATACAGTAAACTGGATTGTATTTTGACTCAGTTGAACCAAGAAATTAAAGAACGCAAGCTAGACAAAGAAACTTGTGAGGTTTTCCAAACATTAATCCATGAGATTCAATCAAATTATCAGAAAATAAAGGGTTTACTGACTTCAGTAGATAATAGTAGTCAAACTAGTTCTAAGGATTTTATAGAACATTCAAATAGTGTTACAAAAATGGCTGAAACGTTCGATATTAAAACTGCAATTTCCCTGTTGCCGATGATGAATGGCCAGGAGCAGGTGACAAATCAGCTTATTGATGGTATCTTACTTTATAGCTCGCTTATCAATGATGCCAGTAAAAGTCAATTGATACAGTTTGTATTAAAAACACGTCTCTCGCCTAGTGCAAAATTGCGTCTTAAAACTACTTACGCAGATATTGAAAGTTTGATAGAAGATATTCGCATTTATTTGTTACCTAAAAAATCGTTTGTAGCATTACAAACACAATTGCTTAAGGTGACTCAAGGCCGTAGGAGCATAGAAAAATTCGGTACAGAGATCGAGGAGTTATTTGTGAATCTCACGATTGCACAGGCCAACGATAAGCGTGATGCCTATGAGGTTTTGCGTCCGCTCAATGAGAAGACTGCAATCAAACGGTTTAGCGATGGTTTGACCGATAAGCGGCTCAGCACCATCATTGCCTCACGACAGTTTGCGTCGTTGTCTGAAGCTATTACGGCTGCGGTAGATGAGCAATCCATGACTGTCCAGCCACAAGACCAGGTTATGCAATTTAGGGCTAACCAAAACTATAAACGTGGAAGCTTTAGAGGTTCTCGAGGCCGAGGAAATAGACAGTTTTATAACAACAATAAAACTTATCATCATAATTATAATAAAAATTATGAAAATAACACAGGTATAAGAACTTCATACAGTGTAAATCGAGGTAAACACACAGGTGGTCAGCGTCAGCATTTACGCGGACGTCCGGTGCGTTGTCAGCGTGTTCAGCATAACGCGCAACAGTCCAATGTCCAAGACAACTTGCGCAATGATCAGGCAAATAGTCATGAAAACTTAGAATTTTTTCGTACCTAAACCGTACACTCATTCAATTCTTAGTTTTAGTAATTTTTGTATTATTAATTGTCAATTACAAAATAGTAATGTTGATCTTAATTTACTGATTGATAGTGGAGCAAGCTTATGTGTGCTTAAGTATGAATGGTTGTCGCGACATAGGAATTTATTGAATTTAGTAAAACAGGATAAGATAGTTATTAAAGGAATTAGTGGTAATTTAGAATCTATGGGATACATTTATTTAGATATTTTAATTAATAATGAGACTTTTCAACAAAAGTTTCACATTTTTGAACACTTATCTTGCGCCGCAGAAGGTATACTCGGGCAGGATTTTTTTGAGCGCTATAACGCGGTATTAAATTATAAAAATGGAACTCTGAGTTTAGAAACTCGAGATCAGTCTGTTAGTGTTCATGTTAATAGGAATTTGTTTACAATTCCACCTCGTTGCGAAGTAATTAAACACATCCCGACGTCACACAATAATGATTGCGTCATTTTGTCAAAGGAAATTTATAAAGGTGTGTTCACAGCGGGTGTAGTATCGAAGCCACATAATGGACTTATTCCTGTTAGGATTTTAAATACAACTGATAGTTCGGTTAAGATAAATATTTCAGATTTAATTATTAGCTGCCTAGATAATTTTTATGTTTGCAAGTTTGATGACGATAGTATATCTGTGGATAGAGTTCGAACTTTGCTAACTACGTTACAACTACATACTTATTTAAATAAAGAGGAACAAAGAGGCATTGAAAACGTATGTGCCAAATATGCCGATGTTTTCCATTTGCCAGGAGATACGCTCACTACTACAAATTTAATAGAACATTCAATTAAACTAAAGGAAAATGCGTCTCCAGCGTACGTGAAGCCCTATCGATTGCCTAAAGCATTGAAAGGCGAGGTACAACGACAAATAGATGAAATGGTTAAAAACGATATCATTGAAGAGACTATTTCAGAATGGTCAAGCCCAGTTCTATTAGTACCTAAAAAGACAGATAGGTCAGGAGAAAGGAAATGGAGACTTGTAGTGGACTATCGCCAACTCAATAATAGGATACAGGATGATAAATTTCCCTTACCTAACATCACTGAGATTCTAGATTCGTTATCTAACAACATCTATTTTTCAAAATTAGATCTCAGTCAAGGTTACTATCAGCTGTCTTTAGAAGAAAAGTCTAGGAAGTTTACTGCATTTACAACAGACAAGCAGTATCAAATGAAACGATGTCCGATGGGACTTAAGACATCGCCTAGTGCTTTTGCTCGTCTCATGACAATAGCAATGTCTGGTTTAAATTATAAATCATGCTTCTTATATCAAGATGATTGTATTGTCGTAGGAAATTGTCTTGAAACGCACAACAAGAATCTTATAAAAATTTTTGAATGCCTGAGAAGAGTGAATTTGAAACTAAATCCGATGAAGTGTGAATTTTTACGTAAAGAAATCGTTTATTTAGGGCACAAGATCACTTCAGAAGGTATATTTCCCGATCCATCAAAGGTAGAATGCCTGCAAAAGTACCCTGTCCCGCAGAATGTAGATGAAGTCAAGAGATTTGTTGCATTTGCTAACTATTATAGGCGTTTTATTCCAAAGTTTGCCGACATAGCCTATCCATTGAATGCGTTATGTAAGAAAGATGTAGCGTTCGTATGGAGTGATGAATGCGAGCGAGCATTTTACAAGCTAAAACAGATCCTTGTTAGTCCAACTATACTTGACTATCCAGACTTCAGCGATAATAATACTTTTACGTTACAAACTGACGCATCAAAACTAGGTTTAGGCGCCGTGCTGTCTAATAGCAATAGCAAGGTAGTCGCGTACGCCAGCCGTAACTTGAAACCAGCTGAGACACGATACCCTGTGATTGAGTTAGAATTACTTGCTATTGTTTGGGCGGTTCGACATTTTAGACCTTATTTATATGGGAAAAAGTTTTACATAAAAACAGACCATAAGCCGTTGATTTATTTATTTAATATGACCGATCCTTCAAGCCGGTTGACAAAGTTTAGATTATATCTCGAGGAATATGATTTTGAAATCAGCTATGTCCCAGGACGGCAAAACGCAGCTGCAGATGCATTGAGCCGTATACCTATTACATCCAACAGCTTAAAGGATATGAACAAGCATGTAGTATCGGTCATGACAAGAGCACAGACTCGAAGGTTACGTACTGACTGTGACAACAACGACATGACTACTGAGGTATCCTCTACTCCAAGGCCTGATCAACCTAAGGTAGTGGAAATTCTCAAACGACCAATTGACAGCGTTGAATTGATTTTACTTAGCAATAAAAATACATTAAATCAGATAGAAAAATCAAAACATTTCACTAGTGACAATGGTAACTGCAAATTCGTGCCTGAAAAGTCAGCAGTTTTTGTAATTTCTCGATCGTTATCGACCGTAAGTGTGTTAGCGAGAGAATTACAACGTTTTTGCAAGCAAATCAAATTAAACGAGCTCATAATAATTAAGAACAAGCGCAACGAAATTTTTTTAAATAATTTTAAAAAGGAAATGAGTCATTTAAATGATATTCCTAAGCTACTTGTTATTAAAGATGTGACAAGAGTTACTGACAAAGACACGAAAATTGTGATCTTGAATGACTTCCACCTGTTACCCACGAGTGGCCACGCGGGGGTAAACAGAATGTTAAATAATATTAGGAAGTACTATTATTGGCCAGGAATGAGTAATGACGTAACAGAATTCGTAAAGAAGTGTAGAAGTTGTCAGATTCAAAAGCATACCAATAGGCATACGAAGGAACCGATGGTTATCACATCCACGGCATCCACTGCTTTTGAAAGAGTTAGTTTAGATTTAATGGGTCCTTTAGATGTAGATAATTTAAACAATAAGTATATTTTGACATTACAGTGTGATTTAACAAAATACGTCGAAGCTTATCCTTTAGAAAAGAAAGATACTGTTTCTGTAGCTAAGTTATTTGTAAACAATTTTATTCTGAGGTATGGTATCCCTAGAGAGATAATAACAGACCAGGGAACAGAGTTTATGTCATCAGTTTTCACTGAGATTTGCAATTTGTTGCATATTAATAAACTGCATTCAACAGCTTATCATCATGAAACTCTGGGAGGTTTGGAAAATACTCATAAGGTTCTAGGAGCTTATCTTAGAATTCAGTGTGACAATAACAAAACAGATTGGAGCAGTTGGCTTCCATTCTGGTGCTTTTCTTTTAACACTACAATGCATTCTGAGACAAAATACACTCCATTTGAGTTAGTATTTGGAAAAAATTGTAATTTACCATCTAATATAGCACAAAATATATATGCTGATCCTTTATATAATCCAGATTCTTACCCTTTGGAGCTAAAATACAGACTTCAAAGAGCACAAGCAGAAGCTAGAAATAATTTATTATTCAGTAAGGAATTAAGAAAAAATAATTTTGATAAAAATGTAAATCGGTTAATATATAAGAGTGGAGATTTAGTTTTAATCAAAAATCAAGTAGGAAATAAGTTAGATAAAATTTACTTAGGACCATACAGAGTCATTGAAGATGTATCACCAAATGTAAAAATTAAAAAAGATGATAAAGAATATGTAATTCATAAAAATAATACAAAACTGTTTGTAACTTAAAATACTTTGGTTACTTAATTAAGATAAGATGTTTTTTTTTTTGTATAATGTTATGTTAAAAAGTAAATAATTTTAAAAGTAGTGATGTAAGCTTAGTTTAAGTAAAAAAAAAAAAAAAAAAAAAAAAAAAAAAAAAAAAAAAATGCAATAAGTACTTAAATAACAACATTTTTTTTTAAAAAAAGGGGAGGTGTAGTGTGCAGCTCGCCCAACCTTATATTTGTAACTGCACACACCTTTTATGGGCATTATTACACGAATCGTTGAATCGAACACTTCTCTTTTATTTCGATTACATCACTCTAATACAATAAACTATTTTAAGACCTAATCCAGGTCATAGTATACCTACCTGTGTGCCAAGGTAACAGACAGATCTTTTCGTAACTGTGACAAGGCACATGCCTGTAACTTGCACAAAACTGTGCAAGAAGCTTGCATGCCATTGAACCACAATAACTTCTGATTGGTTAACGTTCGAATGACATGCAAGCTACTTGCACACTTTTATCCAAGTTATAGGCATGTGTATTGTTAGCTTAATATTAGTATGGATATGTAATAATATGGATAGTATAGTTTAGATTTCAAGTTTGATGGATCTGTGCAACGCAATAGTGGTTTAAAATGCGACATATGAACGTGGACAGCGTCGTGGACGCGGGACAGAGACGTGAGCGATCACGAAGGAAGATCTTTAAGACGATGACATGCATTAAATAGTTATTTGTGCAAAATTGCACCTATTAAAAGTGACACGGCATATGGTCGACGATGGAGAGTGCCTGCCTAGAAATAACCTATTCACTCTTGAGTTTAAAGACGCCCAGGTTATCATCATCATCATTTCAGCTAAAAGACGTTCACTGCTGAACAAAGACATCCCCCAAGTGTCGCCACATTAACCAGGCAGACTTCACCAGGTATGGCTATCAAGAAACACACTCATGCAGGGAATTCCACGCCTTATCTGTAGGCACTATTTGATAGTTTTCCCAAAAGTCACCCAAAGGGCAATGGAGAGAGTTAATCTCGGAGTTTCCTTGCGTGATCGAATCAGAAATGAAGAAAATCAAGAGAATCAAGGAAACTAAATTAAAGTGGCAGTGGGCAGGGACATTGCACGCATAACGGAGGGCCGTTGGGGCTGAAATGTTCTAGAGGAATCTAGGTGGAACGACGACCTGGACAAGGCTGCGGGAGTCCGGTGGATGCGAAACGCACAGGAGCGATCAGTGTGGTGTCCCTTGTGGGAGGCCTATGTTGTAACGTAACGTTAGCTCAGTCAAGCTCACGTTAGCTACGGCAGTAGCTACAGGCAGTAATTATGAACTAAAAAAATTAAGAAAAAGGTTATAGATAATATAAAAACAATGGGCCGGATACGCACGACGCGACGTGGGCAGCTAACCAGGCAGCAGCTCGGGCAGGAAGTCGTGGAATGCCCGAGGTAGGCAGGTGAGAGGGCACCATGGACAAGCAGACGGGTGGTGGCCAGATAAGCGAGTAATCGGGCAGGTAGGCAGTGCAGCAGGCAGCAAGGGTTGATGGTCAAGGCAGGCAGGAAGTGGAGTAGGCAGCAGAACGGAAGAAGGACGGATAGATCAGGCAATCGGGTAAGTACGTAGACAGCAAGAGTTGTGGAGGCCAGGCTATGATTAAATACGCCAAACAGTGAGCCCCTTGATAAGTTGCGATGGCCGAAGAGGATTATGTACCAGTAAAATGCACACACATAAGCATCACACTCAATAAACTATTTTTATTGAACTTCAAAGATTTGTTAACATACACAAGCCTTATATATCACAATTTAAAATATTTAGATACGATAGTACACTTGGTAGTCCCAAGGAATCCACCGACTTTCGGCGTTCCGTCTAGATTTCAAACTAAAAACTGACGCTCGTTTTTCATCGTTCTGTGTCATATCGTCTACATTTTAAATTCAAATTTCAATTACAAATAAAGACCAGAACGAATAAAAACGGTTCGCAAAGGGGTCAATCTACGCTACCCTTATAATAATGTACACCTAGCTTAAAGCAGGTCTAGTCCATGGTACCTATGTTACGGTCTATGGTTTAAGAAAATAAAATAGATAGACAGATGTCATGTCAGATGAAAATGTCACAGTAGAAAAATATAGCAAGAATTACATATTATCAGTATAATTTAAGTTTTAGATATTAAAACAATCAGAGATAACTAAAAATATGCTTTTCAGGTACAAACAGTATGAAAGAATACAAAAAGTGAGTCATATGATTTGATACAATATCAAAAGATAAAAAAGGTATGGTTTGTATAGTGTTATGAATTGTAAATACACTTAAAAATATGTGGCTCTGTTTAGCAGAATACCACAATTCCAGCAGAGGAGGTCTTTCGGCTAAAATGACGAACGTGGGATCGATACCCGGGTCACCCGCAGTTACTGGGTTTTTGTACAGTGATGTGTATACATGCTTAGATATATAAATTGTTTACATATTTTAAATGTGTTTATCTGTAAGTGTAAACTGTGGTTACCTGTATTTTTTTAATATGAAATATAATAAATAAATTGATTATTCGCAATAAAAATTACAAAATAGTGGAACCCTGACCTCTGAGCTAGGTAACAGTGCCGAAACTAACCTACGTTATTGAGTGTGCATTACAAGATAATTAATGGTGTGCCAATTTTTATAATACTTGTATAGAAAGGATTGTGTAGTCGTCATCATGATAAGATATCAACAACACTCTGTTTAAAATATTGTATTTAGTAATCCTTAAATAAATATAATTATACTTTTTTTTTTATATCCTCTATTGGCTCGCGCTTGACCACTATCTCACCTGATGGTAAGCGATGATGTGGTCGACGGTGAATCACGCTTACCTAAAAAAAACCTATTCACTCTTGACTTAAAAACCCCTAGATTGTAGCTGTCGGGAAACACAGACTCCGGCAGGGAATTCCACTCCTTAGCTGTACGCACAATATAAGTGTTACCAAAACGTTTCGTGCGAATGGGTGGGATATCCACCATCTACCGATGGCGCATCGCCATAGTTCGATGATGAAACGGGCTAGGTGGAATTAGATCATGCAATTCCATCGCACACTCGCCGAAGTGCAACCGATAAAAAACCGACAAGCTAGCAACTCGGCGACGATGTTCAAGGCTCTGGATCATTGTTTTGACCAGTGCTTCATCACCGATGAGCCTCTTGGCCCGCTTTTCGATCTGGAGTCGATCGAAAAGCGGGCCAAGAGAAGAAAAAAGAACGAAGAAAAACTGACGCTCGTTTTTCATCGTTCTGTGTCATATCGTCTACATTTTAAATTCAAATTTCAATTACAAATAAAGACCAGAACGAATAAAAACGGTTCACAAAGGGGTCAATCTACGCTACCCTTATAATAATGTACACCTAGCTTAAAGCAGGTCTAGTCCATGGTACCTATGTTACGGTCTATGGTTTAAGAAAATAAAATAGATAGACAGATGTCATGTCAGATGAAAATGTCACAGTAGAAGAACCGATAAAAAACCGACAAGCTAGCAACTCGGCGACGATGTTCAAGGCTCTGGATCATTGTTTTGACCAGTGCTTCATCACCGATGAGCCTCTTGGCCCGCTTTTCGATCGACTCCAGTGCATCAAGCTGGTATTTGTCAGATCCGTCCCAGAAAAGTGAACAGTACTCCATGCATGATCGAACTTGTAATTTTGGTTGATACAAGTTGAGCAGCTGTTCCGGCGTGAAGTACTTTTTCACCTTTGCAAGGATCCCCAACTTTTTGGCAGCCAGCTACTTATTGATTTCTTTAAGCTCTGTAGTTTAATGACAGATACATATAAATAGCTTTCATCTAGAGTCAGAAGTCTAGTTGGTATAATTATTGTTAGGTTTCTCGTTTTTTTTTTTATTGGTATTTATTAGTCTATTTTATTTGTATATGTGTATTATTAATATATATGTAAGTATATACATTTTCGTATACAATTTGTTTAAATATTATTTTGTACCCGTTCACAACGTTGTCTTTTTTAACCGAAAGGTTGACTGGTAGAGAATGCCTTGTGGCATTAAGTCCGCCTATGTACCACTATTGTACATGAAGTTTAAATAAATAAATAAATAAATAAATAATATAAATATAAAGTTATCTGTAAAAACAACAACAATACTAAGAAATCTATGTTAGTAGGTAAAGATGCGGAATCACGTGTAAATACGACAGACAGCAGGAAAAGCGTAGACGTTGATCTGACGGATGCAAGGTAGTATGTTAATTAGTACCAATATCATTGCTATAAATAGCTAGTGTATCATTTTATTGTTAGTTGCTTTATATTTCCCAAACGTATCATAGGACGTATGCCACATTTTGCACCCGCTTTAACGGCATCTGATTGTATGGCACTCGAGCTATTCCACATACGGCACTTATCGATATTTTTCGCAGGTGCCAAATGTGGATTAATTTATTATTTAAAATTATATTCCACATTTAGCACCTACGAATGAGTAGGTACTAGAGTTGGGACGTTTATTACTTTAAAGACGACGAAATCAAAATTTGATTAAAATCAGGAGAGAGTTTAATAACATGAATAAATTATAACTACCTCTTTTTCTTTTTTAGTTAGATGTTGTAAATTATAAACATTTATACCCAAACTACCAGGAAGCCAGAACAATGAACGTAACGTCAATTATATCATACGAAATTACGTCTATCATAGAGAAGTCTACATCGTGGGTTCAAAGAAGTACTTGCCCTGCGGTTTTCCCCATAGTTTACACAAAGGTGACGTACTGGACCGTTCATAGGGCACGCCGGTAGTCGTCCCTTGACCGAGTTTAGTCATCAGACAAATGCACGTTTTGAGTTCATTTCACCGCAGTCCCGGGGCTTTTGATTAGAAAGGCCAATACAACTAGTACTATACGTACCTATGTATGTGATCATGACTTTTGACCTTCCTGTACTACTTTATTAAGTTACCTTTGGTATGGCTGGAATTCCACATGACTGGCATAATTTATTAGGTTTTAAAACTTTAGGCATAAGCATAAAAACTAAAAATGTGCACTGGTTAGAATTTTCAATGATTGAAAGGATTATAAGTTTTTAAGCTGACATGGTCACAATCATTAGGAAGGAAAATAAAGAAAGGAAAAGGAAGGAAAGGAAGGTATTGAAAGGATTGATAGGGCTAAGGATTGATTGATATATTTTTTAAGAAAAATACGTTAGATACTAAGTGTTGTACCATTATATTATAAATCTTGATTAAATTGGCTATTTTTCTAAATTTATGCCTAGGATACTTTTAGTTTACTTATAATACTCTTTTTAAATGTAGTGTCAAAGTTAGTTGATGAAACATTTTTAACCATAACTCAATCAAACTTCATTATTTTTAGGAAACTGACAATATTACTCATTAGATTTTTGATCACGATCAATAGAATTGCTATTTACTATAAAAATAAATAAAATGAAAAAGCCTTGTTCTTAGCCTTGTTCTTAGTAAATTACATAATATTAAACTATTTCCTTAGTTAATTTAAATCTAAGTCAAGAACCCCTGTGGGTAAAGGCCTCCTCCAAGGATTCCCAAATTTCCCTCTTTTGAGCTGTTTGGCACCAATTTAGGCCTACAATTTTCTTGATTTCGTCTTCCTCTTTTTACCTGTGGGCCTCCCCTTAAGGTAATTTTGAGGTTCCATCTCTGGTCCGTGGGCCTCGCTAGGTGCCCTGCCCATTTCCACTTGAGCTTCTGGGCATAGTTCAAGGCATTTGTGGCTTTTGTTATTGCTCGTATCCTGGTGTGTCTTATCTTGTCTATTTTCTTAATATTAAGCATGTTTCTCTCCATTGCTCTCTGGCAGGTGGTGATTTTGTGCTTGGCTTTTGTAGTGAATTTCCAAGTCTGGCATCCGTATTTCAAGCACGGTAAGAGGCTCGAGTTCATTACTTTGATTTTTAAACTTGTTGACATGTTAATTTTAAATATTTCCTTAAAATATTGCTATTTACTATCGACTTATTATTTACAACCACTGTACTGAATATCTGAAAGGAATGTCGGACTGTACGTTTGATTTTAAAACGTCTTTTCTTCTTTTATTATTTAGGGTTCCGTAGTCAAAAAGGAAGGAAAATATCTGAAGAAATTTTTAAAATATTGAACTCTCCACAGTTCTTCTTAACTTAATAAAGTTGCTGTCGGGAGAAATAAATATTAAACTAAATGCAAAACAAATAAAATAAATAATTAATAGTCTAAAAAAGACATGGTATTGATGATTGATGAGTACCACCTACATTTAATTTTTAGGTTGCCACATGTATTTGGCATTAAACTTTACTGAGTCCACCATTTAGATTATTTTATATCCTATAGTAGTATTGAGCAAACATTTAAAATTCAAACAATTTACTTCAAAGATTTGTCTAATTACTAACTCAATTGATGTTTTAAAAATACATCAATGCTCAGCTTTTATAAAATATTTGTATTTATATTAAATTATTTAGCAAACTAAACATATTTTTACAGTACAATGCATTGCTTACAGCAAATGATAACACGAATCATCTGAAAGAAAGAACTTGAAGATAACTTGTTTGTCTGGAGATTTTGAGTTTTGTCGGGCGTTTGGAGATCCTTTAAAATGTCGGGAGAATCCACCCGAAACCCGACCATCTGGCAACCCTAATCTAACCTGATAGTAAGCAGTGATGAGGCCATAGGCAAAGAACCATTATCAGGTAATTTCTGGTCGTACTTGACCGGTAATGCACAATACAGCATTCGTGGCAGCAGCGCATGATTCATCTACACTGTCTGAGACGTAATATGAGAGAGTCTATAAAAACAAGCGCTACTCTGGCCTCACAAACATTCGTTATCTGTCCACCGGCCGTTCAACACATCAAAACTACAAAAATGTATTCAAATATGTGCGTGAAGATTGCCGTGTGCCTGGCTCTAGTGGCCTGTGTAAACAGTCATGTGATCAAACAACACGAAGTGCCATTATCAGCGAACGACGTGCTCCTGGAGACCACAGTGATGGACAAGAGGGACGTGCAAGTTATATCTGCAAAGAATGAAGACAAGAAAGTTCTGACTTCGAAGGATAAGCGAGTGCGTGTTGACGTCAGCGGATCGACCACAGAGTTTGTGCCGGTTATCGGGAACCGAAACAACATCCGAGTGGGAACCTGCCCATATGGCTACACACAACAAGGAGGATTCTGCTTCCGTGATGACGACTACGACTACTAAGCTTATGGACCTCGTAACGGACGTGGATAGTCTCGGACGTGAAAATCCTCTAAACTAACGTGATCCCTTCGAGTGTTCACCGAAATGAAAAGACTTATAGAAATGTGATATCCTTCCAGTGTTATTAATTTATTAAAAGTCATATTTTATGTTATAACTTGTTTCTGTTATTTTTGTGTTTCCTAATACATAAAATTAGTCCTCTTATACATTTAATATCTAGTCAGTGGGAAAAAAACCCATAAATTATATTGTGATTTGTTGTAGTGTAGAAACATAACATCATTATTTAAATGACATTATATGGTGTTATCGATATCGCGTCTAAAGTTTCCTATAAAATTGCATATTTATTAAACAAATTGATGATAGCCTTTATCTATTTGTACTTATCAATTAACAGCTGCACTGTTCCCTTTTTGTTAGTAGATACCTACTATTAGATCGGAATTCCAGTTTGTTAGCGAATGACAACCGTTTCATCCTTTAGAATCGAAGGTGATTTAACCCTTAGTATGCTAGTATTGTATTATCTGTGTCCTTAGACATTCTGGGCCTATTAGCTTACTAGGGTTATAGCAGCATCAATGGCGTTCATTATGTCCTCAAAAATAAAGGTGTATTGGCAAACTGTAAAAGCCTAGAAGAAAAAGTGAATAAAATCAATTGCTGCTTTTCAACTCAATCATATATTTTAAGTCTTTATGAAGTTTGAAATAGTTTCATAATTATATTTTAAATTTTGTGTTACCGGACATAAGTAGCAGATACCTACTCTGAAGTATCTTACTAATTGGTTATACCTTACGTGACCATTGATTTTGCACTCAAAACAGGACATCGGTTTATTTACGTCAATTAGCAGATTCTCAATAACAAAAACACATTTTTTTAATATTCTTTATTTAGAATATAGTTAGATAGAATTACAATTACTGTGTATATTTGTATTTGTCAGAACAACAGATTTGATGATTTTAAATAAGAATAAAATACTTGGCAAGTTGTTTTTAAATTCACCTTGGTTATCATCATTGCCGTAAGAACTAGAATCTGTAGTTGGGTTTTTTCAGACGTCCATATTTTTTTCATTAAAGGAAATACTATTTCTACTGGACCATTTTTAGGAGGCAGACATAAAATATAATCAATTTAAAAAAAAAAGTTCATATATTGAAGATTGTTGGTTGTTGACGGCGGAGTATCAGCTCGGCTATCGTCCGTCACTATCGTCGAAGACGCGGTCCCGCGCTGCCTGCATCCGGCGAGCCCCATAATTTTTGTGCGGTTTGGGCTCGTCCGGTTTCGGAAAATGGGTCAATTATGTGTCTCCACGTTTATTTTGGTGACAACGGGATAGACAACTGAATAATGTGATGGTCCCGTTCAAAACGGGCCGTATGGTCACGTTAGTTATACCTATCTACTACCTTCCAATTTTTTTGGATATAAAAACGTATCAAGCTGCTTTTTTAATATAAACACAACCTTGTATCACGAAACCAGTTTGGCGACTACGAAATGCCAGTGACAAATTATTCTAAGAATTGATTGATGTTATTTTGATTCGGTAGGTATTGTGATACTTCCCGTTTCTGTTATAATTATAACAGTTAATACAAACCACAAAGTAGTTATCTAACAAAATCTAAGATTTAGGCTTAACTTTATTTATAGTTTACATAAAGTGGAAGAACGAGAGAAGAGCTAACACAAATAGCTCAGGTAGTTGCACGGAAGAAGATAAAAAAAAGACTTTTCCTCACATTAGGAATTTCTTCCTGTCTCGTTGGTGCGTTTACAAACTGAACATTTTAACTCATATACACAAGACACCTAGATCCGGAACAACTATCTGTACGGCATTCAAACTTTTCCGTGCGGGAATCAAATCCACGGCACGCAGCGCAGCAGCCGATCACTCAACCACTACGCCAACAGTGTCATCTAGGTACCAGTGGGCATGTCACATATGGCGTAGACTGGACGGTATTTAGATAATGAAGGTGCGTAGGTAGGCCACAAACCGGAGGTTCTAGACAATTGCCATTCTCATGACTTTCATTTCATAATCATTATCATCAACATCATATCAGCCGAAATATGTCCACTGGTCTCCCCAAGCGTCGCCATGTTGAGCGGTCTCATGCGTCTCGCATCCAGTGGATCCCCGCAACCTTCACCAGGTCATCGGTCCACCTAGTGAGAGGCCTTCCAACGCAACGTCTTTCGGTTTGCGGTCGCCACTCCAGAACTTTTCTTCCCCATCGGCCATACGTTCTGCGAGCAATGTGCAATGCCCACTGATACTTAAAATATGCTACTTTTAAAATATCGGGCGGATCCACACAAATCCCGTCCATCTGGCAACCCTAATCTGAACTCATAGTAAGCGTTGATGTGGCTATTGGCAGGAACCATTATCATGTAATTTCTGGTCGTACTTGACTGGTTATGCACAATACAGCAGTCGTGGCAGCAGCGCATGATTCTCCTACACTGTCTTCCGACGTAATATGAGAGATGAGTCTATAAAAACAAGCGCTACTGAGGACTCACAAACATTCGTTATCTGTCCACCGGCCGTTCAACACATCAAAGGTACAAAGATGTATTCAAATATGTGCGTGAAGATTGCGGTGTGCCTGATTCGAGTCACCTGCTTCAACAGTCATGTGATCAAACAACATGAAGTGCCATTATCAGCGGACTACCTGCTTCTGGAGACCACGGTGATGGACAAGAGGGACGTGCAAGTTATATCTGCAATGAACGAAGACAACAAAGCTCTGATTTCGATGGATATTGTGCCGCTCATCGGGATCCGAAACAACAACCGAGTGGGAACCTGCCCATAGATAATATAAAAACTATGGTCCGGCTTCGCACGACGTAGCTAACCAGGCAGCAGCTCAGGCAGGAAGTCGTGGAATGCCCGAAGTAGGCAGGTGAGCGGGCACCACGACGAACAAGCAGACGGGTGGTAGCCAGATAAGCGGGTAATCGGGCAGGTAGGTGCAGTGCAGCAGGCAGCAAGGGTTGATGGTCAAGACAGGCAGGAAGTGGAGTAGGCAGCAGGATGGAATCAGGATGGATAAAAAAAAAAAAAAAACCGCCGTTTTTTTTCATTTACAATTTTAATGTAGCCAGTGACACTCGCAGCGTTAAGACGAATCGATTGACGTAAGAATCATCAAAATCGGCCAACGCGTTTGGTCTCTAGAAAGCCACATAGGAACAAACATACATATATACGTACATAGACTGATAAACACATTACCCTCCTTCGGCAGTCGGGTAAAAAGCTGACGCCCATATTTTTTTCGTTCTGCCATCCCTTCTAAATTTGTAAACACAACCTTGTAGCAAGAAACCAGTTTGGCGATTACGAAATGCTAGTGACACATTATTTTAAGAATTGGTTGATGTTATTTTGATTCGGTAAGTATTGTGATACTTCCCGTTTCTGTTCTAATTATAGTAGTATTATCTAACAAAATGTATCTATTTAGGCTTGATTTTACTTATAGTTTATTTATTTATTTATTATATACTTTATTGTACACCAAGATAAAAATTATTCATAAACACATCTTACAACAAAAACAAACATACAACAGGCGGCCTTATCGCGAACCGCGATCTCTTCCAGGCAACCTAGAATGGAAAGAGACAGCCTGGACATAATATGGGGTTGCACTTGGTGCAAATTTTGCAACTAATAATTAATACACAAACACATAAAGCCACACACATGTTTACATAAAGCCGAAGAAAGAGAGAAGAGCTAACAGACATAACGTAGAAGTAAAAATAAAAACTGCCCACACTAGGATTTTCTTCCTGTATCGTTGGTGCGTTTAGAAACATTTTAACTCATATACAGAAGACCCCCAGATACGGAACAAATAGTTGTAGGCCATACAAATATTTCCAACGGCACGCAGCGCAGCAGCCGATCGCTCAACCACTATGCCAACCTTGTCATCTAAGTACAAGTGGGCAAGTCACATATGGCATAGAATGGACGGTATTTAGATAATAAAGGTGCGTAGGTAGACTACGAACCAGTGGCTCTAGACAAGTGACATTCTCATCATTCTCATTTAATCATCATCATCATATCAGCCGAAAGATGTCCACTGCTGGACATATGCCTCCCCCAAGCGTCGCCACATTGACCGGTCCCAGGCGTCTCGCATAATCGATCCCAGCAAATTTCACCAGGTCATCGGTCCACATAATGGGAGGCCTTCCAACGCAACGTCTTTCGATTTGCGGTCGAATTACTATAGAACTATAGAATTTTCTTCGCCATCAGCCATCTGTTCTGCGAGCATAGCCCTCTCCATTGCCCTTTGGGTGAATGTAAGTGTAAGTAATTTCCGGTGAGGCCCATTGTGAGCGACCACGACACTGGTCATAGACTTCTCGTGTTGAGACACTGTGGTAAGTTGGACGAGAAGATACAGCGCAACTACCCGAGCGCTGCCCAGCCGAGTCGGACTCGAAGGTTGACCTCTTTCTCGAAGTTGGCCCTACACAACTGAATCGTTTGTCTCAGGTAGACATAGTCGTCCACAACTTCGAGTGTTGAGTGAGTGAACTTGATAGGAGTGGGTGTAACATGGGCCTTCAACATAACCTTTGGTTTTGTCCATGTTCATTTTAAGACCACTCTTTCGAAATCTCTACTGAGGTCATCGAACATTTTACTAAAGTCCTCCATGGTCTCAGCCATGACCACTATATCGTCGGCAAACCGACGGTTGACTGCCATTGACGTTGATCCTAGCCCTCTCCAGTCTAGAACCTTGAAGTCATCCTCCAGTGCAGCGGTGAACAGTTTCGGGGATATGCACCTCGCTGCAGAAGGATAGGTTTCGAGGTCCGATCCTGAAAATGGACTGACAAGGTGGCGTTTTTGTACAAACACTTCAACAGTTCGATATACGGGTATCTAGTCGATTTGGCACCGTTGGAGAGATTGCAGTACAGCCCAAGTCTCGATCAAATCTAAGGTTTACTCGAAGTAGAGAGGCAGGTTGTACTCTTCGGTCTTCTGTTTAACCTGCCGCAGCGTATGTATGTGGTCTACGGTGCCGAAACCTTTACGGAATCCGGCTAGTTCAGGGGACTGGCAATCGTCGAGACGATTCACGATGACTCTTGAAAAAAGGTTGTAGACATGGCTAAGAAGTGAGATGGGTGTCTCATTTAATTTTTGTCTGAACCGACTCGATACTTCGATAGCGATTTGTAAAATGACAAAAATGTATAGCATGTTATAGGGCCTATCATATCGAATTGTTCAATCCCTTACTTTCTGACATTTCGACAATCGCCATCGCTGATAGAATGACACTTTGTCACGGTGAACCGACGACGCCCACGACAGTCGTGGTACCAAGGAAGAGTTCGTAGCATTAGGCCCAAGACCTGTAGTGTCGTGTATTTTTTTTAAATTATTATTATTATTGATAGGCTCGCGCTTGACCACTATATCACCTGATGGTAAGCGATGATGTGGTCGACGATGTAGCATGCTTACCTAGAAGAAACCTATTCACTCTTGACTTAAAGACTCCCAGGTTGTAGCTATCAGGAAATACAGACTCTGGCAGGGAATTTCACTATTTAGCTGTACCCATATCAGAATCAGAATATTTATTTGTGAAGCATAGGTATTTACATAAACATCTTAGCTTAATTATAATGGCCACTATGTATTCACATAACGTTTGGTGCATATGGGTGGGATGTCCACCATGATGATGGAACGGGCTTGGTGGAATTAGATCATGCAATTCCATCGCACAATCCCCGAAATGAAACCGATAAAAAACCGACAGACTGGTAACTTGGCGCCGATGTTCAAGGCTCCGGAGCTTAGAATCGAACAGTATTTCATTGTGGTAGGTAAAGTAATTGACAAAAAGGCAAGCCAAGACGGAACAACTTAGCGAAGGAAATTAACGAGCATCTACCCCAAATAATGGGACCAGGGAAGGAAGAAGGAAATAATATTATGGAGGTAAATAATCTATGATAACTTAGGTGCAACTCAAGTAGTTCAACAAGTTGTTATACTGATCTATGTAGTTGTCGGTAAAACAACAACATCTGCTGTTGATAGAGTGCTTTCAGTCAAACGGGCTAATTGGTTAACAGTTTTATTCCACCATTTCACATTTTAGATTGTTTATCTACTGTTTAACTTATCTAAACTATTAATATTATAAAGAGGTAAAGTTTGTGAGGTTGTAGAGGGTAATCACAGGATCTACTGAACCGATTTTTTAAATTCTTTCACCAGTAGAAAGCTACATTATTCTTGAGTGATATATGTAATTTTTTATCCCGAAAACGGGTCCTGTGGGGTGGGCCACGGGAGCGAAGCTGTGGGGTATAGCCATGTTATATATATATATGTATGTATAGTCATGAGCATCTTCAAATTTACATAGATACGTAAGATTCAAAAGCAATTTTCTCCTTAGACTACAACATCATAATAATATGGTTTCGAAAATACAATGATTACCTAATGACTATAAAATATCTATCAAAATTTAAAGAGAAAAGCCGTTTTAAAAAAATAAATTAAGTGTTACGTATTCATTATGTTCGTGACGGTATAAAGAAATCATTGGCGCTTACTCGATAACGAGTAGGATATAATTCCATTTAAATAATTATGTTATGTTTCTAACAATCTCGTATATGTTTTTTCCAATGATCGAGAAGAATAATATTATCTACTAGGCAACACAAAAATAACGAAAACAAGTTTTAACTTAAACAATGGCATTTAATAAATTAATAACACTGGGATATCACATTTCTATAAGTCTTTTCATTCCGGTGAACATTGAAGAAGGGATCACGTTTATTATGAAGATTTCCACGTCCAAGATTATCCACGTCTGTTACGAGGCTTAGTAGTCGTCATCAGGGAAGCAGAATCCACCTCGTCGTGTGTAGCCAAGCGGACAGGTGCCCACTCGAATGTTGTTTCGGTTCCCGATGCTCGGCACAAACTCCGTGGTCGAGCCCCCGACGTCAGCAGGCACTGGCTCATCCATCGAAATCACAACTTTCTTGTCTTTCTCATGAATATCAATCTTCATCGCAGACATAACTAGCCCGTCCGCCTTGTTCTTCACTGTGATCTCCAGGAGCACGCCGTCAGCTGATAATGGGACTTCGTGTTGTTTGATCACATGACTGTTGACGCAGGCTACTAGAGCCAGGCACACGGCAATCTTCACGCACATATTTGAATACATTTTTGTAATTTTGATGTGTTGAACGACCGGTGGCCAGATAACGAATGGTTGTGCGTTCTCAGTAGCGCTTGTTTTTATACATACGTGTTATTAGGGCAAGTATGTAGTAGACGCGTCTCACATTATTACGCATACAAAGATCCCCGGAGGACGGTGTGGGTGAATCATTGGGTCACGACCTCGACTCCAGCATTGTAAGTCAAATCGTAGAAAATTACTGCCTGCCTATGGAATACTAATTAAAGTATTCCTCACGTTTTACAAAATCTATGATAATCGAATTACAGTAAAGTATACTCCGAAATCCTACAGCGTCGTTTTTATCTAATATTATACTAATTACCAAAGAACCCTTAAAAGTGACACATCACTTGTTTGTGTATCCTAATTCTCTTATAGAACAGGGAAAATGTCTTTAATTTACATTTTATCACGAATCGACTTATGTAACCAATCAAAATATGCAAACATCATGTTACAAACGGAAGAAGGACAATCGTGCCAAAATTATTGCCTCAAATTCACGGAATCTTGTGTTTACAAATGTAATTTTGATCGTTGCCTGACGTGTCATTGACACTATGAATGGTTGGAAAAAGTTAATCCAATGAATGCGCGTGTATTTCTGCAGCTGGATATAGATAAAAAACTTTTTTTACAAAAAAATACTACCGACTTCCATTTATTTTTGGAAGTCGGTGGCTCTGGTAGGTACCATTTTTTTGCGTTATGGACACCGACTTCCAAATATAAAGTTATTTTTCACTTTGTAGTTTTCTTATTTGGAAGTCGGTAGTATTTTTTTGTAAAAAAGTTTTTTTTATTTTTCACTTTTTAGTTGTACCTACCTACTAGGCAAGTTGTTAAGTAAGTTACCTATCATGCCAGAATAGATTACCCGAATATCATGAAACTGAACATAACCGGTGAAATGAGAGTGTACCAAGGTAAACTGTACACATCTGCGTACCCCTTTACATCGTAATGGCGTGATGTTATGTTACGAAATGGTATAAACATTAAACATACATGCGATTTCAGGCAATCCCTAGAGATTTGCCGTGTTTATTGAAGAGTTATGTTGTATATCTCCGAAGTCCTTCATCAGATCTTCGCCAAATTAAAATGGGACCAATTTCAAAACATACTCTTTCAAACAAAAAAAAAAGGATGTTCAAATTCGGTCCACAATTGACGGAGATATCGGTGAAAATAAAAAAAAAACTTACACCAAGTCGAACATAGAACCTCCTCCTTTTTTGGTAAGTCGGTTTAAAAGTTTAGGTACCGCTGAAAGATTCATTCAACCTAGGGGTCTGTAAGTCAAAAGAAATAGGTTGCTTCTAGGCAAGTTGCCTCACCGTCATCCACGTCATCGCTCACAGGTGAGACAGTGGACACTAACTAGCCTTTTGTTAATAAAAAAGTCTATACATTTTGTTCCTGTTACCTGCAAATATTTTATTAGTGAGTGTGATGATGGCTGAAAATTATTCATTTGAAAACGGGTTTTTTAAAACAAGTTTTTTGCTAACCGAGCATCGTCGTCCGAAACTATCGAGTATGCAAAACTTCCACTCAATCGGTTGGGATTAACTGTTAAATGACTTGATCCACTACTATCTAACAAAACAAGTTAAATAACAGAGGCCTCGTGATAATGTAAACGATCTCTTATGTCAAAATGTGTACAAAAAAGTGGTTTCTCCTTACCGTCCCCAGACGGCGCTTATCCAATTTCAATACAAATTGACGTTTACGTTAACGCGATTGAGCGTGAATAAAAACGCGCACTAAGGCCTCTGATTGTAATATCATACTATCCCTAAAGTAAACAGTTACGCAAGAATCAGATCAGCGATTTACTCTTTTTTGATCGAAATCCTATAGTGATATAATCAAAGTCAAAAATATTTATTTAACCAGGCCATTAAGTGACACTTTTGGACGTCCACAATTAAAATTTACAGTTAATAATAATTGATCCTACCGTCCATTCGGAAAAGTAGCTTGTTATGGTGAAGAACGAACAAGAAACTCCATACATACTCTTTAATAAAAATACTTTTTGCAAAAAAATACTACCGACTTCCAAATACAAAACTACAAAGTGAAAAATAACTTAATTTTTTGAAGTCGGTGTCTTTCGTAGGTACTATTTTTTTGCGTTATGGACACCGACTTCAAAAAATTAAGTTATTTTTCACTTTGTAGTTTTGTATTTGGAAGTCGGTAGTATTTTTAACCGACTTCCCAAAAAGGAGGAGGTTCTATGTTCGACTTCATGTTTGTTTGTTTTTTTTTTTTGTTTATGTTCACCGATTACTTCGTCAATTGTGGACCGATTTAGAAAATTCTTTTTTCTAAATCGGTCTATTTTTCACTTTTTAGTTGTACGTACCTACGTACAACTAAAAAGTGGAAAATAAAAAACTTTTTGCAAAAAAATACTACCGAAATATACCATAACGCAAAAAAATGGTACCTACGAAAGACACCGACTTAAAAAAATTAAGTTATTTTTCACTTTGTAGTTTAGTATTTGGAAGTCGGTAGTATTTTTTTGCAAAAAGTTTTTTATTTTGCAAAAAGTTTATTTTATTTGTCACTTTTTAGTTGTATAATAGGCAAGTTAGTAAGGGAACTATTTCGCCAGAATAGATTTCATGAAACTTGAACATAACCGGTGAAATGAGAGATCTGCTTACCCCTTAAGAGCGAACTGGCGTGATGTTATGTTATGAAATGTTATAAACAACAAACAGACATGCGATTGCAGCAATCCCGAAAGATTTGCCGTTATTTATTAAAGAGTTCTGTTGTATATCTCCGAAGTTCTTCATCAGATCTTCACCAAATTAAAATGGGACCAATTTCGGAACATACTTTTTCAAACAAAAAAAGAATTTTCTAAATCGGTCCACAATTGACGAAGTAATCGGTGAACATAAACAAAAAAAAAAAACAAACAAACATGAAGTCGAACATAGAACCTCCTCCTTTTTGGGAAGTCGGTTAAAAATAGAGTTTTATATAAATATATTCTATAATAAATGCATAATGTGGGGACGATGCACACAGAACAAAAAAAACCGAAACAATAATATACTGAAACGAGCTGAAAAAGTTACGAATCCCCTTAACATTGGGTTTAGGGGGTTCCTAAAGATCGTTCTAGCAACCAAATACCCAATGTGTTAGCCGATCAATGCCCTTAGCTTTGTCATACATTACATAAGTACTGTAATAAAGTCGTACGGGACGTCCCAGCCATGGTCATGTCAAAGTGATTCACTTTTACGATGTACTTATGAATGATCATGCTATACAAGAGTGTCCATGGAGTTTCTTGCACGTTCTTCTTTATGTTTAAAAACATGCTACAATTTCAATTTATTTTTAACCGACTTCAAAAGAAGGAGGAGGTTCTCAATTCGTCGGAATCTTTTTTTTTAATGTATGTTCCACGATTACTCACAGACGCCTGGACCGATTTCAAAAAATCTTCTTTTGTTTTGAAGGGTATACTTCCTAGTTGGTCCCATAGTCATCTGGTCAGGATCTGATGATGGGATCCTAGAGAAATCGAGGGAACTCCTCAAATATTATAGGCATTTATATAGTGATTTTGGTATTTTCACCAACAATGCAATCACTTGCACTCAGAAAGTATAATTTGGTGAAGTGGAACTGATGAAGAAGACCACAGATGGCCACTGAAACTCCTTAATGCTAAGTATGTCACGGGTATAAAATCTCTCGAATAGTTAACCGACAATGATTAAACGAATACTTATAAATGAATGGTACTGATGAAAATGGTACCATTGAACTGTTCTGATGATGAAGCCGGAAGGTAGGCACTGGAACTCTGAAATAAAACAATGTATCCTAGTCGTGCTTGGGCTTATTGGAATTGTCATGAGATGTACTTTGGCCACAAATGATTATCAATTGGAGATACCTACCAAAACTAAAAAGAGAAAAATAAAAAACTTTTTAACAAAAAATCAAACCGACTTCCAGAACAAAAAACTACAAACCCAAAAATAACTTTCTTTTCCGAAGTCGGTGTCGAAAAACTGAAAAAAAATGGGTACAAAAGACACCGACTTCGGAAAAGAAAGTTATTTTTTGGTTTGTAGTTTTTTTTAATTTACTTTTTCTTTTATTATTTTTTGTTAAATTCGTTGTTGTAACGATTTAAACATTGCACCTGCCATGTTTCCTCTTCACTACCCTTGGTTGACTTGTAGCGAATGCCTAAGGGATTAAGTCCGCCATTGTACCTTTGTGCATGGAGTTTAAATAGTAATAAATTAATTTTCTTACTGGCCGACTGCAACTCCTTGACAATTAATAAAAGACAGTAAATGGTTGCTAAATTAACACAACATGATACATATCAGTAGGAGATGGGGCGTGATGAGAGAAACACTTCTTGAGGATACTTCGTTTATTTTGGCTCGTTAAACACAAATTACAGAATTTTTATTTCATAACGTCTTAGTCGTCTATGTCCAGCAGTGGACGTCTTTCGGCTGAAATGATGATGATGATGAACATCTTAGTCTAGTTTTTATTTCATCAGCCATTATTTTCTCTATCTCTCTTACACCCATACTCTCTCATTCCCTCATCGCTGAATTCTAATTTCAGATAATTTCTTAAAATTATGATACGTTCCGAATTAACATCCAACATAATATCCAACGAGGCCTCTGAGAGTTGGTTTCGGCGCCTGGCACGCCAAGGTCTGGGACTACAGAGACCCGAGATTGTTAAACACGTGTAAAATAATAATAATATCAGTTTTTAAACCTTTCATGGTCACTAACACTAATATTAACATTATAAGCGACAGGTCAGGTCATTTCGACAGAACGCCACTATATCCCTAGACTGGTGAGGGAAGCTATCGAAATTACCAAATATAAAAATTTCAACCGGGAGGATGGGTTTCAACTGTCGAGAGCTTGGAATCCAGTGGTCCAGCTGTGTAAACCCCGAAAAAGTGCTGTAAAAAGTTCGCGAGCGGACACAGTGAGTTTCGTGTGTCGGGAACAGAATCGAGTTGTGAGTGACAATGGTAGCGGTACCGAGTGCAAAAAACGAACAAGATAGAGGGTAGACCGTTTTGTCTCCTCATAAACACCCACCCGCAATGACTTCAGTTTATCCGTGATCATGGTGCTTGCAACAGCACCGAAATATCGGAAACTCGCTACAAACAGTAAACATGGTAAATATCCCGCTTATAATGTTAATATTAGTATAATAATATCAGTCTGTAACTTTCCCACTACAGGGCAAAGGCCTCTTCTCATACAGAGAAAGCCACCTCGCCACGTTTGCTCAAGACGGGTAGGCGTTTTCAAACTTATATTAACTATAATTCCAGGTTTCCTCACGCTGTTTTCCTTCACCGTGATCATTGATGTCCAATATAGATTTAGATAGTACATTTATGAATTTGAAATTTGCCCGGATTTGAACCCACGAAATCAAGCACGAGAGGTGAGTTAATTTTTAGTCACAGGGCTACCACGACTCGCTTGTCGCTGTCGCTTGTCCAAGGTGATGGCGAAATAGACCGAGACGTAACGCACCGGATCAACTCAGGATGGATGAAATGGCGACAGGTAACTGGAACAACTTGCGATCCACGGATGCCCCTCAAGTTAAAGGGTAAAATATACAAGTCCGTGATTAGACCTGTCATACTGTATGGATCAGAATGTTGGGCTGTGAAAAAGTTGGATGAAAGGAGATTGCATGTAGCAGAGATGAGAATGTTGAGATGGATGTGCGGCGTGACGAGATTGGATAAAGTGAGAAATGAGTATATTAGAGGCAGTTTGAAAGTGGCGCCAGTGACAGAAAAGTTGAAGGGAAACCGTTTGTCCTGGTATGGTCATGTGATGAGGAGGGATGAAACGCATGTTACTAAAAGAGTTATGAATATAAATGTGATGGATGGAGAGGAAGAGGAAGGCCAAAGAAAAGATGGATGGACTGTGTGAGGAGTGATATGAAGGAAAAGGGAGTCAGTAATAGCGTGACAGGGGACAGAACGGTATGGAAGAAGAAAACGTGTTGCGCCGACCCCAAGTAACATGGGATAAGGGCAGGAAGATGATATTGATGAGGGCTACCACGATATTTTTATAATCTCGTGGTGACGTTTTTTTGCGATCCTAATAAATATATATTAACCAGTACTGACCACCCGTACTGGGCCCGCGAGGTTTTTATGGTCCATTCCCGCTCACAGAGAGGATGCCTGTGTCCCAACAGTGGGAACATTAACAGGTTAATGATGATGAACCAATCCAATCGGCCTAGCCTTTTCCCAACTATATTGGGGTCGGCTTCAAGCCTTACCGGCTTTAGCTGGGTACCAGTATTTTACATGGAGCGACTGCCTATCTGACCTCCACAACCCAGTAACTTTTTTTTATTTTATTTTTTATTTATTATAGATATAGTCTTGAGTACAGTTTCACTTGTATATTGTACCATTAAACCTGGATGGGTATGTGTTGGTACTCACATTCGCCTTATTTATTAATTATATGCTTAATATTAGCTAACTATTCACTCATCCTAACAACCCACTAATAATGCAATTGTTTAAGCCGTAGACATCTATCAGCAAAGGAAAAAAGTGTAATTGCGGGTATGCGAGTATTTTGTTTGTGACGTTTCGTCCGAGCTGTGTACGATTGGGTCACTCATTAGAAAACCGGTTCTAAGCAAAATATATAGTTTGATCTATTTATACCGAGTTGTTTTTTTTTTAATTTTATAGATAATTTTTAGTTACGCTAAGTTAATATGAAGTCGTAAAAGTATTTTTTGTATTTTAGTTTATAATTTTTACAATTTATGTCATTTTTTATATTTGTCGGTATTTCATTTAATAGAGTGGGTATTAAGAATTAATACCCGATTTATTAAATGAAACACGGTACTGGGTAACACGGTACCCCTTGGCAAGACTGGTGTCAGATCTCAAGCTTCTGACTACCCGTAACGACTGTCAAAGATCTTCAAATGACAGCCGGGACCAACGGCTTAACGTGCGCACCGAGGCACGGAGGAAACTCGGTATGTTGAAATGGTCACCACGGACCGACCTCGTCAAGCGTTGCTTAACCTTGATAATCGACCAGTGCGGCTGTTATTATTTAGCCACGAGCTGAACCAGTATTTATTTAAATATTTAATAAGATCATAATTACTAATAAAATTGTACTTGATGCTTTATCTAGGTGCATAGTACTAAGAATCGACCTATGTCAATTACATAATTTACAACAAAAGGGTTTCCTTCTACATTATAAAGTGTCGTAATTACAACGTCATTGAACTACGTTTTACGTAGACAATTGAGGCTTACGGTGAATCGGTACATTTTTATTTCCTGGAAGGCAGAAGCGTCAGGAAAATTAATGAATTTTATTTTCCTGTATTATAATCAGCTTTAGTAGCCTTTGACCAACTTTGTTGGGGTCGGCTTCCAGTCTCAATGGAATCCGTTGAATACCAATATTTTACATGGAAAGACTATTGCCTCCATATCCCATTAACGGAAATCGTTGCTTCAACTTGAAGACCGACCGGCTGTTTTTATGTTCTATTATTAGATGCCTTTAATAAAAACATTATTAAATTAAGCCGAATGAGCTATTGCTAATGGGTTAGCGATATTTGTCATTTCATCATCATCATTTCAGCCGAAAGACGTCCACTGCTGGACATAGGCCTCCTCCGAGTGTCGCCACATTGACTCGTCCCGTGCGTAGTATTCACTTACTTATAAATAAAATTACATTTCCAGACCAGAAAGGTACCTGATCACCCAACTAGCAATATTAGATTCTGTCACCACTTCAGCAGAGTATAGACACAACATTATATAACTAGATAACTGAAACACATTCACCTCCTGTAACATTTACAAAAAATAAAAGTCTATACTCGGAATTTTAATTCGATTCCAGATTTGACAATTTCAGTGTTGCAACGTTATGACAAGTACTAAATAGTGACGTTGCAAAATTATTCGATATGGAAATGGAATATTTCCGGATCGATTCTTCTCGTTTATAATTTTACTCTCGTAAACTAAGTATATCAGGCAATTAAATATTTCTGAACCGATAATTTAGTTTTGACGATTAATTAACGATCTGAGACTTTTCTTTTATAATTGTGTGTGAAATAAATAAAAAATGTGATCATGAGAACAAACACAACGTAACAACACTTTAACAAAAACCCAACAAAATATCGATTCGCAATGAAATAAGATATTCGTGCAGTCACACTGGGAGAATGAAGCCGAATGACACGATAAACAAAATGGCGATAGCTGCACGAGCGCGCACGGGTTGCCAATACTGAAAACTATCGAGGCTCTTGTAGTATAAGTTTTGTTTTTAATATAAAAACAAAAATATTAACTTTTTATAAAATAGAGCAGCGATTACTAATTAATAAATAATTATTATAAATAATTATGTATTTATTTAAATAAAAATCAATAATTTAGTCTTTAATTGGCACACTTATGGCACACACACTGATTGTTTATCGATTTTTGTGTTCATCACTACACTATTATATGTGGTATCATTATTTCACAAAATGACAGTAGCTAATGTCAAATCTGGAATCGAATTAAAATTCTGACTATAATTGAAAATGTCTAAATACAAACTTCTTCTTCGTGTCAATGATTATTTGTAATTAATTTAAATTTTCTTCTACAGATATGCAGCCATGACGATAGCCTTAGCGCTGGCCTCACTGCCTGGCATGTTGCAGGAGTTGGTGCCCAGGACAAGAGATGGGCCTTCCTTTAACGAGTGATTCCGCAGTCGCATTGTGGGACTCCTCTGACCAGGATGTAAATACCGATTAGTATCATTTGTAATATGGCATTACGCCTTTATATATATACTAAGTCTATATACGAGGGTTGTGCACGGATGCACGTGGAACTGTACACCCACATCTATCTGTACGATATCGTAAAACACGTAGGTACTTTTTTAAACCCTAAACTCAAATACAATTTGATGTCAACTGAAACCAGAGTATAACGAAAATAATTACACCAAAATATTTGAGGTAAAACTTGATTCAGTCATAACAGCTCGCATGAACAGCATATTTTAATCTTCTTGTCAAAGGTATTAATTCAATAGGTGGAATTATGGCCGCAGTGAAACTTAATGCGATGGGCCGGCAGTCCGCCATATTGCATTCCCCGAATAGTTTACACATGTCACAGCTAAAAGAAAATAATTTCGAGTATTTTGCAGCTCTCGAATTCAATGCGAGCTTTACGGTGTAAGCTCGTGAGATTGTATGCAATCATTGGAAATGTATTTTCATTCACTTTGTACAGATTTAAACGTATTAATTTTGGTATGTTATTATTTTATTTTGTAATGTTGTTCAGTTTAACTTTCCCTTTGTAAAATACATCATAATTATAATAATTTGATATTCATAATATTAATTTAGCCTTCCAATTAATGTTGATGTGTTTTTGTTGTTGTTTGCTATAAGCTAAGTTCGAAAAGGTTGCATTTGTTGTTTTGAAGACGGTCTATTATCGTACGCTTCTACTTCTTCGTGTCAATGATTCCTTCACTAAATGTTCTTCGACCAGTCGATGCCTTAGCACTATTTAGTATTTCAAGAGTTCTTAATTTTTAATTATTATTGTGTACAATAAAGAGTATTCTATTTATCTAACTTAGTCACTACCTTGACTTTTGATGGATTGTGATATATCTAGGACTACGGGTGTACTCGGCATTACACTATCATAATAATATCTAAGATCATACATAGGATCCTGTCTCAGAATGTTGTTGTTTTTTTTTATATATTTCAAATGGAAATCAAAATGGTTCATATTAGTTTAGTTTATAATACACTATCACATACATATGAATCATATATCTGTTATCCTAGATATATGAAACTGTATTACACTCCTTTTATTAGGCGTGACATATGCTTTTGAACGAAATGTTGGCATAACTTCACAATACGCTTAGTGGCGTGCGTAGCTACAAACAATCGTCCTTTCCTCCATTGTAAACAAATACGACAAAAAATAGGAAAAATAGGTTAATGATACTGTTAATATTCTAGAGGTCATATATTTAGGATCCTATGGTCCTAGATATAGGTATGATAGTATAATACCCCCCTTATGAAAGCAAAGATAGACAGTGACAGACATCATGACATTTGACAGGACGGAATGGAAGAATAAAACGTGTTACAGCCATTGAGGTAATAATGTACTATGGTTACAGCGACCCCGAGTAATAGGGGACAAAGGCAGGAAGATTGTGAGTCGCCACCTCGACTTAGTAATTGTGCCTACGGCATACCAGTTTTTTTTATGTCTTCCTACTCGTATTTAACTATACCCAGGGAACTCATTTACAAGTTTTACCTCAAAGCACCATTTCTCAAGATACACTGTATTGTTATTTCACAGTGGAATTGTTTTTTGTAGAATTTTGACCCTGACACGATTAAGGAAATTGTCGCGGGCTTACTAATAAGTGTAGGTAATTTACCATTCGTTTTTCTAAGTAAATTGAATGACTTATCAGAAATTCAACTAAGTATCTAACAATTTAAAGGTTGGCCTAGCTATGATTGGACATTATAAAAAAAAAGTCTTTGATTATGTTGTCGACAAAAAAATAACAAATGAAATAATTTTTGAGACCCTTTCCGTCTCAACTAATTATATTTATTTAATATATACTTTATTGTACTATATGAGTTCGTGACTAAATAATCACAGCCGCACGGGTCGATCTTCAATGTTAAGCAACGCTTGACGGGGTCGGTCCGTGGATGGGTGACCATTTCAACATACCAAGTGTCCTCCGTGCCTCGGCAAGCACGTTAAGTCGTTGGTCCCGGCTGTCATTTGAAGATCTTTGACAGTCGTTACGAGTAGTCAGAAGCTTGAGATCTGACACCAGTCTAGCCAATGGGTATCGTGTTACCCAGTTACTGGGTTGTGGAGGTCAGGTAGGCAGTCGCTCCATGTAAAACACTGGTACTCAGCTGAATCCGGTTAGACTGGAAGCCGACCCCAACATAGTTGGGAAAAGGCTAGGCAGATTGATACTTTATTGTACACCAATTAAATAATTACAGGACAAAAACATTTTTAAAGATAAGTGTACAATGGGCGATCTTTTCGCACAGGGCAATCTCTTACAGACAACCTTTTATATGCGTTTGTATAATAATATAGTTTGTAAATATATACAATAGATATTAGTTTATGATTTAGTTTATTTTTGGAAATAATAAACTTGGAAATAAATAAATAACAAATTAAATATGATTAAACGTCAATTACAAATATTCGAATTGCCGATTTATGGCAAATGCCAGTTATCTTTATTGGCAAACCCGGTTTCATTCATAACAAACACCACATATTAGAAACGGTTATCCTTGTATTATTAAATTTATGAGATAGTAACTTCATTGCTGGGGGGATTTGATTTATAAAATTAGACGTGTTTTTGCCAATTGATAGGTATTATAAATAGGTTGTTATTGAGGAAACATTGACATAATAAATATACAATATGTACGTTAATTCAGGAACTCTGTAGGTTATTGACGATAAATAATTCCATCGTGTGTTTGACCTAGGTAGAGTTCAAATAGGTTTTAAGTATTCAATGAGTGTGTTCGGGTTATCCCTTACAAAAACCCGAGCGCTAGAAATCATTTAATTGCCAACACACATATGGAATATATACCGCACAAGTGAGGTATTGTTTATTTATAAGACATGATATATCTATGTGTCGACACTTCTAAAGATTTCGTTCTGGAGAGAGCTATGGTTTTGAATGACTCTGACAGATGTCAACTTGACATCTGTCACACTAGGCACTAGTTTTTGGCGCGAGCAAGAGTTAACAAGACAGGAGATCGAGTAAGAATATGGGGGGTTGGATTGAGTTGTGAATTCGTGATAAAGTGAGAATTACTGATTGTTCGTGTAGATCAAACTGCGTGCTTGGTGGAATGTCGTTTTTGTTGATTATTCTCCAATAAATATCGTGATTAGTTTCATTGTGACCCTAGGTACAAACAAGCAAAGAAGTTCGTTTGTCTAGCACTCCTAGCCCAAAAAGAACCCATGTAATAATGGCTTTTCCTGACAATTACACAGTCTTCCCTACATATGTGTATTTTAAGTAAATAAAGAACAGTAATAAGTTTACTTAAAGATGATGTAAGGGCAAACTGCGTTTAACTAAAGTTGCAGATTTTCCATTGAACAGAATGTTATCTAAAATAGGCTATTTATAGAAAATATCCCTACTATGACGTCGTAAAACCATCATAATTCCGGTGTGAGAGGGAGATGGAGCCATACAAGGCGAATAACACTAAATATTCCTTTTCACAGAGGAATCATGGTGGTTTCTGCCTGCGTACTATAAGGATCCCTAAAACAGGCAAGGTTCACAGTATATACGAGAGCAGGTCCAAGAGCTTGCGGTATGTTTGTCTAAAGATGATGTATATTAAGAAAAATATTCCTCGAATTTTTGGACCTCCCTATGTGCCTATGTAGTTATTTATGCAACTGTTGTATAATAAGGGATATTAAAACACGAATATTGGTTTATCACACGAGGCGAAGCCGAGTATGATAATAGTATCACATGAATATTTGCTACACCCCTGCAAAGAATCTTCTATAAATAATTTTCTGCAACACTTGCGACGTGAATTCGTATAACCTATAAGTTTTTTTTATTAATTACCGCGCTCTGATAGTGATACGCTCGTGCATGACAATGTAATTTTTTTTTAAATTTTTAATGATACTACGAATTGAGTAGTGAGTATGACGCTGATTGATGAGTAAGGAAGGGATCGAAAAAGCAAAGGAGTTACAGAATGAAATTTAGTACAACATTATAACACTGGTTTGGATGATATTGTTGTGGTTACTATGACACTGGTTGTTTTAATGTTGGCAATAAGCTGTTACAGAAACTTTTATAGAGGCCATCTGACCCCCGTGGCTGCGCTTCCGTCAAAATTATAGCCTATGTTCTCAGAGGTCAGGAATAATGTAGCTTTCCATAGGTAAAGGATTTTCAAATCTGTCCAGTATTTGCGAAGCCTTATTGTATGTCCGCAAAAATCGAGGGCTTTTCAAAACTAGAAACGACTTCCATAATTTAAATACACGCAGTAAGCATGAAATTGTAATACCCAAATTCAGAGTAACTAAAACTAGCAAGTCTTTTCTTATAAACAGTATACACTTTTATAACAAGTTGCCAAAGTCAGTTATAGAACTGACCGATGGAAAGTTCAAAAATCACATCAAACGTGTCCTTATTAAAAAAGGCATATTATAAAACCAAGGACTTCGTTGAATATAAAATTTTTGGCTTTAGCTCCTTCTGCGCATGCGGCTTCCCTGGTAACTCATAAACGGCACAAATATGTGGATGTCTCTAACTATTCTCAATCTCATTTTTTGTCTTGTTTTTGTTTTTCTTCTTTTAATTAGACTTTTTACAATGTTTCTCAATCATCTTTATAGCCCTTTGCTAAGAATAGTTACAGCACTGATAACAACATTTGTGCCACATGTTAAATTTAGTCTTGTTATTTTTTTTTTATTTTTTTTACCTTTGTATAGATTCTTTTACCAATTATTTTGTGAATGTGTGAAAATTGTAGGCCTTCTAGATGCTAGTTAACATCCGTTAACTTTTTTATATATTTTATAATCTTTTGTTTTTAGTTTCTTACGACTTATTGTCGGGCCTACGTTGTCCCCTCATAGTACTAATGCTGTAACATGGAAATATTGTAAAACCAAACCATTTTTTAAAAGAGTAACCATGGAGTTTCTTGCCGGTTCTTCTCCCCGATCAACCCGAACCGTGCACCTTTTGTCGACGTTTTATAAGTGCCCATGTAGGCCTATGTAAAATAAAAAAGTTTGATTTTGATTTTATTCGGTACAAACAAACAAATAAACAAAAAAACCTTTCCTCTTTATAATATTGGTTTATAGAATGTTTTTAGATAAAAAATCAATAGAACCTACCTACCTTAGAGACATTATAAACAACAAAACAGGTTTTTTGTAACTGTTTCGCATCAAATAGGATGTATGAACATGTAAACAACGTAGAATATTATTAGTGGAATGTAATAATTAAAATATTGACGTTGATTGATTCGGTTTAATTTATAGTAGGTTTTAATGAGTGTCCTTATTAAGTACCTCTAGTGAATAATAATTGCCAACAGTCCGTGTTATATGTAGCACATACTAATTCCGAGGTGTTATGTTAAAATGAGAGATTGACAGCGCCATCTATTACGTTTAACGCGAACTAAAGACAGTTTACATTAGGAAAATGACTGTCCATCTTAACATTTTAGCAAAACGCAGTAAATTGGGATATATTTAGCGGGTTGCAGTACTTGATTATACGACAGATATGATTAAAATAAAGGATTTTGATTATTTATGTCCAGGGCGGTGACCATAAGCTCTTAGAGTAAGGTTATTTTTAGTGTGTTTAAGGGGCAGATGTATATGACGTGTATACATCTGTCACTTACTCTATCTAAAAATAAGCTTACTCTAAGAGCTTATGGTCACACCCCTGTTAGAGGAAGAAAACTTTTGGATGGGCATATTAAGAAAAGCTACCTTGCCATCTTTATTATCTATCAGTATGATACTTTGAAAAGTATCATACTGATAGATAAACCTACTATAAATTAAACCGAATCAATCAACGTCAATATTTTAATTATTACATTCCGCTAATAATATTCTACGTTGTTTACATGTTCATACATCCTATTTGATGCGAAACAGTTACAAAAACCTGTTTTGTTGTTTATAATGTCTCTAAGGTAGGTAGGTTCTATTGATTTTTTATCTAAAAACATGCTATAAACCAATATTATAAAGAGGAAAGGTTTTTTTGTTTATTTGTTTGGTTGTACCGAATAAAATCAAAATCAAACTTTTTATTTTACATAGGCCTACATGGGCACTTATAAAACGTCGACAAAAGGTGCATGGTTCGGGTTGGTCGTTTCCTTTGGAGAAGAACCGGCAAGAAACTCCATGGTTACTCTTTTAAAAAATGGTTTGGTTTTACAATATTTCCATGTTACAGCATTAGTACTATGAGGGGACAACGTGGGCCCGACAATAAGTCGTAAGAAACTAAAAACAAAAGATTATATAATATATAAAAAAGTTAACGGATGTTAGCTAGCATCTAGAAGGCCTACAATTTTCACACATTCACAAAATAATCGGTAAAAGAAACTATACAAAGGTAAAAAAAATAAAAAATAAAAAACAAGACTAAATTTAACATGTGGCACAAATGTTGTTATCAGTGCTGTAACTATTCTTAGCAAATGGCTATAAAGATGATTGAGAAATATTGTAAGAAGTCTAATTAAAAGAAGAAAAACAAAAACAAGACAAAAAATTAGATTGAGAATAGTTAGAGACATCCACATATTTGTGCCGTTTATGAGTTACCAGGGAAGCTGCATGCTTATAAAGTGCCTCTAGTGAATAATAATTGGCAACAGTCCGTGTTATATGTAGCACATACAAATTCCGAGGTGTTATGTTAAAATGAGAGATTGACAGCGCCATCTATTACGTTTAACGCGAACTAAAGACAGTTTACATTAGAAAAATGACTGTCCATCTTAACATTTTAGCAAAACGCAGTAAATTGGGATATATTTAGCGGGTTGCAGTACTTGATTATACGACAGATATGATTAAAATAAAGGATTTTGATTATTTATGTCCAGGGCGGTGACCATAAGCTCTTAGAGTAAGGTTATTTTGAGTGTGTGTAAGGGGCAGATGTATATGACGTGTATACATCTGTTACTTACTCTATCAAAAATAAGCTCACTCTAAGAGCTTATGGTCACACCCCTGTTAGAGGAAGAAAACTTTTGGATATTAAGAAAAGCTGCCTTGCCATCTTTATTATCTATCAGTATGATACTTTGAAAAGTATCATACTGATAGATAATAAAGGTATCGGATATACCATTGGTAAGTCTTAATGTAAAGGCAGCAATAGATAGTGAAGAAACACAAACCAATCCATATGACGTATTCAATAATAACAATGATCACATTGTCATATCTAAAAGCGTTCAGATGGTTCCATTTATAAATCGTAATTGATATGTCATCAAGTACCGAGACATGAGCAGTCCTAAATGAAAATTGGAACACCTGGCACGATGTACCGTCGCAGTCATAACAAGCGATTTGTCAGCGCATTATTAGCTCCGTCGCTGTGGTTGTTAGGCTGATTGAAAGGGTACGGAAGCTTGTGATAGGAAGTGATGGCAAGTGATGCAGTGTATAAAGATCTTGGTGGGTAGTTTCTGATATTCACTGCCTACTTAACTTATCAATGATTAACTATTATTATTCGTCTTCTGCCTACCCAATTCCCAATTTATTTGTCACCGGGCGTCCTTGTGCGTCTACGCCAGGATGGTCTATCTGAGTTGTCGATGGTGTCAAATTTAGCTCCCACGTCTCTGTCGTCAGTGGTGAGTGTGACAGTGAGCCCACTCAACACTGTCGGTTGCCTATTATTATCAAAAATATTAATATTACGACAGAGAGAAAAATAAAACAGAAAACTAAACCTCTGGAACAATTGATACGGATTGATCACTGATAGAAAGTTAAACTGTCTTCGAATGTCATAGACTACTTTTCATACCAAAAAAAATGCTCAAATCATCATTGCCGATTGGGTGATGGGAGTGAAGCTGTGGGAAGAAGCTAGTGTTAAATAATAAACAAATCATCCAGACAACGCTGTGGTTGACATGTTCATAGGTATTCATACTTTCAAGAGAGCCCCAGTTGGTGTGGAACTCTTCAGACACAAGTAGCAATAGTATTTGGCCGGTAATAATAGATAGATAATTTGCTCGTAGTAGTAGCTCTGCTTACCTACGTAGGATTTAGAAACGACGACGCGGGAGGGCGTCTCGCCACAATAGTAAAATCGTACTCATTTTCCTAGAACCATTGCCGCTTGTGGTTCATGGCTACTTCATTAGATGGCGCTACGAGTCGTTTGAGACATCATAATAACTCCAGTATTAGTATTACTCTTGTATTCTAACGCCTATGTTTCAAGTCATGTCCTCCAGCCTCCAACTCGACTCTACTTCAAATAACCAAATGATCAATTTTAGCATGTTATTTATTGAAATTAATTGACGATTTCTTTCGGAATGGAGTTTTTTCATTATAATCAGTGGTAAATCAAACCATCAGTATAAAAACTCACAGTTGAGCTCAGACAGGCTAGGCTCTCGCTCCAAGCAAAATATTCAATTGACTGGAAAACCCTGAAAATAAAATTCCAATCAGAATAATATTATATAAATTTATATAATATAATTATATGTTAGACTTGGAATGCTAATTCTTATGGAATATGCGGCACAGTATACAAATACATGTATTACTTTGTTTGCTTATTTTTTGCGTGCCATTTAATATTCTTCAATGGCGCTGTTGTTGGAAAAGGAAATAATAGTTAATCTATATCTCATGGGACCCACGTATTTGGGGGAGTGTAAGTGCTTTGTGTCCTTCTGAGGTAGGTTTCTATATGCAGTTGGATCTTTATTGGAAAAAACAAAATAGCAAGCGTCATATTTCTGGTAGGTTACGGTTTAGAGACCTTGTTTTTTTTCTATGTACTTCTTAGATAATTCTCTAATAATAATCTTAGTTTCATTACTGGCGAAATAAAAAAAAATGATGCCAAAAAGTTGCATTGGCTTTTAAATTTCGCGGGCTACCTTAGCGGATCGACAAAAATTACATACTTTGCTCACAAACTCTTTCGTACTTAGATGCAATTAATGTTTTCATAATTAAAAGTTCAAATAATTAGAATATATGTTATCTGTAAATATTTAATTGATTGTATATAAACAAGAAATATTGCAGTAAGAGTCCTATTTAATTAGTAGAGTATAAATAGAAACATACAAACGAACAATGAGAAAGTGTAAGAGGGAATTAACGGGTTTTAAGATTCTGACAATGGACCCCTAAATAAAATGACCCTTAGAATATCAATAGTCCGTTGTACAACCTTAGACTCTTAAAAGAATATATTAATTGCTGATGTACACCTAAAAAAGTACAATAGAGCGTCAATACCACATTTGTAGAACCGAAAGGTCTACAACGGTGGATACTAGCGGCTTAAATCGATAGAACGGTTCTAATAAACACTGAAGGCTCTTGTAACCGAGACGCCATTAATAGTTTATGATAAAAGCAATTCACATGATTATTTATAATTTTTTAACATCATAAATATGTATAAAAATCGAATTCACGCCCCTCTTTCTCACCCAGGATTCTAAAGAAGCTACTTATAAAGCTAAACTATCTTATATAAACTAAATTTAGAATTCAAACCCTATAATTAAATGTACTTTTTATACAAAAAACTGCATAAATAGCAGGCGCGTGAAAATTTTAGCTAAAAAATATGTATATATTTACAATAAACTGGTACTCGCACTGGTATTATGCATGCATAAAAGAAAAATCAACACTTACTTATTTTTTAATTATTTTCAGTCGTATCCATCCATCCAGTAGTCCATCAATCACTTTCCATTGGCACTAAGTCTTTGTTGAGATGGTTAATTTCCCCAAAATATTGCTACCGTATACGTAATACAGAACCGTAAACTCTAATTCAGAGACACAGACGCATCTAAATAAGATGCGAGCGCTATAGTTGCGCTACAAGAACTTTTTTTAGATACTTAGGCGCACACTATCGCTCGCATATCATCTTTGTATTTCCGTACTAACACACATTTACGAACATGTACAGACACTGTACAACCTCAGACCGTATAAATCTGGGCCTCTTTCGGAGGTACAGCGGCGCTATATCCGCTTGTACATCTACTGTAGAACTTGTTTATGGAGCCAATGGCGTTATTAAGAACTTCTAACCGGCCAGTGTACGGCTTGTTATAGAGCTTGTGTGCTACTTGGGATGTATATAAATTTATATAATATAATTATATGTTAGACTTGGAATGCTAATTCTTATGGAATATGCGGCACAGTATACAAATACATGTATTACTTTGTTTGCTTATTTTTTGCGTGCCATTTAATATTCTTCAATGGCGCTGTTGTTGGAAAAGGAAATAATAGTTAATCTATATCTCATGGGACCCACGTATTTGGGGGAGTGTAAGTGCTTTGTGTCCTTCTGAGGTAGGTTTCTATATGCAGTTGGATCTTTATTGGATCACTCCCTGAGGAATTGGAAAAATGTTTACGTTTGCAGATATGTAAGCCTACAAAATACAGAATGATGATCTTTCATTGTTTTGTAAACTAGGTACAACTATGACTTTGCTTATAAAATACGAATGTTTAAAAATTTTATTTGTATCATGGGATTCAACGTGTCACGTCAGCCATACGTACAGCGATTGATGGGCAAAAGTTTCAGCACGGTGTCTTAGGTTAGACGTCGAGGCTGATCAGGAAGAGACGGCGAGACAGTCTAGATACCGTAAGGGCTGGTTCGAGGAAGCTCAGGTAAAGAATAGCTGAAAGAAATTGGGGAAAGTATTGCACAACAAAATAAAAAAAACTTTTAACAAAAAAATAAAACCCACATCTAAAGCAAAACACTATAAATCGAAAAATAACTTCTTTTTCGAAGTCGGTGTCTTTGGTACCTAATGTTTTTCGTTTTTTTAGACACCGACATCGGAAAAAAAGTTGATTTTTCGATTATTAGTGTTTTTTCTTTAGAAGTCTTTTTTTTTTTGTTTTAATGGACAATTTCTATAATAACTTACCTATAATACACACTTCAAAAAAAAATTCGTCCATTTCAAACAAAAATACAATTTTGCAAATTCGTTCATATATGACGTAGTTATGCCCGAACATACATTAAAAAAATATATAAACGTCCGAACTGAGAACCTCCTCCTTTTTGGGAAGTCGGTTAAAAAAGAACCTGTTCCAAAGTATTACAACTCAAAATACTATACACTATTTTCCAACATTTTCCTTTTACGATAAAAGCAAAGAATATTGAACAACAAATATGCGAATTTCTGGATAAAACATATCGCCAGAACTTGTATAAATACTCGCGGTTGGGCTGTCGACTCGTGTGACATCTTACTTCTACACTGTTGGAGATGAAAAGGGTAACGTTCAATATAGACACGAGAGGATATTTTTATTTCATTGCCGACACTGACCCATTTCTTTGTAACGGAGTGGACGAGGTCGGATCTAAAACTATTGTTTCTAAATGTTTCGTTCATTTTGTATTGTTATGTGGCCTTTTATTGTTGGTTTTTATTGTGTTTTTATAGGTAATAGGGGCTTAATTAAAAATTTATGGCCGATATATGTGTAACATTTTGTTAACAGTTTATTTGGATTAACATTTAAAAATTGTATTGAGACGAAAACTTCGGGACCGTACAGTTTAACTCCAGAATTGATCTATTTACTAAAATTCATTGATTTAGATTTTATATGAGGTACATGAAATCCACATCCGAAGATAAACAAAATATTGTCTAAAAAAAAACTTTTTGCAAAAAAATACTACCGACTTCCAAATACAAAACTACAAAGTGAAAAATAACTAAATTTTTTGAATTCGGTGTCTTTCGTAGGTACTATTTTTTTGCGTTATGGACACCGACTTCAAAAAATTTAGTTATTTTTCACTTTGGAGTTTTGTATTTGGAAGTCGGTAGTATTTTTTTGCAAAAAGTTTTTTTATTTTTCTCTTTTTAGTTGTACGTACCTAATAGGCAAGTTAGTAAGGGAACTATTTCGCCAGAATAGATTTCATGAAACTTGAACATTACCGGTGAAATAAGAGATCTGCTTACCCCTTAAGAGCGAACTGGCGTGATGTTATGTTATGAAATGTTATAAACAACAAACAGACATGCGATTGCAGCAATCCCGAGAGATTTGCCGTTTTTTAATGAAGAGTTATGTTGTATATCTCCGAAGTTCTTCATCAGATCTTCACCAAATTAAAATGGAACCAATTTCGGAACATACTTTTTCAAACAAAAAAAGAATTTTCAAAATCGGTCCACAATTGACGGAGATATCGGTGAACATACACAAAAAAAAAAAAACTTAAAGTCGAACATAGAACCTCCTCCTTTTTGTGAAGTCGGTTAAAAATATATAGACAATATTTTGTTTCGAACAAAATATTGTCTAAAGTTAAAATAAACTCTAACTCATATTTCTTTTCATTCAAGTCACCTATATATTCGAAATATGTTTTGAAATATTGTAAATTCATGATGTATGTTTGCACGAAACAGATAAGTGACGAGGTCTCACATAAAGTCCCATCTTCAAAAACGGTAGTGTCAATTAAAAAGCATATATTTTCCGTTTTAACCGGGACTCTGATTTTATTCATATATGTTGTCTTTCTTTCTATTCGTTTGAGGTGTAGCCACCTCTGGTGTCAGAGTTAATTAAGCCGCCTCTGGGAATCCCCACAGGCCTCTTCTGACTTGGCTATTTCAGACTTACATTATAACTCTATAAGTCCAGATTTCCTCACGATGTTTTCCTTCACTGTTGCCTGTGATGTCCAAGATAAACTTAGATAGTACATATGAATTTGAAAAATTCACATTGGTACTTGCCCGGATTCGAACCTACGACCTCAAGCACGACAGGCGAGGTCTTAACCACTGGGCCACCACGACACTTATATATATGTTGTAAAGACTTAACATTATCTAATAGTTTTCGTGTTAGTGTATGGTACCATCTGGATTTATTTCTCCGATTCTCAAAATCCTTGTAGGTACTAATAGAAAGATGCACTATTGCCGATTGCCATAGGCAATTTTTTATCCTAAAAACCTATAATCTATTTGAAATAACATTAGAAATTTATAAAATCCCATTTTACAACCCGTTTAACCAATTTTGACTTCTATTGCGTTGGTGATATTACAAATGACAGATGTAGTAAACAGTTGGTATTGGTAACAGGTTCATGCTTTTTATGCCATCCTTATGTTTACGGAATTGAACTCAAAATCGGTTGAACGGACTGCAAAAAGGGGTTGGAAAAATGTCTAATGTTATTTCAAATGGAGTATACATCATGCTCTAGACAAGTGATATTGTTTTATCAAAAGCGGGGAGATAGCGATTGGAAAAATGACAAACGCTATCGAAATGCCTCGTGATCTATCATTGTCATCCTTGACATCAAATGACACATGTCTAGACCTTTTCTATTTTTCTGTGCGGCGTCATTTCACTGAACACTCGTCAATTTATTTTTTAAGCCTGTTAAAATTATTTTTATTATTAGATTTTTATGATGAAAAGCGCAGTGGATTCTTTGATTTCCACCGTCCATAAATATAGTCGGCAACCGAACAATAATAATATAATCTTTACCTACATACTTTTTGGGCTACAACAAAAAAATAGCGACTCAAACGTGGTGCCTCAGGGAGTTATTGAATTAGCAGCGACGTCAAATTTGGCGTGCAGCTCTCAGCTAACCTAATACGTTAACGCGTTTTGTTTCCAGACACAAGGTACCATTTTGTTTTTATCATCGTTAAGTGAAACGTTTTCACTTGAAGTTGTTTTTATGGAGCATCTAAACGGAAACTTTTTATGATGATTGTAAGGTAGAATCCACTCCGTCAGGTAGAGAAGAGGAATGTGTCCCAACAGTGGAGGCATTATAAGATGATTGTGATTATGAAGCCCGGCAAAATGAGATTAGACCATCAGTTATTAGAACCAGTATTTAGTCTAAAATATTTATTTTGCAATTAGAAATGAAAAAAGAAGAAAGAAAACACATTAATTTGACACAAGCCAGAGCACACAACACAAACATAAAAAAACAAACTTAGTCTAAACAACATTATTATATAAAAATACCGGTCAAGTGCGACTCAGACCCGGGCATAAAAGAGTTCCGTACCATTATCGCAGAAAACGGCAAAAAAGCCCGTTTGTTGTATGGGAGCCCCACTTAAATATTTATTTCATTCTGTTTTTAGTATTTGTTGTTATAACGGCAACAGAAATACATCATCTGTATAAAATATCAACTGTCTAGCTATCACGGTTCATGAGATACAGCCTGGTGACAGACAGACAGACGGACAGCGAAGTCTTAGTAATAGGGTCCCGTTTTTACCCTTTGGGTACGGAACACTAAAAAATAAAATAATCAAAAAGTAACATTGTGACCCACGGATGCGCCAAATAGGACCAGTTCAGCAAATGCGACGCTGGTTTTAAAATGGACCTAAAGCATCGTGATTGTGACCGATGACATGACGGACGTAAAGCAATTTTGTAGTAACTAAATGTTTATGTGAAACAAGCAAGGCTTTAGGCCGTTTTGTCGCCTAAAATTAATATTATTATTTACCTTTTCATGCCTAAATTCATCGTGATTGTTTAATTAAAATGCCTGCTTCGCGAAAATTTACGGTCAGATCAGCATTCATTGCACGCTCGCTTCAGATAATTTAAGGCACATTCTCCAAGAAAGAGGTAATGCAACCTACAAATAGCCACGTATAAACAACCACATCAAACTTTGCATGACTCGCTGCAATTTTTCACACATCTCCGGAAACACTTGATGAATGAATGTATAGAGATACTCGTAAAACATAATGCAGAAGTCGGATGGAATGTGCTCAATAAACTATCTGGGCGCACTGCACGTTGGTGGTGGCTATGTTTAGGCGCCTTTGAGTTAAAACTAGATGCCCGCCGTCTTTTTGATAGACCTATCTTTGTAAATGCAGGGTAATTCGGGATAGTGTTTTGTTTTCAGACGGTGACGGTGAGCAAAACTTATCTGATCAGATAAGTTTTGCTTACTATAAAAAAATGTTGTATAGATTTTATAATGGAAAACTGAGTTTGTTTTTATTTATGGACCTTTTCTGTAAAAGCTAAGCAGTCTTTAACTGGAATAAATAAAGTATAACACTTAGAAAAACGCTAATAAGTGCCAAAATAACTTTCATTTCGCAAGTCGGTGTCTTTGGTACCTCTTGTTTTTATAGTTTACCAGTTATTTTTGCAATGTTTTTGCTTTTGATGTCGGTTTATTTTTTGTAAAAAAGTTTTCATACAAATTTTTTTCACTAAAAAGTAAGCAAATTCTATAGTGCCAAAAGGATTGAAAAAATACTCATAATATCAAAATTTAAACATTCGTGCTGTTTGTCACTAAGGAGTTCGGTTATATGTTCCATATCTTGAACACTGCTGAGCCGATTTTGATGAAACTTACACTGTTCCCTAATTTGACAGATACTTAATCCAATAAAAAATAATGATCACGATCCGATAAGTAGTTTCAGAGAAATGCGTGGACAAACATACATACATACAAAAATACACTTATGAAATTTGGCACACGTGTTTAGAGTAACATAATATATAAATATTTTACAATTCAAACAATATTACATACATACGTGTCGAATTGATCAACTCCTTCTTTTTGAAGTCGGTAAAAATAAAATTCGATAAAAGACAAACCCTTTTTTCAGTAATCTAAAAAATGACTATTTTTTTTATTTTATTTAAGTGACTGTTGCTCACATAGTAGGTACTGACAAGGTTTGATTGTCACATTCAAATTAAAAATTGGGGCATAGAACGGATCGCTTCCATAATAGCTATTTATGCAACTGTTAGGTTATGGACGGTCTTTTAATACGAGTGCCATTTTTCGGTACAAGCGTAGCGCGTACCGAAATAGGTGGGCACGAGTTATTATATAAAAGACCAATAACGTACAGTTGCATACAAGATTTTATCTACGAAGGAAGGAATAAAACACAGATATAGACAAATAAGTATTTCAGGCAGTGTGTTTAAGTATTTCATTTCTCTTACATGTCTTGATTTTTCTGGTAGTAAATTATTTGCAGCTGCAACTGCTCTATTTGTTATATCTGATGGAGTATATTCACACTTTTGTCTTGATGTTGAAGACATTTTTAATAAAATTTAAAATAAAATTTCACTTAGAAATTTTTTCCCGCGTCTAATTTTATTTTATTTTTTTATTTAGTCTTTATTAGGTATAAGGCAAAGATCTTGTAGCCGCAACAGCCAAATAGTATACGATACTTTTGTTCTAAACTTGTTCCATTTTTAAAAACATCATTTACATTGTCTCGATTTCGAAGTAATATTATAGGTACCTGGCTGTATGTTCAGAATGTCTTTGCTTGTGTTTTAGAATTTATGACGATTCGCATAATGCAACCCGATGTCGTTATGGGTATCATAATGAAACCGCTGTCAATTTTATAATTCGAATATAACGAAACCGAAGTAGATAAAAAAGTTTATGTAGATGCTCGATTTCTTCCGCACGGCCTATGAGCTTTGGTGCATAAAGCCCCACTACTGGATATGTAGAGTTCTGGCACAACCAGAAGGTTTTGCGGCATACATGCTGATAGTGGTGGGACGAGCTAGGCATAATTAATATCAAATACTTCAGTCTACTCCTGGACCAAATCAACTGAAAGGGGGCAGCACTGAAGCTTCTAATGCCTTGCCTTCTAAGCGTCCAAACTATAAAAAATTAACCATCTACTGGAAAAGAAGACACGTGACAGCAACCCGCACTGGGTCCGCGTGGTGGATTACTGCCCATTCCCTCTCACAGAGAGAAGACCTGTGTCCCAGCAGTGGGAATGATGATGACTAAAAAATAAGAAGATTCTGGCACAATAAGTGGAACCTACCTATAGGTATTTCGGTAAGTAGGTGCCCAATAATACTCGAAACGAACTAAAACATCACTGCACCCAAACACAATAGCGCAGCGTTAATGATTTTTTAACCGACTTTCCGAAAAGGAGGAGGTTCTATGTTCGACCTGGAGAATGTTTTTTTATTTTTTATTTACCTATATCTCCGTCAATTGTGGACCGATTAAGAAAATTCTTTTTTTTATTTGAAAGAGTATGTTTCGAAATTGGTCCCATTTTAATTTGGTAAAGATCTGATGAAGAACTTCGAAGATATACAGCAGAACTCTTTGATAAATAACGGCAAATCACTCGGGATTGCTGCAATCGCATGTCTGTTTATTGTTTATACCATTTCATAGCACAACTTCACGTCAGTACGCTCTTAAGCGGTACGCAGATCTCTCAATTCATCTGTTATGTTCAAGTTTCATGGTATTCGCGTAATATATTCTGGCATTATAGTTACCTTACTAAAAAACTTGCCTATTAGGTAGGTAAAACTAAAAAGTGTAAAATAAAAACTTTTTTGCCAAAAAAATACCACCGACTTCCGAAAATAAATAATATATAATATAATATAAAATAAATTTATTTTTGGAAGTCGGTGTCCATAACACAAAAAAAGGTAACCTACGAAAGACACCGACTTCCAAAAACAAAATTATTTTTCACTTTGTAGTTTTTTATTTGGAAGTCGGTGGTATTTTTTTGGCAAAAAAGTTTTTTTATTAGCAACACTAGGCGCTCCAAATGTGCGTATAATCCCTTGCAGTCGACTAATGGCTATTGGAGGATTAGCAGATATAACAATTTAGAAATAATGGGACGCTAACAATAGAAGCGGAATGCGACATACTAATTATTTTGGTGGTTCTCAACCGACTGAGTTAGTGGCGTTGCTGGCACCGTGACAAGTTTTTAAGAGGTTATTTTATTCGTATATGCGATTAATCGGAGTCATTATCTAGTTTTTATTGCGGTCTGTGTTCCCTAAATATTGAAAAGGTAGAGTTCAAAATGCCGTGCTTTGTGATAAGTATCTGTTGATTTGAATCTATTAGGTTACATATGTCTTAGTAGGTCCTCAAATCTCCCCCGATTAATTACCAACACGAAATATGTTGAACAGCTTTTCTTTTGTATGTCTGTCTGACTGAAAATGTTCACCTTGACGATATTTTTTTTTCTGTTTTATATTCTTTAATAAACCCGTCGAATAAACGAATACTGTCTGACCTTTGTACTTTACTACTGTGTGTCTTATCTATACTATATTATTATTAATATTATAAAGCTGACAAGTTTGTTTGTTTGTTTGTCTGAACGCGCTAATCTCAGGAAGGTTGGAATTGAAAAAATATTTTTGTGTTGGATAGTCCATTTATCGAGGAAGGTATTAGGCTATATAAAACATCATGCTACAACCAACAGGAGCGGAGCATAAATGAAAACACACATTTGTGCGTTTGGCTGTCCATGGTATTTGGAGCAACTGCCTCCAGCACCACATTTCGAATACAGGAGTAGATAAAGAGAACGATAAACATATTACAAATAGATAGTGTGTATAGAATAATGTAGAGTTCTGAAATCACATGGCACCTTCACTGGACAATCTGCCTCCATCGACTCCGGTCCAAAGTTGCCATCACCACCTGCTGGAATTTGCTTGTGGACGTATCACTGTGTGCCTTTCACTTGTTCAGACCATCGTGTTGGCGACCGGCCTCGGATCGTACCGGCGACGGTGTTGTATAGATTCTTTTACCGATTGTTTTGTGAATGTGTGAACATTGTAGGCCTTCTAGATGCTAGTTAACATTTGTTAACTTTTTTATTTAATACTAGCTGACCCTCGGGGCTTCGCTCCCGTCAACCTACATACCCACCCTGCCTTCCCTAGCTACCCTGCCTATCCTGCCTACCCTGCCTACCCTGCCTACACTGCCTACCCTGCCTACCCTGCCTACCCTACCTATCCAGCCTACCCTGCCTTTCCTGCCTACCCTACCTACCCGGCCTACCCTGCCTACCCTGCCTTTCCTGCCTACCCTGCCTTTCCTGCCTTTCCTGCCTTTCCTGCCTACCCTGCCTACCCTGCCTACTCTGCTTACCCTGCCTACCCTGCCTACTCTGCTTACCCTGCCTGCCCTGCCTGTCCTGCCTACCCTGCCCATCCTGCCTATCTTGCCTACCCTGCCTACCCTGCCTATCCTGCCTACCCTGCCTATCCTGCCTACCCTGCCTATCCTGCCTACCCTGCCTATCCGGCCTACCCTGCCTACCCTGCCTTTCCTGCCTACCCTGCCTACTCTGCTTACCCTGCCTGCCCTGCCTAACCTGCCTATCCTGCCTACCCTGCCTATCCTGCCTACCCTGCCTACCCTGCCTACTCTGCTTACCATGCCTACCCTGCCTACCCTGCCTACTCTGCTTACCTTGCCTACTCTGCTTACGCTGCCTACTCTGCCTACCCTGCCTATTCTGCCTACCCTGCCTATCCTGCCTATCCTGCCTATCCTACCTACCCTACCTACTAATTTGTATCTATCATCAATAGTTTTCTCAGCGCACGCCAAATAATGTATTTTACAGACAACATTTTGCTACCTTGGGTTACATTATTACAATTTTCATAAGTATCTCTATTTTTTTTGAAAATATTTTATAGCCTATGACACTCAGGAATAATGTAGCTTTCTACCGGTGCAAGAATTTTCAAAATCGGTTCAGTAGATCCAGAGATTACCCCTTACAACGTCACAAACTCACAAACTCACAAACTTTACCTCTTTATAATATTAGTATAGATATAATCTTTTTATATTATTTTTTTTAGTTTCTTACGACTTATTGTCATAAGTCGGGCCTGCGTTGTCCTCCCATATCTAAGTACTAATGCTGTAACATGGAAATATTGTAAAACCAAACCATTTTTAAAAGAGTAACCATGGAGTTTCTTGCCGATTCTTCTCCATAGGAAACGACCAACCCGAACCGTGCACCTTTTGTCGACGTTTTATAAGTGCCCATGTAGGCCTATGTAAAATAAAAAAAATGATTTTGATTTTGATTTTGACCGGCCTCGTGCTCTTTTCCCTTCGGTATTGCCAACAATGACCAATTTTTCTAGACTTCTATCACCTCTTCGCATTAAGTGAACGAAATAGGTCAAAATACGCTGTAGGCATACTGTAGACAATCTGGTCTTGATATCGAGTTGGGAAAGGATAGACACATTTGTGCGTTTGGCTGTCCATGGTATCGGAGCACAGATTCACAGCACTGCAGGAGTAGGTATAGAGAATGATAAACCATGTTACAAATAGATAGTGTGTATGGAATAATGTGGAGTTCTGAAATCACGTGGCGCCATAAGTCCTCAGTTCTGAACGTACCCTACAGATGGCGCTACGGATCGCTACACGTGGCCGGCGGGGAAAGTTCAAGTTCACACGAATTTTCTTTACGCGTGGCACAGTTTTAACGATAAAGGATACGCTCAAACATGCTTTCTAAATTATGTTCCATGTTCAACTTAGAACACGCCGCAGTATTTTAAGAATAATACTGTTTTATTTTTATTTTAAGTTCAAACGCAATTCTAAAGTCATACCAAGGGACGCGCTGATCCTCTAAATGTTAATTTTATCTGTCCTCTCCTGATATTTCAAAATAAGCAATCAGAGCGCTCGCGGAAGTCAAATCTAATAATTCTGAAAGGCGTTTTTCTCGCGGCGCCCTTGGAGCTGTGCCCCCGTCTCCTAGCGACCTGCAGCGCTATCATGTTCACCTAATTACTCGTAATTGAGCTTCACTGAGGCTTCCACAACAATAAAAAGTCATAAAAAAGATTTGTGCGTTGAAAAAAATGTACGATTTGTTTCGACAGCCAGCAGCGATTCCTTTGTTTATAGTTTTCGATTTGATGAATGGAACTTTTTTATTCTGATGTTGATTCATGTTTTGATAGAAAAAATACTTGATTAGTTTTGACTGATTGAAAAGTTTGAACTAACGGGAAAATGTTTTTATTTTACCATTGAAACAAAATTCCCTTTTGTAGAATACTTGGTACAAATTCAGATTCTTTGAAATATTCCAACAGTTGTACAATATTGTACATCCCCACGGGGCTCCAGCTTTTTTGTTGCCCACGTCAACTTTAAAACTCAATTTAGTTTTCAACTACGCAGACAAAACCCTTTCTACAAAAGACTTGAAAATATGAAACGAATAAGACAAAACGAGACAAAAAGAAGAAAAGGTACTTGTGTTTGAGTTTCGTTGTAACATCAAGGAGATTCAAAGGTAAAGACATTCAATTAATTTGTAACGAAACATTCTTAGGTACGGTCGTCAAAGCGACCGTCCTTTAGGATTGGGGCACGATGCTCTCCATTAGAGGCTTTTAAAAAAGATAAACAAAGGGCCGTCGGCGTGGCGGTGTTCGTGGTCCCGCAGATGCTGTTCGTGTTGTGTCGGTCGGTGGTGTGTGCGGTGTGTGAGCGGCCACAAACGCACGGTGCCCATTTGTCAATTGATTCCCGATATAATGAAGGGTACATCGCTACATTGGAGCGAGCTGTCAGAGGTGGTCGCCCATTTCGGTATAGATGTGGGGAGGGTGTGAGTGTGGGGGTCGTGGGGTGTATCGAGCGCTGCGTGCGCACTACGCACCGTGGCGTGGTCTCGCTCGCACCCGTTCGCCCGCCGTTCTTCTGTCGCGCTCGCCGACCTACACAGCCTCCGAGTTGCGTGCTATTTGATTACGACACGCGTCTGTGTGGCCTCTTGTTTATATTGGACTTGATGCCACTTTAAATTGATTAATTCTTACAACGACACCTCCGATTCTAAGAAACGATTTCGACTAATGTGTTTAGATCATTTTCTTGTAATTTTCTTTTGGTCAGTGTCTTTTCTAGAAAGTTTTACCAATAGAACAGAGAGTTTAATAAATCTTGAACTGTTCCAAAATATTATTTTACGATTTCAGTTGCTATACCTTTCTACCAAACGAATAATTCATTTGTTTTTTTTCGTGTTAGTTTATTATTATGAAAAACGTCTCTTTTCATTATAAATGACAGCCAAAAATAAAACTCTTATTTACATCGTTAAGAAAGCCTGGTAACCGCTACTTACATGCAGTATAATTAATAATAGATAATACTTAGAAAGTAGTTAGTATAAAATACATGAGTAAAACAATTTTTAATTATTTTATTTTTTAAATTAACGAAAGCTTTAAATACGCGATGTTCAATACAATATTAGGAGCGCTGTTTAGAATCATGGAAATCCTTGCGCTTGTGAAAGCGTCCTAAAGAGAGTTTTCCACAACTCACTAACACCGATTCGCCGGTCGTAAGCACGCGACTTTTCACGCACACTCGCAAGCCGAGCAAAATAAGCGCCTGAAACACGGCACGGAGCTGCGCGCGTCCAGCCGTCTCACTCGCACGCAGTCCCCCGTCCTATTTCAACAGGTTTCGCCTTTCAGCAGTTGCAGTAGAACGCGTGCCTCTAGTAACAGAGCACAAACAGTACGGGGAACACACGTCGCGTTGGAAAACTGAAAACACAGTTTCACTGACAGCTCCGACATCACCTGACATTCACCGCCGTACTCCGAACTACGGTGGGTTCGCGTATTAGTGAAACACTTGGACGTGGATACATACAACTATTTATAAATGCATATTCCGTAGCGACGTGTGTTCAGTGGCCGTTCGGGTGTTAGTGGAAAACGCGCGCGTGTCCGCGCTTCGGCAAACTTCACGTGCTCAACATGAACTCCGTCAAACTTAACTGTGCCAAAAACTGTCTCATAAACCATTTGTAAATATGATAGTACTCCGTAAACTTCTACTATGTGATGCTCTCGTGAAATAATATGAAATTGTTAACAAATAACAGTGAAAGTTAACACGATGTAAATCTTAACGTGTTTCAATGTTTACCTCTTCAGTGTTGTGAATAAAGATTAAATTAGTGTTTAGAACTTGAAAAAGATGTAGCCGTGTACCAACGTGGACTTTTAGACTATAGACGGATGGGTGACAATGGTTGTGATAAAAAAAACGAGAAGAAGACCGGAGTGAGTCCTTTACGGTCCTGAAAAGACTTACAAATAATAATCTGGTTGTTAATGCTCCCGTAAGTTGTGATTAAATGCTAGGAAAGCATATATTTATGTATGTACGAATAAAATAGTGAAAAATTAAGTATTTTATGTACATATGTTGGTACCTGTTGTAGTGTTTGCGTTTCTTCTTCCATTACAAACGTTGAGAGATTGTCGTTGGGAGTTTGAGGATAATTTCCCAAGAGGTTGTGACTACTACAATAAACAGACTGGAGCAAAAACTTGGAAGTTCCGTTCTCATTGAGATGTGATTGTCTGTACGTCGTGTTGTATAGTGATATATAGTGCAGTACTTGGACTTATTTGTGTGCGGCATTCCAGACATCGACTCTACCAAGGTAAGATTTATGTTAGATATTGTACGTTGTAGTTTATTGTACTTTTGTTATTTATTTTCAAATAGACATAGTTCAATAGTTTCTAAATTATGGGTAAAAGGTCTATTAAATAATTGGGTATCCAAGAATAAAAAGAATGAACATTTTTGTTACCTTTTTTACCAAATTCTAAAACTCTTATTTATTTCTTATTTCCAATTTTTGTAGCCAATATTTTATGACCTACATAACTTCTGTCAATTCCGAATTCAATAATCGCCTAACCGACGTTGTCGGGAAAAAGTGGGCTATTTTCTTTTGTTCTTTCAATTGTAACATCAACTCCGTTGGACGCGGATTTTTAGTATAATTAGTTTCCTTTTCCTTTGTCTTGCTTTCTTATATTTCTTTTTGAACATTTTTCATTAAGTTTACTTATTCATCATTACTTTGAGTTGTTTATTTTTGTGTTATTGTTTAATAATCATCTTCATGATTAACTTTTAATTTAAGAAATGGGCAAGAACATTGAATTACAGAAACAAATGCTGCTGTATTTTTAAAAGGGAGGGATAAGGGATTCATAATGGGTTATTATAATTCTCTAATTATGAATAATTATAAGAGTCCATATATAGGTAACGGAGGTTTAAGCCTCCTTGACTTAATAAGATAAATACTCAACCTTTCTTTCTTTCTTATCGTGTGAGGTGTGACCACCTCTGGTGTCAGAGTTAATTAAGCCGCCTCTGGGAATCCCCACAGGCCTCTGACTTGGCTATTTCAGACTTACATTATAACTATGTAAGTCCAGGTTTCCTCACGATGTTTTCCTTCACCGTTGCCTGTGATGTCCAAGATAAACTTAGAAAGTACATATGAATTTGAAATATTCACATTGGTACTTGCCCGGATTCGAACCTACGACATCAAGCACGACAGGCGAGGTCTTAGCCACTGGGCCACCACGACACTTACAATACTCAATTAGATTTCTTAATTAAAGCTAATCTAGATTCTCAGAATTGAACCTGGTACTGTACAAGTTTACAAAGCTTTTGACGGGTAAAAGTTATTCAAACAGTTATAAAACTACACCTCAATTTTAAAGATTGGCATGTTAAGATGAATTAACAATGAAAGGTACCAAAATATTCAAACAGAAGCTGAAAATGTACTAATAAGAAAACTTCATCTCACTTTATCTGTCTAAAACTCAGGTTCAACACAAACAAAATTGACAATCGATTACAGTTATCAATTAACAATATTACAATAAATTTAATGTGAAATAAAGAAAAATATTTTAATAAAAAAAAAGTGACAAACTGCGAGTTGAATGGCTCGTCACTCTTAACGCTATACGCAAGAATATGTCATAATAGTATTTTAGATTATTTTTGATTCCCACAAAAACAATTAAAATGAATTATGGTCCATTAATACAACAGTAAAGCTAATGCAATAATAACGTTACAAACTGCCAGTTGATTGGCTCGTCACTAGTAACGTTAAGTGCCCTATAATGTCGTCACAAACACTAAATAAGGACTGAGCGGAAAGCGACACTTTGGCTTGTAAACATGGGGCTGTTTCAGATAACGCTTGAAATTGTCAAAAGTCTGTAGACGGATATGGATTTCTTTAAAAGGCAATCAAAATTGAAAATAAGAGTTTGAAAAATTGTTATTAATAAGTAACAATCTTTTCTAAATCCTATCTGACACCCATAGAAAGTAGATGTCATATTTGTATTTTAGATTGTTTTTGTAGGAAACAAAAACAAAGAAAATAAATCATGGTCCGTTAATACAACAGTAAAGCTAATGCAGTAATAACGTTATAAACTGCCAGTTGATTGGCTCGTCACTCGTAACGTTAAGTGTCCTATAATGTCGTCACAAACACTAAATAAGGACTGCGCGGAAAGCGACACTTTGGCTTGTAAAAATGGGGCTGTTTCAGATAACGCTTCAAATTGTCACAAGTCTGAAGACGGATATGGATTTCTTTAAAGGGCAATTAAAGTTGAAAATAAGAGTATGAAAAAAAAATGTTATTAATAAGTAACAATCTTTTCTAAATCCTATTTGACACCCATAGAAAGTAGATGTCATATTTGTATTTTAGATTGTTTTTGTAGGAAACAAAAACAATGAAAATTAATCATGGTCCGTTAATACAACAGTAAAGTTAATGCAGTAATAACGTTATAAACTGCCAGTTGATTGGCTCGTCACTCGTAACGTTAAGTGCCCTATAATGTCGTCACATACACTAAATATGGACTGCGCGGAAAGCGATACTTTGATCTGTGAATCAGGGCTGTTTCAGAGGACGCTTGAAATAATCACAAGTTTGTAGACGGATATGGATATGTAATTAAAATTGAAAATAAGAGTTTGAAAAATTGTTATTAATAAGTAACAATCTTTTCTAAATCCTATCTGACACCCATAGAAAGTAGATGTCATATTTGTATTTTAGAGCCCTATAATGTCGTCACAAATACTGAATTAGGCCTGCGCGGGATACGACACTTTGGCCTGTAAAACTGTTTCACAGAACGCTGGCAATTATCACATGATTTTAGTCAATCAATCTGTCTGGTAGGCGCTGAATTACTACAATTACTACAATTCTTTGTACATCAAAGGATGAAAATAAAAAAAACAAAATAGAATACCAGTAATAGCATATAAGCGATAGTTGTATAACAAATTAGATGGATCCACAAATAAGTTGTTGAAAAATAAATGTTTGTACATATTTAAATATTTTCTAACACTTATTTAAGACACCTACAAAACAAAGACAGACAGAAATAAACAATTTTGAAAACGGATTAAGATGATTATAGTGAATACTGTCAAAAAAAGAAAATACAGATAAGGGACAGTGCAATGAGGAGTTTTTCCGACTAGATTAGAAAATCAAGAAATTCATGTTATAAAGTCGTACCAACAAAACATACGTCAAATATATTGGGGCAGTCAGAAAATGATTCCAACGCACTAACCTTTATTTTGTTCCCAACTCAATAACCTAAACCAACACCGATTGACCTGCATCCGCCTAATAAGAGTCTTAGACTAAATACCCGAGATCTATCTCCAACAAATTATGTTAATTTTCCATTTGAAATCATGTTTTCCTAACAAACAAAGACGCTCGTATCCAACGTAAGGTTTTGTATGAAATGAAGCATGAATGCTCAATGTTCATTTTACTTGTAAATAAGAGTGGAGGATTGTGAGCACATTGAAATTAGTTATTTTATGAATCTTCGTTTGAAGCCCGAGGGAAATTATTTAAACTTCCGTCTGTCTACTGTCTTTTGTGTGAGTAAATTATTACATGTCTGATTGTATTACAGAAGTATTGGTACGTAAGAATACTTATACTAGGTACTAAATATTTTTGGTGTCTCATTGTTATAACAGATTAATACGTTGCATTTCGCCTTTGGATAGACTTACACACGTACATAAAATCAAGTCAATATAAAGCTATAAGCTCGAAATTAATAATGAGCACTATATTTATGATTTAACGTATGTAGCTAAACGCGAACCACTTTCAAAATTCGTTCCACTCCTATTTTCTTCGGATAGTGGCGTGATGTATTCTTTTATTACATACCTTACCATAAAAAAAACATTAGTAAAGCTATCACTAAAATTATATGAATGAGTCATTATTTTAAAATTATTTGTATAAAAACCTACAAGAAAACTAATATTTCCGTATACCTAATTATAAACGCGATAACGAATACATTAAGTAGACCTGAAAATAACACTGTTAAAAATAACTGTTATTTTTTTATATATCGTCGAAATAGATCCTAATTAATAAAATACCGAGTGTGCTCGGGATTTTACCGACGGGTCACAGTAACATACCATAGATATCCATGTATACTAGAAGGACTACACAGGTGTTTACTCGTCAAATATTCATCCGTATAACCCAAAGGGACGCTTCTCGTAAATCGTACATGTATTTGCGATATGACAATCTATGTAGATGTGGCATGGCTGTAGTAAGGGGTTGTGTCTGTGGGGAGAATCGTTTTGGGTTATATACGTTTTGGTACTATTATTTTATGAGTTAGAAATGTCAAAATATAGGTATGGGACTGACTAAAGGCAAGTGATATTCTATAAATAAAAGCGTCGTGATAATAATAGGTAAATTATCATAAATGTACGGGTTTGCCAAGCGCTATCAAAAGTGTAATTCTGTCACGCCTTCGGTGACAGAATTACACTTTTGAGCCTCAGGTGTCATTTAGGTAGCACTTGTCAATTCCATACATATAGCTCGGTCAAATTATCTGAGTACCTGAAATGTCAAAGTCACTCTGACGTTCGACTCTCGCTATTGGCTCACGAGGCGAACGCGGGGCGCCGCGTGGATTTATTCCGTTCTAATACCAATAACTAATACCTCTGGTATTTGTTTCAATTCAGATTTATTTTCTATTCCGAACGGATACCACTCTTTAAATAATTCAATTTAATGTGCGAACGAAAACTAACAAATTAAATTTGGTACAGTCAGCTCAGTTAAACCTTATTAAATTAAAGACTAATGCCCATTTTGGGTCATAAAACGCCGAACAATATGCTTTTGTTAAAAAAAAACATCTTGTTTTATGTTTATTAATCACGGTAATCATATATCCAAACAAGATTGCACTGAAAGAGTACTGAAAAGATAAAATGAAATTAGGTAAATCCGGAATTCATTGGTATGTGGACAAAATAAAAAGTGGCACCAATTAATAATTTCGTTCAAAATATAATCAATTCTCTTTTCTTCAATCTTTTTTTTATGATATTTTAATTTCAGTTAAAGGTCTTATAATTACATACAAAACATTTTTAATAACTGTAGGTACCTTACATCTTTGAACTTGTGTTGGTATTAGTTTAAACAATGGTATCTGTTCGGAATATAAAATAAAGATGAGGTGAAACAAATACCAGTGATATTAGTTTTGGTACTAGAACGGAATAAATCACCACGCGGGTAGGCGGGGGTGGGGTCATTTGATATTTCGGATGCTCTGTTATCTTGACCGAGCTATATAAGACTTTTTGCCAATCTGAATCGCTGATAGACAATCACATTGTAGGTCATGGATTTTTATGAATTATTTGTATTTATTGGTATGTTACAAGCTGTTTATTATTATCTTGCTTTCGTGTGTGTATTCGGCTACTAGTAATCTATTTATCAAGCACTTCCTGGCATCCGATTAAGCTGAAATTTGGCGTACTTATGTAACTTACTATGAAGCTGGTCTCATGATGGAGCCGGAAGGTAGCCATAACAACTGCTCAACCATGTTGTTTGGGCACATTGAATATGTATTGACAAGCGACATTCCGTTTCGTCATCATCATCATGTCAGCCGAAAGACGTCCACTGCTGGATATAGGCCTCTCCCAAGCGTCGCCACGCTGATCGGTTCTGTGCGGATCGCATCCAGCGGATCCCCTCAACCTTCACCAGCTCATCGGTCCATCTGGTGGGAGGCCTAGCTTCCAACGCAACGTCTTCCGGTTCACAGTCGCCACTCCAGAACCTTTCTGCCCCATCGGCCATCTGTTCTACGAGCATTGTACCCTGCCCACTGCCACTTAAGTGTTGCAATTATTCGGGCTATGTCGGTAACCCTGGTTCTCTCGCGGATCTCTACATTTCTGATTCGATCACGCAAGGAAACACCGAGCATAGCCCTCTCCATTGACCTTTGGGTGACTGTAATCTATCTAATGAGGCCCATTGTAAGCGACCACGTCTCAGAGCGATATGTCATCACTGGCAACACACACTGTCATAGACTTTCATCTTGAGACACTGTGGTAAGTTGGACGAGAAGATACCACGCAACTTCCCGAAGCTGCCCAGCCGAGTAGGATTCGACGGTTGACCTCTTTCTTGAAGTTGGCCCTACTCAATTGGATCGTTTGTCCCAGGTAGACATAGTCGCCCACAACTTCTAGTGTAGAGTCTCCGACCTTGTTAGGAGTAGGTGTAACATGGGAATTCAACATCACCTTGGTTTTCTACATGTTCATCCTAAGACAAACTCTTTCGGAAGCTCTACTGAGATCATCGAGCATATCGTTTCGTAGTTTAAGTCATTTAAAAGCTTGTTTTAAAAACATTTTACCCTTAATTATTATTAAATCTTAAATAGTTTCATAGACGATGCAGAATAGTTGCTTTTAATTCACTTTGTATGTTTGTAAAAGCCTCCAAAGAGGCCCATTGTAGCTATCGAAATAAAATAAATACAATTTCTCTACGGACATACAAATCGCGATGAATTATCGTACGAATGAAAAAGCTGCAGCATACAGTCACTAATTCGACGACCCCTAGGGAGGTGCCACAAAATGATGTACATGATGTCGAGCAACCGAATCGCGTGTTGATTGCTCCGCGTGCGTTAACTCCCTGCTCGATGAAATTATAGAAAAAAAAGAAATGGACAATTTAATTTATGTCGCATTCCCATTGATGTTGTATTTTTTCGGCGGAAAATAATGGTAATCTGGGCAGAACCTTCAGAAAAAAAAAGAACACACATGTATCTTTAAGTAGCTTCTTTCTGAATTTGTAACGCGTTAACTACATAGGAGAAATATTTGAGGTATACAATGGGTATTTTAAATCAAAGCGTCGGAGATGAAGATTTGAATAACTGACATGATTATGATTGCAGCTGATTGTCCTAAGAAAATAGTATGTGTCAAGTAAGTGATTCAAAATTGCTAAAACTTTACATGCGACGATTTATAAACCGTAGAATGAATCTCTCTGTAATTCTCGTAACTCTTAATCTACCCTACCTAGTCTCGCTCCAGTAAGCAATGTCGCTCGTTCTAAAGGAACTCTAAACTTCCATCCACTAAAGAAATTAATTAGAAGAGAAAATAGAAAGAGTTTGAAAGAAAATCAATTTCCACTTCCGTTCTCACCAAAGCGTAAGACAAAAAAGTAAAACTGAAATGAGTCTCGATTAATGAAAGAATTGAAGTTGGTTGAAAATGGAACAGCTACCGAATGCCGAAATCACTGGTATTTATACTTAGAACAGTTAATTATGCGCCGAGTGATTTATGTAACAGTTCACGTATTGTTATGAAAGATGTTAGTTATGACATTTGCCATTTCGCTGAAGACAAGTGATTGAAAGCAAACACGCGCACACTGTTGAGTCAGTTCTGAATTTAAAGAAATTCATTTTTGTTAGAACACAATAATATCTGTAAAAGATTTTTGATGACAAAGTTTACTTGGATAAGGTACCTAATACAATATTCAGGAATATTTAAGTCCTGTAGTAGGAGTAGTGTCAGATGTCAAAATTGTGGGAGGGTGACAGGATGAGACAAGTTTAGTATTTGTTTTTAGGCTCTTGGGTTCAAAAATATTTTTGTAATGAACTTTTATGTAGCCTTATTATAATTGCGCACGTGTAAACTCTGTACTACTGAAAAAACTATAACAGCAATACAGTCAATAATATTTCGTACGATTTCGTTACGCCATCTACTTTCAAGATTTTCTTTAGCGTGAAATAGTACGACTGTTTTCTAGTTTACAATTCTAACGGAAGAGAGTCCGTCGATACGCCAACTTTTCATAAATATGAAAAATATTTCTGTGGGTTTATAAATAATAGTTACTAATATTAGAACAGTGAATGACCGCACTATGTTCTTTTCACGATCATCCCACCTTTACAAGCCACAGTATTTCGATTCGAATTTTAAACTCACACAGCGATAAATATATCTACCTAATCCCTAAATTATTGTATGCTTTTTTAGTCTTAGAAACAATTTAAATAAAGATGATAATACCACGCACATATTTACGAGTGTAAGCAAAACTAGGCAGTAGGTTGTACACATTATTACCTATGATTATACTGGTGACATATTTATGCAAAACGTTACCATTTTTCGTCGGTGTCTGCCATAAAAATAAGTTATTAGCATAGCAATGTGTTCTGGTAATAAATATAGAACGAGGTGTGAGATTTCCATTCCATTCAAGTACATCCATTTTTAACAATAACGTGTGCATATGTTATTACTTTTCCTCTGAAAAAGCTTTTGTGTCTGTTGGTTTTATAACATTTTCACAGATTGACGTGATGTTATAACGTATATACAGAAATAAATACCTTTTTACCCGACTGCCGAAGGAGCGTAATGTATTTATCAGTCTATGTATGTATGTTTATATGTGGCTGATTATGATGTTTTTTATGTCAAACGATTCGTCTTAACCTTGCGAGTGTCACTGGCTACATTCAAATTGGAAAATAGAAAAAAGGCGCCTTATTGTGGGTGCCCAATTTTTTTTTTGTCCAAATCTATTGTGTAGCATAACAAAATAAAGGGTTTTAGAGGTAATTTTAAAATACATAACACTTATATGTTTTAATGCACCAATTCGAAAAAACTTAAAAATTATAAATAAAAAAAGTTTATTCAAAAAATCAAAAAGCCCGACTGCTTAAGAAGCGAACTAAAAAGGCGTAAACAGGAGAATACATCTGGTTTTGGTCAGCCAGCTCGCGAATATGTATTCTCCGACTGCACAGCAAGATTTTCTTCTTGTGTACGTCTTTTTAGTTCGCTTATTGTGGGTGCCCATTTTTTTTTGTCCATATTATCGTGTGGTCTACCAAAAAAAACGGTTTTAAAAGGTGATTTCAAAAATAAATATCAGTTATATGTTTAAATGTACCGAATTTGAAAAAAAAATAACTTATAAGTTATAAAGGAAGAAAGTTTAATCAAAAAATCCAAAAAACCCGACTGCTTATGAAGCGAACTAAAAAGACGTAAACAAGAAGAAATTCATGCTGTGCAGTCGGAGAATACATCTGGTTTTGGTCAGCCAGCTCGCGAATATTGTATCCTCTGACTGGAATTATTTGAATTTACTTTTTTATTATAATCATTATTCTTTTATCGACGTAGAGTGCGTGACGCTAGGTATATGTTTGCATTGTTATTTAAATTAAATATACGTACCTACATACGTACAATGTAAACAATTCATTTTTGCATACAATCGATTGAAACAACTGTGACATTTCACGAGTCGGGCACGCAGTAAATTAGCACAATCATCAAAACATATTTATGGTCAATACGATTACTGCTACGTGAATGTTTTTAGGGTTCAGTACCCAAAGGGTAAAAACAGGACCCTATTAGTAAGACTCCATTGTCTGCCTGTCTGTCACCAGGCCATATCTCTTGAACCGTGATAGTTATACAGTTGACATTTTTACAGATGATGTATTTCTGTTGCCGCTTTATCAACAAATATTAAAAACAGAATAAAATTAATATTTAAGTGGGGCTCCCATACAACAAACGTGTTTATTTTTTTGTATATCTGATTTAGGCTCGCGCTTGACCACTATCTCACCTGATAGTAAGCGATGATATGGTCGACAGTGGAGCACGCTTGCCTAGAACTAACCTATTCACTCTTGACTTAAAGACCCCTAGATTGTAGCTAAATTGTAATTGTATTTTGCCGTTTTTTGCGATAACGGTACGGAACACTTTGTGCGCGAGTCCGACTCGCACTTGGCCGGTATTTAGATATAGTTGCCCTTTTCACCGATTACCGTTCTGCATACACTAATAAAAATTATAAGAAGTATATAATGTGTTTTTTTTACGTCACCAACAAGTAACACTCTCGCCAAAATCACCTTTCAAACAAAAAAAACCAAATCAAAATTGGTTCATCCGTTTAGGAGCTATGATGCCACAGACAGATACACAAGAGCAACACACGTCAAACTTATAACACCCCTCTTTTTCCGGCGGGGGTTGAAAACGGTTTTCAAAAGTTGTAAATATTACGAGTATAATAATTAACACCACGTACAATTTCGGGAGAGCATATCATACATGTTAGACATCTTGATATTTTTTTCCGCTGATAGAGTGAGTGACACTTTGTATTTCAATAAGCATGCAGTAATAAAAAAACCATAATACAATCTGAATTATACTGAACCCGTTTCCGTTGCAATTGTGTAAATTAGGAAGCTGGTTCTTGCTGAAACCTCTCTAATAATATGTAAATACAATCAGAACAAACGGTCTGTCTTTGCGTTTATGCCGTTTTTAGAGCAGTTGTGATGAAATAATTTTCACAAAGTAAAGCGCCTGCCTGAGTTTGAAACCCCGACCTACGACACATCAGTAAGTGATCTCAAAGAGATGTCAGCAAAACTGACGGAGTCCGCTAGGGCCGATACCTGTCTAGGTCACAGATAAATTTGAAAGATATTTACCGCGGCCCTGGCTCTAGCAACTGAAGGAACACGGGGGGGTTTATGTCAGTAAAAGTCTGACTTGCCCTCCCGCTTAAAACTGAGCGGGAGAAGTCATTGTATGACTTACGAAACCAAAAAAAAAAGTGTCCGTACTACTGGGCCACCACTGCTCACTCGCTAATATATTATCTGTATTTATATCTGTCACACTTTACAGTTGCAATGATGAGCGGAGTAAGCCTTCCTGATTTATAGTTAAGCTGAAAGTAATTATGTGTCACGGGAAACTAGTTTATTTGAGTTACAGCGCATTAAGGTGGTGAGTGATTACAGAGCGCTGCGTTTGTTATTATAATGTTAACTCAAGAATTATGTGCGAACAAAAATGTTGTGGACGCAAAAACGGCGAAGAAAAACATCGTGAGGAAACGGGCATGTCCTACTATTCAAAAACCAGCCAAATGCGAGTCGGACTCGCGCACCGGGGGTTCCGTACAAATCTCAACTTAAAGGTATTATAGACTTGAGTATTTGATATGAATTTCAATTTAATACCTCTACGCGTTCATGAGGAAAGGGGTAGTAAGTTTAGAATTATTAAAAATATTTTTATTATATGATGTCACAAAAAATTGACGGTTTTCGCAACTATTCCTTTATCTGTGCTATAAGACGTTGCTTCGTACTAAATTTCAAGATTCTGAGTTCACGGGAAGTACCCTGTAGGTTCTGCTTCCCTTGCGAGTATCGAATATTTGCGGCATAAACGGCTGTATCTTTTGATTACGTTGGCTTAGAATTTTTTCACAGCTTTAAGGGACAGTAGACCTGAGTATTTGATATAAATTTCAGCTTGATACCTCCACTCGTCCCTGAGAAAAAGGGTCTTGACTGACAGACAGACAGACGGACGGACAACAAAGTGATCCTATAAGGGTTCCGTTTTTTCCTTTCGTGGTACGGAACCCTGAAAATCGAAGACATGACATGTGATAATTACCAATCCGCACGTGGTGGATTATTGCTGACTCCCTCTCACAGATAGGTCTGTGTCTCACCAGTGGGAAAATTATGGCCGGATATTGATAAGATGTGGAAGTGTGATGAACTAGGCGTTTTTTGTTTGGAATATTATGGTTATGGGTGTGTTTATATCATCATCATCCTATAGCAAGCCACTCCTGGACATAGGCTTCACCAATCACACGCCATTTGTCTCGATTTTGTTTGACGTTTCGATGTCTGAGTGAAAATAAGCTGATCGTCGAAAATATGAATGAATTGTGTGAAAGAAATTGAAGAATTGCGAATCTTAAGTGGCAGTTGCAGACATTGCTTGCAGAACGGATGGTCGATGGTGCCGAAAAGTTCGGCCGGAAGACGATGCGTTGGGAGGCCTCCCACTAAGTGGACCGATGACCTGGTTAAGATTGCGGGCATCTGCTAGATGCGAGACGTATAAGATAGATCAATGTAGCCACGCCTAAGGGAGGCCTATCTCCAGCAGTGGATGTCTTTCGGCTGAAATAATGATGATGTGTGAAAGAAGATATATCTAGGAAAGGCAACATAGAGAATACGGTTGAAGCAGATGTATCTATCAGTAGAAGTTAAAGACGTAGGCACTGTGAAGCTGATATGTTTCACCGAAACCGAACTCTTATTATACTTATTAGTCTTATATACTTTCTAAGATTATATCTTGGACATCGTTGACAACGGCGAAGGAAAACATCGTGAGGAAACCTGGACTTATAGTGAGTTTATCATAAGATTGTGATCCATTGGTGTAATTGCTGCAAGGCGTTCCAATGCGAGGATATACTAATAAATAAATAAATTATTCCTGTAAAGAATTACCAAATTATTTGTTTTTTTTTGAAAAATCCTGTATTGGACACTTGTCCTATCGCCGACGATCAGCGAGACGAGTAGAGCTAGAAACTAAAAACGAGTTGGCGAGCAGCGAGTGTGTAGTTCCGTTACTTTTGTCGTTTAGGGCTCGCGGTCCAACTATAATGTCTAACTAGTTGGAGTACGGGTCTTCGGTTAATAAAATAAGTCAGTTGGACTACAGGTCTTCGGTAGGGGCAGTTGTCTAATCATTATTTTTAGTTGGACATCTGCCCCTACCGAAGACCCTTAGTCCAACTAGTTGGACATTATAGTTGGACCACGAACCCTAAACGAGTTTTGTCACTCTGCTTTTAGAGAGTGTTATTGTGTGACGGGCGATTACTCACACCACTTACTCGGGGCGGACTTTCCACGGCCTAATGAGACAGGCTTTAGTTTCACACCTTTTTATCACAGTTTGGGAGCAAAACCAGTTATAAAATGCGTGACTTATGCATATTACAATGGCCGTGCTCGCCCGGCTGCACGCGCTAGTGTTTGGTCTCTCAGCGTGTGTACTGACCGCTAAGCGAGCATCGCTGAACTATCTTTGATAGCTCTTTTCGCTGCGACAAACTAGAGGTGAGAGAGCTGTCGCCGGCATTGTAAATAACCAGCATTCAACTATTACTATATGTGTCTCTTTTATGACACGGGATCTTATATCTTTAGTACGTTTCTTCAGTGAGAAAATGGTAAATAGCTAATCGCTTACTCGTCGGCAGTGGGGCTAGTGCCTAAGCCTATGTGTCTAATTTTATTTATATTCTAAATATTTGTCATTAACTTCAGAAATAATATCCGTGGTGGTCGATAGTTTATACAACTGCGCCGTCCCTAAATTTATTGAGAAATGGGCAAGAGGATCATGACTATTATTCTGTGTATTGTAATTTATATCGGAGCACCTTGACCTTTGTCTGGCGTTTATGATATTCTAACTGCGATCGTTCGGATTAGTCGATATTTACTGCATCTTAAAATAGTTTGCATCAACAAATTTAAATCAGGCCAATCTATAAACAATTTAGGTCTTAGGGCATACAGAGCTTGTGTATCTAGATTTTAGGTGTTTATATAGTTTATTTTAAGCACTTCACTAACATCGCAACAGTCAGGGTCCTGTATGACGCACTAGTCAGGATTCATCTGGATTCATAAGGGCTCCGCATGAGGCCAAGTACTCGGGAATACTGGAACGCGTACATAACAAGTTCACGCGCCACTTGTTCAAGAAACCATACGGGGTATATCCGTTTTACCTGCTGATGTACCCCACTCTGTTTGTGCTCGGTATGGTCGGGTACAACCAACTGAGGGTACGACGGGAATTCACGCTTGTTTCGTATCTGGTTAGGTTACTTCGTGGCCTTGAGCATAACCCAGGAAAGCTGCAGCACCTGAGTTTATGTGTACCGGACCGCTATGTGTGGAGGCGCCGACGCCCGCCGCTGCTGGCCGTGCCGGTTGCCAGGTCCAACCTTCTCGCCAAATACCCATTGACCCGCAATTCGGGTTCTTAACGATCTTCACATCAAGATCGATGTATTTACATGGCATTTGAGTGAATGCGCAAAAATACTGTTGTTTATTTTATGTTATAGTGAAGATTTGAGTAGGTTATATGTTTTGTATTTTAAATATTGTGTTTGTATATTTAAGAAACTTACTTTATACGTTATTATAAGGACTACTAGATTTTTACGTCTTCATAGTTTTATATTGTATATAAGTTAAGACCGCGCTATCGCATTAGGTATACCTACCTGTAATTTATGTTTTATTTATTTATTAAAACTTCATGCAACATACAGGTACATAGGCGGGCGGAATGATAGTTGTAAAATAAAAAATAAAAAAAAATTGGTATTACTAAAAGAAATAATACCAAACTGGATCGTTTACTCGCTTTTCCAAAATCGAAAATAAACTCCAGTAATGCCAACCTACGCACATTACTTACGCTAAACTAATCTCAAAGCATTAACACCTACCAAGACCCTGCAGAATACATTAAAACTACAAGAGTACACTTACCGACAACCCTTAAAGTTCAGTTTCACGGCTGTACACGTATGTACAAAAAATAAATGCCCAAAAACACGAATAAATGATTGGAAGTACGCTCGCGTCGAGCTGTTGTTATTGCTCAGTGCCGGTCGTTCTCTGTTTTAACAGTTGTGTGCGAGCCAAATCGCGCCCGAGTAATGTACTAGTACTGCCAAAGCGAATTCTATTGCTATGATACACCAGTGACCTTCTATTGTCTCCGACAGTGGGACATTTCTTTGGTACAGTCATGGGGTAAAGTGGAAAGGTAAACAGCTTTTAGTCCCATTAACTTGGACTAGTGTTAGGATAAGCTGGGTAACACGTAAAACGTAGCCAAATATTGAATATAAACCAAATGTTGAATACAGGCCTGCGGATCACAAGGCAAGAGGCAACACTGGGGCCCATGAGCAATGTTGCGACTCCTGTATCCTACAAGGTCTATACCCGCGAAACCGCGATACGATTCAGCGGTAACTAGAAGTTTGTTTTTTGGGATACCGATTCCCGTATAGGTGGAAATTGATAGTCCTACAAGTCTACAAGCATACACAACTTACAGCTATAACTTACATGTGTCTCCGTGGTGGTCTCCTGGTCTCGTTCAATCCCGTGTCCGGTCGGTGGTTATAGGGGGCCAATATATATTATATAATAAATTTGGTAAAGGTAGTTACACATGTAAAGAGATATGGATGGTCTTGTTGTAACAACTTAGTTGCACGTTTATATTTCAGTTTTATTTTCACGATATTTTTCTGATTTTTCTACAAATACTTTTGATGACACATTTCATTTTAAAAGATGTATAAAGATACAGCTTCTTTATAACATAAGTCATATTCTAAAATAACAGTACACAATATTGCGTCAATCCCTATCATTTATTAAGACGGAAAAGGCGTTGTAGTGTCACTCAATTTGACACTAACAAGAAAATTCATAAAAAAAATGCGATACACGGAAAACGCAAATTAATAAAAGAATCGTGACATTGCTGAGATATGCCCGAGTTAAATCTAGGAATATTTGAATAATGTTAGATACTAACACTAATGAGAACTATGGTTTTTTAGGGTTACGTACTCATGTGTCCGTCCGTCCGTCTGTCAACGTCTGTCACAAAATTTATGTAACGTATAATTCCTTAACTTCCCATTGACCTATGAACTTAATGATAATATTTATTGTTACGTATATTTTACTAACAAATACCAATATAGTGATAAATCAGTTAAATATTTTACATATGGTACGGAACCCATGTGCGAAGTCCGACACGCTCGTGGACGGTTCTTCTTCTTCGTGTGCATGATTCCTTGTTCTTAATTTAAATTTTCTTCGACCAGTACTCAGCCACGCTGATACGCTAAGCGTAAATAAAGCAATGGTTAGTGTTCTAGGTTACTTTAAATAAAAGCAAACAAATGAAACGCAAACACTGAATTTCGACGTTAGAAAAATCTTCGATCTGTGGATGAAGATTTGAATAAATAAATATATAGGTACTGGTATGGGTATGACCTACAGATACTTACTCAGATAGTTTGTAGCACACCGCTGCCTAACTGGATATTATGTTGCAAGTCAAGTTACTCTTTTTTTTGGCAGATACCAAAATAATCACCATCATCATCATATCAGCCGAAAGACTTCCACTGGTGGACATAGGCCAAGCGTCGCCATATTGACCGATCCCGTGCGTCTCGCATCCAGCGCCTTCCCACAACCTTAACGAGGTTATCGGTCCACCTAGTGGGAGGCCTTCCAACGCAACGTCTTGCGATTCGCGGTCGCCACACCAGAACCTTTCTGCCCCATCGGCCATCCGTTCTGCGTGCAATGCACTGCCACTTAACTTTGGCAATTATTCGGGCTATGTCGGTAACCCTAGTTCTCTTGCAGATCTCTACATTTCTTATTCGATCACGCAAGGAAACTCCGAGCATAGCCCTCTCCATTGCATTGGGACAAACGATCCAGTTGGGTAAGGCCAACTTCGAGAAAGAGGTCAACCGTCGAATCCGACTCTGCTGGGCAGCGTTCGAGAAGTTGCGCGGTATCTTCTCGTCCAACTTACCATAGTGTCTCAAGACGAAAGTATATGACCAGTGTGTGTTGCAAGTGACGACATATGGCTCTGAGACGTGGTCACTCACAATGGGCTATATCAGAAAGCTTACAGTCACCCAAAGGGTACCAAAATAACATCACTTAATTGCCAAGGAAAAATAGTTAGTCATACGTGCAACAGAAATGAGATGATAACAAACTTGTAACATACGTACAGTCATAGATAGGCGATGGAATAAGAATCATAACATCACATAACCATGAACAAGGACAATATTTTCTCTGAAAACATTCCGCAATTTTCTGTCACACCGAAATCACATTCAGCTTCACGAAGACAAGAACAAAACGCCCATTTTTCTATTCATTGCTCGCTGTGTTCGCTCGAGTCAAGGCTACTGTAGTGGAAAAAATGCAAAATAAAAATAGACACGGTTTTCAGTCGATTCGTCACCGTTCCTTGGTGCTGTCATATTGTTTCTGTACACCCGTCATGTAGGACTCTGAAAAACGGAGTTTTGAGCAATAATCGTCGGTACATGTGCCAATTTAATTATTCTGTCAGTATTTTTTTTAAATGTATGTGGTTTTCTAACGCAGTCGTCAAGCGAGTTTTTAACCGACTTCCCAAAATGGAGGGGTTCTACGTTCGACTTCATGTTTGTTTTTTTTTTTGTGTATGTTCACCGATTACTCCGTCAATTGTGAACCGATTTTGAAAGTTCTTTTTTTGTTTGAAAAAGTATGTTCCGAAATTGGTCTTATTTTAATTTGGTGAAGATCTGATGAAGAACTTCGGAGATATACAACAGAACTCTTCAATAAATAACTGCAAATCTCTCGGGATTGCTGCAATCGCATTTCTCTTTATTGTTATATACCATTTCATAACATAACATCACGCCAGTACGCTCTTAAGGGGTACGCAAATCTCTCATTTCACCGGATATGTTCAAGTTTCATGAAATCTATTTTGGCGTTAAAGTTACCTTGGTAACTTGCCTATTAGGTACGTACAACTAAAAAGTGAAAAATAAAAAACTTTTTGCAAAAAAATACTACCGACTTCCAAATACAAAACTACAAAGTGAAAAATAACTTAATTTTTTGAAGTCGGTGTCTTTCGTGGGTACATTTTTTTTGCGTTATGGACACCGACTTCAAAAAATTAAGTTTTTTTTCACTTTGAAGTTTTGTATTTGGAAGTCGGTAGTATTTTTTTGCAAAAAGTTTTTTTATTTTTCACGTTTTAGTTGTACTAAATAGTTGTTTTATTACGGTTTATAATGAATTGTTGATTATTGTTATTGTTTTCTATTTCCTTTCCTTGAAGTGTATTTCTAGGAGCGATCTGATCACTTTCCATTTAAAATTTTATAAAAACAATTGCTCGTTAGATTTTGATTCTGATACATTTGAATTTTAAAACATTAATAAAGAGTACCTGGACGACCGAGCTCTGCTCGGGTGAAAATAGAGAAAACGACGTTTTCTAAAAATGAAACCTAGTTAGATCGATTTATCGCGCCTTTTAAAATTCGTTGGAGCCATTTCCGAGATTCAGATTATATTTAAACATATATACAAGAATTGTTCGTTTAAAGGTATTAGATATAGCTTTTGCAACCGTGGGCAAACCGGTTTGTTCAGGATAAAAAGTTTTTAGCACATTCAGTGCCAGTTTACCATCGGTGAATTATTTTTAAACAGATCCGCTTCTTTTAAAATCATAATAGCTATTTATGCAACTGTTACGTTATGGACGGTCTTTTAATACGAGTGCCATTTTTCGGTACAAGCGTAGCGCGTACCGAAATAGGTGGGCACGAGTTATTAAAAGACCAATAACGTACAGTTGCATACAAGATTTTATCTACGAAGGAAGGAATAAAACACAGATATAGACAAATAAGTATTTCAGGAAGTGTGTTTTAAGTATTTCATTTCTCATATACATGTCTTGATTTTTCTGGTAGTAAATTATTTGTAGCCGCAACTGCTCTATTTGTTATATCTGGTGGAGTATTTTCAATATCACTTGATGTTGAAACCATTTTTAATAAAATTTGGAATAAAATTTCACTCAGAAATTTTTGCCCGCGTCCACTTTTTATTTAATTTTTTTATTTAGTCTTTATTAGGTATAAGGCAAAGATCTTGTAGCCGCAACAGCCAAATAGTATACGATACTTATGTTCTAAACTTGTTCCATTTTTAAAAACATCATTTACATTGTCTCGATTTCGAAGTAATATTATATGTACCTGGCTGTATGTTTAGAATGTCTTTGCTTGTGTTTTAGAATTTATGACGATTCGCATAATGCAACCCGATGTCGTTATGGATATCATAATGCAACCGCTGTCAATTTTATAATTCGAATATAACGAAACCGAAGTAGATAAATATTATTACAAATATTTTACCATTGTAACATAGGTTTGATTAGTTAAAATTGTATAATGCAAATCACTACACATCACATCACCAGCCTTTTTAAAGTTCCCACTGCTGGGATACAGGACTTCTCTCATAGAAGGAGTGGGCTATAATCCACCACGCGGGCCCAGTGCGGATTGGTAGATGTCACATGTCTTTGAATCTTTGGTTCTAGGACATGCCGGTTTCCTCACGATGTTTTCAATGATAATGCAAATAAAAAAGAGAATCATTTGTTTTTTTTTTTTTGATTTTTATCATTTCGCGCATCGCGACAAGCAATCGTCGCGTGGAGTCTCCACGCGACAATTGCTATTGTGCTATTGCGATTGCTTCTAACCGCTAACGAAGGCTAGTTTTAGGATAGCTTGGATACTCGTACATATTCTTTCGTTTTTACAGCACAACATGCTAATTACCAACGTAAGAATTTCATCAAAATAATAAGTGATCCATCAAGTGAAGTTGAAGTGTCGCCAACACGACCATTGTTTAGGTAAATCTTAAACGAAAACATCATTAATTTTATAAAAAGCTCTCAAAATAGGACTTCCATTTGTAAATACTATTACTAAATATACAATGCTGGTTTCTTATTCATAAATTCTTTACTAATAAAATAAAACCAGCATTTATTTGGCTTAGTTTTTAATATACTTCAAATTCTATACATTTAATTACAAACTCCGAATGAAAAGTGTTTGGAAATATTTAGCCATATTTTAGTTCGTGAAAATATTAAATCGAAAAGTAAAATAAATTGAAATATTTGAAAAGTTACCAATTATGTGCCAAAAACCGAATAAAAAACTAATTATAATCAAAAGAAAATTAGTGTTTAACTGTACGCCCTGAAACAAATAATTTCGTAGAGCCACACACAATTGAAAACATATAAAAAGTATAAAAAACCTCGTTAGAATGTTTTACCTCCATAAACTAGTCGCGGCACTCGACGCCGCTCGTTAAATACCAACATTTTTATGTTAATGGATCAATTTATTGATCTACATTAGAGCTGATAAAATTCGCCTACGACTAACAAATGTCAACCTGTGTTACTTTATCATTAGATCTTACGGACAGTTATAGTACTAGATCCCAGCGCTAAAATCCGCAGGCATAACGTTTTTGATTAAACTATTTCTACTAACTTTTTTTTTGTTACTTTTTCTTAAAATGAATCCTAGTTAGATCGATTTATCGCCCCTATCAAAAATCGTTGAAGCCATTTCCGAGATTCAGATTATATTTAAACATATATACAAGAATTGTTCGTTTAAAGGTATTAGATATAGCTTTTGTCCTGATTTTAATACCGTGGGCAAACCCGTTTTTTCAGGATAAAAAGTTTTTAGCACATTCAGCGCTAGTTTACCATCGGTGAATTATTTTTAAACAGATCCGCTTCTTTTAAAATCATAATTATTATTTCAAATATTTTACCTTTCTAACATATGTTTGATTAGTTAAAATTTTATAAAGTATGTATGTTATTTTTTTAAACTTTATATTTGTACGCCTCGATAGGAAAAACATGTATGTGCTACAAATTAAGTCAACATCTTGCAGGCATAAGGTATGAAAACACATGTCATTGCAAATAAATAATCTTTAAAAAAGTCAATCATTTAATAGTGCATTATTGCAAGGCCGGGAAATAAGCAATTGCAGGTCAAGTATGAGATTATGATACACTAATACAAGACAGGCAATTGCCATTTCCGCCGAGGCATATATAGTGCTTTTCTCAAAAGAGTGCAGGGAAATAAAACATAATTTTATATTATACATTTGATTTATTAAAAGTTACAACAATATTGCTGGAGCGTCAAATGTTTCAAATTCAAAAAACGCTCCTGCAATGAATTTGATTTTCTTTGTCCGTAAATTCGATACTTCGCGTGTTCTGTTTTCGAAAATAATGACAATATTTCCATGCATGTTTGAGAAAATACTTGTTTATTTGATCGTTATCATTAAGCACATCGCGGCAAGCAATTATCGCGTGGAGACTTTCTGGCGTTCTAACCGCTAACGAAATCTAGTTTTAGGATAGCTTGGATACTCGTACATATCTTTCGTTTTTACAGCACAACATACTAATTACGTACGTAAGAAGTCCATCAAAATAATAAGTGATCAATCACGTGAAGATGACGTGTCGCCAACAGGACCATTGTTTTGGTACATCTTTAACGTAAACATCATTAATTTTATAAATAGCTCTCAAAATACGACTTTCATTTATAAATACTATTACTTAATATACAATGCTGGTTTTTATTTTATTAATAAATATTTTACTAATAAAAACACCAGCATCAATTTGGCTTAGTTTATTATATACTTCAAATTCAAAAAATGGAGAGTGTTTGGAAATATTTAGCCATATTTTCGTTCGTGAAAATATTGAATCAAAAAGTAAAATAAATGGAAATATTTGAAAAGTTACCAATTATGTTCTAAAAACCGATTAAAAAACTAATTATAATGAAAAGAAAATTAGTGTTTGACTGTACGCCCTGAAACAAAAAAAAATCGTAGAGCCACCCACAATTGAAAACATATAAAAAGTATAAAAAAACCTCGTTAGAATGTTTTATCTCCATAAACTAGTCGCGGCACTCGACGCCGCTCGTTAAACACTAACATTTTTATGTAAATGGATCAATTTAATGATCTACATTTGAGCTGACAAAATTCTCCAACTATTAATAAATTTCAACCTGTGTTAGAATGTCATTAGATCTTACGGACAGTTATAGTACTAGATCCCAGCGCAAAAATCAGCAGGCATAACGTTTTTGATTAAACTATTTTTTACTACCCAAAGACTATTTTTTTTGTTTACGGGGGCATTCCTTCAAAAGGTGCCTGGACTTTTGGGGAAAAGACCAGGGGGTGTGGGATTTCTACCTCACTAAAACTACCCCGGTGATCACCATCAGCACGTAGAAGAGGCCCCGTGACCTCTCAAAAGGCCACCCTGGAGCCCCCTCTGTGCAACGCCTGTTAGGGCACATACCTGGGGAGGCTGAAAAAGCGCCTCCCCTAAGCCTCGCTGTGCACGGCAGCACGTGATCACTGTGTCACCGTCTTTCCTGGAGTCACTCACTTAGTTATTTTAAGCCTAATATAGGGCAATGTTTAAAAATCAGAAACAAAAATAAACATAAATGTAATTACGGCTAGATATTTCCTGGCAACCCTGCAGCACTATGTTCTACTATTAAGCTAGCATCATACATGAAAATTAAGTTTATCAAAAACAAATATACCTGCCGATTTCAGCAGTGGGATCTTAGGCTATTAAAGACGGACGTTTGTTAACGATTTTTTTTCTACAAACTATAAAATCTTTACTCGTACTGGCACAGAATCAAGATATACAATAATAATGTAATATTGTGGACAAGATTATCTTTGTGACTGCTATCAGTTAGCGACAATCGCTCTTGAACTGTCCAACATTTTTCGAGATCAGCCACCGTGTACCGACATACAAATCTTTTTTTTTTTTCTTTTTATGTCATGTTGTAAGCGATAAGGTCGTACGTTATTAATTTATAGTGTTTACTGAAAGAATTTGGTCATGTATGTACAATCAACCAAGAACTTATACACGATACAATTTTTTTATTAAATTGTTAAAACATGGTTTCATTCATCGTAGCTGGTAAACCTAGATACCATAAAACTATTTCAGGTAGGTATAATAACGTTTAGTATGCAGTAAAACAAAGCAAACTAATTAAGCGTGTATTATGTTTTTATTCTAGTTCTATCAGTCCATCCAAAGGTTGTCTGGACCGCCATCTTATCCGTTGAAATAATAGTTGTGTAACTAATTTGGTGAACAATTACGTATATTCTATTTTTTAAGTGAAATGTTTCTTTTAACACGTCATAGCAATGAAATGAAGTGAGCTGTAACATAGTTTTTAATAACATTTTTTTCTTTGAATCTTGTCTATTCTAGTATTTTTGTTATTGTGACAAAAATAATAACAATTCATTCATGAATAGGTTTTGAATAAAGAAAGGCCTCAAGATGTCCTGTTTAAGGCAGCTTGTCCATCACCGTACGCTACGCCGTAGCAGGTGTAGCGCTACGTAAATCAGTAATTGCTACGCGACATTTGTGTTGAAATACTTTCGAAGCACTTCATAAAAGTTGGCCATTCATACCAAAGATAGAAGGGAATGAGGTAATATGCTTGCAATTAGGGATTTAAGTGTAACTATGATTACAATATTTTAATGTAAAATAAAGCTTGAAAACTCCTTTAAAGAATAACCGGAACAGATAACAGGCCGGTTGAAGGCACTCCAGTAGCCACCAAAAATGAAAAAAAAATCCTCAATTTCAAATTATAAGTGGCTGTCAATTTCATGATTTGAGAAAGAGTCGATTTGGAGGATATGACTTAGAATATAGGGGTAAGAAAGAGGGTTTAAAAAATATTAAGAAAAAACAAAATCTCTAAAAAAATCTATTCTTTTAAGAATATGTATTTAATAATTTCTCTATTTCCAAATGACATTATAATTTGACGCAATGCAGGAATATGAAAACAGACTGATATTTCACGAAGTCGTGTGTAACTAACTACGTTCTAGCCTCATAAAAATATTTTATGGCTCACGGCGAAAATTTGCTATGAAATAGCCATTTTCATTTGGTTGCAGTAATGTTAGAGAAATTCGTTTTATCCCTGCACTTCATATAAGTATCTGAATTTAGGATTGTTGGTTCTGAAGTGTTTTGGGAAGAAACAAGGGGTTGCATTAGTTTTGAAGCCACCAACTATATATAGTACTAGCTTCTGCTCGCGGCTTCGCCCGCGTAAATAGTGTTTTATCATCAAACTATCCTATGTCCTTCTCAGGGTTTCAAACTATCTCAAAGCCAAATTGCATCAAAATCGGTTTCGTAGATCCAGAGATTACCCCCTACAACCTCACAAACTTCACCTCTTTATTATTATTATTAGTATTAATATATTAGTATAGATTACTCATTTTGGTTTACTTTCTTCTCCTATTCCTGAATAAAGAATTAGAAGTTGAGTATGTGTTAAACTTTAGCTTGAAAACCCGTCAAACGTTGGCGTTAAAGTATTATTCAATTTGTTTTACTTTACTTCCCCTGTTCCTGAATTAATAAGTTGAAATTGAGTATTTGTTAAGCTCTACTTTAGCCTGAAAACCCGTCAAATGTTGGCGTTGAAGTATTATTCACTTTGTTTTACTTTACTTCCCCTGTTCCTGAATTAAGAATTTCAAGTTGAGTATTTGTTAAACTCTACTTTAGCCTGAAAACCCATCAAACTTTGGCGTTAAAGTATTATTCACTTTGTTTTACTTTACTTCCCCTGTTCCTGAATTAAGAAGTTGAAGTTGAGTATTTGTTAAACTCTACTTTAGCCTGAAAACCCGTCAAACGTTGGCGTTAAAGTATTATTCACTTTGTTTTACTTTACTTCCCACACCACATTTAGTCAATGTAAACTTTCAAACAAAACGGATCAGTATTTCAATACTGTTGTGTGTGTGAACTCGCTCATACAACAACCTACGCCATTGCCGAATAAAAACGTATGTGATAAAGCGGACCTTTGTGTGAACGAGCACTTACATCAAAAAGTTCCTATCCTGTACAATTCAGCAAAAACAACTTCATCGCGAGCTTTCTGTAAGGCGTTTTATTAGCAAACATTTAATTTAAATTCTGTGTTAACATTTAAAAAAAGAACGCGCTAATTAATGTCATATTCAGCGGCATTAGGAAACGTGAATCAGTGGTTCGCTTTTTAAAAATAAAAGCGACTCGGTAAAAATGAAATGTGGGCGGGAAGACTAAAATATGTCGGCCACTCATTTTTGACGGCTCGTATACTTGCATTATGTTTGTGTTCGTAATGACCTTAACAAATATTTGTAACAAAAATATAAAATAAAATTATATAAAGGACGCTTTCTCAAATGTGAATTTTTGTAATAGGTATGCGATGTAATTCAGAGGACGTTTCGCGTTTGCTGGAAAACCTAATTTTGCTAATGCTGATAAGCGCTTGAAATTGGGCGTCAGCTCAATTTTAAAAAGGTTTTCAACACGAATGGAGTTTAAATTTAAAATATATTTTTATTCTGAGTAAAAACTTATGCAAAACAACCATCATGAATTAATAGACCACGATAGTTATCTTATTATCCCATCAAAAACATAAATGTGAAAAAGGTAGCCAAGTTCAATATTAGGAATATGCGCGGTTGTTGATAACTCCGACAAAAGAATTGAGATCTAAATGGGTGCCAAGTACTGTATCCTGAAATTTATTTACAAGTTCATAAAACATTCTTTATTTAATTATGTGTTCCTAATAGAATCAATTTATTTAAAAATGATAACAAAATTATAAAAAAAATATTAGTTTCAGATTTATTCCTGTGTATTCACCCAATTACCTATCTGGACGCCAAATTTAAACTTTCTAGGTCATCTGGAACTGGGTTAGAGTTTTGATCTATAATTTTATTTTGGTCAGTCAGTGATAAAAATGACGATTTTTGGACGTTAATATCTAAATAACCGTTAGAGCTATATTTATTTAATTTCGGTTTATAGTTCACCTTAGCAATTTTAATACACAAACCAAATTTCATGTGTTTATGTTAAGTAGATTTTGAGTTATTAAGATGACAAAAGTGGCTCCAAATGGTTCGTGTAATATTACACACAGCAGCTACGTCGCCAGTTCCTTTTTTGCTTGAACTTGGCTTGACACGCTGCCGCGTTTCTAAATCTACTGCTAAGTAGATTAAACAGAAATATTCCATTCATCTGACCGTACGAAATGTCAGCAACTTTTTAGCTTTGTAGAGCGAGAACAGCTCGCAACAGCAATATATCTGGCAAGTTCCGAGCTGTTTGACAGCTCTGATTTATGAACGCACAGGACTGTCGTAGACGAAGGGATGACATATGCTTGTGTGCGTTTACACACACACAAGCAAACGTTAAGGAATAAGCAGATCCTGAAAGTAAGTTCCTAGCAAGCAGAAACGGACTGATAATATATTGAACGATGTTTTGACACTCCAACGTTTAGAGGCTGCAGAGTCAAACGTAACTTGCTTGAATTTTCCTCATTAATTCTTCTAGTTGAGCAAAGTTTTTCCGGAAACGTTCTCGTACGTCTCCTCTCTGTGAAAGGGAATGGGCCGTAATCCACCAGGCGGGCCCAGTGCGGGTTGGTGGAGGTCACATTGTCTTTGAATTTTTGGTTCTAGGACATGCCAGTTTCCCCACAATGTTTTTCGTTTTGAGAACAGTGGTGATGAAATAATTTACATAAAGTAAAGCGCCTGCCTGGGTTCGGACCCACGACCTACAACTTATTGAAAGTCGCGGCCGTCACCAATGGGCCACCACGCTCTATTTCAACGTTACTGAAACAGAAATGTCCTTAATGTATTTACTAACTCAAATTACACATAATTACTATCCACGTAGACACCAGTGAATCACTTTCCTTGGTATCTCTACGTAAAACCAAACCGCACGTATTTAAGCGCGTCATAGTTTCCATTTGGTTTTACGGTGTAAAGTTGTGTGTTCACTGGTGAAAAAAATGGGCAACAATAACGTGTTGCCCAGTGTCGTAAGCTCGCTAGTTGATCACGTTATACCCAGGATTATTGGGTAGACAATCTTTTAATGTCTGCCAACATTATTTTGTGACATTGATGCGCATTATTTCAAGTTTCAGCGCTGCTGAAGTATCTAAACACCTGTTTTACTATATTTTGCGCGGCACATTGTAGGACGTGGTCAGAGCTAGCTAACTTTCTGTCTTCTAGTGATCTAGTGAATACTCCGCTTTACTATTGCTCGTCTAAATTAAGTTTCCACGTTTGCGTGTGCTGATGTTTCTTTTTTATGATGACGCGTTGTTTTTAAATGTTTGTAGAGGAATGTTTTACGTGTTCGTTGAAGTTGAGCGTCATCTGAAGTAATTATGTATGAAGGGGCGGCGTTGGCGGAGGTAATTTAGTTGTAGGCATAAGTGACGTAACCAGACAGTTTGTGGTAAACGTGACGAGTCTAGTGCTTTTGAAGTGAGCTGGAATCAAACAGGATTGTGAGATAGGGTTATGATTTGACGAGGCCATAAACAAAGGAACATTTCTCAAACATGCATGGAAATATTGTTATTATTTTCGAAAACAGAACACGCGAAGTATCGAATTTACGGACAAAGAAAATCAAATCCATTGCAAGAGCGTTTTTTGAATTTGGAACATTACAACGCTCCAGCAATGTTGATCAAATCCATTGCAGGAGCGTTTTTTGAATTTGGAACATTACAACGCTCCAGCAATGTTGTTGTAACTTTTAATTAATTAAATGTATAACATAAATATTATGTTTAATTTCCCTGCATTCTTTTGAGAAAAGCACTATATATGCCTCGGCGGATAAGGCAATTGCCTGGCTCGGCCTTCAATCTCATACTCGACCTGCAATTGCCCATTTCCCGGCCTTTGCAGTAATGTACTATTATAGCTATCAAGACCACCATTTTAAAAGGTCACCCATTTTTCATTTATTAAAACTTTATGCACAAGTACCAAGGCGGACTTCATGCTTAATTATGAGTCCTTGCTTTTCTATTTACACAAGATGATTTTCCATAAAAGCCCGAATCATAAAAACGGCGACGCGAATTATTCCTAACTAAACAAAACCCCTATCGAGAGCGGGTAGAATTAAAAAGAAAACATTATTTTCACCGTAACTAAATTCCTAAAACACGCGGCCTGAAAGGGAAAAAAATACAACAATGGGCTGAAGAGGTTATAAAGGACCCGGCTGGCCCACTTTCGCCCGCAGCGCTTTTTTCTTTTAATGACGCCACGCTCAAGGAAAGTTGGAAATATTAAAATGAGCAAGCACTTGTTTCGTCGGTAAAACGGCCATCGCTCTAGGCTTCGCGCCTCCTTGCTAAGGATACCATATTTTAAATGTGAGTCGGATCCGCTGGCTCTCGAATCTCGATGTCTGAAATGAAAAAAGTTTGTCAGCCGCCTTGACGCGCACCGAGGGTTCCGTACAAACCTCAGCTTAAAGGTATTATAGACCTGAGTATTTGATATGAATTTCAAATTAATACCTCTACGCGTTCATGAGGAAAGGGGGTAGTAATTTTAAAATAATTAAAAATATATTTATTATATGATGTAACTAAAAATTTACGCAATTTTTCCTTTATCTGTGCTATGAGACGTTGTATCGTACCAAATTTCAAGATTCTGAGTTCACGGGAAGTACCCTGTAGGTTTTGATTCCCTTGCGAGTGTTGAAAATTTGCGGCATAAACGGCTGTATCTTTCTATTGCGTTAGAAGTTTCACAGCTTCAACGGACAGTAGACCTGAGTATTTCAGCTTGATACCTCCACGTGTTCCTGAGAAAAAGGGTCTTGATAGACAGACAGACGGACGGACGGACAACAAAGTGATCCTATAAGGGTTCCGATTTTTCCTTTCGAGGTACGGAACCCTATAAACAAATAAAAATAGAAATTGGGCGAGATTAACTGCGTCGACGTCGTAAATTCCCGAAGGACAACAACTTCTCCATCCAAAAAATATACCGACAATTCCATAAAATGATTTAGGAAGGACAAATACACATTAGCGTACAATAAACTTGAGCATTGTCTCACAAGGACGAAGTCTCGACGGCTTGCTTACATTTGACAACACATAGAAATCAGCGCTTATACGGTACCGTCTCCAGGGCGCAAAGTGGAATGTCGTTAAGGAAAAAAAGGAAAAATACTGGGATTTATTCGTGGCGTGTCCCCAATGAGTAATGCCTCCTGCGATTTAGGTGTCAGCCCGATAGAAGGCGTTCGACAGCAATGATTTATGCCCGCTGGTCCTGGTGCCCTCTGCACTTTGAAACACCGCACTTTATAAAGATTTGTATAGACTTTACCCAAGTCTTAAGAATGAGCTGGCATATATTTTTTGATCTGAGTAGTGGTCTCGCGGTATCTGCCTATTTGAATAGAAAGGACATAAAATAAATGTAATGAGCTAAGGTTTAATGTCAAGAGCTATACAAGCTTTTCGTACTATCTGAAATCGTGCGTCTTTCACAGTTTGGCTCATCGCCGTAAGATTGCCTGCTTGTCGATCTTCTACAGACTGTACTTTGGCGAGTGTGCTCATTAACTCCACGACATCATCCCACTGGCCCCCTTCTACCATCGGACATCTAGACGCACTGCAAGTTACCATCCTCACCTAGTTGCCATTCCACCAATTCGCACCAAGTGCTGCCAAACATCCTTCATAAGCAAAAGAGTGGCACTCACTGCCTGCGTCTGTGTTTCCAAACGCATTTAACCCGAATCTCTTCAAAGTTAGAGTGAACAGGCTTCTTCTGGGTAAGCTCACTCCATCGTCGACTTTGTCTCTGTCACCTCTGACCTAGACTAGAGTCAAGAGCAAACCCTAAATAAATAAAAAAAAAAACACATTCAATTTCTCAAGATTTCCATGAAAAGAGAAAGCAGCATGGTAACATTAAACAAAAATTCGTGATTGAAAAACAAATATAAGTCGTACGAAAAAAGTATATTAATCTAACGATAAAAATAACGTACTAAAAATATAGACTTAGCAGAAACTTGGGCGTAATAAAATAAAGTTTGGGACTGGACTAGTAGCACATAACGGTAAATATTTGTACCGAGAACGTTTCAACAAAGTCCCGAGATTAGACGAGACGTTTATTTACTTTTTACCAACTCTCAAACTCTGTTGAAGTGTAAAAGTAACTCTGAAATCCATTAATTAACTGTTAGTTGTAATGATCAGTAATTAAATTACTTGGTAGAGCGAAATTTGATCGATCGGAGTTTGTTACGAAGTTGATTTCGTCTTGTTTAGTTTGGAACTCGATATCTTTGAGTTTTTAATACTTGTCCATCTTTTGGCTGATTATTAATTTTGAATTACTTTCCAATTTCACAGCCTTAATTGTTTTACAATGAATACTTCCATCGAAAAACAATTAAGCGAAAGTATTACATCTTCTTCTTCTTTTCGTGTGAGGTGTTGCCACCTCTGGTGTCAGAGTTAATTAAGCCGCCTCTGGGAAACCCCACAGGCCTCTGACTTGGCTAATTCAGACTTACATTAACTATAAGTCCAGGTTTCCTCACGATGTTTTCCTTCACCGTTGCCTGTGATGACCAAGATAAACTTAGAAAGTACATATGAAATTGAAAAAGTCACATTGGTACTTGCCCGGATTTGAACCCACAACCTCAAGCACGACAGGCGAGGTCTTAGCCACTGGGCCACCACGACATTCAAGTATTACATGACAGTTAATTTATATTTCAATGTGGTCCTTCGAGCCGGGACCGACGCGGCAGGCTGATAACGTATCTTGCAGAAGCAAAACGATAGCGGTTTTTGCGCTCTTTAATACAGAAGTTTTAAAGTTTTGGTGGTTTTTAGGGTTCCGTACCCAATGGGTAAAACCGGGACCCTATTACTAAGACTCCAAAATCCGTCTGTCTGTCTGTCTGTCACCAGGCTGTATCTCATGAACCGTGATAACTAGACAGTTGAAAGTTTCACAGATGATGTATTTCTGTTGCCGCTATAACAACAAATACTAAAACCAGAATAAAATAAATATTTAAGTGGGGCCCATACATCAAACGTGATTTTTTTGCCGTTTTTTGCGATAATGGTACGGAACCCTTCGTGCGCGAGTCCGATTCGCACTTGGCCAGTTTTTATAGAAATACGTGCATTTGACATACAGCGAGCGTAAGCAAACGAATGTGCAAGACATTTTTGGAGTTTGATCACGCCATGATTGCTGATTGCTGTTTCTTACTTATTAAACCTACTGGTGTTTAGTACATAAAACCCGGTATAATCATTTTAATAGTGTTTTGTTTTCCATATCTAAATAACTATTTATTCTAGTGTAATCAAGAATAATCTTTGTCAGCATTATAATAACTAGCACAAAAACAACCAAAGCATTATAAACCCAGAACTATTTTCCCCCAACATTCCAGAAAACTATTTCCCAAAACATTTATTTTTCACCTCGCCCAACCCTCTGTAAACGCCATTACGAAACTGGAGCGAGTATCGTATCTTTTATCGTTGGGTAATCGCTTATTCAAATTTCCCATAATAAAATGACAGGTGAAGACCCTGATCGAATATACAGACGTTTTGCTCGACCATAAGGGTCTTTACTAAATCTTGCATCGATCTTTTGGGTATTGGACATGTACCCTCATCATCTGAGTCGAAAGATTCGGGGTCTTGAATGTAGGTTTACGAAAATGATTGGGCTGGTCTAGGATATATAGTAAGTAAGATTTATTTGAATTTTTGGCCCTTTTTGTGGTGATTTTAATTATACCAGAATAGGGATGATGAAGGCGACGCCGGTTAAATTATCAAGAAATATTGGACCCGTATTTTTAGCTGATTCAAATCAATAAAAAAATACCAAGATACAGCGCATCAAAGTTTGGGACTGAGGGCTTGTGACGTACCTTCTAAGTAAAAAGTATACCAAGGCATGACGTCATGCGATATTTGAATGCAATGTATCGTCATAATTTTTAGGGTTCCGTACCCAAAGGGCAAAAACGTGACCTTATTTCTAAGACTCCGCGGTCCGTCTGTCTGTCTGTCTGTCACAAGGCTGTATTTCATGAACCGTAATAGCTAGACAATTGAAATTTTCACATATGATGTATTTCTATTGCCTATAACAACAAATACTACAAACAGAATAAAATAAATATTTAAGTGGGGCTCCCATACTTTCAGCCGGTTTTTTTGTTAAAGTGACATAAGAAAAATATTTTTTTAGTTATCATTCCTATTATCGGCATTTAATAGCATGTAATATGTCGAAGTGGCCCAGTGGCTAAGACCTCGCCTCTCGTGCTTGAAATCGTGGGTTCAAATCCGGGCACGTACCAAAGTGATTTTTTCAAATTCATAAGTACTTACTTAGTTTATCTTGGACATCACAGACAACGGTAAAGGAAAACCTCCTGAGGAAACCTGGACTTGTAGTAAGTGTAAGTCTGAAATTGCCAATATATGCGCATTGTGCAAGCGTGGTGATCAATTACATTCTCTGTTTGAGAAGAAGCCCTTGCTGAGCACTGGGACAATTGCAGGCTGGTATTATTATGTCCTTTATTTAATTTATTTTCTTATTGTCTACATTTTTTAATATTTTTATAAAATTAAATTAAAAACATTTAAAAATAGTACCCACCGGTATCGGAGACAGTCTCCTGTCTCCGATATAATAATAATAATACTACTGTAGCTTCTGCCAGCGACAAGGGAACATATATTGCGAATAAAAAGTATCCTATATGCTATTCCAGACCATAATCTATCTCTGTGCCAAACTTACTTTATTAATAATAATACTGAGCCATGACCGCCGCCGGGTCATGGCTTTGTATTATTATTAAGAGCATGTCATTAAATATATTATAATTACTAGCTTCTGCCAGCGACAAGGCAACATATATTGCGAATAAAAAGTATCCTACATGCTATTCCAGACCATAATCTATCTCTGTGCCAAACTTCATCCAGATACGTCCAGCCGTTTCAGCGTGAAGAAGTAACAAACATAGAAACACACACACACATCCACACACTCTCACAAACACCCACACACTCACAAATTTTCGCCTTTATAATATAAGTGTGATTTATCAAAATTGTTAAGATATCTAACGGTACTTACAGACCTGGCGACAAAAAACGACTGGTAGGAAATCTGTGATTTTCTGTCACCTCACACGTCAACTGATCCCACTCTACTTTAAGTTACTGAAACATCTGAAAACACTCTACTGAAAACATGGCAAAATCACATTATCGAAACAACAAAAAATCTCCCAAAGTTGACTTTTATGACAGAAAAATATGATAAGCATCTAACATCCGTCAAAGTCAAACTCAAATGTTTTTATTTCAAGTAGGCCATTACGCGGCACTTTCGAACGTTAAAATTTACAAGTAATAAAAATTAATTCTACCGTGCATTCAGAAACGTAACTAGCTTGTTATGGAGAAGAACGCCCAAGAAACTCCATAATTAACCTTTAAAAAAAAAAAAAGTTTTTTACAATATTTACATAAGTACATACATTTACTAAATTAAATATGTGAGGACGATGCACCCAGCACTACTATACTACATATAAGTAAAAGAATTACAAGCACTAACAGGTAAATTCCTTCACTTGATAAATAGGAACATGGTTCTCACATACTTACAAATATTGCAAACATAATAGGTACATTACCTAATTCAACAACAACGGAACAGTGTGCGAGTCACTATAATTTTGACTATAATACAAATTAACCAGTTTGATTTTGTCCACACTAAAGATTGGCTTATGGAGCAGGACCAGCATGTTCCCAAGCATTCATATCTTCGTTTTTAATCTCAAAACAGCGTGGAGGCAATAAATACTATGAACATTAATATCATTGTAGTAGCAGCATCTAAATCTATCTCGACGATGACCTGATGAATCAGTACAGAGGGGAGAGGGCATGCGACGGCGGCGGGAGAGGGGGGGAGGACAGGGAATGCTAATGATTTATGTTGTCGCTCCGAGACGCTTCTCCCATAATAAATGTACCAACGTTACGCAAGTGTGTTCTTCGGGATCCGACGGACGAGTCTAGCCGCAAATTGTTTGATCACTCAATAATTGCATTACAGGGGATGAGTCAACAAGGAAATTTCGCTTCTCGCCGATAGATGGCGTGTTTTTAAAGGTCGCCCCCTATTTATCACATACCCTTTTAAGTTTATTTGAGTGGCCTTATCTCTTTGACTGATTACGTTACGTGGAGAATGTTTTTGTGAGTGTGTTGCGTTGTGCTTTTTGCCAATGAAGCATAAGTTTCCTGAAAATAGGAGTGTAGGTTATCTGGATTTCATCCAAGTGTGAGAAATAATAATAAGTTGTTTGTTTACATTCATTTCATTGCAGAAGGATGCAAACGTGAACTTATTTATACGTAACAAACTGTTTATCAAAACATTGCCTATTAAGTAAGCATTTTATGACTTATTTAGGTGTTAGAACTTATAAAAATCGTATCTAAACTATGAACTAAATCAATCTGCTTAGCCTTTTCCCAACTATATTGGGGTCGGCTTCCAGTCACTCAGTCGGATTCAGCTGAGTACCAGTGTTTTACATGGAGCGACTGCCTATCTGACCTCCACAACCCAGTAACTGAGTAACACGATAGATACCTCTTGGCTAGACTGGTGTCAGATCTCAGGCTTCTGACTACCCGTAACGACTGTCAAATATCTTCAAATGTCAGCCGGGACCAACGGCTTAACGTGCTTTCCGAGGCACGGAGGAAACTCTATATGTTGAAATGGTCACCCATCCACGGACCGACCTCGTCAAGCGTTGCTTAACCTTGATGATCGACCAGTACGGCTGTTATTATTTAGTCACAAGCTCCTCAATTACCTAAGCTATGAATACAACACACAAGATTGTTATTCTTTCGAAATTATTTTTCATCAGTCATCTTATCTACTAATAAAGGCTCCAAAGGAAATTCAATCACAACGTAAACGCGTTACGTTAACGACGTAAACGTCTACGTCGTCAACAGAGGTTATAATTACGTTATTATGTTAATTACCTATCATCACATTACTTGGCTGTTAAAGGGGAAATTATTGTCCTGTACTGGGTCAAATTCAATCAGTAAGTGAAACTCCGCGGGCTGGATGGGTATCGATATCTCAACATCATCGTCATTTTTTTTATGTTCCTCCTTCTGGGACACGGAGCTACTCTCTGTGTGAGGAGGATTGAGCCTTAAGGTTATACTAGTCAATCATTCTTCCATACAAACGTAGTCTAGCGATTACTCCACTGTTTTACGATATACGTTCAAAATAAAAAATGATATCAATTTGTCTAATCATTATCTAGCCCTGTATGGAAACAAAAAAGTTAAAAAATTAAATATTTGAAAGTTATGAGCGTCGACAGTTCCATATACCAACACTAATTTTTACGCATCTATGGGTGGAAATAAATACAATAAGAAGAAGGAAAATTGCAAAACGGCCTCCATACAGGGATAGATTAGTAATTCAACAATGCAAATAATTTTGTTTTGAAAATATACATTTAGTAGTTTTTTCATGATATCTAGACTCCCAAAGGCCTGTTCATAAAATTTCGCGCGCTCGTTTTCATCCTAAATCATCATCCATTTCGATATAAATTTGCAAAAGTGCTAATTCGTACGGGAACTAGCTTCTTACTGCTCATCACAGCATCTATCTAATTCGCACGTGTTGTCGGATGAAATAGCATGCATTTTAACCTCGAGCACAACCAGAACCATGACACATGCCTTCGAATTTATGGTTCTAGGAAATGCCGGTTTCCTCACGGGGTATATGGGAGTCTAAAATGCTACCGAAATGTCACAAAGGTTTCCGAACGGCAATCCACCGTTTCACAGTCGTTTTCGCTTAAATGAATGTTACTTTATCAGTAGACCCTAAGGGGTTTACTACGTTACCATTTAGGCCGTTTGTTCACGACACGACAAAATGTGGTCACGATTATAGCACCATATATTTGTATGGACCGTTTGATGATTGCACGTCACCACACCACACGCGACAAGATTTACAAACGGTTTTTGGCTATGTCGTCGATGCCGCTATGTCGTTGCGTTTTTTTTGCAGTGTCGATTTAGCGGCTGCACAAAACAAGTATGAGCTTGTTGACGACACGACACAACGCACCGCACGAATCACAAGTGCACTGCAGTGTCGTTTCAGAATCGTTTCTAGTGAACAAACGAACTGACGACAGACCGTCTGCAGTGTGTCGTGTGTTAAAAATCGTGACTGCAGATCGTGTCGTGCGGTGCCTCGTGAACAAACGACCTTACTCAATTCACTATCAGAGAACAGTTTATTATTGTTTCTGTTTCTAAAATAACACAACGTTTACATCATATGAATTTATGTAGGTAAATCTGGGAAGGAAGCGTGAAATGTATCAGATACCTTTCATTACGGAAGTCGTAACCGTCAGTGGAGGACAAGGCTAATTTGTGTGTACCGCTAGTAATCTGTGGCGATATCAAACTGTATGCTCGTGATTGATGCTAGTTCTGTTCCACATAAGGATAGCTGTTGGAATTTCGGACGTAGGTCTACGTTTTTAAGGTGTTTTTTGGTGTGTGGTATTGATTTTGGTGTTTTATTTTAATGATTAAAAGTTCGTTTAGGCATATATTCTGTCATATCTAATGATGAAGGCTTATAGCCGTAACAAATACAAATAGCCTTTATTTTGACAATTATTATTACCACTTATTATTTTTAAAAGAGTAAGTATGGAGTTTCTTGTCCTTTCTCCATAACGAGCTACATTTCCGAATGTACGGTAGAATCAATTATTATTACTTGTAAATTTAAATTGTTGACGTTCAAAAGTGCCGCTTAATGGCCTAGTTGAAATAAATATTTTTGACTGTGACTTTGATAATAACAGACAGGCTGATATTCACCAAACCATGCATTCCACGGCCAATTAGCAGCTCAGGTATTAACAAAGCAATTTCCACAACAAACTATTTGCCTCTAAATCTAATAATCTCATAAGCTGTTATAGCTTTAAACATAAAAGCGCTCACGTTCAATATTTACGGGCTCTTATAAAAGTACGATTGTTAGCGTCCCACCGTAAACCCAGTTAAGCTGAAAACGTGGCATCGATGTGAATGATTTATAAACGCGGATAACAGGGCATTAGCGAAACCACAACACGAACGCACACTGGATTTAGTAAAAAGAGATCTGCCATTATTGTGCGGAAAGATTTATTAGTTGCAGGCACGCGGCCATTTTTTTCCCCTGTCAATACAGAAAATTAGGTAGGGTTAACAAAACAAGCGGGTACGGAGTTGTTGCGCATCGCCCGAAGCTCGAGCAAGGATGGGACGGAAATTAATGAAAAGTTTCTTGTTTCAGCTTTGATGCCTCGTACCTCCCAAGGCTTTGGTACCTCAGTTGTAAAATCTAATGTTGGAAGTAAGCGCCTACGTGCTGTATAAGTACACGTGTGCTTAATAGCCTAACTCACCGTCTCGTGATAAGGTCTGGCCACTTATCTGGCAGATATAAAAATCAATTCATTTTTAAATAGGGTCTAATGCGTATTTTACTTTTTTTCGAGTTGAATTATCTTCAAAATTACGCATTTCCGTCAGCATGTATTCGTAGCGGATGTTACACCGGCGCCATAGCTTCTCTTTTCAAATTGAATTGAGACACAGGTAACGTTGTACCAATTTTTTTATTATGTCCGTTAAATTCGTTTGAATTGTTTTAATAATATTAGTTTCATTTTACTGTACTGTTTGTTTTGTTTTAATTGAGAATAAAATTGACATTATTTCCCATTTACAAAAAAGTATATCCCATTTTTAACAGGCACTGTTATTCCAACCTTTCAAGGAAAGGTTAAAGGTTATGATTTGTCAGAGGTTTACCTTTGTATTTTTGAATAACTATGGTTAACGTTAAAATATTTCTGTCCCACAACCTGCCCAAAGGTCGTACAGCCAATTGTTTAATGTAGACATTGAAATTAAAACAAAAAAATATTCTAAAAATCAAAAAACCCGACTGCTTAAAAAGCGAACTAAAAAGACGTAAACAAGAAGAAAATCATGCTGTGTAGTCGGAGGATACATTTGGTTTGGTGAGCCAGCTCGCAAATATGTATCCTCCGACTGCACAGCATGATTTTCTTCTTGTTTACGTTTTTTGAATTTTAAAATTAACCTTTTTTATTTATTACTTTTTAGTTAACATATTTTTTCGAATTAGGTACATTTAAACATATAAGTGTTATATATTTTTGAAATCACCTCTTAAAATCTTCGACTTCAAAAAATTAAGTTATTTTTCACTTTGTAGTTCTGTATTTGGAAGTCGGTAGTATTTTTTTGCAAAAAGTTTTTTTATTCTATTTTCCAGTTTTAATGTAGCCAATGACACTCGCAGGGTTTAGACGAATCGATTGACGTAAGAATCATCAAAATCGGTCCACGCGTTTGGTCTCTAGAACGCCACATAGGAACAAACATACATACATACATAGACTGATAAACACATTACCCTCCTTCGGCAATCGGGTAAAAAAGAACTCCGTTATCCTCTGGGTACAGCTATCCAGTAATATACAAAAACATTTCTAGACAGAGTTTTTTTATAAGAATACCAGTTAGTTCTCAATTATTCTTTGCAATATCAGTGTGCAATTTAGTTGGTAGCTGAGCCTTCGGGCCCCAGGCTGGGCTTACAGAGGCACTCGTGCGGAACAGGCGCCCCGGATTTCTCACTGGTAATGTCAGTTACCTTTTATTACGTATATTATGTAAATATAATAATGGTCCAATAGCACGGCCTTGCGCATGAATTTTATTTGAAATATAACGTTATATTGCCTGCCTAACCGCGGCTTTGACGGGTTTTGTACGCCTATATGTTGCGCTACCCGGCCTCTATTGATAAGGGATATTGGGGTGGCCTAGTCTACTTTACGTCCAACTTTGTAAGGGGAATAAATTATAAAACGTGTTTCAAAAAAGTGTGTAGCAAAAAGGCCGCGTTTTAAAGGTCATAACACTTTTTTTTTTTTAAGTTCAAGGCTGGCTGTAAAAACTTTAGCTCTTTTGTGTATCATAAAACACCTTAAAAAAGGAACGTTACTCATTTTCATGTGTTGCGGGGGATGGTTATTATAATTTATTTTGACAAAGCTCCGTTGTTTTGTTTGTGTAGGTCTGGGTATCAGCTCAGTCGTTGTAAGATAATATCTGTACACTGTGTGGAAATGAAATTGAACACGGCCTTAGAGAAAATAAAGGTAAAAATTCAAGTAGGTACAGAAATATCTACTTAACGGAAGAACTAAATATAAGTATCGTTATTTCTTTGACGGAGTACGACTTGACTTACTTTTCACTTCACAATTTGAGCGTGGAACATTCATAATATTTGTTTCCTTATATTTGACTTTGCCTCCCTCGGGAACCGAGAAGGCCGTGAACAAACTCAACTACCCACAACTTTCGGCAAAAGTCCGTTACTTACAGTACCTTATAATTATATAGACTTGTTGTTCAACAATAAACATGAAGTAAACGCACTGTTATACATAAAAGAGAGATACGCCTTTATCTCAAGTATAAACGATAATAACAGGCCAAGTTCTCTCGCAGCAAAATATAAGCGACAACTAATTTCAGATTAAACAAACAACAGTGATTACGATTAGTGTGATATACGAATGCTTGTATCAAAACATTCTATTTGTACGATCTCGAGCGGACTCCGTACGCAATAAAAGCAGTTACTGGCGAGTTTGTATCCAATCTTCGTAAACAGCGATCCGTGCTGTTATGGGCCATAACGATTACAAAGCTACGGCTAAATTGAAAGTATAACTCGGTCGATGCGATCCTAAGAATGTGCAAGCCAGCAAATCTATAACTAAAGCTATGCCGACCGCCCTTCGTGAAATTATTGCACGCCCGCCCAAAAATAGGTCAATTGCCTCCTGTGCCAGAGTGAGAGGTGTAGGGATCATCGCGTGTGACAAGGACGGAAGTTTTAATTCGTTCAGGTGACGTCACGAGGGTTTTAACAGGATCGTTCGTTTTCTTTTTGGCTGCTATTGTTTTTGTACTGCTCGGAAGCTCACAGGAGCTCTCGTCTCCATTCAGGGGGTTTGTTTGTTCGATCTTGTGTCGAATCAGTAATGTGTCACTTCTATTACGTTTACCGCGGGAGTATTCGTATTTATCGTGTTTTGACGAAACCCGATATAGTTGTCGACGGAGATCAAGAGAGAAATGAGTCAAGAGAAATGAACAGTTACTCTTTGATCAAGATGTTCGGTGTTTATTTTCGTATAATCAGCGGCATGTTCTATTTCCCTTTGTTTGGGTTTTTCTTGTAGTAATTTGTGGATACACTTGTTCATTGTTTTAGATAACAACGTAACACAATAAGTGGCGTAAATGAAAGGCCTAACTTTGTTGTGCCCTCAGCTTAACTTTGTAGAAAAATTCTTTGGGACCGTCTGTTTATTTCAGTATGAAAAACAAAATGATGTCTTTCTTTAAAAACATTGTTTACGTAGTGGTTCATTACTGTAGTAAAAATGTGTCATAAACAGTGTAGTAGTGGGTAATTGGACACTTCAATGAAGAGAGATTCTGCGACACAATACTGCCTTTGTGTCTTGTTGATAATTCGAGCCGAAAGGTATTAACTATGAAGCCTATAGACTGAAGTTATCACGGTGATATAAAATGTTTTATTGCTTTCTGCAAAATGATAGATTGTTCGCCAATATAAGTCTTCCAATTTCTATTCAAAGGGATTTATTAGCATCGCACACTTAGATGTTCAATAGTATAGAACTAAAGAAAAGTTTGATCCATATTATAGAATAGCCCCTTGCGGTAAGGATGATCGAAAAGCGGGCCAAGAGGCTCATTGGGCAGGCACTGGTCAAGACAAAGCTCCAGAGACATGAACCTCGTCGCCGAGTTGCCAGCTCGACGGTTTTTATCGGTTACATTTCGGGGAGCATGCGATGGAATTGTATGATCTAATTCCACCTAGCCCGTTTCATCGTTCAGCGATGCGCCATCGGTACATGGTGGACATCCCACCAACACGCACAAAACGTTTTGGGAACACTTTTATTATGCGGACAGCTAAGGAGTGGAATTCCCTGCCGGAGTCTGTGTTCCCCGACAGCTACAATCTAGCGGTGAATAGGTTGTTTTTATGCGTGATTCACTGTCGACCACATCATCGCTTAGATAGAGATAGTGTGTCAAGTACTAGCCTAGCCTAGCCGAGGATAGAGAACAATACAATAAAAAAATACGGCATTCAACCGATTAGACTAGTTTCTATAATATACAATATTTACCCAAATCTGGAACATTCTGGTACCTACCATAAAACGAAACACTCATACAGTCTGGAATTAATTTACTGGAAAGACGTAACATGCTACTGGTTAACAAAATAAACAGATTTGATAGACGCGGCTTGTAAGATGTGTAATTACTTCATAATTAACACGTAATAAGGAACCGTAAACGTAAGAGGGAACGTTGATGAGCAGTCTCATCATAAATTGTTTTAACGTAGGATTAGGCCAGAGCCCTCTAACCTTACGTATGTAATAATGAGTAATAATACGTTTGATTTCTGGAATTTTGGCAGAGGGATCTTCTTTGAACTGAAGGCTGCGATTAATTTAGCAGCTTCACTTACTTTATAGAGCATCGACCTTACGACTAGTTACTTGATAAGGTCACGCTGTGTATAAAAAAGTATACGTAGTAAAATGTGCGATAGTACTCAGTATGATTCTTGAACCAGTATAGTGCTCGCCAAACTTCTGGGTCGCCCTTAAGTTTACCCTAGTCGACGGTACGAACTATTTTGTGCGAGGGGTTAAAATGCATGCTATCTCATCCGACAACACGTGCGAAAGAGATAGATGCTGTGATGAGCAGTAAGAAGCTAGTTCGTGTACGAATTAGTACTTTTGCAAATTTGTTGCGAAATGGATGATGATTTAGAACGATCTCGAGCGCGCGAAGTTTAATAAACAGACCTTTGGGAATATGGATATCGTGGAAAAACGACTAAATATATATTTTCAAATTAATTTGCTTTGTTGAACTACTAATCTATCCCTGTATGGTGGCTATTTTGCAATTTTCCTTCTTCCTAAGTTATTTATTTCCGCCCAAAGATGCGTTAAAATACCATAATTCGGCCAGTCGTGACATATGCGCGACTGAGACCTGGACGTTGACACAAAAAGACGAATTTAAATTAGCATTGTTCGAAAGGAAAGTCTTGAGGAGAGTTTTCGGACCGGTGCGAGGAGACGACAGCATGTATCGTATAATAATGAACTACGAATTAGAATACCTGATCAATTGGGGAACGATTGTCAGGTTCTTCAAGTCGCTAAGGCTAAGATGGGCAGATCACATGGACAGAATGGGCGATAACAGAGCCATTAGAGTCTTGTCCAAGTGGACTCTGATTCAAAAAAGACCCAGGAAGCGCAAATATTGTGTCGATGAAGATTTGAAGATGATAGGAAGGAAAATATCTTGGCAAAAGTAGGCCAGTGACAGAGCGAAATGGAAGAAGATTGTTGAGGAGGTGACCCACAAAGGGTTGTAGCGCCAAAGGAATGAATGATGCGTTAAAATTTGTGTTAAAATATGGAACTTTCTCAGCTCATAACTTTAAAATATATATTTTTTTTTACGTTTTTGTTTCCATACAGGGCTAGAAATGGTGAGACAAATTGATGTATTGTTATTTTGAACGTACATCGTCAAACAGTGGTGTAATCGCCAGACTACGTTTGTATGGAAGAATGATCGACTAGTGCAACCTTAAGTTGGCTTTCCAATGCGCAAGGCACAAAACGGTGCTGTTTTTGTATGAAATTTACTACGGCCAAGATGTTTGGCGAGAACTATATCTTTGTAAGAGAACCTAGAAAGAAAAACTGAAAATAACTTTCTTTTCGGAAGTCGGTGTCTTTGATACCTATATTTTTTTAGTTTTTGACACCGAATTCCGAAAAGAAAGTTGTTTTTCGCTGTGTAGTGTTTTATTTTGGAAGCCAGTTCATTTTTTTGCAGTTATTGCTTTGGGCTCTAACGTTATTTATGTAGGATTAGTCTCAACATATTCCAGTTTTTTTTTAAGCTAAGGAAACCAAACTTATACAGCCAAAATAGAGCCCAAGAAATTAACAATAAGAAGGTAATAGTGTTTCGCCACAAAGGCTCGTAGCAAATAATTATGTAGTCTAATTAAACAGTAGAGAAGTCAACTTTCCAGCCTCCTCCCCTCTTTTGAGAGCCAACCGAGTGTGTTATTAGGGAGCGACAAAGGCAGTTCTACGCGACGCCTGATTTCCCACTCGCATCTCGAATAATTTAGACTAGTGTTGTGCAATCCTAACTAATGCTGTTTACTTGTTATTCGAAAGTTTGTTGAGACACAAGTGCAGTTTGAAAATGATGCCGTGTACACAACACCTGGAATGTTCGATTTACCTACCTAAAATCTTACAACTATTTACACACACCCTAATAATTCTATTGTGCTACATTTATTTTCCAGTGTGACACATTCCGTTGTGATTTCCGTTGTGCGATTACGTCAAAAATTTGGTCCTAACCCATGTGCGAATTTTACTGATTTTATTTATTTATTTAATCAGTTAGCAACACATACAGTTTTATATATTTAAGTTGATGCCAACATAAACTCAATAGAGTTTTACCGTGTACCAAAAACATCGACTACATAATATAAATAAAAAATAATAACCACCTAAGTAGGTACTTAGGTAAACAAGTAAAATTTAAAAAACCCCCGACACATTTATCTTGCGAAAACATCACGATCTAAACAGTAAAACGCGCATAACTTTTGAACGGCTGAACCGATTTTATTCAAACATAGCTAAGAACACTCTCGATACAATCACCTTTCAAACAAAAAAAAAACAAATCAAAATCGGTTCATCCGTTTAGGCGCTATGATGCCACAGATAGACACACAGATACACAGCAACACACCTCAAACTTATAACACCACTCTTTTTCCGTCGGGGGTTAAAAATAGAGATCCTTATGAAAATTGCAATAACGTAACCCAAATTAAGAAAATGTTGTCTTTAAAATTCATTCTTTGGCGTACGCTAAGCAAACTATTGATGATACATAAAACATATTAGATAGGTAGGTAGGGTAGCGTAGATAGGGTAGGCAGGGTAGGCAGGGTAGACAGGCTAGACAGGCTAGGCAGCGTAGGTAGGGTAGGTAGTCAATATGAAATCAGCCTAGACAGTTCTTCTACTATATCTTTAGTTGATTTTAAATCACAATTATTATCTTTCATAAAGAATATAAATGTACATATTTGTTCATCGTTGTCCCATCTGCGATTATTTAGTTTCATGTGTTTACTGTGAAGATGCAGACATGCAATAATTATGAGAATATTATGTCAACAACGCCTACACTGCTAGAAGCGACCAACTATTTTTGAAACTGCCGAATAGTTTAAGCCCACGTCTTCGTGGGCTTAAACTATTATATATATATAATAATATAGAGGCATAATATTAAGTCTGTTTGCAAAATGTTCTAACAATTTTACTTTATTTGTTTCAGGTAAAGATACTGTGCATTGTATGAGGAAAAAGGTACATTATAATACTCACAAGTTGCACTTCTAGCTCCTGGAAGGGCTCAATAAAGTTAATGAACCAATCCCGTACGAGAATTTTAAATTATAATGACGAAAGATTAAAAAATCCTTCGTAATGTTCCAGTTTCGAACGATCAGCGCTTTTAATAAGTCAATTGTTCTTCTCAGAACGATAAAGTCGTAAAATTTGTTATTGGCATGCCCATAAAATCGGTCATAACATACGGCCCGAACATCAATTAACTTGGAAGCAATTAATCTACTGATACCACGGCTTTTATAACTCAGGTTCAACGTAGAAATGAAACTTTATACTACAATGAATATTTATAAGGAGAGCGGACGTAAGTTCCAATCATATTTTTTGCTCCACCCGACTGAAATCTGTATTAAAATATGGAAGAGCGCTTGAATGTACGCAGAGGGTACCTAATATTCTTTAATATTAATGAATTCGTTATTACAGATTTAATTAGTCTTGGGTGAGCACAAAGTGAGTCCCGTTCTAGTTTCTGGGTAGAACAAAATTACTTTGAAGTTTTACTCGGATAACTCTATTCAAGTTAAAAAAACATCTAGTGGTGTGACTCTCCTTACTTAAGGTTACACTAGTCGATCATTCTTCCATACAAACGTAGTCTAGCGATTACTCCACTGTTTGAGGATGTACGTTCTAAATAAAAATTATATCAATTTGTCTCATCATTATCTAGCCCTGTATGGAAACAAACAAGTAAAAAAATAAAATATTAGAAAGTTATGAGCGTCGAAAGTTCCATATTTCAACATTAATTTAAACGCATCTTTGGCGGAAATAAATACCATAAGAAGAAGGAAAATTGCAAAACGGCCTCCATACAGGGATAGTTAAGTAATTCAACAATGCAAATGATTTTATTTTGAAAATATACATTTAGTCGTTTTTTCATGATATTTAGACACCCAAAGGTCTGTTTATAAAATTATGCGAGCTCGTTTTCGTCCTAAATCATCATGACTTTCAATACAAATTTGCAAAAGTGCAAATTCGTACGCGAACTAGCTTCTTACTGCTCATCACAGCATCTATCTCTTTCGCACGTGTTGTCAGATGAGATAGCATGCATTTTAACCTCGCACACAAATAAAATCGTGCCGTCGACCAGGGGAACTTTAATATCACAGTCTGTTCGGTCGCTTTAAACATTCACAGTTCCATTCATTTTTTCTTGGGATGGAGGAGGCTTAGAATATTATAAAGTTTCGCAAAGTTTGTTTATCTTAAATTATAAATTAAGCCTATTTCGAAGTTCAGACGTGACGCTTAATTGAATCTAGAGTTATTTAATAAAGTCTAAGATATAATTAAAAACACGCAACGTGACATCCGATTAATTTAATTTTCACCTGTCAGAGGGTACATTTGGCAGACGTACCCTCAGCCCTCGCAGGGGGCACGATTCCCACGACACTTGGAGAGGAAATGGAACTTTCAGCTTTGATAAAGTTTTAATATATTCTTCGGCAAGTTTCCAACTTGTTTCGCCGGGCGTTATGACGAATTCTGTGTGTGTTCGTCTTCTTTCCGTTACGTTTTTCCCAGTTTCACTTATTCTATGGAAGGATTAAATTTATGGAATATGGCTGCGGGCGCGACATCCAGTTATAGAAAGTATGTAGTTGGTAAGTTAGTTTATAAAAGTTGGTTCGTGTAAGGAACTAGTTTGCAGCGGGATGCCGGTGGTTTTCCGCATAGCTTCAGAGATATTGCGGGAAGTGTGCCACTTGGAGCAAAGTTTTGTTCTACTACGATTCCGGTGTGGTTATGGTTTTTGTTACATTTGAATGTTTAAATAGTTTAATTTATAATCATACAGAAAATAACTTTGGCTATCAGAAAAGAACCTAGACAGCCAGACATCTGTGTAATAGAAATATCTCAGTCTGAAAAACTTCAGCCACAATTTAAATTATAAAATGTAATTAAAGAAGGCACTCATAAAAGATTTCATTGACGACATTTAACATTCAATATTCAATTTCCACAAATAAAATTTCTCGCAAATAAAAATTTGACGCGCCATCCTAAGTTTCCTACTCAATGGTTTAATCAAAAGTGTTTAATCGCAATTATTAAAAAAGATAAAATTGTTTACGAGTTATACAACAATGGTAGTCTGATTGCGGCACTTATGAATTAATTTTTAATGTTTAAAATTTCGCAGAAGTTTTCCGAAGTCGTGGCAACGTATTAAAGAAAATAATTAACCTTTATCCGTTGCTGTCAAATGCAATGAGCCGCGAGCGACGACTTGATTCTCGATTTTTAATGTTTTCTGGATTTTTCGCTCTATTTCATTGCATTATGGTGCATTTTTTTTTTTAGTTCTGTCAATTTGGATTTCGAATTATTCCTTGTGTTTTTTTTTTAGTTTGAAAAAGGAATTTTATTGAATTAAAAGTTACGCGCGACTTTTATTCAATTTGTGTCAACTCAGATTTAGAATTTCAATTAGTTCTAGCTACATTTTTTATTTCAGTACTTCTTTTGATAATATAAGTACCTATCTAACGTTCAAATACAAAATATTTAGTATTCAGTCGTCGCACTAACGAATTTAAATAAAGATTGGCAGCTAAGAAATAAAAACAGAACAACATTTCGAAAAATAAAAAGCTTTATGTTGCGATCTTTCAAGCGTTAAAAATGACGTCAATTTGTAAGCGTCCGTAGATCTTCATCACAGTTGCGTCAGAAACGTCACACGCTTCAATCGGATTATCCTGAAAGGGCGAAACCAGCGTAGTTTCGGTCTCCAGACAGTCTGACAAGATATCTCCGTCGACCTGCTTGACATTACGTCTGTGCCCATTACGCCCGCCGCGACAAACAATGCTGTGATCGCTCCTAAACTGGGGCAATCCCAACATCGCTCCTTGTCATGCGCGTAGGGCTGCTAAGCCAAGGGATTATGACCATTTGGTTATAGCATTTAAAGTTTAGCACACAGATATGGTAGTGAAATATTGTTGAGCTGAAGGCTGAGTTAATGTTTGTATTTGAAATTGTCTTGAAAATGAACGAAGAGGAATAGTAGATGGTTTTAGAAATAAAATCATCTGTGTTTTGTGTCTATAAAAAAATATATTCTATTGGAATGGCATAAAATCACGTCCTAAGAAAACAAGTGCGAATCGGAGTCGTCCACGAAGGGTTCCGTATTTGGTAAATTGCGGTTTACGATTTATGACGTATTAAAAAAAAACTACTCACTAGATCTCGTTCAAACCAATTCTCGGTGGAAGTTTACATGGTAATGTACATCATATATTTTTTTTTGTTTTATCATTCTCTTATTTTAGAAATTACAGGGGGGAGGACACATTTTAACACTTTGGAATCTTTCTCGTGCAAACTATTAAGTTTCCAAAAAAAATATATTAGAAACCTCAATATCATTTTCGAAGACTTATTCATAGATACCCCACACGTATGGGTATGATGAAAAAAATATTTGAGTTTCAGTTCTAATTATGGGGAACCCCCAAAATGTATTGCTTTTTTCTATTTTTGTGTGAAAATCTTAATGCGGTTTGAGAATACATCTACTTACCAAGTTTCAACAGCATAGTTCTTATAGTTTCGGAAAAAAGTGGCTGTGACATACGGACGGACAAACAGGACAGACAGACATGACGAATCCATAAGGGTTCCGTTTTTTGCCATTTGGCTACGAAACCCTAAAAATGACATTAGATTGTGGATAACCCTAATAAATCTGTATGTCCGTCCCGCTCACACATCGACCTGCAATCACTCCCTCGACGCCGACGCTGCCCCAATGATATTTGTGTTCAATTATAATTAAACCTATGTCCTCCTTCTCTGAAATGTCAAGCTGTCTTCAATTAAAGCCGGACTTTTAATTATAGATCTGTCCCTTTCTATTTTCTCAACAAACAAAAAGATACTCGAGTATTATTTAATACTTGACAAACGATTAAGTTTTCGCAAAGTTTGTTTTCGAGATTAATATTTGAGTCCGACGTTTCAGTTTAATGTTGTAGATGCTGTGTGGAGCTGTCTTCTGAACTTTTGTTGAAAGATATATATTTGATTAACCGACTTCCCAAAAAGGAGGAGGTTCTATGTTCGACATTGTGTTTGTTTTTTTTTTTTGTGTATTTTCACCGATATCTCCGTCAATTGTGGACCGATTTTGAAAATTCTTTTTTTGTTTAAAAATGTATGTTCAGAAATTGGTTCCATTTTAATTTGGTGAAGATCTGGTGAACAACTTCGGAGATATACAACAGAACTCTTCAATAAATAACGGAAAATCTCTCGGGATTGTTGCAATCGCATGTCTGTTTATTCTTTATACCATTTCATAACATAACATCACGCCAGTATGCTCTTAAAGGGTACGCAGATCTCTCATTTCACCGGTTATGTTCAAGTTTCATGAAATCTATTCTGGGTAAATTATAGGTAGCTTACTAAGTTGCCTATTAGGTAGGTACAACTAAAAAGAGAAAAATAAAAAAAACTTTTTTGCAAAAAAATACTACCGACTTCCAAATACAAAACTGCAAAGAGTAAAATAACTTTATTTTTTGAAGTCGGTGTCTTCCGTAGGTTCAGTTGATTTAAGAGGAAATTTCAAAAATATATAACACTTATATGTTTAAATGAATCTAATTCTAAAAAAAAATACTATAAAGTGTTAAATAAAAAAATCTACATCTGGTTTTGGTCAGGCAGCTCGCGTATATGTATCCTCAGACTGCACAGCATGATATTTTTCTTGTTTACGTCTTTTTAGTTCGCTTTTTAAGCAGTCGGGATTTTTGATTACTTGTTTTTTTTCTATTTAAAAAAGTATCAGGACTTCAAGAAAGTGCAAATTGCTAACTTTATTATCCAAGAAGTTAATTTAAAGTATAACCTTCTTGCTTGATATTCTCACGTTTCCATGCGAGCCTCAAAATTGAAGAAAAACAGAGTGTATTTGAACCTTATTCACCCTCACACGTCGTGAGAGTCAACATCGGGAAATGAGATGTCACTTTGCTAAAATTTAGGTGCGCTAGTCCTTAGTCGTAAGTCGCTACAGATATTTTCATGAGTAGGAATTTCTTGGAAATTTTATTCGACCTTTTGATAAATCTTTACTTATCTGGTACGTGGACATCTCTCCTTTCTCGCACCGTGCTTGTTAATCATTTAGACCAATCAGTTTGCTCGCAATTCATTTCATAAAGTTCCAGTGACGCACATTGTACGATTCTCACAGATTTTCCATACCTAACATACATTATCACTTAAGCCTTTTTCCATGGTGTTAGGGAAAATCTACAGAATGCTATTATCCTTACATCTCTGGTTCTTTTTCTTCACTTATGTTCATTCATCTGGTCATACGCACGCCTGCAGCCGAATTGCGTGAGTGTATTCGCCAAAGGAAACAGATTGGAACCCTCACAAAAACGACTTTACATATTGCATATTACACTCTGAAAAAGTGTAAAAAAATATTATAATTTTTTTTTTTAACAAAATATAAAACCGACTTCCAAATAAAAACACTACAAAGTGAAAAATAACTTCAATTTCGGAAGTCGGTGTTCCTTTTTTGGGATCTTCGTTTTTAGACACCGACTTCCGAAATTGAAGTTATTTTTCACTTTGTAGTGTTTTTATTTGGAAGTCGGTTGTATTTTTTTTTTTAAAGTTTTTCTTTTTTCTCTTTTTAGTTGTGGGTACATAACAGACCAATTCTCCTAAGTGAAGCCAGAATAGATTAACCCAGAAACAAGAGGCTTAAACAAAAACGGTGGAATTAGAGTATACCAGAGTGAACTGTTCACACCTGCGTACCCCTTTAGAGCGTGCTAGTGTGATGTTATGTTATGAAATGATGTAAACAATAAACAGTCATCCGATTGCAGCTATCCCGAGTGATTTGTCGCCATTTATTGAAGAGTTCTGATTTATATCACCGAAGTTCTTCATCAGATCTAGATCAAATTTAAATGGGACCACATGACAAGCACCCTTCAAATAAAAAACGAATCATCAAAATCGGTTCACCCAGTAACAAGTTCTGAGGTAAAAAAACAAAAAAAAATGCAGTCGAATAGAAAACCTCCTTCTTTTTTGCGAAGTCGGTTAAAAAGGAAAGGAGATGTATCTTTCCATGACCAATATTTTGACCTAGAATTGTTTTTCAGTTTTGAGGAAACATTATACATTTTTACTTAAAAGCATTAGAAGACCATTAGTTGTAAGTAAAATAAAATTATGTCCTAATTATTTGCCAATAAATCATCAGGAAGATGAACCAAATTAGTTTCGCAATACCGAAAATGTTGAAAGAAATGATTCTAACTCTTTGAAAATTCCAAACTGTTCGGCTGCGGGTCTTTCTGCGGAACATCACAATAAGCTCCATATAGTACACAGATATAAGTACCTCCTTTAATTTCTCCTTTAACATTGTTCTACACGCAGGCGAACCTTCGTGCCGAACTGTCAAAATCTCCAATAAATCTCGTAAAGCAAAAGAAGCAAGAATAATTGGAACAATGTTCGCGTGTCAGGCGTGCAGCGGATAATTTATGAAATTCATTATGGCGCCCAACAGCGCCGCACTACGCCGTCTTATTGTTACCACCTTATATAAAACATTATTTATACACCCGTTCACGTAATTATCGTTTTCTTTCGTAACTCTCGTTATGAGTCGAGGAACTAGATTTTCTTAATATGCCTACACGAAGGAAGTTCGGTAATCCCTAGGTAATTAGGAGATAAAGTGTAGTCTGCGCTTATTAAAGCGTTCTTTGGATCTAATTTATTTTTTACTGTTATCTGGATCGTATTAAATAATCATTAAATTAATTTAATCTTGCGTTTTTTAACCCCCGACGGAAAAAGAGGGGTGTTATAAGTTTGACGTGTGTTGCTGTGTATCTGTGTGACTGTGTATCTGTGTATCTGTGTATCTGTTTGTCTGTCTGTGGCATCATAGCGCCTCAACGGATGAACCGATGGTGATTTAGTTTTTTTTCGTTTGAAAGGTGATTGTGTCGAGAGTGTTCTTAGCTATGTTTGATTAAAATCGGTACAGCCGTTTAAAAGTTATGGGCGTTTTACTGTTTGAATCGGGATTTTTTCGCAAGATAAATGTGTCGGGGATTTTTTGAATTTTGATTTTTTTTAATTTAGTGGACTAGACTGACATTTGCGGGGTTGTCACTTTATCGTTACATAAAAAGTAAAATTTCTAAATTTAAAAACATCCGTCAAATTTTTATTTCATGCTTCATAATTTATCTAGTACATTGTAGATACGCTTCGGTCGGCAATCTATAGAACACGTAATTATGACAAAATTAAAACGACGTAATTATGTAAAATTAAATTGAAGATTCATGTCACATCGATTCAATGAATCACTTATGATTGATCCTTACTTACAACACTATCTTCCGTACTTGCAACATTAAAAAAAAACAACGTCATTGGCAGCTGTCAGTTTTGTCTATGAAATTAAAAATCACAGTATAAATCCTTTTCATGACCACAGCTTATACAAAAATGTTTACCATACATACATTATTGATGAAAACACCATTTACGATCGTAGTCGCATCCATAAACGCCGAAAGCCGCCTATTTGTGTCACAATAATATTTTTTGTTTTGTGTCATTTTTTATTGAAATCTAGCAGGCTATAAACCAATCGTGTCTTTCAGACATAAACAAAGATGTTGGCGCCGACGATGTTTTCTTGTTAACTGTGGCGTTCTGTAATGGTGGATCCGTTCGATAGTGGAGCCCGACCACGGGCACAAACACGACTCGGTTTGGCGAAAACAACACTATTTATCAAGAGGGTAGATATCGGCAACTCTTTTCGGGAAAAGTCGGGCAATAAAAGCCACAGCCGCGTGGCGCGTGGGGATTTCATATTCCAATATGGCGGGTCGTCCCGCCAACGGCCAATTCACTTATACCCGTGACTCAGTGCGCGCCGGAGCGGCGAGCAGCAATCATAATATGTGAGATCTATATGCGTGAGTCCTACTTGGTATGCGTTTGCTTAGACAAGTGACTTTTAAGTGCTGCTTGTGAAGATTGAGAAAATATTTGGAGGTTATGTTAAGCTGGGGAATTCTTATCTTCAGCAGTGACACATTTTGAGCTGAGACTCTTATGAGGGTTTATAAATTCGTAATGCTTAACAAGATTGGATTTAGTTACAGATAAATACAAAAGACTTGGTTCTAAAATTATAGCTACTGTAACTTATAATGAGTTTGAAATCAGTACACGTTTCTAAACTACAGTACAAAATAACAGCGAGATTAAAACAGATTTACAATAATTACGAATAACATTTACTTATTGATATTGGTATACCGCAAACTGTATTTAATTGATATTAGTGTAATTAGTACGATTTAGCTGCCTATTATGGTAAATTATTTAAATCATTTATGTGTTTATGTAAAGATGAAAATAAACAGGATTATTGGTATTACTTAATTACGTGTATGTATACAGAAATGGATATATCATTGTAACATTTGTGCGATTATCACGATGAGATTCGTTGACTAACAGTAATTGGGTATGATTCTAAATGTCATTGCTGATGTTAATAGTGATCATTTAAGGTTGCCCTAATCGATTATTCTTCCGTATAAACGTAGACTGGCAATTATTCCACTGTTTGACGGTGTACTTTCAAAATAAAAAATGATATCAATATTTCTCATCATTATCTAACAACAAACAAAAAAGTAAAAATAAAATATATTTGAAAGTTATGAGCGTCGAAAGTTCAATATTTCAACACTAATTTTAACGCATCTTTGGGCGAAAATAAATACCATATGAAGAAGGAAAATCACAAAAATTTCACCATACAAGGATAAATTAGTAGTTCAACAATGCAAGTAATTTTATTTTGAACAGATACATTTAGTCGTATTTTCATGATATCCATACTCTCAAAGGTCTGTTTATAAAATTCCGCGCGCTCGTTTTCGTCCTGAATCATCATCCATTTCGCTACAAATTTGTAAAAGTGTGTATTCGTACGCAAACTAGCGTCTAACTGCTCATCTAGATGCTGTATCTATCTCTTTCGCACGTGTTGTTGGATGAGATAGCTTGCATTTTAACCCCGCGCACACGTTCGTGCCGTCGACTAGTGCAACCTTAAACCCTAATCTGGTGGGCGAGCACGGCCTACTGTGACAGGCTTGAGTCTTTTTTTTATTACAGTTTAGGAGCAAATACCGTGATAAAATGCGTAACTCAAGTCTATCACAGAGGCCGTGCTCGCCCGGCTGATATTGATTCCATAAGCTATAGTTAGAATACTGCATCGAAGTTGATTCTTTTCTGCTTTCTTTTTCTTGTTCGTCGTATCTATGATTCCAAAATTAAATACGTTTACACAAGAATTCAGCCACGTCGACAGCGTTCTCTTTTTTCAATTCGCTGCTTTTACTCGTAATCTCATACCTAATATTTTTTCAACACACTTGCTCATAAAGTGGGTCTAATTTCACCGCAACTAGGCACATAATGACACCTGTTATCAAACTGTGAGTTTTTCATTGCTTTTATTCACAAGTGAGTTATAGTTTTTTTATTTTTATTTATTGGTTGAGTTGCTTTGTTCTTAAAAAAGTTTCGATACAAAAAAGATCGTGCTCAATAGTACAAATGCAACACATTTCATGCAACTTCGTATTTAAATAGATAATTTCAACTTGTACGTGTTTAATAAATAAAACTTTCTTTTCTTTCTTTCTTTCACTCAAATATAAATTTGATGTCTGTGATAAAGAAAACTTGAAATTTCCCATTTTGTACGTGGCTAAAAGTACGCTATCCGCGAAAAGCCAAAAAAAAGAAACTGATTCCTTTTAGTGTATGGCCGATCGCCATTGCTAGATGCGCGCGCATAGGAAAACTGATTAATTTTGCCCGCCATTGCGAAACGATTTTCACAACTCGTTTTCACTGTTGGAAATGATTTTTTTGTATTATTTTCTTCACAAGTGTGTTGAAAAACGTCGTATGATACACGTGTGTATTGATGATTACCGTCCTCGGCTCTCTTAAGACCCTCACCTAACGGCTCGGGTCTCAATGGCGCCTCAGCGGTAATCACCAACATTACACACTTGTACCATAATGTACTATAATTGCCCTACAATATCTTAGAATTAATTATGTCCTTTGTTGAAGATCCTAAATAAATAAATAATTATCAGTTCATATGTGTTCTCCATTAAACACAAATATTTCACACCTTTGTCCCATTTGGAACTTTGATTGCCTTTGGGCTATTAATGAAATAGTGACAATGAGTTGTGGAGCATTTCTAAATATTTTGTCAACCTGCCATAATTAGGTCACTGACTCCTATTTAATTTTATTGAATAGATTCTACTTCCTACTTTATTTACAGTGTTTTTTTTATTTATTTACATATGTACATTATTATTTACAAACTAATATTAAAACTTAAATAAAAATGAAAATATGTACAATTACGGGACGTCAAAAATTCGTCCACATCGCTGTCAACAGGAAAAGTGCCCAGAAGGCTGGCAGCATTGCCACATTGTATGGCAATTCTGATTCTTTGGCCAAAAAAAAGGCCAGCCCTCTGGTCTCGTGAAGAATCAACCAACCGCTTGGTGATATCCCGAAATATTAGGTGTGCACTCGGACCCCATGGCCCTAGTGTTTCAACCCCAAACGGCTCAAACACATAATTACCAATTAAGTTATTGTAGATTAGATAGATTCTTAAGTAATTCAAAATAAAATGTATGACTATAATGATATTTTCATAACAGACCTATTAGAGTATCTTGAAACGTCTTATTTGTCTCATAGAAATCGCCAAAACAAAATTAATATGCCGTTAGCCGTAACTAATGGCCACGGTAGTTGGCCAAAAAATATTGGAACGATAACTATGTGTTTGTTCTCGCTCACGCAGCCTTGAGACGAGCAGTGTCGGGTTAAAGAAAGAATGGAATTATTTGTGGGGCTTCAGGGCCGTGTGTCTCACACTGAGTGTCAACAAAGACGTTCTATTTCCCAAGTCTATTATTTTAGTATGAGAGATTTAAGTTCCGCGGTATGGAGCCGTCTGTTTGGAGGAATGCTCGCTTCACTAAAGAATATAAAAGAGAGCATAAGCACTTCGTGACATCGTGGCCCGAGGCGCTGGAGACGAGCATACATAACAAATTCAACTAAACATGTAACTTTGTTTTACAATAAGCAGAGCAAGCGGAGTTATTCTTTGCGAAAATCTTTTTTCAAAGAGTTTCTACATTTATTTATAAAATAAATCGTATTCTTCTTCACTTTCAAGTGTATTATATAATGAGATATACTTTCAAAAGATTACTTAAATATTGAGTTCTGTTTTCGTTAAACAAATATCTAGCTGTGATGAGTGTGCCCGCAAGGAGTTCTTTTATTTGCGTTAGCAGCACAAGAATACACATAATTTTATTTTAAATCGTTTAGCACAGCCACAGTTCAAAAGGTTCCATTATCATAATTCTAACAAGGGCAAAGAACAAAACGCGTGCAATGCTTATAATAAAAACAATGGGGTCGTCCCACGCGTGCCTGAATGTTTTAGTGGTCTGAACCCTTACTTCGCACGAGCATAAAAAAATACTTTATTTTTTTTTCTCTGGCAAAGTCTGCTCTCTTTGAAAAATGACGGAGCACATCGGTCGAAAAGGAATTTTATTAAAATTTGCCGTGGGAAAATGTGTCGTGGGCTCTTAGGTTGAGTGTAATTTTGTTTAGAAATTTCACCAGTGATCGCTTAAAATTTAATTACATAAGTGACTTTTTTTGAACACACACAGTATTGAAAATTGTAACCAAAATTCCGGTTACCTACAATGTAGAGCCTATCTGGTTGTATGAATAAAAGAAAAGCAAAGAAGCAAGCTGCAAAACTGCAAAGCCTCAAAATCTACATTTTAAAACCCAGAAAGAATTTCCAGCCTCAAATTTTATACAGGTAATGTATTAGACCGAAAATGGCACTTACATCCGAACGCGGGACAAAACAAAATCTCATTTTGATGTTCGCGTCGCACAGGTGCATTGTAGTGAAGCCTATTTTATATTCTCGTATCCATTTAAAAGGAAAGTGCGATAAGCGAAATTGCCTTGCTTTTATAACAAGTACGACACTAAAAAGAACCACCGAAAATGAGACGCAGATTGTTCTCTACAATTCCCGCGCGTGCCATTTTGTGCTTGCAATATTTTTATGTGGCAAGTTCCAAGTAAAATGTTGCTTAATCTTCATATATTTGAATTCCACAACGTGCGCCACCTAAATATTGCGACGTCACTCGGAATGAAGTGCGATTTAAAATAAATAGATCGAGTTAGTAAAACGGGACAGTGCAATATTTCGTCGACACAAAATTAGAAAATTACGTTGAGACGGTCAAATCAATTACAGGTGGCTTAGAAAGTTATGATCCCTCACCGAGCACGAGACATAGATTTATCTGCGTTGGCTTCGATTTGCTTATTTTACGGCGCGCATTTAAAATTGAATACATTAATTTCGAAAAGTTTGTCGTGGACTAAATTACAAATGAAGATGCCGAGACGAGTCACTCTTGCGAAGTAATTTGATTGGTAACATTTCTCGTTTACGGTTGTAATTTTACTGCGACCGTATTAATCAAGTTGATGCTACATCAGTTGCTCCATTTGTATGTAGGCTTTTATTGAAGAGAATTTGAAACCCACGCGTAATAGGAACCTATATATTTTTCTCTAACATGTGACCTTTTCTGCCGGCTGTTTGTCATTGAAAACATCGGCGTTCATTAAAAACTTACAAACCTACGCAAAACGTTGACAAATACATACATTACCTGTCTCATAATTAGCAAATTGTATCTTAATCATGTGAAATAGTTTGCATTAATCAGAACACAGTGCAAAGCCAACTATCTGTCGAAAACTTTAATGCACGCAGACATCATTCATAGTCTGCCAACTTTGTAAAAACAAACAAAGTACCCTTAACCCGAAAACAGAGACATAAATTATTAAAAACGATATCATATTCAGTGAAAGCGAAAAAAGTAAAAGGAAGTAGGAAAAAATCGAATCTCCTTTTAATAGTCGTCACGTAGTGTGGGGCCGCGTTCGCTTTTCGTCCAATATTTAGTATGCACGTACTTAGGGCGCCAGTGAGCGTGATTGGTGGAACATCCCAAAGGCTTTGTGGGTTATTTGCAGTAGTCTCACGTGTGGTGTGTTGCCTACGTGACGTCACACTACCTGGCCCGCCGCCGGCACTAAATTCTGAGCTATCTCTATGTAAAACTGATGAGTTGTCGGCTTACGTATATAATTTGGAATACGAGGGTAGTTGTTGATGCTTAATGGTGGAAACCGCTTTAATTTTCAGTTTTAGAGGAGGAATTTGTAGCTTGAAATTTAGTCTTCGGGTTTTCCATCGAGAAGCTCGTGGCTAAATAATAATAGCCGCACTGGTCGATCGTCAAGGTTAATCAACCCTTGACGAGGTCGGTCCGTGGATGGGTGACCAGTCGAACATACCGAGTTTCCTCCGTGCCTGAAAGCACGTAAAGCCGTTGGCCCCAGCTGTCATTTGAAGATCTTTGACAGTCGTTACGAGTAGTCAGAAGCTTGAGATCTGACACCAGTCTAGCCAAGGGGTACCGTGTTACCCAGTTACTGGATTGTGGAGGTCAGATAGGAAGTCGCTCCATGTAAAACACGGGTACTCAGCTGAATCCGGTTAGACTGGAAGCCGACCCCAATATAGTTGGGAAAAGCCTAGGCAGATTGATTGGGTTTTTTCATAGAACATTATTGGTTAACCCAGATTATGGGACTTTTTAATATCAAAATACTACATGTGCATAAACAAAACTTCGATAAATACTATAGATACTTCTAAGTTTGTTCGAACGTAGAATCACAAACAATATTCGAGTATTTCATAACAATTCCTCTTTGACAATTTCTTTGCTTTTATTAACTTGTCGTCATCCATGGAAAAAAGTCCCGCTTTTCCGAATTGTCAAAGGGGGCTAGGATTAAATACTTCAGTACCGATGGGTTCCGTTCTGTATGTAGTTGTTTTTTTCAATAAAGCATGCTACCCTTTCCTTTATGAAAACATGAGAATGCTTGAACTTTGTTTTGTGTCTTTTGTCGTACCAATATTAAAAAGATGAGTATCTATACGGGGATTGCAAATATTGTAAGTTTTTCCATTGTTTATTGCAAAATTTATGCATAGCTAGAATACAGTACCTAAGCAAATTGCTTTTGAAAGTTCAATCATGTAATTTTTAGGGTTCCGTACCCAAAGGGTAAAAACGGGACCCTATTACTAAGACTCCGCGATCCATCTGTCTGTCTGTCCGTCTGTCACCAGGCTGTATCCCATGAACCGTGATAGCTAGGCAGTTTAAATTTATTGTTGTTATAATAAAATTTAAATTTATTGTTGTTATAATAATTTTATTGGTTAATGTTTTCCCATTGTTTATTGCAAAATGTATGCACAGCTTGAGAACAGTACCTAAGCAAATTGTTTTTGAAAGTTCAATCATGTAATTTTTACGGTTCCGTACCCAAAGGGTAAAAACGGAACCCTATTACTAAGACTCCGCAGTCCGTCTGTCTGTCCGTCTGTCACCAGGCTGTATCTCACGAACCGTGATAGCTACGCAGTTTAAATTTTCACAGATGATGTATATATGTTGCCGCTACAACAACAAATACTAACAACAGTATAAAATAAATATTTAAGTCGGGCTCCCATACAACAAACGTGACTTTTTGGGGATTTTTGCGATAATGGTACGGAACCCTTACTGCGCGAGTCCGATTCGCACTTGGCCGGTTTTTTACAGATTTCACGCATCAATTTTCACAAACAAAGGGCCTTGCCTGCTTCAAAACCATTTTTTCTGTCACATGTCATTAACAAAGGTAACAGAATACCTTTGAAACACGACCACCAATAGAACAATGCCTATCAATATGTTCTGAATCACAGAATTAATGAGACAGCAGCTTGCACACGAAAGTCGGATCTAATTGCACAACCTTCGCCGTATCGGGTTGATTAACCGATACAGGTTATTAAGGAGATTGCTCATAGCTCCACATTTGTTCTGGCGGTCAGCCAGCGGCGACACTATGGCTGAGTGTTGGTCATAGGGCTGACCAACGGCTGATTTTATTAACCACTAGCTTTCCCCCGCGGCTTCGCTCCCGTCAACTGGCTATCTATCTACCTACCACAACCTACCTACCCTACACACAAACAAACTCTTCAGCTTTATAATGTTTGTATAAATGGTGATAAAAATCCTTCGCAAATTAACAAATTTGATTACAATAAAAAAGGTTATAGTGAGTCAATCTTAAAAGGTCGACATATGCTGTCGCGAACTTTTTTTAGAACTTTTAGAGAGGAAAAATTCCATCACACATGATATCTGCGTAACTTAAACCGTTTACGCAGCGCACGCAACGGAAGCTCTCAAAAAGGATTTTTTTTTCCCGTTTTGGCAACATTTTTCATTTATGCACCGCTCTTATTGATCGTAGCGTGATGTTATAAAACCTATAACCTTCCTCGATAAATGGACTATCCTACACAAAAATAAATTCTCAATTCCAACCAGTAGTTCCTGAGATTAGCGCGTTCAAACAAACAAACTCTTCAGCTTTATAATATTAGTATAGATTTATATTTATTCACTACTAGCTGTCCCACGCGGCTTCGCTCCCGTCAACTGGCTACCTACCTACCCATCAACCCTACCTACTCTACATACATGATTGTTGTGTAATTAAACCGTTTACGCAGCGCACGCAACGGAAGCTCTCAAAAAGGAATAATTTTGCCCGTTTTTGCAACATTTTTCATTTATGCTCTGCTCCTGTTGGTCGTAGCGTGATGTTATATAGCCTATAACCTTCCTCAATAAATGGACTATCCAACACAAAAAGAATTTTTCAATTCCAACCAGTAGTTTCTGAGATTAGCGCGTTCAAACAAACAAACAAACTCTTCAGCTTTATAGTATTATATATATATATATATATATATAGTATAGATATAAATCATTTTAAAAGAAGTTTGGGCGGATTATGCTTTATTCGTATCAAAGAAAAGGGTTCATATATTTTTCTAATTACTGGACGTCGATTTGTAAACTTATTGAAGTGTTGAAAGATGTCTTCAAAGACAAGATTTATATTCAAAACATTTCATAGTCATTATCATGAGTAAATAATAGGTAAATGATCAAAGTGCACATAAAGTTATCATAACAAACAAGACTCATTGAATAGCAGTTTCAGTGCCATAGAGAATAGAGAATCTAATAACTTGCACACCTCATAAAATTCAAGATCATTCTATTCTTGCTGTTCCATATTTAATTTACACACGAAGAAGCTACGGCCACACTGGCCGCAACACAGAAAATATTAAAATTAATGGTGAAAAAAGCCGGTCAACCCTAACGTAAACACAATAGAGCGCCGCCCACAGAGTCCGCGCTGCGAATATATGAGTGCGGCTGTCACACTGGCCGGTGTAAGCGAGCGTGCCAGTGTGATCATAGCTTTATAATTCAACGCCGCTTAGGCGCCTTTGGACAACGTCTCTAACCATTTTGAATTTAGAACAAAGTTTGACTATTTTTACAAAATATAATATCCGCAACTAAAAATATTAGTTAAAAAAAACTAAAAATCAATCAAAATCGCTTGTTTACAATATAATACATTATTTAATAGAAAATATTTCTACTTTTTAGTTTTTTCTATTAATTGTTTTTTTGTAGTTTTTTTTTAACAATGATTAATTTTAAAGTTTTAGCTCAATTGCTAATCCTGAAGATCCTGGTAAGGATAATGGTACAAACTATTCCAATATAAAATTATTGCATTTTCATTTTAGTACTTGATAAGTGTGCAAAGTTTCAAATTAAGCCGACATTTTGAAGGGGGTGAAGATCACGTTCAAAGATTCCGTTATATAGATTCATTGATACATACATACGAAGCTACTAAAAGCGTTTTAAAAATCTCGACGAAAATCATGGTTTGAAAACATTTCATATTGAAAGTTACGAGTTCCTACATGCAAACCTATATACGAGTACATATTCCCTGACAAGAACCATTTTGAGGTAGCATAACTACCAATTAAATGTTTTGATGCCGAACTATATGAAATATTAGCACGATTAGAGCAAGCAATTACTAGAAATGCGAAGGTAGACCACTAGTTGATTTTATATTCTACGAACGCTCAGTATTCTGGAATGTTCTAATACAGTAACGAAGTCACACACAATATTCCGAACAAAAAGAAAATTCCTATAATTCCTAACAAAGTTACATCCCACCAAAGAGCTTTTGTTTGCCCCCACAGTTTAGTTTTCCAATTAAAATCGTTCAGCGGCCCTCCTAATAAAATAACCACAGTCATAGTAAGGTCGAAATATAATTGGCCCTCGGTTATTGGTGGAGCCGAGTCTGAAACACTCTCCGTTATCACTATTAGCACTTAGGTCTCGGGATACGGGCACAGGACCTGAATAGAAATGACGTGAAAGGGGTTCGCCGGAGGCCTCTTTCGTAACGCTTCATGCATGTCACGGACGCCCCCGCTCCGAATACCCGGCTTTTGGTCTACTATGTAAGTAATCGTTTGTTTTATTATTTTCTTGCGATATTTCTTATATAGGACGATACGTAATACCTTCTCACCACGCACCGAACATCGCCCTAATCACTCGATGTAAGCGCAGAATGAATGACGCCGAGAACTCGCATTTTCTTATTCCCCACCGAATATAGGTTGGAAATGTGAAGAGACAGCTGTTTATGAAATCAATTTCCTCCACAATTCTATGTTTGAACGCAGTTCTGTACCTACGCAATCTTTGCGAAAATACGCTATTTGAAAAGATTAAAGCGGGACTGTTTTGATAGACAGTCGTAAATAGATCCTTTTCGGTGGAAAATTCCTTTCATCAATGTACATAGTAAGTAAATAAGTATTTAATTTATATCAGAGAAGGTTTTATCGTCAAAGGCCGCATGGAGATGAACATCAGATAATATGATTTATATTTGTCAAAGAATCGTAGCAATTGAATACACATTTATACTTTTAAAACGTTTATTCTATATTCAAGGTAAACTGGCTTAAAATTTAACATTGATAAAGTGAAAAATAACCAGTGCTTTGTTTGAATATGAATCTTTGCCAGATTTTTTCGTGGTTAAGTATATTTTAATAGTAGAACCATTTATTTTAAACCCCCGACGGAAAAAGAGGGGTGTTATAAGTTTGACGTGTGTTGCTGTGTATATGTGTGTCTGTCTGTGGCACCATAGTGCCTAAACGGATGAACCGATTTTGATCTAGTTTTTTTTGTTTGTAAGGTGATTTTGTCGAAAGTGTTTTTAGCTATGTTTGAATAAAATCGGTTCAGCTGTTCAAAAGTTATGGGCGTTTTACTGTTTGAATCGGGGTGTTTTCGCAAGATATCGTGTCATAATTACGTGTTCAATAGATTTCCGATCGAAGCGTATCTACTATCTACTAAATTATGAAACATGAAATAAAGATGTGACGGGGGTTTTTCAAATTTTGAAATTTACTTGTTTATTATATTCATGAAGTGAATACAAAAAATGATATTCACAACTTTATTTTGAGGGAACTTTTACGTTATTTTTACGCGGAAAATTGTAAAACGTTTTTCAAACCGGATAAACCTGGCTGTATCTAATTGAAACATTGTTCGATGAATGTTTTGATTTTTTTTTTTTTTTTTTTTTTTTTTTTTTTTTTTTTTTTTTTTTTTTCTACGGGGCGTCTCACAGTTCGGTCAAAGTGACCGTCCACTGCTTAACCGGGCTAGCCTGTGGAGACTAAGCTATATAGCCTCCAGCCAGGGCACAAATTACTAAATCTAAGCGACTGCGCTAAGGGCTACCCCAGGTGGGGTCGGACCTCGGCTCAGGCCGTCGCTGGGGGGACAACACTATGGCTGGATCTTATTAAAAGTGATTCTACCATTCGTTCGGAAAAGCCTACGTGGAGAAGAACGAATAAGAAACTCCAATTATCTAACTATAATTTAACTAAGGCACAGCTCGCGGGCTGGCTTGCGTATCCTGTCGGGGACGTCGCGGCGGGCCTCGGCGGCGAGGGCGGAACGAAGGCGGTCTGTGTCTGCGAATTGTGCTGGTCTTTTTATTGCTCTCTTGGAGCAGAGTAGTGGCGTCATCGGGGATAGAGAGGACAAGCCTTGGTCGGCGAACTTTGGAGATTTTGGAGGGTTCATAGCGGGAGACCGCTTGAATTAGAGGGTTGCTATGATCGACAGCAGAGTCAAAGAAACGCTTGGAAATGCGTTTAATGAATTGTTGGAGAGTGGGGATTCTCAGATCGACATGGAGTTCCTGGTCGCGAGCGTACCAGGGGGCTCCCGTGATCTTTCGGAGAAATCGGTTTTGTATAACCTGAAGTTTGTGTATCTCATGGGGTTTTGCGTGTGCGAATACAACACAGGCATAGGTCATGATGGGACGGATGACCGCAGTGTAAATGCGCAGCTTGCACCTAAGTGACAAGCTGCTGCTTGCGTTCACCATCCCATGAAGTCTGCCCATAGCGAAGGCGGCTCGCGAGCGCGCCGCCTTAATGTGCTTGGCGAAAGTGAGGTGGTTATCGAGGGTTACACCTAGGTACTTGGCTTGCTTCTCCCAAGGGATTGGCTTACCGTACATTGTGATGGGTCTAGGGGGAAGGGGGTCTTTGAATCTAGAGTTATACTTTCGATCAGGCCTCGAGAATAGGACAGCCTGACTCTTGTCGGGATTGACTTCTATTCTCCAGAGGCGGAACCACTTTGCTAGAGTGTTGGCGGCTCTCTGGAGTTTTAGTGCTATGGCATTTGATACTGAGCCTTTACAATAGAGGGCCGTGTCGTCAGCGAATAGTGCCAACTGGCCCCCATTGGTTTTTGGAATATCGCTGGTGTACAGCGTGAAAGCTAGAGGGGATAGTACGCAGCCTTGAGGGACTCCGGCTCGTATGGGGTGAGGGGAGGAGAGTTCTCCCACGACACGATAGCGGAAAGTTCTGTTCGACAACCAGTCTCGTAAGATGAGCACGAGACGATCTGGCACACCAAGATTATATAGCTTATAAATTAAGCCATTGTGCCAGACTTTGTCGAACGCTTTCGCTATGTCGAAGAACAAGGCACCGGTGAACATACCCTGCTGGAAGCCAGCACTAGTGTGTTCAACGAAACGGTGAACTTGTTGAATACACGAGTGTTCAGCGCGAAAGCCGAATTGCTCGTTGGGGATAAGGCTCTTTCGCTCGACAAAGTCTTTGAGCCGCTTATAAATAAGTCGCTCATAAACTTTCCCGAGAGAATTCACCAGACTAATGGGACGATAACTGGTAGGCTCCGATTTCGGTTTACCCGGTTTAGGGATGCCTATTACAGTAGCCTGTTTCCAAGCTTGGGGGAAGATATTTTTGCTCAATGCAGCGTTGAAAATGGCCGTCATTAGCAATATTATTTGGGCAGGGAGGAGTTTCAACACCTTATTGGTGATGCCATCTATGCCTGGGGCTTTGTTGGGGCGAAGCCTTTTGATGACCTCCACTACTTCGTCTGGGGTGACGGGAGGTAGTGGGTCATCAGGGTCTTCAACGGGAGGAAGGGAGGTCCTACGTTCGACTTCAGCGTCTACCATATCTAGGTGAGCTTTGTCTACTGGTTGGGAGCTGGGTGTGCATTGAAGTTCGAGACTGTCAGCCAGACATTCGGCTTTTTCAGTGTTTTCAAATGCAACACTCTTATCAGGGCGAATAAGTGGGGGTATGGCAGAATCTTCAGTGGAGCGTAACTTCCTCTGAAGGTGCCAGTAGGCATGGTGGTTGGGCTCTAGTTCGCTCAGCATCTTATTCCATGTCGCAGAACGGAGCTCAGCCATACGTTCCTTTACAGCACGCTGTAAGTTACGCATGTGAACTCTGTTTGCGACACAGCGAAAGTTACTGTAGTCACGGATAGCTGCGTTCTTCTCGGTTAACAACTTCCGTACATCGTCAGGGAGTTTCCCTTGCTGGATGTCCAGCACTGGAACCTCCCTTGAACATTCGTTCAGGACGGTCTGTACGTGAGTTGTAATCGAGTCGATCGCCTCTGTCGTGTCAGCGACCGAGTTTATATGACTGGGGATTGAGTCCAAATGGGGTGAAATTGTGGATTTCAGTTTAGCACTTACTTTCCTCCAATCAGTGACAATTTTGGTGGGGGGTGGCTGTCCTGGATCTGGGAGGCCTGAACGACTACCTAGGTGCAAGATCACAGGACGGTGATCAGAAGATAATTCATCTAGCACTTCTATAGAACGAAACTGAAGGTTAATGTTCTTTAATAGCACTATATCAAGGACGTCTGGGTTACTGGTGACGTTACTTGGGAAATGAGTGAAGCTCGGGGGGCCTATGATGTCATAATGAAGGGTATTGCTTAGGTTCTGTACCAGCTTTCCTCTAGAGTTAGCAACGGTACTGTTCCAGTCTGAATGTTTGGCATTGAGATCACCCGCTAGGATGACGGGGTGACTCGAATTGAAGAGGGAGGTAAGATCTTTTTTGAGACCCTCTGGGTTATCCACCGATGACGCCGAGGGAGGAGGGCAATAGGCGGATATGATGGTGATCGTTTGATGACCAGTCATTCCAAGCCGACAGGCTGAGTACTCAAGGTACGAAGGGGGATCGAGTGGGGTGATAGCACTACAGTGGAGCTCATTTTTATAATAAATGAGAGTGCCACCGCCGTGACAGCGGGTCCTATCGTTGCGAACTATACGATAGTTGGCAATTTTGGGATCGCGTTGTTGGGGTTTTAGGAATGTCTCCTGAATGAGGAAGACGTCCAGCTGATGATCGCGAAGGAACGTGGCTATCTCATCACGCTGGTTGTTAATGCTATTTGCATTGAAAAAACCTAACCTAAGGGATCTGGGCTTCAGGCAATTGCTTCTCAATTGCGTACCCATGTTCCGTTGATAAATACAAGGCTATCTAGTTCCCTGGTGATAGAGGGATACCTAGAGAAGGCCTCGAGGGCTGTAAAAGCGTTTTTGGGGTCGGCTAAATTTGTTAATTCAGCATGAAGGGAGCGGGCCTCAGGGGTCATCCAGATCGCATATGCGTTGAAGATAGTCTCAGCGACACAACGATAGGAGCCCTGGGCGGGTTGAACTACAGGGGGAGGGCGCTTGCCAATGACGGCGGTGGAGGCCACCTTGTTGGTTTGCGTTGGGGCCACTGTGGCCGGGGTTGTGATAGGCACTGGGATCCTAAGATCCATCAGCGCTGGAATGGGCTGAGTGTTAGTTTGGGGCGCCACACTTTGGTGGTTTAGCTTACCCCATGGAGAGTCCCTCTGAGGGGCTAGACGAGGGGGGGCATGGGCTGGGGGAGCAATGCGTGCTTGGCGCGCGTCATTGCGTTTGGCCACTATGGGCGCGAGTTTTGGGGCTTTGGGGCAGCCACGGTAACTAGCGGGGTGACCTACCTGGCCACAGAGCACACAGCTGGGAGGCTCCGTGCACTCTGAGCGGTCCTTGGGACGGGGACAATCTTTTGTGCCATGATCCCCCAAGCATTTAACGCATCTGGGGGTGGCGAAGCAATTTGTTTGGGAGTGCCCATATAGTTGGCAGTTGTGACACTGACCAACAATAGTGGGGCGATACGGTCTCTCTATTGAGATACCGGTGAGAGAGCAAATGGATTTAATCCCGAAGATGGGATTGTGGGATTCGGTAGGGCTACACTCCACCACTACCATGTCATATTGCTGTCCACCTCTCGCTTTATGCAAGCGGTGCACAGCAATGACGGGAACTTTTTGAGCTAGGAGGTCCAAGCGGACGTCCTCCGTCGAGATCTCCTTTGGGATCCTTCGGATGACGACCCGGGTGGACTTCTCCTCGGGGAGGGAGTAAGTGTGGAAGGACCACTTCCGCACTTTGAGTAATCGGGTTAAATCCCGGAAGTCTTTTGAAGAGGGGACAAGAATTTTAATGCCCTGCTGACAGGCACGGGCACTATTGAACTGAATTTTGTTCTCTCTACAGAGATTGGACACATCGGTCCACTTCGCCTTATCTTGTAAGAATATAGGCGGCGGGGGCTTGGTCTTATTGACCGTAGTGACTGGGGGGCTGGGAGGGCGACTAGACCGCTGGGAAGCGGTAGTGGGGGCGGGCTGGGTGCCTGTCGGCTCGGGAGAGGGACAGGGGGATGCGACTGGTGAAGCAAACGGAGTTGCTACAAATGTCTTTTTGGCCTTGGAGGCCTGAGCAGAGGCTTTGTTTTTCTTCCTCTTTCCTCCCACGACTTGAAAATCGTGGGAGTCGTCTTCCTCTGAGGAAGTGACGGGAGGAGAAGAGTCCCGTGATTCACCGTTATTATGGTGATTTTCGGGGAACGGTGTTTGCTCCATAGGGGAGTCTGGGCGGGAGGTGGGCTCAGTGGCCTGAGAGAGGTTTGGGGCTATAGTCTCTTGACTAGTCTGGGGGATGGGGGACGGTGACCGCGGTGAGTCATCGTCGGGGAATGGCTTGTAAGCCTTAAGTGGGGCCACAATCGGGTCCGAATCGGGTGGGGTGGGGGCGGTGGCAGCTTTGAAGGCTGCACCATATCGCTTTTTCAGCTTGGGATCGGCTAAAAGAATCTCCTGGAGGAGCTCGACTAATGCCGCGAACGACATTGTCGGTGAAAATAATTAATAATTCCGGTAGGCCGGAAGGGAAATCTTCCCCGGGTGGATGGGCCCGGGGATGTGTGCAATCCTACCCTCCCAGTCGGGTGAGACTGGGAGGTGAGTACCTCGGTGAGCCCTAAGCTTGTACTCCTGTCACCAATCTTATTGGGTGACAGGGGCCCTAAGGTACCGGTAAACCCACCGAAGGTGGGCCACCCACCACGTGTGTACCAGAAGTCTGGCACGCCGGGGTAGAGACACCCGACCGTGCCAGGTGAATGCTGTGGGGCAGAGACAGGGGTTGACTAGGCTATCTACCAAGGCCAACTACCCTGCTCCCGACTCCTTCTGACTGCCGTGTCCAGACGGGACTTGGCAAGTGGGCGGGTCACCACTTCACTTGGCTTCGTTAACACCGTTAGGTTTCCACCAAGGACCACTAAGTCGTGGATTTTACCCGGAAGGGGCCAAAAATAGATGTCCCTACTAGTAACCGAAGTTACTAGTAGCGACACCTGTGGGCGGCGCGCGGAGACGCGGCGACCGCAGTGACGTCACGCAGAGCGCGACGAGCAGGAGAGAGGGGCGCGGCGGGGCGCGCGGTGGGGGCAGCGAGAGCGGCGGGCGGCAGCGAGACGTCCGCTCGGCGGCGATGGCAGGCGAAGAGTGATGTTTTGAAATAGTACAGGCTTCAAATTATATTTTATTTACTTTCTGTTTCGGCATAGAGGTTTATTTTTTTTAACCCCCGACGGAAAATGAGGGGTGTTATAAGTTTGAGATGTGTTGCTGTGTATCTGTGTATCTGTGTGTCTGTCTGTGGCATCATAGCGCCTCAACGGATGAACCGATTTTGATTTAGTTTTTTTGTTTGAAAGGTGATTGTATCGAGAGTGTTCTTAGCTAAGTTTGAATAAAATCGGTTCAGCCGTTCAAAAGTTATGCGCGTTTTACTGTTTAGATCGTGATGTTTTCGCAAGATAAATGTGTCGGGGGTATTTTAAATTTTGAAATTTTACTTGATAGATTTCAGTTTTTTCAGCTGGTGAAAATTAAATATTTTTCATGAATCTTTTCTAGCTTTTGAAAAATCTCTTTAAATGTGATTTTTCTATGTTTATCGTCTTCTATTATCAAAGCTTGTGTTACATGTGTCATTTTTACAAGCTTTTAATTAACTTGCAATGTATGTTTGTATGTATGTACGAGTATGTAAATGTGTTCGGGTCAAATCTTGCAACTGAATTTTAAAGCAGTTATCTTCCACCGATTAAGATGAAATTTTGCATACGCCTTTAGTTTGGATGACAATGCATGGTTAGCTAAGTGACGTCATTCTAAATTCAATATGGCGGACGGCCCAAGGTGGTGGATTAGTTATTTTTTGTACACGCCATGATATGGGTATCAATTTTATACCAGAGGAGCTCGTGGCTAAATAATAACAGCCGCACGGGTCGATCTTCAAGGTTAAGCAATGCTTGACGAGGTCGGTCCGTGGATGGGTGACCATTTCAACATACCGAGTTTCCTCCGTGCCTCGGTGCGCACGTTAAGCCGTTGGTCCCGGCTGTCATTTGAAGATCTATGGCAGTCGTTACGAGTAGTCAGAAGCTTGAGATCTGACACCAGTCTAGCCAAGGGGTATCGTGTTACCCAGTTACTGGGTTGTGGAGGTCAGATAGGCAGTCGCTCCATGTAAAACAGTGGTACCCAGCTGAATCCGGTAAGACTGGAAGCAGATTATGACGATTAATAAATTTGATACCAGTAGGCGACTTATTATAAAATATGATCAAGTTATCTTTTTGTAAAAGGAGCTTCGTCGTGCTTTGATGAAGGGTAACAAAAGAGAATTATTCAGAATATCAACTAGTCTCATCATGATCCAACGTTGCATAGACGAGCGCTGTAACTTCGTAAAAGCTTTTAAAGTACCCTACGTGTACTTATTGGTTGTCTTATCTCACTGTGGTTTATGTTAACTACAGCTTAGACAAAATAATTCTACCACAGCAAATACTATAGGGTTGTTTTCTGGGTAGAAAAATGATATTCCGATTTAGTCCGTCAGTGAGATTATCAAATAATATTGAACCCGTATTTTTTGTTTTATCAAATAAATAACAATTTACAAAGATAAAGTGCATCTAAGCTGAAAAGTGTAGCATACGGTATGCGTGATAACGTGACCATGTATCTTTTGCATCAGAGCGGGACACCCGCAGATTATTATTTTTTTGGTATTTTATGGCGTAATGCGCCAATGTAGACATTGTGGAACACATATTATTATTTTCGTTTTTTTTTTGTTATAGTCTCGTGTTTTACCAATATTTAAGTTTAAGACCCAATTTAAAAAACTTTTTGCAAAAAAATACTACCGACTTCCAAATACAAAACTACAAAGTGAAAAATAACTTTTTTTTTTGAAGTCGGTGTCTTTCGTAGGTACCATTTTTTTGCGTTATGGACACCGACTTCAAAAAATTAAGTTATTTTTCACTTTGTAGTTTTGTATTTGGAAGTCGGTAGTATTTTTTTGCAAAAAGTTTTTATTTTTCACTTTTTAGTTGTACGTACCTAATAGGCAAGTTAGTAAGGGAACTATTTCGCCAGAATAGATTTCATGAAACTTGAACATAACCGGTGAAATGAGAGGTCTGCTTACCCCTTAAGAGCAAACTGGCGTGATGTTATGTTATGAAATGTTATAAACAACAAACAGACATGCGATTGCAGCAATCCCGAGAGATTTGCCGTTATTTATTGAAGAGTTCTGTTGTATATCTCTGAAGTTCTTCATCAGATCTTCACCAAATTAAAATGGGACCAATTTCGGAACATACCTTTTCAAACAAAAAAAGAATTTTCAAAATCGGTCCACAATTGACGGAGTAATCAGTGAACATACACAAAAAAAAAACAAACTTGAAGTCGAACATAGAACCGCCTCCTTTTTGGGAAGTCGGTTAAAAAGAAAACTCTGAGTTACTTGCTAAAGTTAGCTTTAATTGACAATATTGTATGACAATTGACAACCTAACAATTTAACCGCGTGTTAGCAACTAACTCTGAGTCAAGTTGTTCATGCAAAGTGGGCCTTAGTACATATTAGTGAGGTTACTAGCCTTAATCACAGGACTTCTAAGATCTAACTAAGCAATCGTTTTGTTTATTCGTAATTATAGACCAAAGTCTGTTCGCGATAGCGGCATATATGAGCCTGAAAGCGAAACTGTCCCGCCCAAAACGGGACGTATGGTCACGTTAAGTATACCGCGACTTCACACAATATTTCAACGCACTGTATTTTTCATAACGTGGCAAAAGTAAAATACGTGTCCAATATTTTGAGGTTATCTAACTGACGGACTAAGATTTTTCGTCAACTACTATTTGTTCGGTCGTGACTAAAGTCTGTTAAAGACAATGTGCTCGTAGAGTTCAGGCACTCTATGAACGTGCCCGAGTGGTTATCAGCTTAAAAATACATAATGGTTTTTCACGAAATTCGTACATTGTGGCTTGTCATTTATTAAGCGAGCGCTGAGGTACGAAAAGCGATAATCTGTGAGAGGTTTAGACAAATTTCGAGTAGAAAATCGATGTGGAGAGGAGGTTAACAAAAAAGGCCTCATTTGGGCCTTTAGCCAGTCATAGCGTGAAGATAAAATAGGGTTTTAGAGGCACTTTTTAACCGACTTTTCAAATAGGTGGAGGTTCTATGTTCGACTGTATGTATGTCTTTTTTTAAATGTATTTTCACTTATTTCTGCGTCATTATGGGCCGATTTTGTAATTTTTTTTTTTTTTTTTGATTGTGTTTATACTCTCGTGTCAGGATCTAATGAGGGGATCCCATGGCAATCACGGGCACTGCACAAATTTAATAGGCATACATATATAGCGATGTTGGTATTTTCGTCAACATGGTAAGCATTTGCATTCAGAAAGTATCATTTGGTGAAGTGCCAATGATGAAGAAGACCACAGATGGCTATTGGATTGGTTGGAATTGTTATGAGAAGCCCTCTGGCTATAAATGATTTTTATGATAATATCAGATACCAAAAATAAATAGAGAGAAATAAAAATCGTTTTTAACAAAACACTACAAAGCAAAAATTAACTTTCCTTTCGGAAGTCAGTGTCTTGAATGGTCCCTATATTTTTTTCGTTTTTGACACCGACTTCCTAAAAACAACAAACAAAGTTATTTTTCGCTTTGTAGTGTTTTGTTATGAAAATTGGTTTATTTTTATTGTTAACAAGTAAAATTTCAAAATTTAAAACACCCCCAACACATTTATCTTGGGAAAACATCACGATCTAAACAGTAAAACGCGCATAACTTTTGAACCGCTGAACCGATTTTATTCAAACTTAGCTAAGAACACTCTCGACACAATCACCTTTCAAACAAAAAAATCCAAATCAAAATCGGTTCATCCGTTGAGGCGCTATGATGCCACAGACAGACACACAGATACATAGATACACAGATACACAGATACACAGCAACACACCTCAAACTTATAACACCCCTCTTTTTCCGTCGGGGGTTAACAAGATTTTTACTAAACCACTTTTCAATACATACACAGCTGACTTTGTTATGAGTTGTCCGTTTGAATCAAAGCTTAGATAGGCATTTGGTACAACACATGGGAGCAATCCGTGTCGTTGCTCTATTATTTAACAAGGCAGTTCGACTTTGTAACATGTTTTAGGTGACAAACACTTCGCGAAAGGCGTCGCCTATGTCCTTCGCAGACAACTGTTACAATGTAACTTTAGAGCAAAAGTACGGACACACAGAATTAATGGACTGTGTATTATTGGTCTGAGTTATGGTAATTTGGTGGTCATAGAGAGCTGCTTGCGGATTATGTGAATTATGTGTTACTTTGAACTTTGATTTTTGTCAAAAGTAGTTTGAGTTAAACATCTATAGGTACGTAGTAAAACCTTTATCGAAACCTATATAAGTTTCTTTTTTGTTTTTATTTTTATTTATTTGAGGCCGTACCCTGACCAAAACACCGCCGTGAACATTCCTAGTGCCCTAGCGGCACACTGGTGGCGCATGAGTTACACCCAGATTTTAGAACAAATCTTTACAAAATCGATATTTAGAAAAAAAACTTATATTATGTTCGTTATTTAATTGTCTATCCATTAGTGTTAGTACAAACATTAATTAATAAACACTTTACGAGGAGATGCATGCTATCAATCATTATTTCTCATTTTTATGGTTTTGTTGGAAGGAGATTACTGAAACTTCATTAAAAAAAATGGAATCATTAATATTTAATGTTTTTATATTAGTTGATATTTCTTTTTAAATAACGAGTAGATACTCGTAGCTCCTAAAAACTGCACGAAAAACGGCTAGCGCGGCGTTTAACTCGGGGTAGCGCCTTAAGTTTAAACTAGTCGACGGCACGAACTATTCTGTGCGCGAGGTTAAAATGCATGCTATCTCATCCCACAACACGTGCGAAATATATAGATGCTGTGATGAGCAGTAAGAAGCTAGTTCGCGTACGAATTAGCACTTCTGCAATCTTTTATCGAAATGGATGATGATTTAGGACGAAAACGAGCGCGCGAAATTTTATAAACAGACCTTTGGGAGTCTAGATTTCATGAAAAAACTACTGAATGTATCTGATCAAAATAAAATTATTTGGATTGTTGTATTACTAATCTAGCCCTGTATGGAGGCCGTTTTTTAATTTTCCTTCTTCTTATGGTATTTATTTGCGCCCAAAGATACGTTAAAATAAGTGTTGAAATATGGAACTTTCGACGCTCATAACTTTCAAATATTTTATTTTTTTATTTTTTCGGTTCCATACAGGGCTAGATAATGATGAGACAAATTTATATATTTTTTTATTTTGAAAGTACATCGTCAAACAGTGGAGTAATCTCTAGACTACGTTTATATGGAAGAATTTTTGACTTGTGTACCCTTAAGACTAAAACGTAGCGTAAGCGTAATGAGGGTTATTTGGCGTTATGAAAGCGGAGCACCATTTGGTCAGTGCTGACATTTGGCGGTTGTAGAAAAGAGCTAACATGTTAGCTTTACACAATATTTCAGGCTCAGTAACTGAGTATTACAAATACACAACGCATCATGTTTTACAATCATTAATATCTTAACAAGCAGTTAAAATTGGCACGCAATGTCTCGAATACGGTACCAATGTGTGAGACAATAACGTCCCCCCTGCCATACTAGGCCGGTGTACACTGTGGTGACACACGGGGCTATTTCTGAACGTGCGTTACAAATGCGATCGCATAATATTTTATTTTCAGTGCGTACTAGTGTTTATTCGTAGATGACGCGAGAGTCCGCCAGTGACTATCCGCCCGTTAAATATTTAGAACAATCTATAGTATAGGAGACAGTATGTTATATGTGGCCTACTTTTATTAAGAAGATTATGAATGTTGCCACATTTTATACATGTACAGTCAGCATTGCGCTTCTTCAAAGACAATTAACTCCTCAATTAAAAGCGAAATAAAAAAAGTTCATTAAAAAACCCGACTGCTTAAGAAGCGACCTAAAAAGACGTAAACAAGAAGAAAATCATGCTGTGCAGTCGAGAGAACACATCTGGTTTTGGTCAGCCAGCTCGCGATTATGTATCCTCCGACTGCACAGCATGAGTTTCTTCTTGTTTACGTCTGTTTAGTTCGCTTTTTTAAGCAGTCGGGTTTTTTGTTTTTTTTTAATTAACTTTTTTTATTTACAACTTTTTAGTTATTTTAATTTATTAGGTACATTTAAACATATAAGTATTATATATTTTTGAAATCACCTCTTAAAACCCTTTATTTTGATACCCCACACGATGGGTTTGGAAGAAAAAAATCCCCCACAAAATGGCGCCCAAAAGCCGCCATTTGTTTCTTTTACTATTTTTATGTAGCCAGTCGCACTCACACTCGCAGGGTTAAGACGAATCGATTGACGTAAGAATCATCAAAATCAGCCAACGCGTTTGGTCTCTAGAACGCCACATAGGAACAAACATACATACATAGACTGATAAACACATTACCCTCCTTCGGCAGTCGGTTAAAAATAAATGTTTATCTTTCTGTTTCGTTTTTCTTTGTTTTTTTTCTCCTTCGATTGTTTAAAAGTAAAAGTCTAATACATCTTAAAACTTACGTGTTTGCTGCGAAATTCAAAGTCAAGCAACTTCACGTTAAGACTTAGCGCCAACTTGTTACAATGTTAACTGCATTATGCATGCACAGTGCACATATGTATGCTAGGTAAAGTTCGTGTTTCACGTCGGTTCGGCAGTAATTCAACTGTGGTCTACACTATGTCGGACATAACGCATTAGCAACGCTCGAAACTACGTATGTACCTACGTAGGTACATAAACATCTTAGGGAAGCTCGGTTCAAAGCATCAGCTGTCTAACTATGTTTGTTTGAATATTAAAGCTTCAGTTTTGGACGGGTAAACGTAGCATCAATGTACAAAATATAATTTATAATAGATCAACAACTGTCACTCCTTTCTAATTTCGGCGTAGTTTACGATGCTTTGAAAACGCTGGGCCACTTAAAAGTTTAGTGAAATACGAAAATAGAATCACGGTACAACAAAGAATGAAATCCGGATGACAATCAGATGACAACTTTTTTTTCATGGAACGTAAATTCTAAAAAACTGATGGTTCCTGCGTAGATATTTTCTTGTGTTATGTCACTAATTGTGAACATAGAACTACTTGTCAGTGGATTGCAAGCTTTATTTTTAATTGGACGGAAAAATAGGAGTGTTATAAGTTTGACGTGTGTTGCTGTGTATCTGTGTGCCTGTCTGTGGCATCATAGCTCCTAAACGGATGAACCGATTTTGATCGAGTTTTCTTTGTTTGAAAGGTGATATTGTCGAAATTGTTATTAGTTATGTTTGAATAAAATAGGTTCAGCCGTTCGAAAGTTATGGGCGTTTTACTGTTTGAATTGGGGTGTTTTCGCAAGATATCGTTAATAGATTGCCGATCGAAGCGTATCTACTTTTATTAGATAAATTATGTAGCATGAAATAAAAATGAGTCGGGGGTTTTTTAAATTTTGAAATTTTGCTTGTATTCTTATCCAATTTAAAATGTCATTTGAACAGAGGCCTTAGTGCGAGTTTTTACTCACGCTCACTCGTGATATGTAAACATCATTTTGTATTGAAACTGGATAAGCGCCGTCTGGTGACGGTAAGGAGAAACCACTTTTTTTGTATACATTTTGACATAAGAGATCGTTTACGTATCACGAGTGAGCGTGAGTAAAACTCGCACTAAGGCCTCAGATGTTATTGAGATTGATGTTCAACTGTCAGTTCAGTGAGATACTTCCCGGTGTTGGCTACTATTTCACTACAATTGTAGAAACTTTATCGTCTGAATTATTCTCCTACATTAACAATACCTGCGACAAAAACTAAGACATATTTATTTACCCAACCAACATTATTAAAGTAGCTCTCCATTATTTGCAGGTAATTTATCACAGCCGCGGCACCGACGGGATTTTTCCACATCGCCGACCACGAGGTTTGAAAGCTAAAAAATAAGTACTAACTCAGCGTACGTAGCCGAGCGATTCCGAAACAAATAAAAGGCGAGTGGGGAAGCAAACTTTCTAGTGATTTTAAGTCAGTGAACGAAACGGAACTATTGGGGTGTAGGAATTGCAAATCGAAACGCGCTTAGTGGAGCAGAAAGACAAGGATGTGCATAGTTAAATTAATTTCGATGCGAAGCTTGCTCGGGTTATCGTCAGGAAACCTTCGAATGTGGGTCGAATGAACGTTCCGAATACAATGCGCCATATTGATTGTGTCACTAATCGTTTTGGTTAAGAACCGGCGACTAAGTTGAGTCTCAATACTGATATAGACACATTGATAGTCCTTACCGCGGTGTTCACATTATTTGGCGATAAAATTCATTATTCTGAAGCTGTGTTAGGAGTGATATGAAACAAAAGGTAGTCAGTGATAGCGTTACGGTTGACATAACGGTATGGAAGAAGACAACGTGTTGTTTCGATCACAAGGAACAAGGAAGGACAGGAAAATGATGATGATTCTGAAGCTTTAAAAAAAAATTTTTTGCAAAAAAATACCACCGACTTCCAAATAAAAAACTAAAAAGTGAAAAATAACTTTATTTTTGGAAGTCGGTGTCCATAACGGAAAAAATGGTACCTACGAAAGACACCGACCGGTACCATTTTTTCCGTTATGGACACCGACTTCCAAAAATAAAGTTATTTTTCACTTTTTAGTTTTTTATTTGGAAGTCGGTGGTATTTTTTTGCAAAAAAGTTTTTTTATTTTTCACTTTTTAGTTTTACCTACATATTAGGCAAGTTTTTTAGTAAGGTAACTATAATGCCAGAATATATTACCCGAATATCATGAAACATGAACATAACCGGTGAATTGACAGATCTGCGTACCCCTTAAGAGCGTACTGGCGCGATATTTTGCTATGAAATGGTATAAACAATAAACAGACATGCGATTGCAGCAATCCCGAGTAATTTGCCGTTATGTATTGAAGAGTTCTGCTGTATATCTTCGAAGTTCTTCAACAGATCTTCACCAAATTAAAATGGGACCAATGTCGGAACATACACTTTCAAATAAAAAAATAATTTTCAAAATCGGTCCACAATTGATGGAGATATCGGTGAAGATAAATAATATTAAAAAAAAACATACTTCAAGTCGAACATAGAACCGCCTCCTTTTTGGTAAGTCGGTTATAAATATTAGTCAAACGATTTCAAAAGTATAAAATCAGCTTTTTAATAAACTGCCGCTGTAACAGTGTGAGTTACGCGTCCTGAAATAACTACTAAAGAATTGGGTCTCTATCAATCAGGAGCAATACAAATAAAAACATGTCGACTGACACCCTTTGTAATGTAACACACGATTTTCAGCCATGCGAGCGCGCGGAGTAATGTTCCCAATTGTCAAACTATTCGGTACAAGCGACGAGGATGAGAATAACTTTGTATAACTGACACCTATGGAAGCTGTAGTGGAAATTTCAAAAATGTTCTATATTCAAAAACGGCTTTGTTTCGTTCAAACGAAGATTCTAGAACAAAAAATGATGGAAGAACGTTGAGGTGACATGAGGTGAAATACAATATACAATGTAAAGATTTGTTGTTTCCAATAAGGCTTATGTAGCTATTTCTGAAGTCCTTATCCTTTGTCTTTTATTTCCTGTTCATCAATATTATAATTATGTCCATTGAAGTAAACACAATCCTGCTGAAAATTTATAGATACGGTATCGATATCTATTCATATTTTATTTTATTTTTCTAATTCAATCCAAAGGAAAATAAAAGCAGGGGTTTTTCCAGTTTCTTTTGGATGTTTAGATATAGTCATACGAATTGTAGAAACATGATTTATTTGTTGAAAAAGCTCCTTTTGACAACAAAGCAAATATTTACTTTGATTTAACAGAAACATGGAATAATCATGTTTCGTTCGATTAACGCCGTGTCCTTTGCTGAAATTGTTTAGGAAATTACCTACTAATGGACATCAATCTTCCTCCAGGCACTTTATAAAACAACTTTTCGTTAAAAAAAAGTGTGTAATTTGTTACGGGACGCAAATTAAGACGGCGAGTTTGAGTTCTTGAACGAGAAAATGATAAATATCATAAAAAATAACCTCATCTTGGGCTTTTAGCGGTGTTCTAAGAAACGTTTGTTCCGTTTAATTTTCTTAATTTTTTTCCTGAAGTAGTTTATTTTAGCGAGTTTGCAGTGCATTATCTACCGCTTAATAGGCGTATATTTCTTCGTTAAGCTAGGAAGTTAAACAAGCTTCTTAAAATAAAGTCAGACAGTTTCCACCAGGATTATGTTATCTGTGGTTTCAAAATAACGAGTAAAATTCGGCACTAACATTTAGTGGGTGTGGATTCAGCATTTTAGATCAAGTGTGCCAACATAAAAAAAAACAAACGGGTTCGCGGGCAAATTCCAAATTTAAAAGCACATTTTTTTAAATAAAATGCGGAGGAAATTCTATTTACTGCGTTAATTTTGCGTATAGTACTTAATGTATACTCTTTGGTACTTCATTTGCATTCTAACTATCCCTTTATTTTATCTGTGTCTAGTTATTTATTCTGTGAATGTGTTCGCGCTCTTGTATTTAGATAAAAGAGATAAGGGGTATTTAAACTTTTATGGCTTATTCTAGTAAATGAGTTTTATTTTGTTTTTAAATTATTTTGTCTGCTTTGACGTATAAATAAGTATCTACCACAGACTTAATTGTTTCTTTCTGTAGCTTTAGTTATTGCCACCACTAGCTAGAAAATAAAGATATAGTTACCTATTATGGTAGCTTTTTAGGGTTCCGTAGTCAACAAACCCTTATAGTTTCGCCATGTCTGTGTGTCCGTCCGCAGTTTACCTCAGAGACTCTTAGTACTAGAAAGCTATAATTTGACATGGATATACATATTAATCACGCCGACAAAGTGGTGATATATAATCAAGAGAAATATTTTATTTATATAGTGGGGATGTTTTTTGTTCTCGTCTGGCCCCTAGTGTGGGGTATCGTAGGATAGATAAACATATTACGGGTCTGTGAAAACCATTACGATTCCCGGTTCTTTGGTCCCTGACCCATTTGCGTAAAATTAAGCTTTAAATTGCAAATTTTTGTTATAGTCAAGTGTCCCATATCCAAAAGCAACCATTTAGCTTTGGTTTTGGATATGTGAAATAATTCACGGCAGTAGAATATATCACGAAATTAAAAGAAAAACTATCACAGCTAAGTAGGCTTTACAAGTTTACGAGTAATAGTCAACCAACATGATAAAATGTACTTGGAAAAGTAAAAAAATGTATATTGATGTATGGAGACAAGTTTTTGAATAGCAAACTTTATGTTGTCTCTTCGTTAGAGCAATGTTCGGTGCTTTCATTGTTTATGAACGTTAGTAATGTTACATTTTTATTTTGGTGAATGTAGCTGTTTAACCCCGCTGAACCCTCTGTGCGCGGGTCAGACTCGCACTTGACCGGTTTATTTAAATTAATTAATTTACTTACCTTGAAGCAAGTTAAATCTACAACCATTATCCAAGAACAAACATCAATCCATCACTCATTCGCTAATGTCTATAAAAACAAATGAAAACAGCCCACGTTTTCATAGCGCCAACATGAAAAGTGCGAAAATGTAAGATTTTATTGTATTCAATTTTTTAAAGCCAGCCTTTTAGGTTAATCCGTGGCGGGTACGTGACCGCTCCGACGCGGCTGGTAATGCGAACAAAAACGTCACAAACTTACTATGGGGACATCGGGGTTTATTTTTTTAATGTTGGCAAGCTTACGGTCTCGTGTTTGGCTAATTTTTCTACTTTTTAACTTAGGTATAAAGGTCAGCTGTTAGGTAAATAATAGCTATTTATGCAACTGTTACGTTATGGACGGTCTTTTAATACGAGTGCCATTTTTCGGTACAAGCGTAGCGCGTACCGAAATAGGTGGGCACGAGTTATTAAAAGACCAATAACGTACAGTTGCAAACAAGATTTTATCTACGAAGGAAGAAATAAAACACAGATATGGACAAATAATTATTTTTAACAGAAACTTAACTACACACTGACTATTGTTTATCCCGCGTCCACTTTTTATTTTATTTTTTTATTTTGTCTTTATTAGGTATAAGGCACACATCTTGTAGCCGCAACAGCCAAATAGTATACGATACTTTTGTTATAAACTTGTTCCATTTTTAAAAACATAATTTACATTGTCTCGATTTCGAAGTAATATTATAGGTACCTGGCTGTATGTTCAGAATGTCTTTGCTTGTGTTTTAGAATTTATGACGATTCGCATAATGCAACCCGGTGTCGTTATGGGTATCATAATGCAACCGCTGTCAATTTTATAATTCGAATATAACGAAACCGAAGTAGATAAAATATTTTATCATCTCTGTCTCTTTGTTCAGCCATATCCCATAGTTATGGGTCGACTCCCCAAGTCCCCACGTCCATCCTGGAATGCAAGGCCATGGCTTCTCAACGTGAAGAAATCCTCGGTACAATGAGGTCGCTCCGCGAAGCCTGTGATGCTCCCAGGAAGCTTCTGTGCTTTTGGGTGGAGCTAGGCTGACTTGGCCAGAACCCCCACGCACAATGGGCCGAATAAGAGTCTAAGTGCGAAAAAGGGCTCCCTTCATCATATTCATGGTTCGACACTCCTCGTTATTCTTCGTCGATCTTGTCACGCTGGTTCGTGGAGAAATCTAATCTAGCGAGGGTGATGGTCGAAATGAAAACATTTAAGGGACTGGTCACGTGACATTTGAAGGAAAAACATAAATGCAAATACAGAGTATGCGTGACTCGCTGGGACTCGCGTGTAAGAGTCACAGCGCTGGTTGTCAGCGATAGCCGGTGTCAACTGGGTGACGCCGAAACAATGAAACAGTTTCGATACCTAGTCCTAGTCCCATACATTAATTTTCAACTGTTTTTCCAATCAAATATCGCGATGCTTTCATTTTCGAAAGAATGTCACTTGTATATAGCCTCTCATCTTTTGAGACCAACAGTCAACATTCAAACAACTTAAAAAACAGGTCCCCTGTTTCAAACGGAACCGGTAAATAAAGTCAGTACCAAATTGCGTCAATATTTCAAAGAAATAACGGAATTCATTGTCTGTTACTGCTTCAATGTTGCCATAAATTACTATTTATAATCTGTGTTTGGCTGCTGCAATAAACAAACGCGCCGAGCACATGTTGGAGCGCTGATTTTAATTCGTAAAAGTTATTGCATAATTTGGTTTGCTTACTCATAAGACTCAAAATTTTATATATTCAAGAATGCTTGAACAGAGCAAAGAAAACCGCAAAAACTATTCATTAAATAAACCGTTGTTGCTATTGAGAGTTTCCTGAATGTCACAAAAAAAATGACACCTGTTAAATGTCTGTTATCTAGGCAATACATATTTAAACAGAGGAGTTTTTGGTGGGCTTTTTTCGGGTGAAGTCCAGCGGCTGTTAATATTATTTGCAGATTGATTCCTAGTGGATATTGTGATATAAAATTGGTGTAGTTTTGTGTCTCAATTGTCTACGCAAATGGACAATATGTGGAAATCATTGACAGAAGTGATCTCGGGATAGTGGAGCGGAGAATTTTATTGTAGTATTGACTACCTCCGCAAAGCTTACTGGGAAGCCTGACTCGATATAATTTGCTGCCAAATACTCCAAAAAACATTAGAATATGTTACATCCGCATTCTATTGCATAATAAAGAATATTAAAACCCATTTATACGTGGCTAAAAGGTCCTAGCAACCAGGCCATAAAACATACATAAAAAAACAGACAATTTTTGAAGACCGAAACAATATTTTTTATACAATCTCTATGTTTTCCCAATAAATTACCACATACAACTAGAATCTCTCAACAATGGACTACCATAATAATATACTAACTGCGTCATATTTCATGGCGTATTAAGATTTACGACAAACGGTGAAGAAAATCGTATAAATATATTGAACACGTGACCATCACTTCAGCTGCGTTTGAGGATATTCCCGAGAAACGTTCGCATAAAATATTCAAACAAACAGAGCCAGGGTTGCCAGCCTCGGACAGGTTAGCTCTTTATGGAATTTTATGGAAGTTATAACCGTTCGGCATGGCATTTAAAGGTTATGATGCTCGTAGAACACTTCAAATCGGTCACTGCACCGGCCGTATTAGGTAAAGTAGTCGTAAAGTTTCAGTGTTTCCACTAGATGTAGTTATATTTAAGAGACTGTTTTTTAACCCCCGACGGAAAAAGAGGGGTGTTATAAGTTTGACGTGTGTTGCTGTGTATCTGTGTGTCTATCTGGGGCATCATATTGATTTAGTTTTTTTTTTGTTTGAAAGGTGGTTGTGTCGAGAGTGTTCTTAGCTATGTTTGAATAAAATCGGTTAAGCCGTTCAAAAGTTATGCTCGTTTTACTGTTTGAATCGGGATGTTTTCGCAAGATAAATGTGTCGGGGGGTTAATTCATTGTTTCCTAAATTGTATTTATTTATTCAAACATCTTTCAACATAAATGTACATAGGCGGACTTAATACCTGAGGCATTCTCTACCATTCAACCAAGGGCGGTGAAGAGATAGCATGGCAGGTGCATAAAAATAGAAATAATAATATTATAAACGCAAAGTTACTATAAAAGTATATAGTTCAAATAAACATACTTAAATATGTCCTATAATAAATAATATATATATATAAATGAATAGAAAGGCGTTCATTGCGACAAATCTGCTATTCGTTTAGAAAAAAATGCCGCAACTGCCGCTTAAATGCATACTGACTGGTGGCCGTCCTGACATCGAGAGGAAGCGCATTCCAGAGAAGAATGGATTGAATATGAAAGGAAGAATGAACAAAATCAGAAGTATGAGTAGGACAGATCAAAAGAAGATTGTTAGATGAACGCAGATTCCTAGCATGTGAAACTATTAACTAACAAGTCAAGTCAGCTACGTGGCGCATAGCCCCATTAATCAATCTGTTATGATTTCAATATATAGCATCTGTAACATTACTGCTTGTAGCGTCTTCAATAATGTAATTGTCATATCATTCGGGTCAATCGGTGGATGCATTTTTATATTGAATTGATTCAATAGATTCACGGGGTCACTATTATTTTTAACCGACTTTCAAAAAAGGAGGAGGTTCTATGTTCGACTTCTCGGATGTTTTTTTTTTTTTTGTATGTTCACCGATATCTCCGTCAATTGTGGACCAATTTTAAAAATTCTTTTTTTGTTTGATAGAATATGTGCCGAAATTGGTCCCATTTTAATTTGGTGAAGATCTGATGAAGGACTTCGGAGATATACAACAGAACTCTTCAATAAATAACGGCAAATCTCTCGGGATTGCTGCAATAGCATGTCTGGTTATTGTTTACACCATTTCATAACATAACATCACGGCAGTACACTATAAGAGGTACGCAGATGTTTACAGTTCACCTTGGTACACTCTCATTTCGCCGGCTATGTTCATGGTATTCGGGTAATCTATTCTGGCATTATAAGTACCTATCTTACTAAAGGCAAGTTGCTTAATAGTTACAACGAAAAAGTGTAAAATAAAAATAAAACTTTTTTACAAAAAAAATCTACCGACTTCCAACTAAAAACACTACAAAGTGAAAAATAACTTTATTTTTTGAAGTCGGTGTCCATAACGCAAACAAATTGGTATCTACGAAAGACACCGACTTCAAAAAAAAAAGTTATTTTTCACTATGTAGTGTTTTTAGTTGGAAGTCGGTAGATTTTTTTTTGGAAAATAGTTTTTTTTGTTATTCAATTCTCTGACTGCACAATTAAGTAATAGTTGTAAATCAAACGTGATACTTTCGAGGTCATTAATTCGAAATAACGCAAGAAAACGAAGCAGTCTAAAATAATCTCATACTGTCTAGAGACAGCTCAAACATCCAGACCTAATGGTGCGAATACGCGAATTTTAAAAATAAATATTTAAATTGCTGTCACGTTGCGTATAAAGATTTTATCGTGGAACTTTATCCGCCTATTTATTTCAATTTGGACGTCTATTTATCCATTTGATCTAATGTTTTTAAAATTAGCTTTTAAATCAGGCGCAATGATTGCGTCATTTTTAAAATGTTATTGTTAGCAGTAACACTATTGCGTTAAATAGAGTATAATATTGTGTTGCGGCTATTATTGTCCAACATTTATAAGACAACTCGCATGTCTTCGTACTAATTGTATCCTATATCTGGAAGCGTCTCCCGCCAAATATGTTGTTTACAAAATAAACATTAAATTGTTGTTGTTGTGTTCGCACTTTTGTTCATTTGCCGTAAGACCAGCAATACCTATTGATCTTGTTTCATCATCATCATCATTTCAGCCGAACATACTGGACATAGGCCTCCCCCAGGCGTCGCCACATTGACCGATCCCGTGCGTCTCGCATCCAGTGCCTTCCCGCAACCTTAACCAGGTTATCGGTCCACCTAGTGGGAGGCTTTCCAACGTATCGTCTTTCGATTTGCGGTCGCTTTTTCAGAACTTTTCGGCCCCATCGGCCATCCGTTCTGCGAGCAAGGTGCCCTGCCACTTAAGTTTGGCAATTCTTCGGGCTATGTCGGTAACTTTGGTTCTCTTGCGGATATCATCATTTCTGACGTGATCACGCAAAGAAATTCCGAGCATAGCCCTGTCCATTGCCCTTTGGGTCACTTTAAGCCTTCTGATAAGGCCCATTGTGAGCGACCACGGCTCGGTCCCATAGGTGATCACTGGCAACACACACTGGTCATAGACTGCCGACATTGACGCCGCCCAACTGATTCGGATTCGACAGTTGACCTCTTTCTCGAAGTTGGACCTACCCAACTGGACCGTTTGTCCCAGGTAGACATATGAAACATGAAAATTATGTGTTTTTGTTTGCCAATAACGTTGTAGATTTTCCGCATTGGATAAATCTATATGGCCGTAATTCCACGTGAGTCGGTACTAACTGCCTATAGACTACTTATTGACTTCTACACTTGAAATAATGTTAAAACAATTCCGACAGAACGTATAAATGCGTTTGGCTCCTTTTCAAACAAAAAGCCATTACTAGGCATTACATGAATTATAGTTCGAATACATTTTCCATTAAATAAAAGTGAATGAACGAGTATGCGAACTCTTTTATAAGTTGAAGTTATGCGTCGATTCTGAAGCTACATTGTACAGACTGTTACGTGACGACGCTTTGTAGTTTTCATATTTGGAACTGGCGTTAACAAAACAAGTGTCAGTCAGCCATGCTTTTTCAGCTGAATAATATTTTTTGTATTTTTCTTCGAAATTGCTTACAACCAATGATATTCAAATAAACAGAAATGTTATGAGCGCGCATTTTGAAGACTCGAATAGGTCACAATTGTGACCTTTAATCTTTAGTTTATGTCACGCATGGCGAAGAGCGATAGGCTTTGTTGAAACAAAAACAAAATAAAATAAATGCCATCGTGTGTATTTGTAATTTATTTATTTATTGATTAAAATAAATATTTTTTAATCTATACTTTAATATTATAAAGCTGAAGAGTTTGTTTGTTTGTTTGTTTGTTTGTTTGTTTGTTTGAACGCGCTAATCTCAGGATCTACTGGTCCGATTTTAAAAATTATTTCACTATTCGATAGCCCGTTATTGAGGAAGGTTATAGGCTATAAAACATCACGCTATGACTAATAGGAGCGGAGTAGTAATCAAAGATGCGAGTGAAACCGCGAGGTTCAGCTAGTGTTAGATGAATGAAAAGTGTGTATGTGTGCTGCCGCTATTTGCGGCACACTTTTTTCAATTGTTTTGTGAGTGTATAACGTATATGTTTATTTGAAAATCATTGCTTACAACGAAAAACTTTATCGTAAAGCTTATTAATTATTTTAGTAATACATATTTTCATTTATTAAATCCGCCGTATTTTAAGTCTCTTCTATATTCTGAACTAGCTTCTGCCAGCAGGTTCGCCCGCGTCTAAGTCGGAAATTATCCCAGGTGGATATATTCCTTTTTTTTATTTGTTATGGGTTTGCTCTTGACTCTAGTCTAAGTCATAGCTTACAGAGACAGAGTCGACGATGGAGCAAGCTTACTCAAAAGAAGCCTGTTCACTCTAACTTTGAAGAGATTCGGGGATTATTCCCGGGATAAAAAGTATCCTATATTTTTCTCCAAGATCAAATCTATCTTGATTCCAAAATTCATCAAAATTGTTCATACGTGTTTGGCGATTTAACCGTGAAAACCTAACAGAGAGATAGACAAACAGAGTTCCTTCAAATTTATAATATTAAGTATTATGTTTTATAAGTAGATAGGTAAAACTGTCCATTATAGGGCAAACAGAGATTTTCTCAGAAACCTTTATTATTTGCTTTGTTTACATCATACAGGAAGACATACAACATAATTAACAATCCGCTTGTCAGTTTGCTTGTGCAAATTAATGCGTACGACAATGTAAACATGAGCAGAACAGCGGCCATTTTGACAGTGGTCATCAAACTTTAATGGTTGGACCATCAATAAAGTTATTTCAAGTGTTCGGGAGTGCAAGAGCTTTACGAGCCCGCACTAAACGTGTGTTTCTGTAAACAATGTTATTCTTGATATCAGTAGGTTAATCGATTGTTAATCGATACTGTTTGGGGCCTTAAACGATTGTTATACTTTGAAGTTTTTATTGGAACCTGTTTGTGGCGAGTTCTTGCAAAACACACCTTTGATAAAATTGTTTTGTTGTCTGTAGCCGCTCTGAGGGCGTCTGGTTGAGTTCTCACCGTGGTTTCCGGCGTTAAAATTGTTAATGCAACTCCAGAAGGTGACACGTACTTGGACAGTAAGTAGACATAGATGTTATCTCTCACACTCTTCTTCAACATTAGCTACGTTTTTTGTAAGAGCAACAATTTGCACCGCTTACAATTTTTATTTATATATACTTTATTGTACACCAAGATAAGACAAAACAAAAGAAACATTAAAATTAAAACAAACATACAATAGGCGGCCTTATCGCGCTCTGCGGTCTTTTCCAGGCAACCTTGAATGGATAGAGATAGCCTGGACACGACATGGGGTTGCACTTGGTGCCAATTTCAAATCATACAGGTAACACAAACTACTAAAATAAATACATAAATACATCTAAATAAGCAAACAAGAAAACAATACAGCTTAAAGAAGGGCATAATCACAGAGACAGGTAATGTTCCTTTATAAGTTTTTTAAAGACAGGCAACGACTGAGCTAAATAATAAATTTATTGATTGGTGATGCAATAATTAAAACAGTAGGTACTAAATATAACTTAGTATAAATTAAGTCCCAAAAGTTTATCCCGGAACATTTAAATATCCAGCCTAACTTTTCATTTACTAAGTTTCTAATCAATCAGAAACATGATGTATTTTGGGTAAATAAATCCATTATAAAAATGTGCGTCATTACGCGAAGCACTAAACATTAGTTCTATAATGGTTCTCATTATTTAGTCTGTCCGTAATGCATTTCTACACAATGGAAAACGATAAGTGCCGAATTAAAAGCGAGAAATGTTTACGAGAAACGAATTGTTGAATTAAACAATTTTGGCCTGTCTTGTAGAGTAATTTTACCTATTGTAGCCAACAAATACTTACTCAGTTATTTAAATAATGAAATCAAACCATTTCTAGTAAAAGAACTGTTGAACGAACAGAGTAGTAGTGAGAAGTTCGTTGACTACAAGGAGCGGTCATAAATCATAGGTAGATAAGCTTTGTATCTGTCGGATCACACAGTTGTCAAAGCCATGTCAGAATTACCGATTGGTCGAAATCCTGTCAAACAGAACATAGAGATGTTTGCTCAAACAAACACAAGTGTAAGCGAATCAAACAACCGATGCGATGGCAAGGTTGATAATGTTATCTACATGCTAGTAACACAGATATGTTGCAAAACATGATTAGTTTGAAGCCGAAGATTGACTGTCAGAAGGGCTGCTAGATGAGGCAAAGACTGTTAACAACTGAAATTTAAGAACAACAAACCGGGTGATCTGTTTCACTCTACAAACATTTTAGCTTTTTTTTCTTTGTTACAGGGTCCTCAATTTTGTATACAGTAAAAACCGTACCTATATCGCTAAAAATATATATTTCTTTTTCAGACATCTCTCTAGGGCTTTTCAAAACATTGATTTCATTTTTGCTCCAGAGAGATACGTCTACACTCGTCGTGGTCTGCTTACAAATAATCCGATATCTATTTCAATCAATACCAACAATAACGGCTTGAGACATCTTTTGTTAACGTGCTCGTTTATTTTGACCTTTACGAAGAATCGGTATAGATATAATAATATCAGGCTGAAATTGTCCCACGATAAGGTCACTGCTATTTTTACTATTGGTAGTATTGATAGGCTTGTGTTAGACTACTATCTCGTTTTCATTGTAAACGATTATTTATGTGGTTGACAATGAGTGACACTTGCCTTTAAATAACCTATTCTCTCTTAACCAAAAGACTCCCAAGTTTTTGCTATAAGGGAACTGATTCCAACACAGATTTCTACTTCTTTGCTGTACCAACAATGAAAGAATTCCCAAGTTGTTTACAAAGTCGAGCTTGAACTACAGTCCAAAATATCAAAATACTGGTTTGTGGATCTGAAACGGCAGTGGGTAGGGCATTTGGATAGACGTTTTGATGACAACTGGAATAAAATCCTCACTGAATATTTGCCAAGAAGAGACGGTAGGAGAACTGTCGGTAGACCAACAGCCAGAAATGTTTGGATGACACCCAGAAGATGGCGGGCAACACCTGATAAGGACTCGCGTAGACCAGACAACTATGCAATTTAAGGTAGTAGGCTATTACGAGTGTAAACTCAACAGTGTGTGAAGGAGGGGCTGCCAATTATGGTGATGATGATAATGTTTTCTTCTACTCTCATGCAAAGAGCTAACAAGCAATGATTATCATTCTAACAGACTATATAGAATTGAGATTATTGTGTCTGGATAAAAGACATGACAGACCTCCTCAAAATAAATTGGGATAACAGTAACTAAATGAGGATGATGTATCTAGTTATACTCGCATTCAGTCAGCATTTATTCTTGTCTGCCCACTTTAAATTTATAAGGTTGTTCAATTGTTATTCTCCTAGTTAAACGAGTTGACGTTCTATATAATACGGCTACGTCAGGAGTGAGTTAGTGCCCAACAGATGTTGGGAACGCATTCCGCCTCGGACCGGAATAGTCTGGTCAAATGACACACCGTAGATTTTTCGTAGTTTTTATATATTTTATTTTTAGTTAACCTTTATTTTAAAATCTTAGGTAATTGTTCAGAGAAATTAAACAATATGTGGTTGTGTATTGTTTTTATTCGCTTTTTTTGTGGTTGTAAAATGTTGCTTTCACTAATTGAAGTTTTAATTATTGGCCTTTATAAAAGTAATGCTATGTTTTGAAATTATTATTATGGATACAAAAAGTAGTGTAGGTAGTAGTAGTAGATATTTCAGTACCCACGCATTGCACAATCTTCAGCAAATGCACACGTGTTTCTGAGAGAAATTCAGTTACATGACATCCAAATTATAAATAGTCAAATATAAATACACGGTTTTATTTTAAAATGTCCTCTAAATTCTTCCTCGTTTTAGCGAATACTACATCTTGCCTAATGAGTATAATAATATACTGTTTTCAGAGAGCTTTTAGTCCACATGACAACAATATTTTAACGTACTTCTTGGCAGCTGGCCCACAGTTTGACGGAAGGCAAGTAGCGAAATCGTAGTATTTAATTGGAACAATAAGTGTCGTCACTATTGTTTATTGATTTGAAATTTATAAGTCCTGATTTATTTTGTCCTGACTTAATAGAAAGCCGTATTTTCATCTTACTTAGCAGATGTACATTGCACATGAAGTACTTGAAAGTTTCTATTTTAGCCTACGATGACACGAGTAGATACTCGTGTTACCCACACTAAAGTATGATTTATCTTCTTATTTGTAATTGTGTCTGAATGTTTCATTTTTATACTTTATGAAAGATAGCTTGATCTCTGTGACATATGTCAAACTATTGTTACCGTATTGATACTGACAGCTGTCGCAGAAATCAAGCTATCTTTTATGAAGTATAGTAAACTGCACAGGATTAAAATTAAATATTCAAACAACATATTTTACGGGTTAACAAAAAGCAAAAAAAAACTTCGAATGACTTGCTGACCTTTCTAAAGAATGGTATAATTATTGAGGTAATTGAATTAATGTCTCCAAATTTATTAATCTGCGTTTTAGCGCTTTCGTTTTTATTCTGCGCTGATAAAATCACTTAGTTTTAAATTGCGGTGTATTCAGCCATTATACAGAATATAACAAAATGCATCAACAAAAATGAAAACATCGCTATCCTGTCCTCATCTCATGCTACTTTATTGGATCCTCGTACAATTTACTAAATAATTCCACCGTCCCAACCGTCGCTGCCTGCACTCTCGCTTTCGACGAAATGCGCGGCACCCTTTATCCAATCACTAGCGTTACGGATCACTGGGCGCTTAAGCCGTAGCACAGATAGATACAAAAGGTTGGCTCTATATATCAGCCTAATAAGTGAAGTTCCCAGCTGTATATAAGTTCCTCCAACAGCATGCATGCAGCTCGGTTCTCAGCAACTCTCATCTACCTGCCTCCAACAACCCTGCTAAGACCGACGATCTTCAATTCTATGGCTAATAAGACCAATGCTTCTTCAGCTCGGGAATTCTGTGAGTTTTGTCACTAACACTTGACCTCTGCCACATCAGAGAGACTACAAACAAAGTCCCTTCTAAAACTCGTTGGGCAACTTTGAACCTATAGAACAACCGTACCGTGGGTGTCCACGGCTCGGCCCTGTAAGTTATAACAAGTAAGGTTTGGATTTGTGGAATGAAGAAATCTCTAAATCATCTAAAATAAATGCAGTTTCCCTTGCATTGGCTGTACGTGAAGCGTGTTTATCATAGAACAATACGGTCCACAGGCGGATCGAAGGTGTTTATGTATTTGCTCGTTGTGGAGCTAATCTTCTGTATGTACCTATTTTGTGCTGAAGGCGAGATAAAATCAACTGGAGAGAGTTTTACCATATTACCTCCTTATATCGGATTTGTTACTGCCCGTCCTGTAAGTGCCCCTGTCATACGTACCCTTGATGTTTATTGGATTGAGCTGCTCCAATTAATTTTGTTTTTTTATTATATTTTGCACTATGCATTTTGTTATTATAAATATTTTTTTTATTTTTTTGGTTTTCTTGCAATGACAAGAATATTTACTTTTTAAAGTATTATATTATTTTATTTTAATTATTGTGAATGTGAAGACTATGTGGATATTTTTTTTTTTGTTTTTATTTTAGTCTTTAATTTATCTTAGTTTTTAATCATGGTCTGGCAGTTTGAGTAGTTTATGCGGCCTACCCGAATGTCCTTTCTTTGGTATTGTTCGTCGAATCGTTGAGCTCCTTAAATTCTGAGTTGAGCTGCTCGGTTATTGACAAATGCGTGCACTGACTGGACAGGTCCACTCAATCTGGCTGGTTCTTTCCTCAAAAGACCATTTCAGACATCAGTCTACATGGTCTTCACATGATCTAATCAAGATTTTGTCAGGACTTTAAAAGAGACTGTGACCTCTGAGTTTGTTTCGGCCTTTCTTCTCAGAGTAGTCAGATAGGAAACGCCGACCTCATCTAGTTTTAAAAATATGTTCGACATGTAAAAGTGTTTGTACAAACCAACTTACAGAAATAAAATCATTTATCATTTATCATTGAAACGTGATTGTGAATGCATTTCCATTTGCCAGGGTTTTCAAGACGATCGATTTTGTAAAGATAGAGATGTTGGTATTGTTTTATTTTTGTCCGATTTATGTCGTTAAAAATTGAAACGCTTTGGATAATAAAGGCTTCAAGTATTTGCGTTAATTGGAAACAGAATTAGTACAGCAGGCAAATATTTTACAAAGGTCATAAAAACGAACCAAACCAAACTGTATCGATTTAGTACTTCAACTTAAATATTACAAAAATGATTGTAAAAGATTTTCTCCATTTTCTTAAATGTGTGTAATACGGGTTTATTTAAAAGATTGAGCCCAAGAAGATCTGATCGGGGCAGTTAATGCTATTACAATAGATAAGATCTGCTGCCGATTCCAATCCCAGAAACTCCTTTGAATAGCGATTGCTGGCAGAAGAAGCAATACTTGTCAAAAAACATTGGAATGGAGTTCGTTTTATGGGACGAGCTAAGCCGGTAGTTTTTGACTGACTACCAATTTGTTTGGATCCTAATGTCTATATCTGTGTGTGGCGGTATTTTGATCATTTAATTTGGAAAAGTTTAAGTTTATTTTCTCAAACATGCATGGCAATATTGACATTATTTTCGAAAACAGAACACGCGAAGTATCGAATTTACGGACAAAGAAAATCAAATCCATTGCAGGAGCTTTTTTTGAATTTGGAACATTACAACGCTCCAGCAATGTTGTTGTAACTTTTAATAAATTAAATATTTAATATAAAACATAATTATGTTTTATTTCCCTGCATTCTTTTGAGAAAAGCACTACATATGCCTCGGCCGAAATGGCAATTGCCTGTCTCGTTTTAGTGAAGTCCTGACCTACGGCTCGGCCTTCAATCTCATAGTCTGCAATTGCCTATTTCCCGGCCTTTGCAATAATGTACTATTGTATATATTTAGGACTTTTGACAATCGTTGTCTCTGATGGAATGACACTTTTGTACAATGTAGGGTGAAACCAGGATAGTTACCCCAGGGGTATAGTTACCCCAAGGATATAGTGACCCCAAGGGTATAGTTACCCCGATTGTTATTACTCTAGTTTCGCGAATGAATCGCATTCTATTTTATTAATCTTTCGAAAATATTCCATCTACAAATAAGTTGACCGTGGCTCATGCCTCCGTGCGATTGCATGGGCAGGCAAAGTTTTTGCGGGATAGATTTCCGGTTTCTCAGCGGAGCATCTATCCTAAATTAATTTACATGGATTTGCCAATTATCCCCTATGTGGAATAGATGTCCCAAAATATAGAGGTTCGCACAAATCGCTAATACTCAGTGTTTCGTCCCGAATTTTGGTATTTACTTGCAACACCGTGTCGGTGGGCGGTCGACGATTTTGTCAGCTGACACTTGACAGTCGAGAGAGAAAATTTGTAGTGAAAACACGCTGAAGTCGGGTCTTGTCGAAACATATCGAATCGAGATATGTTTCGCCCATTGTAAATGTTAATTGCGCCCACCGGTCGCAACCGGCGTTGTGGGGTGCCCGCGAAGGTGGTTTAGAATATATTTTCACGCGCAGCGAAGCGTTTTTGTGGGAAACGCGTGTGTGTCTGCCTGGAAGCCGAAGCCCGGATCAGAACGCGTTGGTGATCCAATCCAATCATTGTCATTTATTATATATATATTCTCCTATCCCTAACCCCACGGCACGATATTGATCGACCCCCAGGAGTCTACCGCGGGAATCTAAGATAAGTCCTATTGATACATATTGTGGTCATCCCACTTCTCAACTGTCAGATAGGTACCAGGAGGTCTCCCAATAAGGAGCAAATCCCTAGCTTGCCACTGCCGCGAACCGCGGTTTCGTGGGGTACAGGTTCAGAAAGGGTCCAGGAGTCCCAACGCCGTTATGGGCCCCGGCGTGAGCTCCTGGCTTGGGACCCGAAGATCTGTATTTAACACTCAGGAAATATTAAAGCATTATCTTTAATATTTCCAAAGTATCAGCGTTTTATTTCACTTTTTATAAATTTTAGATAAATATCAAAGGTACCGGCCAGTTTTACAAATATAGTATTTTGCTATTTTACTGAGATGATTTTTGTGATTTTAAAAAAATATACGAAAAAACTAACCTGCTAAATCTTTCACATATTACAACAGCATTCTCAAAAAAAGAACACCACGAATTCCGTAAAATCAAACATACCATTAAATAAAAGAACAATAACATACACCACAAGAAGTAAAAACAAATTCCAACTTGCAACTGCTTGGTACGGACTAATTATGGCAAAAAAGCACTATTAGGCATTTTATTTATTAACATATTTAAGAGTAAACTAAAAAAAACATGTATGTATCCTATAACGTCGCCAACTCCCCAGAGGCAAATGTTATATTATTAAATTAGCTCTGTATCTCATAAGAGAACTGTTATTTATAAGTTCTTATGGGAAATAAATATCTATCCGGCTTTTACCCTACCAAAATTGGGAATAAATCTACAAAACCATACCGCTACAGCACTGGCTTTTACTTTCAATGTCAAGGACCCTTCCAGCTAATTTCAGGCCGCTTATGCCAACGATACAGGTACATAAGAGTGTAACAAGCTCAAGGCTAAAACGTGAGTACCTACTTTAAAGGGAACACCGGGTCCCGTACTCACAGCCAACAGGCTTTTGCCTTCCACCTCACTGATGTTTCCACGTCATGTCACTTATGAGCCATTGAACAGCGTCAAGTGTCATATCTGGAGCTTGCTTAGTCTTTGTTGTTTTAAATTAGCGTTTATCTGTTCTGGGCCAAATTCGAAGCCAAGTTTTATACACCACAAGAAGTTTTTACAGTTTCAGTGTTTAGATTTTTATTCTTGTTTGATTTATTTGATCAGTCCATACATAGGTTGTCTGATTGATATCGTTGTTTTCGTATATAAAATAGTTATGTAACTAATTTAGGGTGTGTAATGTATATTCATTATAAATTTAGTATGTGTGCAGTGGGCTCGAATCCTCGACCTACAAGTTGTAGGTCGTGGGTTCGAACCCAGGCAGGCGCTTTACTTTGTGTAAATTATTTCATCACCACTGCTCTCAAAACTGTGAAGGAAAACATCGTGAGGAAACCGGCATGTCCTAGAACCAAAAATTCGAAGACATGTGTCATCCACCATCCCGCACTGGGCCCGCGTGGTGGATAAAGGCCTATTATTACCTCTCTCACAGAAAGGATGCCTGTTTCCCAGCAGTGGGAACATTATAAGCCTGATATTGATGATATCAAGATCACGAGTAAGGATGACAAAGTTATTTAAGTGTACTTTATATACTTGTATTTTACTTACGTACGTAACTAATTAAATCAACTAATATCAATATTATGTTTTCAAGTTCCTGTAAATGTCGTTGAACTTGAATGTTGTTTGATTTTTTTGTAGCTATGTTGGTTTAAATTTTCATGAATATGTAATTCTTAGTATTTTAGTCGTTAGCTGAAAATAAAAAACTGGTTTTGCAAAAAAATACCACCGACTTCCAAATACAAAACTACAAAGTGAAAAATAACTTTCGTTCAATGTCGTGGCTAAGACCTCGCCTCTCGTGCTTTTTCAAATTCATATGTACTTTCTAAGTTTATCTTGGACATCACTGACAACGGTGAAGGAAAATACCGTGAGTCAAGCGTGGCGATCAATGGTCGTGCCTTCTCTGTATGAGAAGATGCCTTTGCCCTGCAGTGGGACAGTTACAGGCTGATATTATAATTATATTTTAATTCTCAATTACCTACTACTATCAAAGAAAAATAAAACGTGATATCTATTCGTAATAACTTCACTGGTTCAGAGATTGGGTTGCCAATTAAAAGTTTTATTCTCCAAATTGAGACTTTAATTTATTAGATATTCAATCTAGATAGTCGCGTTAATTTCTTACCTGTATTAAAACTGAGTTTATTTTACCTAATTCTTTCCCTTTTATTCCTGAATTAAGAATTTAGTTTCTAATATCTTGAGCTTAAATATCTTATTCGGCTTGTCATGTAAGGTTCGGCAATAGAGATGTGAAAAATGATAATTATATTTAGTCCGCCAGTGAAATTATAAAATAATATCGGACACATATTTTTTGCTTTACCAAATCAACAACAAGTAAAATTTCAAAATTTAAAAAACCCCCGACACATTTATCTTGCGAAAACATCACGATCTAAACAATAAAACGCGCATAACTTTTGAACAGCTGAACCGATTATATTCAAACTTAGCTAGGAACACTTTCGATACAATCACCTTTCAAACAAAAAAAACTAAATCAAAATCGGTTCATCCGTTGAGGCGCTATGATGCCACAGACAGACACACAGATACACAGCAACACACCTCAGACTTATAACACCCCTCTTTTTCCGTCGGGGGTTAAAAAGATAAAGCGCATCAAAATTCAGGAGTAGGGGCTTGTGACGTCACTGTCAGTTTACAGTGTACTAACGGCGTGACGTCAGAACATATTTCAACGCATTATATCGTCGAATGCTTACGTGTCAAAAGAAAAAAACACGTGGCCAATATTTTTTACTAATCTACCTGACGGACAAAAACGAATTTTCAGTTAACATCCCTATTGAAATGTTCTCCTAGAAACATGATGTATGAAAACAACATAAAACAGTGTAATGTGTTGTTCAAGAGAAATAAAATTGCGCAAAGGTCATCCACCTTTGTACGTTACAAAATTAAAATTATTGGCTCGCGTTGAACATGAAGATTTATCTTCTACAGCCTCGCAACGCTTAGTACATTATGAACAACAATACTATTAAACGCCAATGATTTTATTATTTTTGAGCAGCTAAAATGATTTGACAGAAGCGTCATTTTCCGGTTTCAAAAGTTTGTGCCTATTCTTCATTTACTGGCAATCTTTCAAGGATGTGAAAGTACTCATAAATATAAACCACTGTCACTATGATCTATGTAGTATGTATGTGGTATAGTATTTTAGTTAATTTGTTGCTATAAACTTAATTAGAGACCCATCCTGCTCATTTATGAAAATAAAAAGTCCGTTTTCTTTTCCTACATATTTTTTTTGCTCTCTAATATTAAATTTAATTTTAACTTCTTGGTTTCATGTTTGTACTCCAGTTCTCGAGTCTCTATTCCATTAGTTATCAATTTGAGTCGTGTTTGACAAAACTAACCTTATCAGCCTTTTCGGCTAAGACTTTACGTTGCATGTCATCAACATCATCATTTCAGCCGATAGACTTCCACTGCTGGACATAGACCTCACTCAAGCGTCGTTACATTGACCGATCCCGTGCGTCTCGTATCTAGGGCATTCCCGCAACCTTAACCAGGTCATCGGTTTACCTAGTGGGATGCCTTCCAACGCATCGTCTTCCGGTTCGCGGTCGCCATTCCAGAACTTTTCGGCCCCATCGGCCATCTAGCCATCGGCTCTGGTGTCTATGTTATCTATTTGAGTCGTGTTTGTGCATAGTCTATGTGTTTGTTAAAACTAACTTTATCAGCCTTGTCTGCTATGATTTTACTTAGTATGTCTTGTTTATTTTGGTTATCTTCACCTCATCAATGCCGCTAATTTAGTTTAAAAAAAAAATGTACATTATGAAAATTGTTGAAAAGTACAAAACGTGTAAATAAACGAGCAAATAAAGAAACTAAATCGTATGTTTAATTTTAATAATGTTGGCAAAAATTACCACTCAGTACATCCCAAAGGAAACAACAACGCGGCAGACCCAGAAAATGATGGCGGGATACTACAATTCTTCAAAGGACTGACCCAAAATCACAGAATACCAAGAAAGGAGATTTTGTATTTCTATTCTATTTATGTTTTGATATGGAAAGCAAAGCCTATGTCGACTATTGTGCCAATGTTTAAAGTTAAATGGTAGTGCAAGTGTATATGCTATTAGTAATTGGAGGAGAAGGAAGATTTTGTATTGCAACAGGTAAATGACGAAACCTTCGTTAAATCGTTAAATGAATGCAAGCTCGCAGTTGAACAGCACTGGCTTGCAATAATAATAACTGCATCCATCTTGGTTACTCTTTCCGTAAACCTCAATCATGGTAATTTTAGCAATAACTTCACTATAAACGACGGTCTTTAACACACGATTTTATTTCCCCGTATAAAAACGATCGATGACCTAATATCATTCATATACGACAAATAAATAAAGCAATATTCAAAGCCAACATGCGGCTGAATATTAATGGCCAGAGATATAAAATTTCCGTTCAACACGATATGTTTGTTGCCTTGTCCATTAGTTGGTACATTGCCAAGTGATATCCAACATATGGACGAATGGCATTGTTCTATGAAGTCTATTATAGATGGTATTAGTGTGTCGTTTAGGTATTGGCCGTGATTTTAAGTTTATGTTTTTTTAACATTATTTTAATAATCTTGTTGAGGTAGTCTTTCATAGATCGAAATGCGACGACTTCACGATAACATTCAAGAGGAAATGAGGCTCCGACGGAATTGCCTTAGTATACGTCATATTCATATTGACTCTCGCCGCTATTTTCACCTCCAGTATTGGACAAATTTAAAATATATTGCATATATTTAATAAAAAAGATTGTGCTCCTGTTTTTCTTTTTTTATTTATACTTCTCAAATTTGTACACTACGCCTTTATTGACAGCGCAATCTTGAGATTTTTTGGCTTCTGGGGCATGGGCACAGTACATATATTTATTTTTCAGTTTATATAATACTTTATTGGTCCAATATTGGAGGCAGAAATAGGCGACAGGCAAACCTCGAATTATGTATTTTTAACCGACTTTCCAAAAAGGAGGAGATTCTATGTTCGACTTTATGTTTGTTTCTTTTTTATTTGTGTATGTTCACCGAATTCTCCGTCAATTGTGGACCGTTTTAAAAAAAAATGTTTTGTTTGAAAGAGTGTGTTCCCAAATTGGTCTCATTTTAACTTGGTAAAGATCTAATAAAGAACTTCGGCGATATATAACAGAACTCTTCATTAGATGACGGCAAATCTCTCAAGATTGCTGCAATCGCATGTCTATTTATTGTTTATACCATATCATAAATTAACATTACGCTAGAAAGCGGGGTATGCAGATGTGTACAGTTCACCTTGGTATACTCTCATTTCACCGGTTATGTTCAAGTTTCATGAGATTCGGGTAAGTAATCTGGCATTATAGGTAACTTACTAAAGAACTAGCCTATTAGGTACAACAAAAAAGTGAACAAAAAGAAAATACAAGGTACCACGAACCAGCCTCGGCTAGCGCTGCTCAACATCTAAGATCGAACCGTACAGCTGTTATTATTCAGACTTAATCACCTCTGATTAAAATGATGTTTGAAAATAAACCTCGTAAGTGACTCATAACAGTCGGGATAATTATCAACGTGTAAATGTTTGCTCCTGAAACTACGAGTAAGACTATCATTCAAATTAAATGATCCTTAGTAAATAATCATCACTTTTGGCAAGCTTACTGACATTTGCGGTTTCGGATTGAAACAGGGACGTAGATGATACTATTACTAATGAAAAGCTTTTAATAGATAAGATATTCATCTATGTAGAAATATTAGAACGTAACATAATACTAAATCATTTTCCTTGAATCAGTTACAACGAAAACATCATGACATTATTTTCCCGTCTGAAAATGTCGCTATTAAAAATGTAGGAAATCTAATATGTATCGGTATAGATTTTACTGGCAACGCGGTCAACAAAAATAATAGGCCTAGAATAAAAAAAGAGGAAAATTCCACATTTAAAACTGAATACATGAACTGAATTTCACCAAGAGTATCAATCAATCGACGAGCATGTTTATATGACGATATCAACTATTATGACAAAGAATCTGAAAGTTTGTATACCCTAATAGATAAGAAGACTAATGCTTCGAACAGTTCTTATCAAAGATAAGCTATGAAACCACACAACAAGCATCGATTCTACCGAACGTAATAAAACTCTTTTACATAAGTTTGAAGCATAACTACGCGTAACAAGAGTAGAAGCTTTCAGAACTGAAACCCAACGCGTGTCGGCCACTAGTAACGAAAGCCAGAACTTTTGCAAGGGATTAATTCGTTCGTAGTCAGAATCGCAATACAGGTGATGCCACAGAGCATAGAGATGCTTCGTCAGCCAAAGCTAGAGACGGCCTTGTCAAAACTTTCCAAACAAACCAAGCGTTTAACCGTTTGCTCTTAGAAACTGACAGGCCGTGACAGTTCCCATATGGCTAAACAGTATTCTCTTTTACTTTTCCTAATTTATTTGAAGCTGGCACAACATTTATGTTCCTTCATACTTGCATATTAGCAATTTCGCTATGGGGATTTGTGCAGGCAGGCAAATTATAAGTTGGGCGATTAAATCGCTGATAAAAATGCTTAGCTCAATGCTAGTCCTGCTGCACAACCATTATTGCTTCGAATTATTGTTGGAACTGCTGAAGACTGTAAGAATATATTTGTATTTTATAAACTCAATTTATTTTTGTATTTTAAAACCGCACGGCATATATGTGAGTATCTGCCATTTACTGTAGGTAGCTATTACGTCGTTCATTGAATTGAATTTGCCTTGGCAGTTAAGAGTGTGTCATGCTCTCTCTAATGTCTCTCTGATGGTGGCTGGATGTGTTGGATCATTAGGTTCCCTTGATGATGGTTGAGGTATGTGGTGCCAATCCATGCGTCATTTTCATAAACGGGCGCCATCAGTAGAGATTGGTCATAACTTGGCTGCCTCGGCTGTTTTTAATTAATTATCGTATTTTGGGGTTCTTTTTACATCGTTCTTACATATATATGTAATTTGCCAACAAGAATGATGTAAACAAATATTTGTAATTCAATTTTATTGATGGAAAAGAGTGTCCGTGGAGTTTCTTGCAAGTTCTTCTCCATAGAGACATAATCACGCTTGCGAATGTGTGTGTGTGTTGTGTGTGTGTGTGCTTGTGTGTGTGTTGCATTCTTGTGAGTTTTTTGTTAATAATGTAAAATTAACTGTAAATGGTTTAGTTGAAATAAAATATTTTAATTTTGATTAATTGCTCAGTGCGCTTGCACGGACACAAATATATTAGCAACAGATTGACCAGTTGCGTAGTACTCATAACCAGTGTGCGTGTATGACCAAAAGTCAATGTCAATGTCAGTTTGGACCTTTTTTGTTATTTTGTTTGAAAATAACAAAACTAAGAAGTATGTAAGGATTGTAGTACTGTAGTTTCTGCCTACCCACTTGGGGAAAAACGTAAGTTTATTTATGATGTCTCTAGCCACTGCCTGGCGTTCCGTGCCCTGTGGATGATCCCAAACAAGTTACCACGGAACCCGGTGTTAGTTGGCAAACTTTACATAAAATAAACGCTCCTACCCTTACATTAAAATCCTTTTGACTCCAGCTTAAAATTAATAGGCCATTCATAAACGTGGCCCAATTATATTATGTTTTAATTACAGGCCTAACTTAATTTCGGAACAAAAGAGTTTCCTTATTTTTTTAAATTAAATTATGGGCGGGGGGAAGTCGGTGTTACTTTTACGGGTGGTCGTAACGAGGAGCGTACAATCAAGGTTGCTATAGCAGCCCTGACCGCGTTTTTAAAATTCTTTACATCAATTTTTTTGGTTTCATTACAATTAATACAGAAAAAATGGGATGTTAGGACAATGTTAATACTGGTTTTAAAAAGATGTTTTGTCGTTGTTATTGTTTAAATGTTTCCAAAGATTCGGTGTTTTTTCAGCATTTCCAATATTATTTTTGTATTGTTATCATTCTTTTAGCAATTGGACGACATCAAATTCTAAACATACATTTTATTGCAGTTGCAGAAGTTTTTTTCATAGCGCTCGTATTTCTGGAGCAATTACCACTTTTTTATTGTTTAGTATCCTGTCAATTTGCACGGTCTCGGTTGTTTACATTGAGATGACAATCAGTGAAGAAAGATTGTTGTCAACACTTGCAGTTATGCGTTAGACTCTTCTCATGTATATAGCAGATATTCATCTTAATTATTTAAGCTCTACTGACAAACTAAGGCGTAGTTTCGTTGTACGTGTAATTGTGTTTGTATACGGCAAGGAGTAGTTTCAAACGGCGTCACCTTGTTGTTTGCAATGTTCCATCTTGACTTTTTATTTGATCTGAGTGATTATAGAAGAATTCTAACGGAGTAAGATGATGGAGATTATGATGAGAAGTGTGTGATCTACGTATGTAAAGTCAGTTTTCATAGTTAATGTTAGAATAACAACTTACTTTTGCTTCACCTACAATTCCAGTCACCCAGATAGTTTATTCAGATTTTTTATGCCGTTTAAAAATGCAGCATCACAAACTGGCGCAATTTGCCGCGACTAATTGTATAACGTATTCGAAAAGCATGCAAATGAATCGCGTTTGCATATGTTTGGCACAGATTATGGCCGATAATGTTTTTGCAGACATTTCGAAACATGTGCAGTCCTGCGTGACCTAGCTTTTGTTGTTGTTTCTATGTTGGCAGGCATCATCATCATATCAGTCGAAAGACGGCCACTGCTGGATATAGGCCTCCCCCAAGCGTTGCCACATTGACAGGTCCTGTGCGTTTTGCATCCAGCGGATCCCCGCAACCTTCACCAGGTCACCGGTCCACCTAGTGGAAAGCCATCCAACGTAACCTCCTCCGGTTCGCATTTGCCGATCCAGAAATTGTCCGCCCGATCGGCCATCCGTTCTGCAGCAATGTGCCATGCAGCAAGTTTGGCAATTCTTCGGGCTATGTCGGTAATGTAACAAAATTTAAGAATTGTAGTGTGAGGAAAAAGTACATTATAAGACTTGTTATTTACAGTGACTTTCTTAAGATAGTATAACAGTATCCTTCCGGACTGATCTATTGCTTTATATATTTTTAGGATAGTTAGAAGAATCCTAGGAATTTTGCAAAGTACCGGATTATAGGAAACTTTTAACGATCTTCGTAATAATAATGCCTTGGAGCAAATATCAGAATACTTGCAAAAAAAACTTGGCTGTATACGGCGATCGGAATTTTAATTGGCCTGCATAAGAGAGTCCTAACATCTTTGTTCTAGTTACAATCATTGCTTGAATGTGACTGTTAGATGCAATATGTTAAATTAGTTAATGCAGTGCATCCTGATATTCCTACGAGGATCATATTTGCTAGATACTAAATCAATTGTTTTAGTAGATATCTATATCTTCAGGAAAAGTTAACTTCGTATGTGACACGATAAAGCCTGCCAAAATGGAGCATACAAAACAGCGGGTATCCAAATAAAACGGAGCTTAATAACAGAAGCCCATATCAAATTCAACGGTAGTCATCGATTCCGCAGCACTTACTGGCACAGGCTGAATAGGCATGCCAGTAATTGCTTACGTCGTCGATACATTACGCTCTAGGAACCATGTTTACCTACACCAATGGGGAGAATATACCCGAATGCGTAGCCATTTGTAATTGGATGTCAAATCCGTGTACAGTTGAGGATTGAGCAAGTTTGACGTACGAGTATAGTGTTGTGTTTGAATGGAGTTCTGAATTGTTCGGAGAGGGGAATGAGTATTAAGCAATTATGTGTTAATAGTTTTGTCTGGGTATTGTACCTATATTGTAGTGAAATTAAACTTGTGTTTTGATGATTTCCCTTTTTGTTACTGACAAATATAGAAATGAAATAATTGAGTTTGAATGCTATAAGAGTAAGGACCATAAACACCTGAGATGAAAAGGAAGACTTCTGAGATAGAGACTAATACAGAAGTACGGAAAAAAATGATATGTTGTGGCAACCACAAAATGAATAAGAATAAGGGCAAGAGTATGATAATTATTATCATCACCATCAGCCTGTAGCGGCACCAACGCCGCCACTTACGAACTAATGACATGACGTCACACAAATCCTGCATCGCGCAAGTAAAGTTTTCGGCGCGATAAGAACACATACAACAGTCCGACAACAACCGTTGGGCAGTTGCCCGGACCAGACACAACATCCGTCTGGTCGGAGGATCCTCCCTTTACAATGGAGGTTTGTGGGACTTTACACCCTGTTCCACATACCCCCAAACTGGTGACCCCGACGTGATCATCAGCGCAGCCTTCGTGCAGAGCTACTTCGTCGTGACGTCATCATCACTTTCTCAAGCTTTCGAGCAGCGAGTCACACAGCCAGCCACTACCCACGGCATCTACGGGGGTATCCTGACCACCAGCATGCAGCGGACGCGCATTCCTGGTCATCACCCCCAGCTTCTTTCATCACCGCTCCGACCCACTGGAGCCAGCAGCTCTGTCCCGACTCACTGGGACATCATCACCACTCCGAACTACTGGAGCCAGCAACACTATCCCGACTCACTGGGATTTCATCACCCCGACTCACTGGGGCACAACCGCATACAGTTCCGACTCACAGCGAACTTTGCGACTTCCGGTTCCGACTCACGGGAACCAACCTTCCACTGGCCAGGCACACATCACGAGATGTACGGACGACTCACCCTGCTATCGACCTCCGGTCTCCGGAGGGGAGTGATGTAGCGGCACCAACGCCGCCACTTACGAACTAATGACATGACGTCACACAAATCCTGCATCGCGCAAGTAAAGTTTTCGGCGCGATAAGAACACATACAACAGTCCGACAACAACCGTCGGGCAGTTGCCCGGACCAGACACAACACCCGTCTGGTCGGAGGATCCTCCCTTTTCTATGGAGGTATGTGGGACTTTACACCCTGTTCCACATACCCCCAAAAGCCTATAGCAGTTCACTGCTGGACATAGGCCTCTCCAATTGCACGCCGGGCATGATGATGGATGCCAAATACATACTTACACGTATTTCCTATCGGCATCTTTTTCGTCGGAATACTCTTGGCAGAGCGGTCGTGGTCATCATGTAGCAGTGAGACTTCGTTGCCATAATTTGCTTAACGATGCGACGCCATCCCTCTATCGGCTGTTATTCGTGTGTACTCATGCAATGGGCGATCCACTGCAGACTTAATCTGGTCGGTCCATCGAATGGGTGACCTGCCGCGCACTCTCATTCCTTCCATTCTACCCTGAACTACAAGCAGCTCCATAGAGTCGTTGCCTCGTTGGGACACTTGTCCAAAGAGCTGGAGTACTCGACCTTGGACTATAGCCTTAATCTCGTCTCCGCAACCACCGTGGTTTGATATTAAAGCGCCCAGGTAGACGTAAGATTGTACGACGTCGCAATTCGCGATTTGAGTGACTTCTGGCGATTTTTCGATAATGCGATCGAATCGTCTTGGCATCATCATCAGTATACAAGGCTTTAAAGTCCCGTCACTTTTAAGAAAAATAGTTGGTAAGTATCACCAAAGAACTATAGTCATGATACAACAGGTAAGTACATAAAAAGTTGAAGATATTTGTAACTTCGAGAATGTTTTCCGTGTAAACCTCGTTACGAAGATTCTGTTAGCAAAGAAGCCTTTCATCTTGTTTTACGAGACCTCATCTTGAGTCGAAAGATATGTTATAGAAGGTAACTCTTGCAATTGTGAAGCCAATCCACCTTCCAACGAACTCTTTCAGAATGAAGACGTTTTTCTTTTGTCTCCGCACCTCAATTTGGGTCTGACTTCGTGAAATTTTAACAAAATTAACACATATTTATGCAACGAAACTAGGACAGTTTCGCAGAAGTAGAACAATAATTAAAGCTTTTGCGAAAACATCTGCTAATTACAAGGAAAACAGTATTTTGGTGAAACTACTGACTTAGTGGCGAAATCTTTTAATTCTGATAAGCGAAACAAAGTATAACTAGATAAAAATTACTTTGGTAGTGTTTTTGTCATATTTATCAACATTTAGAGATTTGGAGAAAATGAGATCCAATACTTTTGTTTTAGCGCGGTTTATTTTTTTCCAAGAATTATTCCAACAACATGAATTAATCGTCGTTCCGATCACAATCTTATGTCAATAATTAAAAAGGTAAAATCAAACATGGCTACATAATTATCCGATAGAGCGTTATAATTGCTTATCGGGTGTAAAATTAATGATCATTTTAATGTGTTATTAAAATTTCGGGAGCGCGCCGTACATATCGTTAATTTACTTTATATAGGTGGGTAAGTTAATGAGCAATGGCTTCTATTTGTTCATCTGGAAGCTCGCACATCGTATGTTTGTTTTGACAACTGTCAGATATATTCGTGTAGACATATACAAAGACGCTGAACTCACGAAGGGGCTTTCGGTTACAATCAACAATGCAAGCAACAAGATTCGGTGCTGTCAGACCGAAGACGGTGCGTTTGTTAATTTGTTTCAGCTTTCCCCGTACGGTACCCCTGTTATATTTACTTTGTGGGGATACCGTACACTCATAGCGTCATACTGTACTTTTCCTGTGAAAGTCTCGATTCGAGATCCACGCAAAATAATTTCTATTTGTCAGATGCTACGTATTTCTTTTCTAAGTTTTTTTCTCAGGATCCAGGTAAAGATTTCTTTTCATAAAGGAACTTATTCAGTATGTCCACTGAATTATGTCCAAGCTTGCAGGTGACTGATTCACAAGACTGTATTATTGATCAGTCCTTGAGAAAGTACTTAGTATTGTTACAATGTGTTTTGCTAAGGTACATAACACGCTCACAGAATACAATTGTCTTTTGACGTTACCTCTTAAACCAACAAATATATAAGGTCATCAATTCCGTATAGTTACCAATGGAATTGGGTAACACGAATAAACAGTAAACACAAACTATCTACTGAAATTACCAACAAGGTACTTAAATCTGCTGCATCAGGTAAACACCCGTAAATACAGATACAAATTATAATTTATTGCCTGGGTTGAAGTGGTATGTCGTTTCCAATACAACAGGATACTTGACAATTAAATTTGTTTGACTCGCTTCAATTAAAATTAATCCGTTAATTGATATATCCAGCGGTACTCGTGCAATAATTATTGCAAATAACATTGTGTTATTTACGTTGTTAACTGAATTTATTTAAAATTAAATACCAGGTGGATGGATTTTCTTGTTTGGTAGTTGTGCAGGTTTCATCGATGCGAAAATTCTGAAAGTGGTTCAAAATTTTTCATGAATGTTATTTTTTGGAATTTTCTTTAGAATCATTCATTGTAGATATCTATGATTAGGGCATGTTGCAGGCAAAGTGCCAAGCTGAGTTAGCTTAGCTCGCATAGATGACGTAATTTCTGGTAGTTTGCATAGTTTGTGGTATGGACACAAGTGCATGTTACCTCAACTATTCGAGTTAAGCTTAGCTTAGCTCTTAATCTGCAACAGACGCGAGGAAGGAAAGACACTGATCCCTACATTCCGTATTTTCCCCAAACTAAGGAAAAGACGACCAATATCACCCACTCTTCAAACAACAACTAATCTAAAATAGTTCTCATATTAGTGACAAACAAACATACAAACAATAATAATATAAAAGCTGAATCGTTCACTGATACATCGGCCAGTGATCCATTAAATGGATTACATTCTTGGCTCGTTCCCTTCGCGTGAAACAACGTAGCAGCAGAATACTAATGTGACGTGTTCACGCAAGTAGAAGCTCAGACTTGCAAGTATTTGGCCGGCTTTGACTTGCAAGTTTTTGTTTAGAATTGGGTGGCTGGCGCACTTGCAACTTTTGCTTTGAAACTGGACTTATGTGTTAGTAGGTAACTATTTGTTGTGACTGCATCATTTTCTGCAGGTTTTCAGGTAAAAAAAATTGTAGTGTTTTCTACTATAGCAACTTTTATTACTAAACTTATTACCTGCGTTTCTATTTAACTTAGAGATAATGGAGTAAATATTTACTTGCACCTATGTATATGTATAGTCCCTAATTCAACTAGTCTACTTTTAAGAAATTATTGGTCATTTCCAACAAAAAGCAATTTATTAGGTTAAAATATGTATATCACAAGCACTGCCGTGATAGTGCTTTTGCTTCCTGACTCCTAAGTTACCGGTTCAATTCCTTCCAATATTGCAATAAGGCTTTCACGAGACGTCTGACTGTTTGTGTTACGGACTAAGATCAAAGCGGCCGTTCGAATGCAGACCCGTTGACCAATCGGTTCTTAGCAGACAAATACAGACAATATTGGTGTAAGCCAGTTCCATGTACACAGTACCATGATGTCAATGTTTCCAAAATGAAGCCATTATGTCTGAAGATGTTACGAACATAAGCGATCTGCCTGATGACTCAATGAGATTCGAAACGCAAGTCCCTCCATCTGTATGAAAACCAAGCGTGACACTTTTTACACACAATTATAAACAAATTTACTTACCAATGAAAGAAAACATTTCCAATGCCTCGGCCAACTTTTACTAAACAGTATTTACAGCTCAATGTGGCACAATTAGGCATTTTTGTATATTTCAGTGGATTTTCGGTGCCAATAATGCTCAATGAAAATCTCAAAGTACGAATATCATTGATCGTAATTTTTTGACACCCGAAGTACATACAATCGTGTAATCTAGTTAGATGTATAGCTGTGTATTCGACCTATCGGCACTTGTAATTTTCTCAGAAAATACTTATGCGATATCGCCTATTGCCGCAATTTAAATTGCATCACTCCCTCGAAGGTCCCTTACAGTGATTAGGTCCGCGTCGAAAATAACACAATGGTCACAAGAGTGTTTTAAAATAATACACCAATAAGATAAAGGAAACCCGACATTAGACTACGCAGCGTGATCCACTAAAAACAACACTCGAATTTCCGTCCGGATGACAAAGCACGATCAAAATAAGTTCGAATTATTTAACGCACAGTTTTTTGTGTTGTTGCTAAGAAGAGCCATGGAATGCGGACTGCGAGGCGACTCATGTGACGCTGTCTCTCTAAAATAATAAATTGTCGCTCTAAACACTACCGTGTCTCATTCTGACTGAAAAACAGCATTTTCTTTTGTTTTCCCCGATTGTGATCATTGTTTCTGTTGACTTTGATTTGACAAGACATTTGTACCTGTTGTTTGAATTCTAAAAAGTAATTCATATTTTTGTTTGGTGATTAGTTATGACACACTATTTCAGTCCCGACATACCTACCTCCAAATATACCATAGTCAAAGAAAAGACATCGCGGTGCATGACATATGTAAACGCCCTTTCCTACCAAGGATGTTGACCTACCAAAATATATCTACAATCACTGTATACAACATATAACCATTCCTATACAGACAGTCAATCTTAGGGACAGTTCAATTCGGTTCGGTGCTCCCCACATTCAATACACAGTCGTGTCTCAAACACGCTTAGGACACACGACGAGATTTCCGACCATCAGAACTTGCATATACTGGGGACTCGCCCATATTCATGTTTGTATGTATCTTCATGTCTGTATTCAGTTTCAGAGAGATAATCTATACAGTATCCATTAAAGTGATGGATTTACTGAAGTTCTCGTCTTGTGATACTATAGGGTAGGAGATATCGATATTCTGAGGGTATCTTCTCAATAGGATCTTGTGTCTAGTTGCTTAGTAACTAGCTACAACTAAGTGGACCTAACACGCAAACGTAACAACGTAACAAGCAAACGTAATTTCAATGCGATCGATATTAAGATTAAGCCATTGCGCGTCTAATTACAGAGACAATAGAAAAACAATAGCTTATGCACACATGGTGTGAAAATCACGCGTCATGGGTATATTATTCAGATTAAAGACTGCACATATCTATGGGTGATAATTATTGTGCTAGCCTCATAAAAATGTTTCGAAATTAATTGCACCTTTTCGAAATTCTATTTGAAAATTCGTTATAATCTTGCTATGAATGCAAAATAAACTCTTGTTCATAACATAACAATTTTTATAACACTCGTGCACTTTTACAGCAAGGTTCGCGCAAATGGTTTTCCGATCACATCTTATAACTTGTAATTTTTATGTGTTTCTGATGTCGAAAATGCACGGAGACCTCGCAAAGCCAACAACGAAAATGGACTTGGAAAACTTGGAAATACCTTAAAGTACTCCGTTAAAGGAAACAGACATAACAAACACAAACATAGAATCCGTGTTACCGAGAATCGGAAACGAGTTCCAACTTCAAGTCAGCGACAAGGTTAGTAGCGCAGTGCTCACAAAAAGCGTCGTAAGCATTCACTTTTAGACATTACTTTGCAAGGGGCCCCGGGGGCCACCCCCACCCACTCGGCCTTAGAAAGCCCCTATTGTCGCGAATCTCTATAGACAACTCGAAATTAGGAATCTGCGGAATCGTGGAAATTATTCAAATGATACCGTTTGCGACGTAAATAGAAATATTGGAGCTCATTCGCTGGATTTATTGTTAGTTTGTTTTTCTTATATCGGATAGCGACCAAGAATTTGTTTTGTGGACCTTATCTCCATTCCTTTGGCAATCTGGATAGCATGGGCTATTGGATTGTGAGTAGGTTCATTCGATTGTAAGATTACTATAAGCAATCAGATAAGTATTTCTTTCGAATGGTAAAGGAAATCTATTTTTATTTCTGGTACTATGTTACTCTTTTGTTGTCAAATATGAAATTTGCTATCGTTATGAGGCATCCAATCACCATTAACAAGCGTCACTAAAACATAACTAGAGACCGGATTATATGCATTTGCATATGAAGTTACATATTTACCCTATTCTCTCCGGATATTACATATTATATCTAATATGTAGAGATGATGCATATTTTCGCTATATATATTATATTATTTCGGTGGGTTACCCTATTGATAAGTGTCATAATAAACTTTTTAACCAAAATTTCGCCCACATACACTAACAATTTTAACTTATAAAAATATTTTGATTGATTGAAGATCTACCTTACTACCTGATTGTTTACGTTTACAAAAATGTTGTTTTATTTTTCGTTTTAGTGCATTATTATCGTCTATAAAGTTGTTACATTTTGGTATTGATAATGTAAGATTGAATAATCCAATAATATGTATGCTGTTTTAGAAATAAAAATATCTACCACTTTATAGTTGCTTATCTTAAAAAATTTATACATATTTTACTAATTTTTCATCCTTATGTGTATGCATATTTCAAGCTTTTTATGTTGCATATAATCAGGTCCATACTCATAATCTTATAGCAGTTGCTGCACGTCAACTTCACGTTCACTCCAGCGCGCGAGGTTAAAAGTTAACAGCTTTATCTGGGACTCCCTGACGTACCGGGTAGTGTGACAAACAATGACATCGTCAGACGTTGGCGTCAGACTCATGTCGTGACATTAACAATCGATCACGTAGGTAAGTTATTGGGTGACACCGATGAACCTACCTGGCTTTATACGTGACGCCATAGGTTCATGTAAAGCCATCCTTGTTAAAATATTTTACTTCACAACTTTTTCGCAGTCTACATTTTCTGAAGTGACTTATTGTGACAAACTGGAATAGGGACGTACGGAAGCAGGCATTGGCGGAAGAAAGGCAAGACCTGTTATAAATAATTAGTTTATTCCGGGCTGAAATTACCTATAGTGAAAATGATGGCTGTATCAAAGCTCATATATTGCATAACATGCTTCACACAAATGCAAAACAAGGATATCTAGCTAAAATCACTGTTTTCTTTCACTGTGTAGCACAATAGCAAGACCAAGTTGAAGAACTTGTAATCATACTTAAACTTCAATAAATCCCTTCCCAACTTATGCACTATTAAAATACTACAGTCTCAGTCGTTCCCAGTCGTCGCAATCCAGACTACAGCTCCATATGTTAAACTAGTTAGCAACACAATCCTCAAGCGATGAATCCCGCTGACATAATTAGTGCATTGCAACATGTGCACTATGCAGTTTCCTACCTATTATGTAACACTTGTGCGAGAATTACTTGGAACTGCACGTTATTACGCTACGAGTGGTTTTCTTTGAATGTATTGGTATATGTAATGTGCTATTTACATTGCTGGTTGTTGGCCCTTGATTGTATCGACTGGTTTCAACCAAGACAAATTCTTTTGATTTGATAGAATGCCTTTGAGATCTTTTTGTGTTACGATCAGTTATTTTGTCTTGTGTTGCAACTTGCCTATATCGTCATCAGAAAGACAAAAAGCTTTCTTTAGTTCTTTGGTTTCCTCTCTGATTGGCATTGAGAGACAAACGCGACTAGCGTTTGGCTCTAAATTACTTAAATATGAAAACAAATGCACCAGAGCACCTAGACAAAATTATATACCTATATATTTTTAATGTAAGCAGTATACCACAAGCTACTCCCTGTTTTATTTTATGTTCGTTAAGTCCATCCGAAGGTTGTCTGGTAGATATCGTTGTCAGCGATAAGACCGCCTTTGTACCCATAGCATTAAGTTTTTGTAAAAGATATGTGTATTTTTTTTATAGTGTACAATAAATTATATTCTTTTCTATTCTATAAAAAAGAATATATTAGAAAACCCATAAATTTATGGCATTGAAATGGTACCGAAGCGTCACGTGGTCAACCAAAATATTTTTGTATTTTGAAAATCGATTTCGCCGATATAATGTCACTTCTTCTATCCCAGGTGAGATAGTGGTCAAGTGCGAGCCTATCAAGAGGTAATAAAAAAAACCCCAGATCACCTCATTTATATTGAAGTTATAAATGATGACGTACTAGTTCTACAGAGCATTCCAGAAAAAAAAAACTTTTATTGAGGCTTATAAAACTGCTTTCCAAACCTACCCTCCTCGAGACACTAAGGTATAATTGAAGCACTTCATCAAGCAGTGACATTTTGCTATCTATGTCCTTGTCAGAGGCAGATGGCGATACATCGAGCTACCATGATTGATCTAATACATTCATCGGCGGTATCACATCTATCAGGTGAACTAGTTATGTGAGAGTTACGACTGCGTTTGCTGAAGGATAGGTAGGGTAGAGGTGATGGTATGGACAAGAGCGAATGCTTATTTCTTCGAGGTGATAATACCTCCTTCAGAGTAGACAGAAGTTTGGAGAGAGGTGACAGAATATTTCCCGTCGTTGAAACAATATAGTGTGATATATAGCTTTTTATGATAATAGACTTACGCCTTTTTCCATAAGAGTAGGCAGAAACCAAAGGCTTGCTCGCAGTTTCCTTGCGCGATCGAATCAGAAATGAAGACATTCGCAAGAGAATCAGGTTTATTGACATAGCCCGAAGAATTGCCAAACTTAAGTAGCAGTGGGCAGGGCACATTGCTCGCAGAGCGGATGGCCGTTGTTGACCGCGAAGCGGAAGACGTTGCGTTGGAAGGCCTCCCACTAGGTGGACCGATGACCTGGTGAAGGTTGCGGGGACCCGCTGGATGCGAGAAGCATGGGACCGGTCAATGTGGCGACACTTGCGGGAGGCCTATCTCCAGCAGTGGACGTCTTGCAACTGAAATGGTGATGATAATGATGAGGCAGAAACTCCCATTTACCATGAAGCTTCATTTGCTTTTGATTCAGATAAGCTTTTCTCTGTTGATTTTCGAAATCTTATCAATGACCTAGCATTATTTAAAAAATCGGCTACAACTGTTTGATTTTGCGTAAAACAATTTTCATTGTTTGAACTATGGCCAGAAGTTCCAAAAGAAAATATTATACACTACTCTTATGAACATTATACAGACAATCTACTCGTATTATCAATAGACACAATTACCAGGAACTACAGACACGTAAAATTATTGGATCGCAGACTACTTGTAATAGTTTGGCACATGGCTCATATTGGACGCATTTCAACATCCATTCATAAATTATTGTTATGATGAATGATGTTACTGAGTACTCTACTCTTGTATAACAGATTGCCATTATGACACTCTATTTGCTCAAATTATCGGCAAATTATTGGCAAGATGGTACCTACTTTCCTTTTCTTTTTGATCTGGAAATGTTCAATATTGGTCTCCTACCGCTTTCACTATACTGTAATCGTCTTTTGTTCGTAAGGAAGCTGGATTCGGGATTATGGTGAAACGTTGAACGCACTGATGCTTCCTGCCGTTGCCTCTTCCATCAAGGTTCTATGCATGTGTTGCTTTCTTAGTGACGGGCATGTCTTGTAAGACAACTTCATTCATAAGTAAACAAAGCTCTACAATTCAAAGTACGAGTGTGAATAAACTATTTACAATAATTCAAACCGAAAAGAGGCTCACTGATATTAAACGTCACCTGAATTTCAATGTGCCTGAGATAGATACTAAACAGCAGAAGAAGAAATTCTATTTGTAATCTTTTATAGTGAACCACAAACAGCATTTAATCTATCTTTTCATCATTAAGTAGAAGTCGTAAGGAAATATCAAATCAACATTTGTAAACTGTTTCCATGCAGCCCCAAATGGTAACATCATCTCCCATGACGTAGACTTTGAAAGCTTAAACATCAACAATAACTGCACCATGCAACACACCACCCATTACATATTTACGATAAACATCAAGCATCATCGTTCCTAATAAAGCAACAGAACGCGAGATGGAAATAAAATGGCTGCCGGAAACCATGGACCTTGACGTCACGCCAGCGAATGTTACGGAGTCTATTGACGTAGCATATGAAACACGATATTGTATGTACTACTGTACTATTATTTGCAGATTGAATTCCGAGAACGTTTGCCGGTGTGGGTTTTTGTAGATTAACATACGGAAAAAAAGTAAGTTACAGGAGAAAATTCTGAGAATGAATGGATTTTTTTTACGTTTTTGTAGAAAATACCCATTAAATGTTTCTTCTAACCTTTTTTTTTCCTTGTAATTAGTTGACTATAAAATATCTTTCTTTTAAAAAATACGACTTTTATTAACGTCTTAATAAACAATTTAATTCCAAGCAACAGCAATCAAATTAGCGAGCGCCCTTTTTCAAAGACGCGCGAACTGCAGCAAACATTTACCAGAACAATTGACACCATTGTAGAGGAAAATAAAAGAATCACCCGTAGCGTCGACGGGGCTCGGCATTGCTCGGTATTTGTCGTAAAACAATTTTTTATTGTGATATAAACATGGCTGGCTCCGGCAGACAGCCATTGACGGCCGACCTTACGGGCTTCGCAGACGAACGACTGACTGGAATCGGCGCGACTATATAATAAATGCCCACTGAATCATTGTCTCTAACAAAAGTGTCATAGAACGTCGTCAATCACCACTTTTGATTGACACCTCACTTCCATTGATCATCTCCAAAAATAGCCAGAGTAGACACGGCCGGAATAGGCCACAGCATGCAAACAATGAACATCGAGACGGCGTGTATGTGAACTTTGTCCATGAAAATTGGAAGCCGTATCGGCTATCAAAATGCTCGTCTGTAGTAGACCTTATGCAGTAATGAGCACTTTACGTCCGCATGCGGTAACAAGGCTCTAAAGAAATTGGCAAACGTTTGTGCTAGCTAATGTGCTTTGTTCCGTTCTGTATTGCATCGTCAAGTCCTGCAGACTTGTTTATGTGTAGTAATGCAATTTTGAAGCTCGTTTGAGCTTTAGAAGTAAACGTTTTCGGTATTGAAAAGGGTGCTTTTGTTCTATAATAGAGGAGTAAATTAATTAATTTTCATGAAAGGATCCTGGCGAAATGTCTTGTTATTGTCTTTTAGGGACTGTTTTTCATTGCCATCACTTTGTGTAATTGCTTTGATTTTCTTATCAGACTTATGTAGTTTTGTATGTCTAGTAATGTTATTTTTAACCAACTTCCCAAAAAGGAGGATGTTCTATGTTCGACATTATGATTGTTTTGTTTTTTTGTAGACCGATTTAAAAAAATCATTTTTTGTTTGAAAAAGTATGTTCCGACATTGGTCCCATTTTAATTTGGTGAAGATCTGATGAAGAACTTCGGAAATATACAACAGAACTCTTCAATAAATAACGGCAAATCGCAAAAAAAAAATTGAAAAGGTACTACCGACTTCCAAATACAAAACTACAATGTGAAAAATAACTTTATATAACGCAAAAAATTGACACCTTCGAAAGACACCGACTTCAAAAAAATAAAGTTATTTTTCACTTTGTAGTTTTGTATTTGGAAGTCGGTAGTATTTTTTTGCGCAAAAGTTTTTTTTTGAGTTGGTATTCAATCAATCGGAGCAAGCTCATCGAATCACTATAATGAGTTCTGTAATATGCCGTAAAGTTTACAAGTCTGCTTTAAAAATGTAAGTGTATTCTCTGAATGGCATGAATCAGGCGCCAATTTTAAACGTCCGATTTGGCTCATATCGGAACTTGACCGAGATTGGGGCCAGAGCAATAAACATCTCTCATGCCAATCCGATAAATTGTGACCAGCGCTTACATACTCGTATACGTTTAAATATTTGGTAGTTTGCCTACTAGACCATAAAATACAGGTATACTGTGATTTGTAATTTCGTAGACTTAACTGACAGCTGCCAATGACATTAATTTTTAGGGTTCCGTACCCAAAGGGTAAAAACGGGACCCTATTACTAAGACTTCGCGGTCCGTCTGTCTGTCTGTCTGTCTGTCACCAGGCTGTATCTCAAGAACCGTGATAGCTAGAGAGTTGAAATTTTCACAGATGATGTATTTCTGTTGCCGCTATAACAACAAATACTAAAAACAGAATAAAATAAATATTTAAGGGGGCTCCCATACACAAAACGTGATTTATATGCCGTTTTTTGCTATAATGGTACGGAACCCTTCGTGCGCGAGTCCGATTCGCAATTGACCGGTTTTTTTTAAATGTTGCAAGCGTGGAGCATAGTGTTGTAAGTAAGGATCAATCATAAGTGATTCATCGAATCGATGTGACATGACTCCTCAATTTAATTTTACTAATTGGTGTAAATAAATGTTTTATGAATACAAACGTAATATATTTAAAAATAACAGTATTCATATACATAGTACATAAACAATAATTGTGTTAAAATGAAATGAACAATAAAATAAATGCGATCAATAAAATTAAGTCTGACATAAATCGCTAGAAACTAGATAAGGGCCGCTAGTTTCTTAACAAATGTATTTTTGCTGCCGCGAAATAGTTCCATTTTCGATCAACTTTCGATCACTCAGGATAGTTAGGGTACGACACTATTTTTATATAACGATAAAGTGACAACCCCCCAAATGTCGGTTTAGTCTACGAAATTAAAAAAAATACTTTATTGCAAAAAGAATACCACCGACTTCCAAATAAAAAACTACAAAAGTGAAAATAATCTTTTTTTGGAAGTCGGTGTCTTTCGTAGGTTCAATTTTTTTCCGTTATGGACACCGACTTCCAAAAAAAGATTATTTTTCACTTTGTAGTTTTTTATTTGGAAGTCGGTGGTATTCTTTTTGCAATGATTTTTTTTATTTTTCACTTTTTAGTTTTACCTACCTAATAGGCAGGTTTTTTAGTAAGGTAACTACAATGCCAGAATATATTACCCGAATATCATGAAAGTTGAACATAACCGGTGAATTGAGAGATAACTGCGTAACCCTTAAGAGCGTACTGGCGTGATGTTGAGCTATGAAATAGTATAAACAATAAACCGATTTGCAGTTATTTATTGAAGAGTTCTGCTGTATATCTTCGAAGTTCTTCATCAGATCTTCACCAAATTAAAATGAGACCAATTTCGGCACATACACTTTCAAATGAAGAAATAATTTTCAAAACCGGACTCCAATTGACGGAGATATCGGTGAAAAAACATAAAAAAAAAAAAAAAACATACTCCAAGTCGAACATAGAACCTCCTCCTTTTTGGTAAGTCGGTTAAAAATCCCAGTAAAGTATATTAAAGGCATAAAAGAAGTTTTATCAATATTTAGAGACCACTAATCTTCAGTACATATTTAAAATAGTTAAGAAAATGCCAAACCCTATTAAAATGACGAAGTTTGACAGGCTTACTCGTACAGGCTAGTACTCGTCAAATACCTACTCAACTTCAAATTCTTAACTCACAAATCGGGGGTAAGGCAAAAGAACTAACTTTTGTTTAAAGTCGGTTAAAAAGCATAACATAATTAAGTCATGATGATTTTTCAAAGCCATCATGATTTTGAAACCCCACTTCAACGTATGGTCAAAAAATTAGGTATCAAGAAAAAAATAAAAGGAAAAAATAGGTACCTATTTTTCCTCCTGGCAAATGAGAATATCGACCCAAAAACAACAAAGAGTAGGTAAACAAAGCAGACAGGCCGTATTTATTAACCTAGACATCCATCCTTTTTAATCCCGTATGGTCTTTGTCAGGCAAACACTGAATGAGGCATATGTATTGAACAGTCGGTTTGAATTCGTTCTTTACGGATTATCCAGCTTTGTGTGCCCGAGTGGAGTGCCATTGTCAACCAATGGCAGCCACTAATTCAATTTTGCTAATGGTTCTGGCCATTTCACTTTATGTCTACTTCAATATGACGGCCCGCACGTGTGAGATCTGGATTTGTATATTTTTTTCTTTAATTCTTTTTTTAAAATTGGCTGGAGTTTTGTTAATTCAGTCGTTAACTTTTTTGCGTTGAATTTTTGATTACTGACCATGATTCAAAAAAGGAACATGATTAGAAACAGAGAAAACATTATTTAAAAAAAAGTAGAAATAGGTCGGTAATCCTCATTAGTCGTGTTCTTAATACAAAATCTTCAGAGGAGTATTTATAAAACGTTTCGTTTGTACCAACGACCTCTTTGACGAACATTAGCAAACAAGACAGCGGTAAGTCCCTAATTAAAATATTGTGATCGAAATGAATATTACAATTTCCGTTTACCCATATTATTACAACAAGCTTGTCTTAGAAATAACAAATTACTAATAACGTTCAAGATTTTTGGAAGAACTCAGAGAAACCGATCTCCTTGTGTAAACCAAAAAAAAACACAGACTTCAAGAATAGACCTTAAAAAAAGCTAGATATATTGAAGAAAAAAAAAAAGAATAAATATTAGTTCCTTACACGTGCCATCGTTAATAGAGTTTTCATAACTATATAATTTTAGAGTTCCTTGTCAGTGCTTATGAACACCATAATTATTGGATGATTAGGTTCACCGAGAACACAAACTGTTGCCACACACTAGGAATTTCTTCTTATATCGTGGGTGCTATTACAAACATATAAACTCACATACACAAGACACCCAGATCCGGAAAAACTATCTGTAGGCCATACAAATATTTGTTCCGTGCGGGAAGCGAAACCGTGACACGCAGCGCAGCAGCCGATCGCTCAACCACTACGCCAACCGTGTCGTCAAAGTTTATATTCTACTAGACATCAAGAATTAAACATTTTCATCAGGGATACCTAACATTATTATGTCAGCGGCTTCGTCCGCGTGGATGTCGAAAATTATTCCAAGGGAACATATTCCCGGGTTAAGAAGTATCCTATGTGTTATTCCAGACTATAATCTGTCTCTGTGCCAAACTTCATAAAGATCCGTTCAGTAGTTTTTTAAATAAAACAATACCCGACGTAACACCGATGGATCTCGCAGACAAAACGAACAATTAATAATACCTACCTACATATCGGCCTTATTTTTAAACAAAACAAAAAAGAAACTGCACACTGTTCTAAGGAATTAATCTACAATAGCAGTCCGTATCAAAGGCATTGGATCAATTACTAAATTAGAACAGGCGGCAGCGTCCCTATAATCCATTTAGTTCAACTAACAAATTTGATTTGTCAACCTCCAGTCGACCTAGACCAATTTTTTGTGTAAAAAAAGGCAAAGTTCGATTCGGATTTGAGTGGGTAGCGATCCGTACTGCAGCCGTCGGAGCTTTAGGACCACTTTGGGCTGACCCAAAGGGGAATAGACACAAAAAATAGAGGAGCAGTGATGGTACTGTTATCTTCCATGGGCATAGAGGAGTATGAGTTAAATGTTACGTTTTTCTCGTAGAGGATTTTTATTTCCAAAGTGATGAAAATATAGATAGTTTTTTATTGGGACAATCCCACTGCGCTATTCCCAAACCACTGCAACTCCTGAAAGCCAGAATCAACAGTGGCGAATACCAGAAAAGCTCCGAGGCAATGAAGCTCGACGAAGTCCCGGAAAATGAATTTAACTGTCTTGGATCCCGCAACGAAATTAATCAGAAAATAATAAAGGAGGAGAAGGTAAACAAAAACATAATTTGCACTTCCCTCCAAGCAGGCGACAGAACAAACAAGGTCAATCGGCACAAATGGTCGTTTACAACTGGGATAAGCCCAGTTGTCTAGCACCACGGATAAAAATTAACATTAATATGGGATCCTAAATATTGAAGAAAAGATTTTAAGTATACGCTTTAAAAATACCTATCCACTTTTCTAAAAATCTCAAATCTTAAAGCTCTCTTCCTTGTTTTCATAACATCACTTCATAAATCCTTTCAGATTTATGTTCTTGAATACCTTTACCCGCCTTTGTTGTACGTGACAAAATTAAAAACACTTCTCGTGCATAAAAATGTAATAATTTACCTGTGCTGTTACCTTGTGTCTCTAGTCTACTTTATTAAAGTTTTCGAGCCAAAGTGATAAAAATGATGGGCGGGCCTTCATAAGTAAGCAGCTTTGTCTTTATTTTGTAATAATTTTTAATGAAAGCTGGTCTCGTTTTTTTTGGACACGAAAGGGCGACAGAGGCAACGACCTGTGAAGTTCATGCTAACATTCTTGAACGAGCTTAACAGAATTACTTTTAGGTCGTTGCACAACTTATTTGGTAGATCTAGTGCTAGCTCTGATACAATCAGATCGTTATAAGCAATGATATTCAAATAAACAGATATGTTATGAGCGCGCGCATTGTGAAGACTCGAATAGGTCACAATTGTAACCTTTAGTATTTATGTCACGCATGGCGAAGAGCGATAGGCTTTGTTGAAACAAAAACAAAATAAAAAAATGCCATCGTGTGTATTTAGAAATTGACCCAATTATGATACCAAAGTAAATAAAACAGAAGGGATCTCATACCATAATTGTAAGTACGCAATACACCTCAATTTACTAATTTATTAAAAAAAAAACCCTAATATTCTGATATTTGGAGGTTAGAAAAAGGTAACAACATTGGTGGTCAGAATATTGTTTGTTTACATTCACACGCAAGTGACAAACACTAGCTGTCTCTTTTTTTCTTGTTGGTTTTATCAAGCCATCCCTTTCGACTTATGGTGAAATGTCAGAATAATGAAAAGTGTGTATGTTCGCTGCCGCTGATGCGCGGAACACGTTTTTCAATTGTTTTGTTAGTGTATAACGTATCTGTTTATTTGAATATAAGTATAAGTTATAAGTAAATATTTATCGTTACCGTCTTTAATTTCGAAGTTTAATAGCTCTTTTTGGACACAATAAAGTTGGTATCTTTATTACTAAAAACAGACATTATATCTTTTTGTTTTTATTTACATCTTGTTTCAATATTCATATTTCTATTTACATGCACAAGATAAAATTATGACTGAATAATGTCTTTACCGATAGCAAACTTCGTAATCCTGTCAACTAAAGTAAAGACTTAATTTATTTCTGATGCGAAAATTATGAAATCTATTCCAGCCGTCTTTAGACCTAAGTCTTAAAACAATATTAGCTCAATTTATAGTACTAAAATTGTTTTCAACAATTGATACTGTTTTTACTGATAAATAAGTTGGTAGGTACAGTGAAACTACGAGGAGCTCGTGGCTAAATAATAACAGCCGCACTGGTCGATCATCAAGGTTAAGCAACGCTTGACGAGATCGGTCTGATGGGTGACCATTCCAACATACCGAGTCTCCTCCGTGCCTCGGAAAGCACTTTAAGGCGTTGGTCCCGGCTGTCATTTGAAGATCTTTAACAGTCGTTACGGGTAGTCAGAAGCTTGATATCTGACACCAGTCTTGCCAAGGGGTACCGTGTTACCCAGTTACTGGGTTGTGGAGGTCAGATAGACTAAAACGATCCATGTAAAAGACTGGTACTCAGCTGAATCCGGTTAGACTGGAAGCCGACCCCAATATAGTAGGAAAAGGCTAGGCAGATATATACAGTGAAATTACGTTGTTCTAGTTATTGGAGGATTTTGGATTTTGGGCAGAAAAAACAGGTCAAAAAAGACTGAGACCGGGATGGTGGGTAGATTTATTTATTTGCTTAGAATATAGGTAAATAATACTTAAAGGTGTTACAATATTTTGGATCCTGATACATACTGCCCTGTGCAAAAATGTTTTTGCATGCCATGCCTAAAAATATGTGTGTTTGGTGGTTCGGGAAGTGGTCCTAGGGTATTCATCCATTCATCCACTATCCATCTGTGTTATTAGATAGCTGGGTATTTCTTAAAATTTCACATTTGTAATCGAATTTGATATATTAACTTAGTAACTGTTTATGGTTATGTTCTGGCATGCGTTATCTCAGTCACAATTTATTAACACTGGTAGAAAATAAACTCAGTTTTCCGGATGAGTTTCCTTCTCTCACTAAAAACTCAGGTGAGTGTCGGCGGAATGAACAGAACCAACCGTGTCTACTCACATCTGTTTTCAATAGATTTTATTTGATCCTGATTTGACAGATGTTTTATATTTAAAACTGGTAGCTACTTTTTATTTAAAATTCAAATCCTACAGCCAGTCCATTTTGATATTATTTATGTAAAAACTGTATGGAGTTAATTGGAGTTAGTACATATGTTGCAAACGGATTTGAACGCACGTTTTTAGGGTAAGTGAAAAATATAGTATCTTTAAATAAAAATATTTGCTTCCGTTTTTTAAATAATGGAAGTAAATATCAGAAATATAGTCCATTCTGCGGCGTTTAGTCGAGTAATGGAAAATAGTTTTCTCTTTACCTATTCAGAACGCATACTATTTTAATCCAGTATTTTTTAGTAAACTAAATTTCTGGCAATGTTTTTAGGTTTTTTTTTTGTTTTGTGTTAAGAATAATGTCAGGAACAAGTTGTCAGTTACATATCGAACTTGTATCGGTTTTGATGATAGAAAAATAAAATCAAATCGTGAATTTGAACCTGTAGGCTGTGGTTTGATGTTTAAAATTGCGCTAGAAAATATGAAAAATGGTAAATAAACAGAGTACCAGACGTACGGCGATGCGTCATCGGTACATGGTGGACATCCCACCCATACGCACTAAACATTTTGAGAATACTTTTATTATGCGTACAGCTAAGGAGTGGCATGCCCTGGCCTGTCTGTTTCCCGATAGCTACAATCTAGGGGTCTTTAAGTCAAGAGTGAATAGGTTACTTCTAGGCAAGCGTGCTTCATCGTCGACCATATCATCGCTTACTATCAGTTGAGATAGTGGTCAAGCGCGAGCTTATATTCGATAAAGAAAAAAAAACAGATAGAGGCGGCTTAATTAACTCTGACACTAGAGTTGGCCACATCCTCACACGAGGAGAACACAGTGACAAGTCAAAGCTATAAGGAAACATAATTAAAAATTCTTATAATATTTTTTTCTTTTGATTTTATTTTTCTTTTTCTTTATTTTCAGCATAAATTCCTCCCTTCCCTCCTTTCATTTACCCCGGTCTTCAGTAATTTTGGATAAACCTCTTAAAACCGTGACCTTGTCCTAAGACATTAATCTTTTACTCATAATATATAGAAATGTTAAAATATACTTGCAGCTGCTTTAACATTGTAATAATATATTATAACAAGAGGCATCCAGTCTGACAGGCTATCAATCATCTCGGTCCAGCACTTGGCACCGGCTTACGACTTGTTATAAATGAATTTTTAAACCCAGTACTGTGACGGCCGTCCCTTATCGAGCGATAAAATATAGTTACGTTTTATGTTTGAAGAGCTTCACCTCTATACGCACTTGGTTTAAAACAGTCGCACGATTCGGTCTTCGAGGTTCAGCAACGTGTGCTGAGGTCGGTCTGTGGATTGGTTATATTCGACGTATAGGGCACGTACCAAGACTTTAGCTCTTGGTCATGGCTGTCAATTATAGGTCTTTGACAGTTGTTACGGATAGTCAGTAGTCAGAATATTTCCAAAGTGGCACCGTATTACCCAGTTCGGTTCCTTTCAATTCCTCTGTGACACCCATTCTAAGTCTTTGAGATCATTGGAAAATCTAAAATTAAGTATTCGCATGCATTCCACTTCCTTCTTTGACAAATCTTTCACGATTCGTGCGACTCGGTTGTGGAATGCATTACCTATTGAAATAAGACTTGCTCAATACTGCCAACGTTTAAGAAAATGGTGAATTTTCACTTTGATTTTATTCTTCTCCTTTCTCTGTTATATACTGTACTGAACGTGTATACAATAAATAAATAAATACCCAGTTACTGGATTGTGGAGGTCAGTTAGGCGGTCACTCGATGTGAAGTACTCAGATGCTTCTGGTTAGACTGGCAGCCAATTCTAGCATAGTTGGGAAAAGACTTGGCAAATTGATTGATTTCATTTTGGTATAATGAAGAAGTGCGGTCGCAGACATCCGACTGAATTTCATAGGATTCGAGGTCTGGCTCTCGCCTATTTCCACCTCCAATATCAGAATAATTTAAAAGATATTCCGTAATCTGAAAAAGCAAGATACATACTGTGCCCCTATGTTTTTGTTTTTGATGATACAAAAAGCTATCTTAAAAAGTTATCTTTAGAAATACTAGAACCCTCAAAAAATACACAAAATAACGCTGTCAACAGAAGCATATTGTACTAATTTGACAACTATAAATGAAAAAAGTAAACAGGAGTATATATGTATATATCTTTCTTTTCCAGTTTATGGAATATCTTTTAAATTAGTCCAATATTTGAGGAGGAAATAGGCGAGAGCCAAATCTCGGATTATGACGTCGGAGCTCTCTGCCCACATTCCCTCTTAAGTACAAAATTGGGTAGCATGTTGCGTGGATAGCAACCGCTACGCTTCTTGCTACGACTTTTTGAACGTAGTCAAGCACACGCCTACGCAACGTGTTTGGTTTCAAATAAAGGTTCCTGTATTTTAAGAGAAAGTGAAAGATGTTCTAGACTTCTAGATAGAGACGCATTAATCTTAGTTCAAGGAGGTATTGTATGTAGCTATTAATTAAAATTTAAGTTAAAATGCCTAACCTTCATACAAACAAAGCAAATAGGACTGTACGTGCCTATTTTTTCGCAACAATGTCACAGTACAAATGAATACATTTTAGATTCAAATAAATTCTGGTTTCATATGAATTCGTGCAGAGAATATATCACCAACATTTGTAGTAGGATTTAGACATAAAAGCGTTTAAATTCACGAGTTTCGCCGAGTTACGTGCAATACGTAAACAAGAAGTTTTCACCGTCTCTGCTATCTAAACTTTGGTCATAAAACAGCGATTTTATCGCTCGCGTCACGTGACTAAACGTGACTGTATTTTCCATCTTATTTTATAGACCGTATCTAGAAGAATTTGGAGTACCCTAGCTTAAAAAGGTGCGCTGTACAATGTCGTCAAAATGTAGAATTTAATTTCACAAACATAACATTCTTCAAAAATGCCATACAACGCTTACTAAAGTTGTGGATTGTCCAACAAACTCGACACAAATAACGCAAAGATACCTATTAAACATCGAGCTACTTCAGTATCTTTTACAGCCAATAACTAATATTGACACGTCAAATGAAGCGTGTAAGCAACAGCAGTCAAGCGCACTGGCACGGCACCGAGTGGCAAGTCAAGTCAAATGTTATGACGTCATCGGTGTCGGAGTTGATTCAGTGGTCACAACCGGTGGCCTAGTCACAGAAACATGTTTCTTTAGGTTGTCTTAAGTGAACCACAATATTTATTGTTAGTACCTGATACAATCTTACCTGACATAATAATATACTTCTTAAATGAATTTCAATCGTGCCATAACTAGCCATCGATGCCAACACTTTTTTGTTGAATTAAGCCTCACGTCATAGTTGAAAACATTTTTTCAGAATCTCTACAAACTATCAGGGTAGACCGTTACTATAATTAGTAACGGTCTACCCTGATAGTTTGTACATAAGATAAGTACATAAGTAGTAATATGTACATAATTAGTAATCTACTTATGTACATATTGAGTTTCTGTACCTATCCTCAGAACCTATCCTTCTGCAGCGAGGTGTGAGACAGGGAGACGTCATATCTCCGAAACTGTTCACAACTGATGATGGATGTTTGGATGTCTTCAAGGTTCTGGACTGGAGAGGCCAAGGTCAAGGTCAAGGTCTCTTACCTTTGATTTGCCGACGATATAGTGATCATGGCTAAGACTATGGAGGAACTCAGCGCAATGCTCGATGACCTCAGTAGAGCTTGCTATAGAGTGGGTCTTAAAATGAACATTGAACAAACCAAGGCCATGTTGTATGGCCATGTAATACCCACTCCTATCAAGATCGGAAACTCTACACTCGAAATTGTAGACGTCTACCTGGGACATACGGCCCAGTTAGATAGGTCTAACTTCGAGAAAGAGTTCCAAGGACCAAAGTTACATACATAGCCCGAAAAATTGCGTAACATAAGTGGCAGTGGGCAGGGGACATTGCTCGCAGAAGCGATGGTCGATTGGCCGAAAAGTTCTGGAGTGGCGACCGCGAAACGAAAGAAGATGTGTTGGAAGGCATCCCACTAGTTGTACAGATGACCTGGTGAGGGTGGCGGGAGTAAACTGGATGGTAGACGCACGGGACCGTTAAATGTGGCGACGCTTGGGGGAGCCCTATGTCCAGCAGTGGACGTCTTTCGGCTGAAATGATGATGATGTTCTACACGATTTTAAAAAGCGAGTCATAACTGGCGCTTGCTACATACATACATACTTAAACTCACACCTTTTTCCCATGGGGGTAGGCAGAAACTACAGAACGCCACCTGCTACGATCCTTTTATACTTCTTTTGCTTCACTCACTTTCATACAACTAGTCATACACACACAGTGCTTTCTCATTATTCATAAACTGATATTCAATACTTGCTAATGAATAAAATATATCTTTGTAGTTTACAAGGATCTTTCGGCGCACGGCCAAAATCGGTGGTTGGGCCGCCATCTTGTTTATTCGAAAAAATATTCACTAATATTTACGGCCCCAGTGCCTGATAATGACATTGAAACGTCGAGCAATCCTTGTAGAAATGTATTGTTTCCTTATTTATTAAACCTTCATTGTGTTGCCAATGCAACACTAGTTTCAATAAGGAAGCCCTTTGAAGTGTAATGTTTATAATTTTCTAACAAAAAGGTCCTTGACAACCAGTTAGTTTTATGTTGGCTCCTTCCGCCTTTATTCATTTTTATTGCCTTTTCCTCTATTAGCTGAGAGAGCTTTCCAACTTTCTAGGTTTTTTTTTAATGTAGGCTAGTCAACTCGACAGAAATATAGAAAATTTAATTTAGATTTTTTTATCATATAAAAAAATTGTAGGAGAATTGTGTAGAACTTTAATAGTGTTATTAAATTGGAAGTAGGTAATTTAAAAAGGCTACGTATCAAAACGTCCGATTCGCAAAACGACCTATGAGCGGAATTACCTATTTTCAAAATGACCTATGTTTTGATACGGAGTCTTTAATCAAATCAGCCTTTTACTGACGCACTGCAGGGCAAAGATCTTTTCTCAAATAGTTCAGGCAGGAATATTAAACACCACACTTGTTACAGGCAGGTTGACGATTTTAGACTTATATTGAATGTTCACGTCTCTTCATGATATTATCCCTTATTGATAACCATCACAGTAAAAAGTTCCTCATAGATAAAGGTTGTTCCACATAGTCTAGTCTTCTCCAAAACCTTGATAAACAGACCGTCTGCATCAACTAATATCGTCAAGTTTTATTTATCTCCACACGTGCACATTGTGTGGAATGTCCGTCTGATTCAATTTTATTAATGGACTTGGAAACTTGCCCCACTGACTGTGAACGCTACCATTCTATTTGTCGCGAGACGAGCATCTTGATGAGTGATTTCATAACCTATGCGCTTGTGTTTAGGTCTATATTTGTGGGACAACGCATCGTGTTTGTTGTAGGGTTGTTACAGAATAACAAACATTTTATATCGTATCTGTAGCTATGGTCCAGTAAACACTTTCAGCAGTGGCGAAAAATATTTTCTTCTTGAATAAAATAATCTAAATTCGTTTGGTTGAGACATTTCGAATAAAATTGCTGTTGCTGTGAGCATATAAGTTTGTTGCTAGACTATTTTCGCCCACTGAAAAATGGACTTAGAGTGTCACTTAAATAAGTCACCTTCCTGAATCAATTCCTTATACAATCTATACATAAAACTTGGCGCCATAGATCGGTCGGATATATAAAGATAGAATACGCTATCATTTCTTTAAAAGCAGCCTAGTGCTCAAACTCTATTTCACCACCAAAACACCAGTAGGTAGTATAGGTACAGTCAATTTAATCAACAAGTAACACCCCTACGTGTAAGACGAGTCGCCCCGCCCGCGAGACAGCATTGACTCATTCAGTCACATCATACAACGTGTCAACAAGGCCGACCCGCTTTCAGCGTTTACGATATTGCTTTTAGGTTAATTTACTTTATGATCATTCGATGCTTTCACATTCGATACTGAGGCTGTACTATAACGTGTCAACGCCATTATGATTACGCTGTGCTGTGTTGCTCCGTCTCTCTCTCTCACAGTGAAACCATGACAGTTTTGACTGGTCAGAGTATTTATGGCTGTGATGTTGACTGCCAGTTTTGGTTTTGTGAAATTTACGGCTGTTATGTTGACTGACAGTTTTTGTTTTGTGAAATTTACGGCTGTGATGTTGACTGACAGTTTTTGTTTTGTTATATTTACGGCTGTGATGTTGACTGCCAGTTTTGGTTTTGTGAAATTTACGGTTGTGATGTTGACTGCCAGTTTTGGTTTTGAGAAATTTACGGCTGTGATGTTGACTGCCAGTTTTGGTTTTGTGATATTTACGGCTGTGATATTGACTGCTAGTTGTGGTGTAATTACTGATTTGATTCATCTATTGAGGTTCTCTACCATCTTTCTTGGGTTGTTCATAAGTTATCAAATTAGATAAAATTAGAATAGATTACTGAATACTCTACTACTACTCTTACGGAATGAATTGTTTAGAGCCTCAGTTATATCAAGACTTAACATTGAAAAATCGATACCTAAGTACCTGTAACATTATTACATTATGCTAGAAATGGAACGTGCTTATGCAAAAGACGCGGGGACGCGCCGGAGATTAATGTGTAACTCTACCAGCGGGGTTTAATTACTAAACATTACAGTACCTGCATATGTACGCTGTTGATTCATCTGTTAATTCTATAATTCTTTGTTTCAGGATGTGTCGGTAGCCAGCACCGCCCATGCATGATGGCGGCAGTGAATTCGGTAAGCTTCGGGTTCTTGTTAGAAGGGTTATTTACGTCGCTAACACTTATTTACGTCGTCTGTAGTACTTATGTAACGTAGGAGGCAGAAACAGATATGAACAAAGGTACTTTTACCCTTTAGAGTAGGACTTGGAACCCCGTTTGCTTCATCTAAAATATTACAGATATTTATTTAAAAATCTCATCTCAATACTCACGTTATCATTGTATTTTTAACCGACTTCCCAAAAAGGAGGAGGTTCTATGTTCGACATTATGTTTGTTTTTTTTTTTTGTTTTCTTAGTTTATCTTGGATATAGCTTATAACGGTAAAGGAAAACATCGTGAGGAAACAGGTTTAAATTAACTATAAGGCCAGGGACTTATAGTTAGTCTATACTAATATTATAAAGAGGTAAAGTTTGTGAGTTTGTGAGTTTGTGACGTTGTAAGGGGTAATCTCTGGATCTACTGAACCGATTTTGAAAATTCTTGCACCGATAGAAAGCTACATTATTCCTGAGTGTCATAGGCTATAAAATATTTTCAAAAAAAATAGAGATCCTTATGAAAATTGCAATAATGTAACCCAAGGTAGCAAAATGTTGTCTGTAAAATACATTATTTGGCGTGCGCTGAGAAAACTATTGATGATAGATACAAATTAGTAGGTAGGGTAGGTAGGATAGGCAGGTTAGGCAGGGTAGGCAGAGTAGGCAGGGTAAGCAGAGTAGGCAATGTAAGCAGAGTAGGCAGGGTAGGCAGGGTAGGCATGGTAAGCAGAGTAGGCAGGGTAGGCAGGATAGGCAGGGTAGGCAGGATAGGCAGGTTAGGCAGGGCAGGCAGGGTAAGCAGAGTAGGCAGGGTAGGCAAGATAGGCAGGGTAGGCAGGAAAGGCAGGGTAGGCAGGGTAGGCCGGGTAGGCAGGGTAGGCAGGATAGGCAGGGTAGGCAGGAAAAGCGGGGTAGGCAGGATAGGCAGGGTAGGCAGGAAAGGCAGGGTAGGCAGGATAGGTAGGGTAGGCAGGGTAGGCTGGGTAGGTAGGGTAAGTAGAGTAGGCAGGGTAGGCAGGGCAGGCTGTGTAGGCAGGGTAAGCAGAGTAGGCAGGGTAGGCAGGGTAGGCAAGATAGGCAAAGTAGGCAGGAAAGGCAGGGTAAGCAGGGTAGGCAGGGTAGGCAGGGTAGGCAGGATAGGCAGGGTAGGCAGGATAGGTAGGGTTGGCACGGTAGGCATGGTAAGCAGAGTAGGCAGGGTAAGCATTGTAAGCAGAGTAGGCAGGGTAGGCAGGGTAGGCAGGAAAGACAGGTTAGGCAGGGTAGGCAGGGTAAGCAGAGTAGGCAGGGTAGGCAAGATAGGCAGGGTAGGCAGGAAAGGCAGGTTAGGCAGGGTAGGCAGGAAAGGCAGGGTAGGCAGGGTAGCCCGGGTAGGCAGGGTAGGCAGGTTAGGCAGGGTAAGCAGAGTAGTCAGGGTAGGCAGGGTAGGCAGGATAGGCAGGAAAGGCAGGGTAGGTAGGAAAGGCAGGGTAGGCTGGGTAGGCAGGATAGGCAGGGTAGGCAGGATAGGCAGGGTAGGCAGGATAGGCAGGGTAGGCATGATACGCAGGGTAGGCAGGAAAGGCAGGGTAGGCAAAGTAGGCAGGAAAGGCAGGGTAGGCAGTATAGGTAGGGTAGGCAGGGTAGGCAGGAAAGTCAGGGTAGGCAGGGTAGCCAGGGTAGGAGCAGGGTAGGCAGGGTAGGTAGGGTAGGCAGGGTAGGCTGGGTAGGCAGGGTAGCCAGGGGTAGGCAGGATAGACAGGGTGGGAAGGGTAGGCAGAGTAGGCAGGGTAGGCAGGGTAGGCAGGTTAGGCAGGCTAGGCAGGGTAGGCAGGGTAGGCAGGGTAGGCAGGGTAGGCAGGGTAGGCAGGGCAGGCAGGGTTGGCAGGGTAGGCAGGGAAGGCAGGGTAGGGGCAGGGCAGGCAGGGTAGGCAGGGTAGGCATGGTAGGCAGGATAGGCAAGGTAGGCAGGGTAGGCAGGGTAGCCAGGGTAGGTAGGCAGTTGACGGGAGCGAAGCCCCGAGGGTCAGCTAGTTTATTATAAGTTTGTGAAATTGCTGCAAGGCGTTCCGTTCCGTTCGTATATAGACAAACTAGCGGACGCCTCGCGGTTTCACCCGCGTTGTTCCCGTTCCCGTGGGAATACAGGGATAAAAAGTAGCCTATGTCACCCGGGGATAGTGTAGCTTCCCAATGGTGAAATAATTTTTGAAATCGGTCCAGTTGTTTTTAAGTTTATTCGTTACATACAAAAATGATTCCTCTTTATAATATTAGTATAGATAAATAAATTCATTAATTCACACCTGTAAACATTTGATAGTGATATCATCATGTAGGGTAAATGAAAAAAAAAAATACTTACTCACAATTTCGGCATTTAGAATTTGAATGGTTTTTTATTTGAGGATGAAAACCTATCATTTGGCATTATAACTCCAAACTTAATTCAGAAATCTACGATTAGTAAAATAATCAGTTAAATATGTACCTGAAATTATAGATAAAAATGCTCTTAAATATTTCCGAAATCCAACAATTCATCTACGAACAAATGAACATCGCAAACCCGATCCACTAAACTTACACAGAATTCACGATAGCAATATTAGAGTATTTCCAACCGGCCACAAAGCCGACACTAATCAACATAGCTCCTAAAATTCACTCCACGGCCATTGAAATACATGAATTAATAAAACCCGTATGTACAACATCGAACAGACAGATATCCAAATGAATTCAACATCGAACAGACGGATATTCCAATGAATTCAAACACTAAGCTTGGATATTACCATTGCAAAATGATTTTCATATTGCCACCTCTTGTGCTACAGGCTTAAAATTAATATCGTAAAATAGGCTGTTATTACACGAACGCACAGTAGTCATCTCATTAACAGGGTTCAATCCGTCGTGAATATCTGTCCATTATACAGTTCACTAATTGGCACCATTTTCGCTCCAAGACTCATTGCTCGCTATGTGATAAATTTTCGTCGGATACTTTGTAATTAAGGAGCCTTTTGACAAGATCGAGACGTGTTCTACATAACATCGTTTTTAGAAATTATCTCTTTAAAATATTTGATGATTTAATGATTTTAAATAGCTCGAAGTGGTTTAGAGGACTTCGAATAGATTATTGTGACAGAGGACCGTGATAAAGTGGTTTTTTATATTATTTATGATGTTATTAAATGTATTTTTACCCGACTGCCGAAGTAGGGTAATGTGTTTATCAGTCTATGTATGTATATATGTATGTTTGTTCCTATGTGGCGTTCTAGAGACCAAACGAGTTGGCCGATTTTGATGACTCTTACGTCAATCAATTCGTCATAACCCTGCGAGTGTCACTGCCTACATTAAAATTGGAAAAGAAAAAATGGCGGATCTTGGGCGCCATTTTGTGGGATTTTTTTTCCTTCCTATCCCATCGTGTGGGGTATCAAAATAAAAGGGTTTTAAGAGGTGATTTCAAAAATATATAACGCTTATATATTTAAATGTACCTAATTCTAAAAAAAAAACTAAAAAGTTGTAATTTTTTTTAAATCTCTTTTTCCATTTTAAATTCGATAAACATCTGTTATTTTTTAATTTTGTAATGGAAGAAGACAACCATGTATAAACTATGTTTATTCCTATAGAAAATCATGTTAGATAAGGGCGTCATTTTGAGACACTAGATTATTCTTGACGACAAAATAAAACACCTGATTTTATCACCTGCTGTACAAATAAAATCGTAGTGCTACATTCTCATAACATAGGAATAAAAATATACTTTCGAGATGACCTCCATTTCTTCACTACAAAACATGTTTTCCTCTCAGGAAAACAGTAACATTATCTAGTATATATAATTTATACAGAGTTTCTTGGCGGCTAGGAAAATGCCGCCTCTTACCTAGACAACGTTCCACACATAGCCAAAGTTTTCTAATATTCATAAATACAAAGGTATCTGGCTTCAGTTGAGCGTAGTTACGATTGGTAGATATGTACTTAATAAAATTGAAGTGGAACCGCTTTTATGTGTCATAGTATGGTTACAGATAATACAATACCAGTATACAGATGCCTCATCCTATACAAAGAAACCGTGCCGACGTAACTAGCGTTTTTCTTCTGATTAAACTGATTATTTTTCTAAGAACATCGATCACGTTTGGTTCCGTTCTACGGATATACACGGTGTTAGCAGCGAATTGCAAGTAAAATGGTTTACTCGGTTCGTAAATATTTTTTTATTAAATATAGCAACGATTTGTTTTATAGTTGTTTGCACGTTTTTACAGTTTCATTGTACCGAAATGGGTTACAAAGCAAATAAAAAATTCGAATGGTCATAAATTTAATTCTGCGCCATCTATTGGTATCAATTCTAAATGATCCATTCAAACAATCTTTGAAAATGTGATAAGGATAGTTAATTAAATAAGAGCATACATTTTTTTAAGATCATCTCTAGATAATCTTAATAATTCACAAAACTCATTATCAAATCAAAGCTTATCACGCCATCTAGTGCAGTTTATTTGAACCTAATTTTATTTCTTCGCGTTGGGTGCCCGTAGCATTTTAGAAACAAAGCGAAATGTTTGCTGTCCTTTACAGAAACCCTATCAAAACTGATAGCCAAATAAAAAAGTTATACCTCAAAACTGTACCTCGAAATACTTCAAAGAATCGGAAAACCACATCCAAATTACGAGGGATAGCCTCGCTCGTATCGAATCAGCTAAACAGGCCCGCTCCACACCTCTCACTGTTTTATCTCCTATTTTTTCCCGCCATAAGGCTCGTTCAGAGCTTAACAGCCGTCGATTGAGGTACGTAACTGCGAGTTGGCTCATCACTGCTCTCTCCCAGGTACACCGTGACCAGATTAAAAGGATCCCTTCGAACCATTTTTTTAACAGTTTCCGAGGCCATTTTACTCTGGCATGGTTATAATGGTACCCTTGTTGGACGTTCTACCATGGACGCCTTCCAAATCGCATCGCATTTGAATAGCAACTGCAGTTCGGCGATATTCGTTTAGCTTTTATCGATCTATATCTGAGCATTCTTTATTGAACTGCCAACGTTTATATTCTTGAAATTTGACAAATTAGCCTATATATACGATAATTTTATGCTTAAATTATTCAGGTCTAATAAAAGTTTATTTATTGGTAATAAGCAATAGCAAATATTCCTCTCAGTAGCAAAATGTAAATATTTGATTAGAAATCGTTTGGTCGTAAGTTATATGAGTCAATAGTAGGGAAGCAAACTGTTCGCTTCAGTGAACGATTTCGGTTGTAGTAAAAGCTAATGATGCCTATTTGGAACCGAATATTTATTTTATTTTACATCCAAAGAAAATATTGGAACCTTCCACTGGAACATTCTACCTTTTTTGACTAGGTACACATTTTTTAACACACTTCAAACAAATAAGTTGATTTTTAAAAGCGTGTTTGTTTATTTTAACCGACTTCCCAAAAAGGAGGAGGTCTATGTTCGACATTATGTTTGTTCTTTTTTTCTTGTGTATGTTCACCGATATCTCCGTCAATTGTGGCCCGATTTTAAAAATGATTTTTTGTTTGAAAAGTATGTTTCGAAATTGGTCCCATTTTAATTTGATGAAGATCTGATGAAGAACTTCGGAGATATACAAATAGATCTCTTCAATACATAACGGCAAATCTCTCGGGATTGCTGCAATCGCATGTCTGTTTATTTCTTATACCATTTCATATCATAACATCACGCCAGGTCGCTCTTAAGGGGTAAGCAGATCTCTCATTTCACCGGTTATGTTCAAGTTTCATGAAATCTATTCTGGCGTTATAGTTACCTTACTAACTTGCCTATTACGTAGGTAAAATTAAAAAGTGAAAAATAAAAAACTTTTTTGCAAAAAAATACTACCGACTTCCAAATACAAAACTATTATGAAAAATAACTGTATTTTTTGAAGTCGGTGTACATAACGCAAAAAAATCCGACACCGACTTCAAAAAATAAAGTTATTTTTCACTTTGTAGTTTTGTATTTGGAAGTCGGTAGTATTTTTTTGCATAAAGTTTTTTTTATTCATTTCAGACAAAACAAGTCCATAACACAATTACACTCATAAACATTAAAATAACAGACTTGACTTTGACTTTGAATGTGAAAAAGATATTAAAATTGTCAAAAAATATTAAAATTATTACAAAAGATTGTCACAAAGAAAAATAATTAATATTAAAATTCGGGTACATTGCACATCCATCGTTTAAGTTGATATTTATACACAATCGTTTAACATAAGTTTCAAGACATGATAGCTGTCTTAACATAACGTAGCAATATAGCATTAAATATTTGTTCTATATTCAACGATTCTAATAACCATAAATAATAATAACAGGTGCTAACCAGCGGACCGGAATCTCGTTTATGAACGGTAACTGAAAATCATAAGAACCTCTGCCAAGCGGCGGTAGTTACACACTTTTAGTTCCAGTTCAAACTCGAAACAATATCATCTAATCAATTGGCTCGTTATATTTCAGTAATTTTCTGGTTTTTGGAAGGAAATGAAACGCTTCATTAATAACTTTATTCATTTATTTATTCTCGTAGGCCAATATCAGTAATGGAACGGATAGTTTGTTTGGACGGATACCAGGATACCCGGTATCCGGACGGATAGCTACTTACTGTCCAGTATCTGTCTGGACACAAAAATAAGGCCGGATATACTTGATATTCAGATATCATAATAAGGGTTAAAACAGAGTCTACCGGTTTCTGTATTTCCTAATAGCTACAACCTGGGAATCTTCAAGTCAAGAGTGAATAGGTTTCTTCTAGGCAAGCGTGCTTCATCATCGACCACATCATCGCTTACCATCAGGTGAGATAGTGGTCAAGCGCAAGCCTACCAAATATTCCAATATTTGTTTTAACCCTTATTAACAGCGAATTTGTTGTGCGTACAGATCCGAACATTTTTACCTTGGGGTGCATTGTTTTTCACTCTCAAAGTCACAGACAAACCAAACTGAATGAAAATCTGTAATCATTTAAATTTAATAAAAAAAACTTTTTGCAAAAAAATACTACCGACTTCCAAATACAAAACTATAAAGTTTTCACTTTATAGTTTTGTATTTGGAAGTCGGTAGTATTTTTTTGCAAAAAGTTTTTTTATTTTTCACTTTTTAGTTGTACGTGCCTAATAGGCAAGTTAGTAAGGGAACTATTTCGCCAGAATAGATTTCATAAAACTTGAACATAACCGGTGAAATGAGAGATCTGCTTACCCCTTAAGAGCGAACTAGCGTGATGTTATGTTATGAAATGTTATAAACAACAAACAGACATGCGATTGCAGCAATCCCGAGAGATTTGCCGTTATTTATTGAAGAGTTCTGTTGTATATCTCCGAAGTTCTTCATCAGATCTTCACCAAATTAAAATGGGACCAATTTCGGAACATACTTTTTCAAACAAAAAAAGAATTTTTAAAATCGGTCCACAATTGACGGAGTAATCGGAGAAAATACAAAAAAAAAAAAAAAAAAAAACAAACTTGAAGTCGAACATAGAACCTCCTCCTTTTTGGGAAGTCGGTTAAAAGGTACATATACACGTCCTAGTACCCCACTTTCTTAATCCCAGAAACAATAAGATAGAAGACACACTTCTAGAAACCCGAAATGCTCGTAAATGTCTTAGATTCAATTGTCAATCCCGGAGTTGTAGCTGTGTGGCTGTAAAGAGATCTGTGGCCTCCGAACTTCGCTAAGACTTTAGTACTGGATCACCGCAGTCGTATAAATCCGTCTTTCGTTATTACCCTACTAGTCGGTTACATGAGATAGTCTTGAAGTATAAATGAGACAAGCTGTACACTACTGTACAGGGCTTGGAAAGTTAGTCGTGCCGTGAGATGCGGTGTGATAAGTGAGCACAGTATTCCGTGATGACTGTGATGTATAAAAATAGTATCCATTGGCAATTAATTATAATGCTAGACTGCTTAATTGCTCAACCATTTAATATAGATTTTCTTTAAAGAGCGTTTTAATGTTCCCACTGATGGGACACAGGCTTCCTCTGTGTGAGAGGAAATAGGCCGTAATTCACCACGCGGGCCCAGTCCTGGTTGGTGTATGTCACATGTCTTTGAATTTTTGGTTCTAGGTCATGCCGGTTTCCTCACGATGTTTTCCTTCACCGTTTTTGAGAGCAGTGGTGATGAAATAATTTGCACAAACTTATACAACGGCTCTTGGCCATCGGCTTCTGTAAAAAAAACTACATATGTCAGCCATTGGCTAACAATTTATTTAAATAAATGTTTTTTTTGTATGCTAGCTAAGCATATTATAGGAAGAGTTTTACTCTAGAAATCCATATATTCAAACCACATGTTATTTGGTAAAACTTCCTGTGCCCTCATTGCAAAAGGTTGTATGAACCGTAGCGTTCTAATGTTTGACTTATTCATACTTTATCTATAGCATACAGCTCCATTTATTGGAAGTGATATAACTTCATAGCTTTATATCGAATTTTACAGTTTGATAGTGCTTTACATTCATAACATGTAGAAGGGGTATTTACCGCTAAAGGTACAAGTTGGTAGCCGACGCAGTAGACACGCAGCAGCAGCTGCAGACGACGTGTCGTCACTTCATGTCAACGACATGTCGTTGCGTCCTGTCACTGCAGTCATGATTTCGAACCCGACTGCAGACGACAGCGCTGTATTCCTATTGGTTCTTAGTATTCCGTGAGACAAAATGTCTGACTACAATCACTCACTACTAGTTACTACTGATAAGCGGTCGGGCGACACGTCGTCTGCGATCGTGCGACGTGTAGTAGGGAGACGTGTCACTAGCTGCGGATGGTATTTTATAGAAATACATAGAAACCAGTAGTGTCGCTCAGACTCGTCGTCAGCTGCTGCTGCGTGTCTACTGCGTCGGCTACCAACTTGTACCTTTAGCGGTAAATACCCCTTCTACATGTTATGAATGTAAAGCACTATCAAACTGTAAAATTCGATATAAAGCTATGAAGTTATATCACTTCCAATAAATGGAGCTGTATGCTATAGATAAAGTATGAATAAGTCAAACATTAGAACGCTACGGTTCATACAACCTTTTGCAATGAGGGCACAGGAAGTTTTACCAAATAACATGTGGTTTGAATATATGGATTTCTAGAGTAAAACTCTTCCTATAATATGCTTAGCTAGCATACAAAAAAAACATTTATTTAAATAAATTGTTAGCCAATGGCTGACATATGTAGTTTTTTTTACAGAAGCCGATGGCCAAGAGCCGTTGTATAAGTTTGTGCAAATTATTTCATCACCACTGCTCTCAAAAACGGTGAAGGAAAACATCGTGAGGAAACCGGCATGACCTAGAACCAAAAATTCAAAGACATGTGACATACACCAACCAGGACTGGGCCCGCGTGGTGAATTACGGCCTATTTCCTCTCACACAGAGGAAGCCTGTGTCCCATCAGTGGGAACATTAAAACGCTCTTTAAAGAAAATCTATATTAAATGGTTGAGCAATTAAGCAGTCTAGCATTATAATTAATTGCCAATGGATACTATTTTTATACATCACAGTCATCACGGAATACTGTGCTCACTTATCACACCGCATCTCACGGCACGACTAACTTTCCAAGCCCTGTACAGTAGTGTACAGCTTGTCTCATTTATACTTCAAGACTATCTCATGTAACCGACTAGTAGGGTAATAACGAAAGACGGATTTATACGACTGCGGTGATCCAGTACTAAAGTCTTAGCGAAGTTCGGAGGCCACAGATCTCTTTACAGCCACACAGCTACAACTCCGGGATTGACAATTGAATCTAAGACATTTACGAGCATTTCGGGTTTCTAGAAGTGTGTCTTCTATCTTATTGTTTCTGGGATTAAGAAAGTGGGGTACTAGGACGTGTATATGTACCTTTTAACCGACTTCCCAAAAAGGAGGAGGTTCTATGTTCGACTTCAAGTTTGTTTTTTTTTTTTTTTTTTTGTATTTTCTCCGATTACTCCGTCAATTGTGGACCGATTTTAAAAATTCTTTTTTTGTTTGAAAAAGTATGTTCCGAAATTGGTCCCATTTTAATTTGGTGAAGATCTGATGAAGAACTTCGGAGATATACAACAGAACTCTTCAATAAATAACGGCAAATCTCTCGGGATTGCTGCAATCGCATGTCTGTTTGTTGTTTATAACATTTCATAACATAACATCACGCTAGTTCGCTCTTAAGGGGTAAGCAGATCTCTCATTTCACCGGTTATGTTCAAGTTTTATGAAATCTATTCTGGCGAAATAGTTCCCTTACTAACTTGCCTATTAGGCACGTACAACTAAAAAGTGAAAAATAAAAAAACTTTTTGCAAAAAAATACTACCGACTTCCAAATACAAAACTATAAAGTGAAAACTTTATAGTTTTGTATTTGGAAGTCGGTAGTATTTTTTTGCAAAAAGTTTTTTTATTAAATTTAAATGATTACAGATTTTCATTCAGTTTGGTTTGTCTGTGACTTTGAGAGTGAAAAACAATGCACCCCAAGGTAAAAATGTTCGGATCTGTACGCACAACAAATTCGCTGTTAATAAGGGTTAAAACAAATATTGGAATATTTGGTAGGCTTGCGCTTGACCACTATCTCACCTGATGGTAAGCGATGATGTGGTCGATGATGAAGCACGCTTGCCTAGAAGAAACCTATTCACTCTTGACTTGAAGATTCCCAGGTTGTAGCTATTAGGAAATACAGAAACCGGTAGACTCTGTTTTAACCCTTATTATGATATCTGAATATCAAGTATATCCGGCCTTATTTTTGTGTCCAGACAGATACTGGACAGTAAGTAGCTATCCGTCCGGATACCGGGTATACTGGTATCCGTCCAAACAAACTATCCGTTCCATTACTGATATTGGCCTACGAGAATAAATAAATGAATAAAGTTATTAATGAAGCGTTTCATTTCCTTCCAAAAACCAGAAAATTACTGAAATATAACGAGCCAATTGATAAGATGATATTGTTTCGAGTTTGAACTGGAACTAAAAGTGTGTAACTACCGCCGCTTGGCAGAGGTTCTTATGATTTTCAGTTACCGTTCATAAACGAGATTCCGGTCCGCTGGTTAGCACCTGTTATTATTATTTATGGTTATTAGAATCGTTGAATATAGAACAAATATTTAATGCTATATTGCTACGTTATGTTAAGACAGCTATCATGTCTTGAAACTTATGTTAAACGATTGTGTATAAATATCAACTTAAACGATGGATGTGCAATGTACCCGAATTTTAATATTAATTATTTTTCTTTGTGACAATCTTTTGTAATAATAAACTTTATCTATAGCATACAGCTCCATTTATTGGAAGTGATATAACTTCATAGCTTTATATCGAATTTTACAGTTTGATAGTGCTTTACATTCATAACATGTAGAAGGGGTATTTACCGCTAAAGGTACAAGTTGGTAGCCGACGCAGTAGACACGCAGCAGCAGCTGACGACGAGTCTGAGCGACACTACTGGTTTCTATGTATTTCTATAAAATACCATCCGCAGCTAGTGACACGTCTCCCTACTACACGTCGCACGATCGCAGACGACGTGTCGCCCGACCGCTTATCAGTAGTAACTAGTAGTGAGTGATTGTAGTCAGACATTTTGTCTCACGGAATACTAAGAACCAATAGGAATACAGCGCTGTCGTCTGCAGTCGGGTTCGAAATCATGACTGCAGTGACAGGACGCAACGACATGTCGTTGACATGAAGTGACGACACGTCGTCTGCAGCTGCTGCGTGTAGTTGGTTACCAACTTGTAGCTTAATATTTTGACTGGGAATCATATAGTTCTGACCCAAAGTATTACTGTGTCAAAATTATGAAGAATTAAACTAACGAGTAGGCATAGCTTCAATTAAGGAGTCATCTTCTATTCAAGACAAAGTCATATCCTACCAGCGATAACAATGTCAAAGCCCAAAATGATTGAGATTGGCCACGTGATATTTGGGTACTTAGTAGACATTTTATTAATCATTGCGTCTGGTACTTCTGTTCAAGACAAGGTGGCATACTACCAGCGATAACAATGTCAAAGCCCAAAATGATTGAGATTGGCCACGTGATATTTGGGTACTTAGTAGACATTTTATTAATCGTTGCGTCTGGTACTTCTGTTCAAGACAAAGTGACTTCCTACCAGCGATAACAATGTCAAAGCCCAAAATTATTGAGATTAGCCACGTGATATTTCGGGGCTTAGTAGACAATTTGTTGATCGTTGCCTCTGGTACTTTTGTTCAAGACAAAGTGACTTCCTACCAGCGATAACAAAGTCAAAGCTCAAAATTATTCAGATTTGCTACGTGATATTTGGGTAATTAGACATTTTGTTGATCGTTGCCTCTGGTAGAAAGTCTTTTATTTTCTAGGCATCTTCTATCATCATTATTTTCGCAACCTAAGTATTAACCTATATACCAACCTCAGGGTAAGTAAGGGTCATTTTCCCATTTCAATCGCAAAAATGTTTTCCAAAATCCAAATTTTATTCATGTCTTATTCCTTCTGTTTCCACTCTGTGTCTCACAGGCTGTGATACCAGTGTTCAACGTTTTACGAACCATTTAATTTTATCGAATGCAATGTAATACAGAGTGTTATGAATCAGCTGGGAGTCAATATACCGCGCACATATGGTACGCGTTACCCACGTGTCAGCCTCATTTATTTTTTTGCTGTCCGTATGTTTTTGTGTTTGATTTATGCTGGCCTTAGTGTCAGTCGGCCAAATGAAACCAGTATCAGATTTCTTTTCAAATCCACGCTCCATTGCTGTTTAACCTTAGGTATTTCTGAACGGTATGCAAAGAACTGAACGATGTACGTTGAAGTTGATATTTCGATTTTTATTTCCGTTCCGTTTTTAGAAACTGATGATAGCAGTGCGTTAACGTGTGGCGGAATTTATAGCTGATTTATTCTTGGCTTTGTTTGATACATGTTGTAAACTAAACATAATCGTGATTACATAGGTCGTCATGGATACGTTAGAACTTGTGATTGTTCTCGTATTGTGTTATTTTCTTGTGATTTATTTATTTACAAAAGGTCCTAGGAAAGGTTTCAGTCATCATAACAAACTGTCAAACGCCACAGCCCGCCAAAGCACGGCTTTTCATGTAGAACACATCCGTTCTATATTTTATTTAGTTTTGTTTGATAATAATATTCTACTCGACGTGGTTTGTTTGGATTTATAAATTAATTAATTGTCGAATGCACAGAGGGGAAAACATAAGCTTTGTAAGTCTTGTAGCAAAAAATGTTACCTGCATTTATAAAATAAACACAATGAAATTACGTTAAAAACTACATAGCGACTAAAGCCTTTCCTTTGTTTTATTTCAAAAGAGGACAATGGAAACGGCGAATACAAGTAAAATTTAAAAATTTAAAAAACCCCCGACACATTTATCTTGCGAAAACATCCCGATTCAAACAGTAAAACGCCCATAACTTTTGAACGGCTGAACCGTTTTTTTTTTAAACATAGCTAAGAACACTCTCGACACAATCACCTTTCCAACAAAAAAAAACTAAATCAAAATCGGTTCATCCGTTGAGGCGCTATGATGCCACAGACAGACACACAGATACACAGATACACAGATACACAGATACACAGATACACAGACACACAGATACACAGATACACAGCAACACACCTCAAACTTATAACACCCCTCTTTTTCCGTCGGGGGTTAAAAATAGGTAGAAACAACGCAAAAACATCACGCTGACAATCTGTATCTAAAAATAAAAAAGCAAGGAACTTTGTTTATATCCTTCTTCGAGACTAAGGAATAAAAAAAAAGCATAAAAACATCCTGTAGGTACGTACTTAAGATAATGTTTTACAACTTATCAGTTAAATCAAACAGCGTTTCGCCATTTAAAATGCATAAAAAGGGAAAAAGGGGCCAAGTTTCGCAGTTTTTCGGAGTTCTCCGCCGGTTCGGATCGAACGGGATTAGGCTAATGAGTGCCGGATTCCGTCCATAAAATATACAAGACATGTCCTGAGCTCGATACCGGCAAATATTTAATGAAAATGGAATCAAGGGTTCCGGGTTGTTTATGTTTAGAATTGATTAAAAGTTCATTTGTTTCACGTTCGTTCTTTATTCAAATTAAATATACCTTTATTTTTTTTATTGATTTAGGATCACCAACGAGTATACATAACAAAAAATATACAAATTGAAAAACATTAGCATGTTATGCACACTCAATTATAGGTAACCACAGCTTAAACTGAATTATAGGTAACCACATGCTCTACATAAAAAAATAATACATATTTATTTAATTAAATTAAAATCAAAATAACACTGAAATACAACTAGATTCAATTAATGTTTAGATTAAGGTTATGTCAAATTAGCACTAAATATAGACTATGTCAAATTAGATCATAACAATAAAAATACAGGAGACAAATAAAATAAAAAAATACAGATTATGTCAAATAAAATTTAAATTAAATCAAATGGAAATATAAATAATGTCAAATTAAAATAAATCGAATTAAAATATACTATGTCAAATTAAATTAATAATTAGATTAAATTAAATGATTTGCAATATAATGGATAAAATTTAAATCAACATTAAAATACAGATTGATAGCAAAAGTCAATTTTATTAGAAGTCAAATGTTCTCTGCCTGAAATCACATTATACCTACGTCATGAAAAAGAAAAAAAAACCGTGAGGTACAATAAAAATGTTTCCAAAAACTAGCAACAACGATGCATTCATGACAAAATTAGTCACTTCATTTTAATGTGTACAATAAACAGTTCATTGGTACCTAATAAAGAGTTTAGTGGCAATTCGCGCGACGTTCGAACCTCCCAAAATAACCGTGTTGTGTGTAACATCCCCATTTTCAAGGAATATTACTCACATAATAATAAAACCAGTGAGAATGCCATGTGGTTCCGTAGCCGAAAATATAATATCACTTCATATTTTTATTGAATTGTGTGTGCATTGAGTTGAGATTATATAAAAATATGAAGGGTCTGAAATTGGTTTCTGTCTGACACGTTTTAACAAGTGATTGATTACTTTTAGAGCCTTGGCGAACTTTGTACATTGAAGTTTAATGTTTAATAACATAAGTGCACTTGCAAATCTTGCAACTATTCAAGGCTGATTGATGTATGCTCACCAAGTTTACTACAGACTGATATTGCGTGTCTCTATGCAGTGGCGTAGCTAGCATGTGTGGCACCCGGTGCGCATAATTGTGGTGTCACGCAAGAATGAAATCGTCAAACAAAATTCGCGAAAAAAATGAGCAATGAAACAGGCGATAAGCAACGTCTATTTCAGGGGATTCCTCAATCATAGTTAGTGTAGTAAGGCTTGTTGACTTCTGTAACACAGGTTTTTACCTGGCTCAGAAGTCAGGGCTTCAATTATTCTGGTGTAAACAATTTATTTGTCAATAAACTATTTGATTTGATATCAAATAATACGTGCATTTATAAATAATCACAATTGATAAATTAAATTATTTTGTTAGGATAACTTGATTAAAATAGCTTCAAACCCAAATTATTTAGCAGGTGCGGACCGCCCCCGAGGCCCCCTCTAGCTACGCCACTGTCTCTATGTGTATGAACTTTGCTGGAAACAATGAAACTTTATTAGACAATATATTACTAATAAACTCTGCTAATTGTGGTTTTGAACAGCATGTTGTGAACAGCCGACGAAACATTCCAACGCTGTTCAAAAATATGTATGTACATACTGAATAGTTGTGTGTCGATATCTCTTCCACCTTGATATTTATATTTATTTTTATGATGGCTGTTCACGACGCGTCACACGACACGATCAAATGTGGTCACGATTCAGTGCTCCATATATTAGTAAAGGCCGTTTGTTCATTACACGAAACCGCACCACACGCGACACGATTTTCAAACGGTTTATTCGGCTAAATCGTCGATGCCGCTATGTCGTCGCGACTTATTTGCAGTGACAATTTAGCGGCTGCACAAAACAAGTATGAGCTTGTTGACGACACGACACACCGCACCGCACGGTTCACGCGTGGTTCGTCACTCACGCGCTTATAGAACAATACAAATGCACTGCAGTGTCGTTGCAGAATCGTGTCTAGTGAACAAACGAACGGAAGACCGAACGTCTGCAGTGTCGTGTGTTAAAATCGAGACCGCAAATCGTGTTGTGCGGTATCTCGTAAACAAACGACCTTAATCTGTCACCAACATCGTTGTTTCGAACTATAAAACATTTTCTGACTACACAAAACTTAAACAATGTTTTTTTACATAATTAACTCAAAATAAAAAGCCATTAAAATTCTGTTTTTGGACCAGTAGAACGAGGAAACGACTGAGTGAGATTCTAATATTCTAGGGCTACAACACTGGACCCTTTTGTAACGGGTAATATAAGGCATTCTAGGGCTCAAGTGGACCCAACGGAAATTTAATCTGACTGAGGACCCTTTTGTTTCAAGAAATTCTGTCCTTAGATAAATGTCGGTAAAGTAGGTACAGGAATGAATGAATATTTCAATTTAATTAAAAATACGAGCAGAAAATGTTGTTTTCTCCCGATTGCACACTTAAAGGACACTCTTATCAAATCTTAATGGCCCTCCAGTGTTTTGTTTTGATTGGCGTAGTGACCCGAATTTGTACCGGTGTGTTTTTAACCGGCTCGAAAAAGGAGTCATTATTTTTCTGTATTTAATTACCATTTTGCGGAAATATTTGTTTCTGTGGTGACGTTATTCTTATAGATAAAATCATGCTTAGCTCAAAGATATATTAGTATAATGAATTAAACATATTATAACATATTAAACGTTACAAGGACTGGTCAACTGACAATTTGTGACAACTTTTCATAGCCTAAGACTTACCTCTACCAAGTAAAGTTTAAAAAACCCCCGACACATTTTATTTCAATCTACATAATGTATCTAGTAGTAGACACGTTTCGATCGACAATCTATTGAACAAGTAATATTTCACGATATCTTGTGAAAACACCTTAATACAAATAGTAAAACGCCCATTACTTTAGAACGGCTGAACCGATTTTCCTCAAACAGAAGAACACTCTCGATAAAGTAACCTTTCAAAAGAAAACAAAATCAAAATTGGTTCATCCATTTAGGAGCTATGATGCCACAGATAGATACAAAATTACATAAACACACAGGTACACACGTCAAACTTATAACGGCCTCTTTTTCCGTTCGGGTTCAAAAACAAAATCGTATGTGTGAAAAAGTAAATTTATTGTTACAGTTCTTTAGACTTTCAATACTATCAGACATTTTATATAGAACGAAAACTACTTTAAAATTGAGTAACCAACACAACTAAATTGATCAACAATTTCCAGTGATCCGTGTTGATCATAGTTCAAGATATATAAAAAGCAATTCCCTACCCACCTACGCAATGAATTTCAAACTGTTATTTGTTTAGAATGAAAGCAAAACTTAAATAAAGGCAACCTTTATACAGGCTTCATTAATTGGCTTTATTTTTGGTATAATAAGTACTTAAGTCTATTCAAGTAGCTATATTGAACGAGGATTCGTGAAAATAACTGTAGCAGGTAGCTGGTCCTTATTAATTGTATTTTCAAATAAATAGGTTAGAGGTAAACTAAAATAGATTAGATTATTTGCTATGAGGCTGGCTGGTTTGAGTAGCTTGGAAGCAGCTCTTCAGTAAATCCGTCGAAGCTTACGGGAACGACCTCCAGCAATGAAGACAACGAAGAAGAATAAAAGAGACATGGCATGACATGACCTTACCGACCCTTGTAGAGATTTAAGTTTGTTGATGGCAACACAAAGTTATTTTATTTGCTGTTTAGTCTGTTATAATATATTATCTGTGTAAGGAACTGACATACGCCCCCTTCTCTATATCCTGTGTCTTTGACCAACACGTTTCATGTGAGTTATAGAAAAATATTAATAAAACTAGCAAATTGTATCAATTACCAGTCAAATCCAGATTTTTCCAAAAATTTGACAAATCCAGATTTTTTACTTTTTATAAAGTTTTTAATCAAATCCTATCCTCATCTGATAAAAATATGAAAGTCAGTCCTTACATATTCTGAGGCTTTTAAATCAATCACACCTCAACGGCTAAACGAATGCAGATGAAACTTGGCCATGGGTGTACCATGTCTTGGGCATGGGATAGTTTTTTTTTTTATCTCGGTTGTGTCGGGTGATTTCTCTGGCTGCAGCAAGTTCTCTCATGCAAGCAAGTCCTCTCAAGTGAGTGATAAATGAAACGTGAAATAAAAAAATACAAAACCACCGACATAACACCTCAAAAAAGCAAAAAATATGCCTCATACTCGTGTCGGGGAACCACCAACGTTTACAGTAGTTTATTTTGTTTACTTAGTGGTTCCCCGACGCGAGTATGGGGCTTATTTTTGGGGAAAACCCGGATTCAAAGATAAAAATACGAATTACTTTTGAACGGTTGAACTGATTTTAATCAAACATAGCTAAGAACACTCTCGACAAAGTCACCTTTCAAAACAAAAAAAAAACGAATTGAAAATCGGTTCATCCGTTTGGGAGCTATGATGCCACAGACGGCCACACAGACACACAGATATACAGCAACGCACGTCAAAGTTATAACACCCCTCTTTTTCTGTCGGAGGTTAAAAAATTTGGTTAAAATAAAGTTGTTTACAATGACTTTAGTAATGGCTTCTCGACCGATACCAATGCCTATGTAAAATAGCACAGTATTCTTCGTTTCATGTTCTCAACGAGGCTTAATTTACATCCCCTCCTGGTTAAGTCACTAATGACAGCTGGGCTCAACTGCTTATTTCTCCAAGGAGCACTGAAAGGCTTCCAAAACCCTGTAGGTACTCAATTCAGACGATGAATTATATCGGATAGAATTTTGAATACACTCAATAAGACGATTTAAGTCAAAGATAATATAACAATGGTCATAAAAAATCATTACCTTTACTAATAACTCACACGTTATTCTAATTTCTTCTAATACACGTAGGTTTGCAAGTAATCAATTTAGATTAGGTACCTAATTCTAAAAGAGATATGCTATATTTTTCATGTGAAAAAATGTTATGTATTTATTTATTTTATTATTAATAAACTGACTGTATAATAACAAAAATAGAAAATACATCAAGACAATACAGTACAAAGGAACTGCTTATTTCTTAAGAAATTTCTACCAGCCGACCCGCGAAACGAAATGAAGAAGAAATGAAGACAAATAGTGTCTGAACAGGAATAGAAGAAAAGTGAACGACTAACCTAAGATATAAAAAGATACAAATAATAGTGTAAGTGATATATAATCAAATAAAAATATAACTCTTAAATATATATACATAATTATTTTTACAAAGATCAGATTTGAGAGGAAAGATAATGCTGTTTTAATCGCTTTTTAAAAAGCGAGATAGTATCTAGATTCCTGACGCTAGGCGGTGAGTTTCACAATGTTATAGCATGGACAGAGAAGGAATGCGAATAAATACCTGTTTTTATGAGGATGAGATTTAAGGAGGCATCTAAGAAGTGACCAACAAAATGAATCTCTAGAGCGAACGTAAGAAAATCGCTCACGCAGGTAGGAAGGATAAGACGGGTATGTTCTATGTAACTAGATATATTCGTGTTTGTAATCGCTTTCCGTGCCAGAATGACATGCATGGCAAGAGCTCCACGATTTTCTTATATTTAATGTTATCTACCTACCTATTCAAGCCAAATAAACTACTATTAAGCTATTGCATAGCTTCTATCGCGGGCCTTGAGCGCGGGGACCGAATCCAGAAATTCCGTAACGAAAAAACCTCATGCTCCCCACTCCGACGGGCACGGCGGTGATACTTTGACTTTTAATAATGTTTTTGAATTCTGTGGAATCTGAGTGGTGAGGGGCAGGGGGGCGAGGGGGGGGAGGTTTGTTGCACGTGTTTTCGATTTCCGTGTTGGTATTTTTAGAATGAAAATTTTTTTTGCGGGGGGAGGTAAACGGTTAAGGGGGGGGGGGGTAAATCCTATCTTGTTCTCCTGGATGGAGTAGCTGTGGGCAGGGGGGCAATTTTTTTGTCAGAAATGCGCTAACTCCAACCGTTTCTGAGATATGAGGGTTTTAAAATTTTTGTTGGTCGTAATTTTTTTGCCTTTTATCGGTCTCTCTGAGCTGTTTCTGTGACAATAGTGATCAATGTGGACCTTATGCTAATGAGAATAAGGGTCACTTTTGCTTGTCAAAGAAAAGCGACCTTATTTCAATGTGAATAAGGGTATTTTTGTTTTGTTTTTTAGAGTTTTATTAATCGTAAATAAATGCGGGTTTGGCTCGCTACGTTTTCGAGTTTTTAACGTTTTTAATTTTTTTGACGCATTTTCCAGGACTGGATCTAGAATAAATGCTATGCAATAGCTTAACCGCGGCAGTCCCCGAGTGCCACATGACTTTTTTTTTTCTTTAAATACAGTGACGATTTGTTTTATAGTATTTTTTGCACGTTTTTACAGTTTCATTGTACCAAAATGTGTTACAATACAAATTTATAAAATCGGTTGGCAAGCCTCAGATATTTAAACCCGCGCCATCTATTGGAATAAATTTTAAGTTATCCGTTCAAATAATCTTTGATATATGAATTAAGAGTCCAATATGCCATAATTTTGTGCTTATGCGAGTAAACAAGAACATAAAATTTTTGAGATCAATTCTAGAAAATGTTAATTTTACACACAATTCAATAACAAAGCGATGTATATCGCGTCATCTAGTGACATTTATTTGAACCAAATTTTCCTTGATTGCGCTGGGACTTCGTGACACAGTTAATTCAATAACTCCAGCATACCTACATTCTTCATCATCATGCTTTAAATTTGAGTTTGACACCCTTCAATCTAAAGCCTCTAAACGTCCTCTGCCAAAATATTTAGTCTCAAGATGAAATATCGCTCGTTTGTCACAAGTTCAAGATAACTGAAGCCGTAGAGCTGCAGATAATGAGTCGGGACTGCCCCCATGGGCATAAAACTGAGACATCGACCACTTCGGGCGCTTAGACGATATCTCTTGACACAGCAACTTATATGTGAGATGTTGTGCCATTTAATACGATGGTGTTTTCAAGATAATGATGTAGTGTATAGGTAATTTTAGTAATATTATAAATGTGAAGTTTTGGACGGATTTGTGTGTGAATGTATGTTTGTTACTCAATCACGCCTCAAGGGCTAAACGGATCTGGATGAAATTTGCCACAGATACAGATTATAGTCTGGAATAGCACATAGGCTACTTTTCATCTCGGTTTAATTGTCAGTTGGGATGATAAAACACTTTTCACGCGAGCGAAGTCGCTGGAAGAAACTGGTGTGACAGAAGTAGATAATGTTAGATCGGTTTTCTGCGAAGAGAATTTTCTTGTAGAGACCCTGAGACGTTTGGCGCTTAGATACATACAGTATGCTTCAGTAACGGTATCTATCTATGCATTTAGTTAACCAGCTTTTGCTCAATAAGGCAAAACGTGCTGTAAATGAAACTAAATAGTGACTTTGTCAGTCGTATTGGTATAACTGCAAAAATATTTAAAGTATTGACCACCACGCCTAAACAAACATAAAGCAAACCTATAACATATGTATACGAATCTAAAATAGACATGAAAACTATTTGAAGGGCCTCTAACCCGCCGAGTGGGCGGCGGGTCCTTTCTACCCTTTTAGCGAGTGAGTGGATCACAATCGCTGAGTTGACTTCAACCCTCCGGTCGACCGCCTTGGAAACACGCCAGCAATCTGTTTGTTCAACTTTAATTGAGATTATTCTATTCCAATAGTACATTATTACAGTACAGGCCGGCAAATAGGCAGTTGCAGGTCAAGTATGAGTTCGAAACTTCACTAATACGGGACAGGCAATTGCCATTTCCGCCGAGGCATATATAGTGCTTTTCTCAAAAGAATGCAGGAAAATAAAACATAATTTTTCTCAAACATGCTTGGAAATTTGAGCATTATTTTGACAACCTTCTTCGAGATAAATCGCAATTGCTGTACTGGCCAAATATATGCGCGCAACGGCCGGCAAAAGTTGTATGAAAATCCACATCTGTCGTGTCTAGCGGCCAAATAAATTCCATAGTAAACTCATATCAGTCGTGTAATTTAAAAATGGAACGATCTTTTTCGCCGAAGCATGGCCACCAAGGAGGTAAATTATCAAAGGTTTCATTTAAATTTCGAACTGGCTTGCAAATAGAACGCTGTTTATTGAAAAAAAACAAATGAACACTAACGCGGGTACAATTATTGTTGTTCGTCATTGATTTTGACAAAATGTGTTCTAGGTACTACTTAGTTTAAATTTCCGCGCATATTTGAGAAAAGTACTATCCAAGCCTTGGCCACAACTAGGCATTGATGGACGAACGTATGTGTGCCTCGGCTTCGCCTCGGCCCACATTTACACGTTCGTCCATCAATGCCTCTTTTGCTGGCCGCTGCAGTAATGTACTATTTATATTATACATTTAATTTATTAAAAGTTACATCAACATTGCTGGAGCGTTGTAATGTTCCAAATTCAAAAAACGCTCCTGCAATGGATTTGATTTTCTTTGTTCGTAAATTTGATACTTCGCGTGTTCTTTTTTCGAAAATAATGACAATATTGGAAATATAGCATAACAAATATGCATGTTTGAGAAAAATCATTTAAATAGCCAAACGTTGATTACAGTAGCAATTCAAAATATTCTGATTGCTTAATCAAGACTCTTGTCTAAACAAAATTTCAGCAACCATCCAAATATTTATGAAATTGCTAGAAAATAATAATATAATTATCTTTTCCGTTTCCGATGACGCAAATGCCGAATGCATCAAATCGTCACGCGTCAACAGGCCGAATGTCTTAAATGACAAGTACACGTCAGTCACGCGGACGAAAATACCAAACAGTTGACTAACCGCTTCAGAAAAATAGATCTTAATTTTCTCTATAATGTTAGCTTTTCTCCGCTATCAAAGCCGTATTGAACATAAAATTTTAACGATGCCGCAAAACGGGCGGCGGTAGCGGAGTGTGCCTCGCGCCGACGCTTTATAGCAAATTGGAGTCATAGCGGGTTGACACCGAGACGGCATGGCATTGTCCCATGTGACGCGATACAACTAGACCCAACGGGTGATGTCAAGCGGCGAGATGAGGCGGCCATCGGACAGCTTGGAGGCGAGCCAGCGATGTGTCCCGCCACTGGCGTGCTACGGGATAACAGGATATCTAGCTTATGTAGGGATTATTCAGACAACTAGGTCGCAATCTCGTTTGTCGAGCGGGATTTAATGTTTAACGGACCTTAAATTATAAATGATTTTATTTCTGTAAGTTGGTTTGTACAATAGTACATTATGGTACAAATGTGTAATGTTGGTGATTACCGCTGAGGCGCCATTGAGACCCGAGCCGTTAGGTGAGGGTCTTAAGAGAGCCAAGGACGGTAAACATCATTACACACGTGTATCATACGACGTTTTTCAACACACTTGTGAAGAAAATAATACAAAAAAATCATTTTCAACAGTGAAAACGAGTTGTGAAAAATTTCTCGCAATGGCGGGAAAAATTAATTAGTTTTCCTATGCGCGCGCATCTAACAATGTCGATCGGCCATAGACTAAAAGAATGAGGTTTCTTTTTTTTTGACTTTTCGTGGATAGCGTTTTAGTCACGTACAAAATAGGGAAATTCAAGTTTTCTTTATTACAGAGAAGTTATATTTGAGTGAAGTTATATTTATTAAACACGTACAAGTTCGAAATTATCTATTTAAATACGAAGTTGCATAAAATGAGCAAGCAATAGGTAGGTACATTAATTTATTTGTACTATTGAGCACGAATATATCGAAACTTTTTTAAGAACAAAACAACTTTACCAATAAATTTAAAAAAGACTCTATAACTCACTTGTGAATAATAGCAATGAAAAAGTCACAGTTTGATTACAAGTGTCATTATGTGCCTAATTGCGGTGAAATTAGAGCCACTTTATGAGCAAGTGTGTTGAAAACACTTTTACATGTCGATCATATTTTATAAAACTAGATGAGGTCGGCGTTTCCTATCTGACTACTCTGAAAAGAGAGGCCGAAACAAACTCAGAGGTCACAGTCTCTTTTAAATACCAGACAAAATCTTGGTTAGATCATGTGTAGACCATGTAGATTGATGTCTGAAATGGTCTTCTGAGGAAAGAACCAGCCAGATTTAGTGGACCTGTCCAGTCGGTGCACGCATTTGTCAATAACCGAGCAGCTCAACTCAGAATTTAAGGAGCTCAACGATTCGACGAACAATACCAAAGAAAGGACATTCGAGTAGACTGCATAAACTACTCAAACTGCCAGACCATGATTAAAAACTAAGACAAATTCATTGATAAGCTACCACTTAAAGGAAGAGAGAGACAGCTCCGACACAAGTACTATTGTAACTTACTGGGGCAGCCGTCATCTTATACATTGTGTCATACATAAACTGTTATGTATGACACAATGTATAAGATGAAATAAATAATTTTGTATTTTTTTTTGTATTTGTTTAAATAAAATTAAAACATTAAAAAGAATGATCCACATAGTCTTCACATTCACAATAATTAAAATAATATAATACTTTAAAAAGTAAATATTCTTTGTTGATATATGTAATTCATCAGTTGTCAACTACATATAAACGTTGGCTGCATGACATGTTCCGAAAGCAATTGTTCCGCTAATATCGGCTAAATTCAGTACAATTAGGAAATAGTCTATCAAAAGTTTTTTTAACGCCACTGACCTGATTTCTGGATTCACATCCTGTAACGTTACGTGCACGATTAGTCAGTCTCTGTTTTGTATAAATCCAGTTTTAGTTGAGTGAGTCAATTCTAAATAGATTCTGTATTTCTGAAATAGCTTACTGCTCCATTTTTTATTCATTGCTGAGAAAATAACTTGATTCTAGCCAACACTTACATTTTTATGCCTGAGGGAAAAAGACTACTAGAAAACTGTATGTATTTTTATTTCGTAGGTTACATTTTTGCTGTAGTAGTGTGGATAAAAGAATCTGATGTTGAAGTATTTCACGAATGGGCCTTCTAAGTTTGGATTCTGTCGATAGAACTTGGAATTTTACCTTTTCTTTTTGTCGGGAAAACGATGTGCCACCGCTGTACCATGTGTTCATCGGTGGCACAAATATTATCGAGGTGCCAATCTATGTGGCGTCGTTTACTGTTAAAGATATAATCATCGGTTTTGTATACAAAATCGTGTATGTTTAGGCAGTAGTACATATATTTTCATCATAATTTCCATTTTTGTGCAATTTTTTGTTTTACTTATTAACGCGTTCAAGAATTGAAGAAAGATAATAAAAATTTCATATATTTTAGACTACATTATTAGACTATAAATACATATATTTTACTAAGACTCCACGATCTGTCTGTCTGTCCATCTGTCACCAGGCTGTAACTCATGGACCGTGATAGCTAGACAGTTGAAATTTTCACGCCGCTATAACAACAAATACTAAAAACAGAATAAAATAAATATATCAGTGGGGCTCCCATACAACAAACGTGATTTTAAGCCGTTTTCTACAATAATGGTACGGAATCCTTCGTGCGCGAGTCCGACTCGTACCTGGCCGATTATTTTTTTGTTAAACAGACCGTTATCTACCCATTAAAGTAATTATACATCAAATTTGAGCTAGGAGTACAGAGCGAAATAAACTCTCATTTTTAAATAACATTGCACAATTTTGTGATCGCACCGCGTAATTCGGACTAAACGAAAAGCTACTACAAGTTGATAAAGATAATAAAGTCGATTGTTCTCAACAACAGCGACTTTCTTTAAAGTTTGTAACAAGCGGGTCTCGCAACAGCTATGCTGTTCCTTCCATGCGGCGAGGTATTTGCAGAATAGGGCTGCTTCGCTGATTGGCATATTTTTATCACGAGGATATAGCGGCTAAGAATATATCGGACGGCATTTGGCCACCCTTATTTATTGCTCGGCTATATTTTATCGTTGATTAATGTGACTTAACCGCATCGAAAGTATGTGTGTTATATTTTTTTCTTAAACATGCTTTGATATTTGAGCATTATTTTGACAACTTTCTTGGAGCTTTTCTTCATGCGAGCAGCCGCTGGCAAAAGTTGTATGAAAATCCATATCTTTCGTGGTTTAGCGGCCAAATAAATTACATAGTAAACTCATATCTGTCGTGTAATTAATAAAAAATGTAACGATCTTTTACTCCGAAACTTGGCCACCAAGGAGCTAACTTATCAAAGGTTTTATTTAAATTTCGAACTGTCTTGCAAATAGAAAGCTTTTTATTGACAAAAAAAAACAAATGAACACTTTAACGCGGGAAAAAATATTGTTGTTGGTTGTTCGTCATTGATTTTGAAAAAATTGGAATTGACAAAATGAGTTCTAGGTACTACTTAGTTTAACTGCCGCACATTATTTGACAAAAGTACTTTATACGCCTTGGCCACAACTAGGCATTGATGGACTTACGTACGTGTGCCTCGGCTCACATTTACACGTTCGTCCATCAATGCCTCTTTTGCTGGCCGCTGCAGTAATGTAGGTAAATCGGGAATGGTTATTAGCACGATAACCACGATTTCGTCAATAACCAACAGCAAGCTTGTACTTCGCTTATTTTCGATTACATCGAATCTTCGGACCTATTTCTAGTAAACATTTGTCTTTTTTTTAATGTCCCACTGTTTTTCATTAAATACTCCAAATCACCAGCAAGTCGACAATGTATAAATGCCATGAACATTTCTTTTGGCCACTTGCTCTATCATTTTGAATATTTATTTCTATCCATAATTTTAGCCGTGGCAGCCCTATTGCCGAGCAGTTGCAACGTCCTGTCGAGACTGAGCGGAATTCAATTTTAAAATTAAAAAAAAAAAAAAGTTTATTAATGCGCCATTCAATAACTATTGATCCTAATATTTAGCTTTGTTAGTACTTATACGACAAGTAGCTTACGCTTTATTAAGTCAAAATGATAACTATGTACCTACACGTAAAATATTTAATAAATTAAAACGACATATATTTTTAGTTACAGCTAAAAATATGTGCACGACACCTTAAAATCACTGGACGCAAGTAGTGGATAAGGCGACCTGACACCGAGCCAATCAGAATGAAGTAGGATTTTTGAGTAAATGTATGGAGACAAACTTCTTTTATTTATATTGCCTTTGTTTACATACTTAGAGCCATTCCTTAACTGTATTAAGATGTATTCGAGTCTATATTTTCTAATTATAATATTTATATTGTGAGATCTTACCTCTACGACGCATAAAATAAGAATAAGGTTTTCGGTTTTTTTTTTTTTTTTTTTTTTTTTTAATACGTGGCGTCTCGCAGTTCGGCCAAAGTAGCCGTCCTCTGCTTAACCGGACTAACCTGTGGAGACTAAGCTATGTAGCCTCCGGCCAGGCTTAAAGTTTCTAAACCTAAAGCGACAGCACTAAGGGCTACCCCAGTTGGGGTCGGACCTCGGCTCAGGGCGTCGCTTGGGGGATGGCAAAGGCCGGATCTGATAAAGTGATTCTACCATCCGTTCGGAAAAGCCTACGTGGAGAAGAACGGACAAGAAGGTTTTCCGATGGTATCATTTGTTTTTATAGTAGTGAGGCGGGGAGCGGTGTCATATAAATATGCCTGTCACCTTTGACCGCGCGCCATTCCGTGATGGAGCGTCGTAGAGGGATGATCGATATGTCATTGTAAATATAATTTAATAAGCTACAATATTTTTAGAGACTCGCCAGCTCAAGGCATTTGTATAAGATTTTATGGTAAATAAACATAATCGGGGGTGAGGAAATGGTCCACTGGCCAGCATTTTCGATTTAGTATAAAAGAGGTGGCACCGTTTGCACTGTGTGTCAGTAAGTTTACAGCTGTTATTGAGTAAAGAAGTCTATGTACATAAAGAAGGTCAGCTCCCAAATAGTTTCCTCGCCGCCATTTGCCTCCGTAACAATCTTTTGCGTGTTTTATTGACGGAGTTAAGGCGATCCTTAACAAAATAAATTAGTCAAAAATATAATTACGCTTACGTTTAGATAATTAGCAGGGCATCAACGTTGGGATAATTGCATCGCTAGCCAGGGAAAGCACTCTGAAGGAGGTTAATTTAAATGTGATGTAAATTTTGTACTTTATAATTATTCGCCGTATTTTTTGGTCACGCCATGTAGTCTCAGAATGTCATGTTTTATAAGTTATGTTAAAGCTAGTTGTTGCACACAAGTATTTAAAGAATATGTATCAAACAATTTTCTATACGAAACAATTTTATCAACATTCTATTCCATGTGGGCCTTATTTATGTTCCGTATGTGGGCATTCCACTGCTTTAGTGCTGTAAAACGTTTACTTTCCCAAGCATACCCCTTAGTGGTAACAGCTAGGTTAAAAGGTTTAAAAAAAAAGTTCCATCGTCCATCAGCCAGCTAACACCAGCATGTGGCACGCTGATGAATATGCAATACATTATCCACACACTCGTGGTTGGGTCGTTGCCCGACCAGTCAGACCTGGAGAGGCACAGCCCAGTTGTTCCATGCGCTCGTTATGGGACGATATTCTGATCCTTGGAACGGCCGCACTAGGTGATGGGGCCCACTAGCAATGGCGGGCCGATACCAATCTACCCTGCGCGTGAATTGCACATAACAGCATACTTAAAATAAAGTTGTAGTTATATTTCAAAAAGAGTTCAGTTATTCTCAAAACCTCACTCAAGACAATATTATCGGAAGACCATTATCATTGCCGGAAGCTGTTACAACTTATTACAGCAAAATGAGACAAACTTAAGAAAGGATAGCATTTAGACGAGCGAAAATAAATTCATATTAAAGGTGTAAAAAATACTGAATAATTATGGCTTATTGAAATACTAAGTGGGCGACAAACAGTGGGCGAATACAAATGTTTAAAACAGCAAAATGAAAATAAAAGTTTGTCGACGGCTCCTTTTTCTGTCTGCAGTTACTAAAGTAACCTAACATGAAGGAGATGATGGGAGCTAAGTTCGCTCACTTTGCTCGCTCACGTCAGCTCCCGTCATCCCCTTCGAACCTAACATATCTGTGTCGGGGTTCTCTAAGCTCCCGAGCTCGCTCTTGGACTAATTCGTTGAAAACACGAATACACCCGAACTCCCGCGCTGCACAGCGATCTCGCCTAGATGGTTGTTCAGCTATTTTCAAAAGAATAATATGCTAAAATAGAAAAATTAAAACTCCAAATACAATTAAAGTATGTAACAATATTATTACCGCAGCTCACAAATACACTCCTAAAAGGTCAAACCGGATAAATAGTTACTTACTTAGTACAATAGTCGCCCATTTAGTATATTTTTCGCCCCGTTAATGAAATAATACTAAAATCATGGCAATGTTACTTTATTGGCAAGACAAACAGTAAAGTGCTCATTAAATAACTAGTTCATAGTAACAATTTCTTGGCTATTTGAACTTGTTGATGAAAATGTCGATGATTTGCTTGACTGCGCGCGGCTTGTCGGCAGGCACATAGTGTCCTGCGCCGCGCACCATCACGTGCATGAAGTTACCACTCGCCTTTACGAAACTAAAACAATTGAACATCAATATTATCACCATATATATTATCACTTCACATCAAAGAGAGATTATCGTCGACTGTTCAAATACGAATACTAAAGTTCTTTGGGCATATAACTCGGAATGAAGACTCAATGGAGCGTCTTGTAATCCAAGGCAAAATGGAGGGCAAAAGATCCCGAGGTAGCTCTCCAACCAGATGGGCAGATCTTATTAAAAGCATCACAAAAGCTACGATGACCGACTGTTCCCACATTGCGTCCAATAGAACCGAATGGCGACGCATGGCAAGAGCCATCTTGCATCAGGACCCACTCATGACCACGACCACTCTGCCAAGAGTGCCCGACTAAGAAGAAGAATTATCACCATAACATCAGCCAGAACACATGAAATGAAACACCTAGATCTTTGCATTTTTGCAAACTGTGTTAATACTTCCCTGGCGAAATGATTGCGAACCTAAGACGACCTATGCATAAAAACAGTAAGACCCCAACGCACGAATTGATTGTGTTATCTTCTGCATCTTTGAGAAATTTTCTAGGTGCGTCGCGGTACGCCTGTGCTCCGGACCAGTTTAGACTCCTGTACGTGTGGACCGACAGTGCATACGCCTTGATGAGATTCAGTTGACCACTAGCGGAAGAAAGTTAAATTTTAATAGTGTTAATAACATTTTATATTATGAAATACTTGATCACAGATGAAGGTACAGATACTAACTCGTAACACATGACTCCATAATGCGCCAATAACTCTTCTAGCCAAGGTTTGACAGTATCCTGCAACTCATGTGCCAGGTTCTCAAAGACATCCCAATTAACAGCTTTGTATGTCATTTTCTTGACGTGAAGGGCACTTTGCACTTCGGGTCTATTCAAAAACGTTTCGTGTAATGTAACGTCTATATCACCATCAAGTAAATAATTGTACACATTGACTGGAGCATACTTTTCGAAAACATTAATTGTAACACTTGCATACTAAAATAATAAAAATTATATTAATATTTTTGAATTAAAAAAGTACGAACTTGCACAACGGAAAGTGTAAAATCTATCTATATACCTATATATATATAATGAATGAATATTTCCTTTGGTCACGGCATCAAGCGTGAACGGCTGGACCAATTTCACTAATTCTTTTTTTGTTGTGTTTGTTATTGTTATGAGAAGGTTCTTATAAAAAAAAATAAGAAAGAAAAAAAATGGTACCTTACCTACATAGGTAGGGTAGTGTAGGTAGAGTAGATGAATGTTTGGTGTTTTTATGGCAAAACAAAGTTTGCCTGGTCAGCTAGTACTGTATATAATATTATAAAGCTGAAGAGTTTGTATGTTTGTTTGTTTGAACGCGCTAAACTCAGGAACCACTAGTTGGCATTGAAAAAATATTTTAGTGTTGGATAGTCTATTTATCGAGGAATGTTATAGGCTATATAACATCACGCTACGACCAATAGGAGCGCAGCATACATGAAAAATGTTGTAAAAACGGGAGAAAATATTCCTTTTTGAGAGCTGCCGTTGCGTGCGCTGCGTAAGCGGTTAAAGTTACGCAACTTTCATGTATGTAGGGTAGGTAGGGTAGGGTAGGTAGGTAGGGTAGGGTAGGTAGGTAGGGTAGGGTAGGTAGGTAGGGTAGGGTAGGTAGGTAGGGTAGGGTAGGTAGGTAGGGTAGGGTAGGTAGGTAGGGTAGGGTAGGTAGGTAGACAGTTGACGGGAGTGAAGCCGCGTGGGACAGCTAGCCATACAAAGTCATACACAACATTGTCTGGACGAAACAATTTTTGTTTTGAGAATTCACTATGAATTCCTTGGAGAAAGTTGTTCATATACATGGGCAAATGAAGCATCTATACACACAGGTACATACTTGATAATAAGCGTCATAGTTGCCCTCTTTCCAGTACTGTCTAGCTTTCTCTTCTATTTCGTGAATTACTTTTGCTTGTTCAACGTCCAAGAGTCCCACTTGTAGACCAAACTCGGAGTAGTGCAGTTGTGTCGGTGGATCTATTGATCCACTGGCGATTGCTAGCCCCTGCATCGACAATATTACTTGTTTCAATCGATTAGAACATGAACACACATGTTACTGTAGTGCATCGGGGATGTTTGCGAACAAAATTATGGTTTTCAGGCGATAATGCGGAAGGAGACAGCAACCCTGAGAGAGTGCAACGAGAAATAAGTATATAAATTGAATTGATTATTTGTTTTTTTTCTGTGAATTCATAATTTTGATTGGATTTTTATTTTATTAGGATGACATTATTAAATTGTCTAAATTTAATAACATATTACTAAATTGTTTTAGTAACAATTTATAGATCATGATCCGAAATAAATTTTTGATTGATTGAAAACCGACAAAAATTAATGTTAAAGGAGATGTATCATTTTCGGCCATGAGATTGACACGAGATGACATTTATCAAAAAAGTGGAAAACGTCCCACGAATTGAGAAAAAATATTCTTTCGTAAATTTAAACATGATTTCTTACATGCAAAAAGTAATAGTTTTTCAATTATTGCCATAAACTATTCAACATGGCGTCTCTCATAGTTTGCATTTTGATTTCGTTCTGAAATAATGTCACATCAAAGCATAAATAACGTAGAGTAAGTGTTCTTGTGCTAGTAAAAATTACTATATAATCTCAACATCTTTTACGACTAATATAAAAGCAAGTGGGACGATTTCATCGTTAAAAAAATATTTATTTTCCTCTTCAGAAGTGTACTTCTGAACGAATTATTCAAAATTGAGAAGCTGAGGGTCAAAACTAAAACCTCTCATGGCTGTCTCGTAACTGTCACGATAAACGTCAAATATTTTTAATTTGGATGTAAAATACATTTGATATTATGGAAACTGTTACTTTATTCAATTCAGAGGTTAGTTTCCCAGCTTTCCTAAAAGGTTATGGACAGAGTTCCATACAAAAATGAAACATTTCTCCTTTTTTGTAACAATACCCTATAATTGAACACCCTTATAAAAGTTTAGAACAAACCTTTAAATTAACTGGCATTGATTCAGTTTGGCTGTTATGAATGTAATGTCCTAACGCCAGAATGAACTTGCCGGCGTATGATTCACCGGCGATGAATAAAGGTGATTTTCTCAATTCTGGAAACACTAGAAGAAACTGTTGAGTGAAATTAAGGAGAGACGCACCGATCTGAAAAAAATATAAAACACAATTTCATTTTGGTTTTCAGGAAACAGTTCCATTTGACAGTGGCAAATAATTATTTAAATTTGTAATTATAATTAAAAATATATCACCTCATCGTCATTAGTGGCGTATGTATCTCCGTCAGTGAAGCTGAACCCAGTGCGTACTGGGTTGTCAATGAAGAGAAGCGAGTAGCTGGAACCCCATGTGATAGGCATTTTCTCGGCTGCAATATTTTTTGGCCATTTTACGGTCATTTAAAAACTTTAAAGGCATGTACTACATCTATTGCAATGCTCAGTACAATGCTAGATGATCTCAGTAGAGCTTCCGAAAGAGTCGGTCTTAGGATGAACATGGACAAAACCAAGATGATGCTGAATTCCCATGTTATACCCACTCCTATTAAGGTCGGAGACTCTACACTCGAAGTTGTGGGCGACTATATCTACCTGGGACAAACGATCCAGTTGGGTAGGGCCAACTTCGAGAAAGAGGTCAACCGTCGAATCCGACTCGGCTGGGCAGCGTTCGGCAAGTTGCGCGGTATCTTCTCGTCCAACTTACCAAAGTGTCTCAAGACGAAAGTCTATGACCAGTGTGTGTTGCCAGTGATGACATATCGCTCTGAGACGTGGTCGCTTACAATGGGCATCATCAGAGAGCTTACAGTCACTCAAAGGACAATGGAGAGGGTTATGCTCGGAGTTTCCTTGCGTGATCAAATCAGAAATGTAGAGATCCGCAAGAGAACCAGGGTTACCGACATAGCCCGGAGAATTGCCAAACTTAAGTGGCAGTGGGCAGGGCACATTGCTCGCAGAACGGATGGCCAATAGGGCAGAAATATTCTGGAGTGGCGACCGCGAACCGGTAGACATTGCGACCTGGTGATGGTTGCAGGGATACGTTGGTTGCGAGATGCACGGGACCCGTCAAAGTGGCGGCGCTTGGGGGAGGCCTATGTCGAGCAGTGGACGTCTTTCGGCTAATATAATGATGATATCTATTGCGACTGGCTTTTGCGTGATAATGAATAATTCAGATACTACTTACTACCTGTGTTGTTAACAATCTTTAAAGGACCAATTTCTTCGAACAAGCCGTGTAAAGCAGACAGACTAGGCCCCCCTTGTAGCCAGATAACCAACGGTGTACTTTCCAGATCAACTCCTTGTGCGGGAAAATACCAGAAGAACAGATTCCATTTGCGAATCATGTCAACAGTGAAGTACGCGGCGTGACTGTTGACGCCAGCGAATAGAGTCGGATCCACTGCCGATACTTCTTTTGCTTTTTCCGTTTCTCCATTTTCGATGTAGTGTGTTAGAATAAGAGCACCATTATCTTGTTCAACTGGTGTCACTACTGCACTCTGGATAGTTGCACTGTATCAACATAATAATTGTGTGAAACACACATTTGGAGAAATTACAAATCATAGGCGGAATAATCTGACTAACATTGTGAAAATTGTATGACTTACCAAAGCAACACTAAGGAAAACACTTCACCGACCATTTTTTTCAGAATGACTTGTTGACTATTGTTTAGTGGTATTTAAAGCTGATAACTGCCTAAACTATGTATAGAACGTGTTTCAAAGAATTCTAGTCTACAAAATGTTGTCAATAAATATTTCATATGAGCTCAAGGAATTTACAGATAAAAGTTGTAAATTATCAACTGGTAAAATTATATTTTATGTGAAAGTACCACAAAGTCTTATATTCATATTCAATCCTCATGTAAGCCAAGTTAAGAGCAAGGATCTCAAAGATGACAATACTTTCTCAAGATTGATGGCTGAATTGGCCTCCTAGTAGTATACTGCTCATAATTTTCATATCCTAGTTTCAAGTCGCAGTCACAAACTGTCGAAGTTGTGCTCGTCGAGATGAAAATCATTCGAAACTGTGATCGTCGTGATTAAAGTTCGTGATTACCGTGAAGTTATACCGTTCATCGGTAGTTGATCATCGAAGTTCCATGATACAGTAGAAAAATACATCATCAAAGCTCTCAAAAAATTGTGTAAGGCCTACTGTCCCCGGAGGCGTAGCTTCATAGACACTTCAAAATACGCCAGGCAGCTTGTGCAGCCCAGCGTACTGAACTCTGTCCGTCAGGCGTACTGCACGCGTACATTTTCAATCATTTACGAAAATGCCGTTGAACGATGAATACGTTATTTTGGCTTATTTCTACATTCGAAATCGCTGTAGACTATGATTAAATTGGGCGCATCCATTAGCGAAAAAACATAAACTGTAGATTTTTCATAGCGGCAAGAGAGTTATTAGCTCCCCCACTTCACTCCATATTTATTTTCTATCATATCCAGCTAGATTATTGTTGAACAAACACGGATATTTTCCACTTTCTGAACCAATTTCTCTGTCGTTCCCGCCATTTTTTACAAAAAATGAACACGTGCGTCCACTAGATAGATGTACGCAGGCGTCGTTCATTACTAAAACTCAAAACTCTGAAATAAAACAAATTATTACAAAAACATCAAACCCAACTACTAAAAATTAATTAACTGAAAAACAAGTACTAGATATATTTTATACATTAAATATTATGAGGTGCCAGCGGTGACAATCGAAGTTTTAATACGTTTCGTCCCCGCCCCTCCCCCCCGCGCCTGCAGGCCTTCATAATATTTAATGTATAAATTATATCTAGTAATTGTTTGTCACTTTTCAGTTAATTAATTTTAGTAATCGGGTTTGATGTTTTTATAATAATTTGTTTTACTAACAAAAAAAAAAACCGACTTCTAAAGCAAAACACTACAAAGCGAAAAATAACTTTGTTTTACGAAGTCGGTGTCTTTGGTACGGTCTATTGTTTTTTTTCTTTCGACACCGACTTTGGAAAATCATTTTTTTTTTATTTAACTCCTTTGGTTTTGGCATTACCATGAAAATCAAAGAGCACATCTTATTTCAATTCCAATAAAAAAGAGCTTTGCGAATCCGTCTTCGTATATAAGAACAATAATTATATATTAAAAAGTAAGTACGTTCACAACAAAAATGTTCATTAGGTGCAGTAATATTATTTCTAAAACAATGGTATAAATAGTGCTTATATGTAAACTATAACTAAAATATTTTATTACAACTGCAAGATTTTATATTTTTGGTAGGGACCTGTCTGATTTAGGTTCTTTCAAACCTGTGTTTCAGGCTATATATATGACGGAGAAATGTCTGAGTATCCATAAAAAAGTAGAAACATCCGAATTGAGAACTTCCTCAGGATCCTTTTTGGTAAGTCCAATAAAAGAAAAGAAGAGACAAACCAAAAAATATTACTAAAATCATGTCTCAGTTACTTTAATAAAAAGCTAAACAGTGAAGTGCTTATTTAGTAAGTAGTTGGTAGTAACAAATTCGTGTCTATTTGAACTTGTTGATGAACATGTCGATGATCTGCTTGACTGCGCGTGGTTTGTCGGCAGGCACATTGTGTCCCGCGCCGCGCACCATCACGTCCATGAAGTTACCGCTAGACTTAACGAAGCTGAAGCAATGGAACATCTACATTATCACAATATTTTCAACCATACACTTGAAATAATAGAACCAGATCTTCACATTTTTGCAAACTGTTCTAATACTTCTCTGTTGGAAAGTTTACGAAACGAATCTTTCCAGGAGACCTGAGTGCATGAAAATAATAAGATTCCGACTTACGAATTAAGTATGTTATCTTCTGGGTCTCTGAGAAGTGTTCTAGGAGCGTCCCGGTACGCTTGTGCTCCGGACCAGTTGAGACTTCTGTACGTGTGGACCGACAGTGCGTACGCCACGATCAAGTCCAGCTGCCCACTAGCGAAAGAGATGTGAGATTTTAGTATCTACCTAGTGTTTTAACATCCTTCCGTTTACTAACATGAATAAATTATGCATAGATTTAAATAGTACGTCGAAATACGGTCGTCCAAAGTTTGTATGAGAAATCATTCTTGTACACGGCGAATGCTCTTCGGTCTACTTCTGTATGTCTAAATTGTGGAGTCAGCAAATGCGCAGCCTACTGCTGATGTTCACATAACTTGACAAAATTGCCTGAATGGCTGTTTTTTTTACAGCGAGATTTATTTATAGTGATTAGTAACAAACACCCCGTATACTAATGGCGCCCATGTGCTGGTTTGGTCCCTGGGGTGGTCACGGCGTACAGTGTGTTCTGGTGCGCCGGTGATGGGGGTTTACCCAAGCCGCGGCGGGTTCGCGGATGTATGCTAACGCGTTCCCGTGTTCCCGCCATAAGCGGCACAGGAGGACACCGTGGAGTTTTAGTGGGTTAGAGTCCCACATAACTGCGCTATCTCCCCGTGGTAGCGCAGTTTGCATGAGCAGTTATACAAGCAAAAAAAAATGGTTGGTGAGTAGCCAGTTGGAGGGAGCAAGCCGTGGGGGCCAGCTAGTAATTAAATATTATGTTGATAGATATTTAAGAACTTAAAGCAGGTACTAACTTGTAACACATAACTCCATAATGCTCCAATAACTCCTCTAGCCAAGGTTTAACAGTGGCGTATAGCTCATGCTTCAAGTTTGAATAAACATGACCATCATCAACATCACTAGCATGGTATGCCATTTTCTTGACGTGAAGGGCTCTTTGCACATCGGGTCTATTTAAAAAACTTTCGATTGATGAATCCTTATTTCCACCTTCACGTAAATAATTATAATGATTGACAGGGGCATAGTTTTCGAATGATGTAAAAATACGACTTGCAATCTAAAATAAAAAACAATGTTTCAAAATAAATACGGTTAATAGTACATTAGTGCAAAGGCCGGGAAATAGGCAATTGCAGGTCGAGTATGAGATTGAAGGCCGAGCCGTAGGCAAGGATTTCACTAATACGAGACAGGCAATTGCCATTTCAGCCGAGGTAAATACAGTGCTTTTCTCAAAAGAATGCAGGGAAATAAAACATAATTTTTTATATTATACATTTAATTTATTAAAAGTTACAACAACATTGCTGGAGCGTTGTAATGTTCAAAATTCAAAAAACGCTCCTGCAATGGATTTGATTTTCTCTGTCCGGAAATTCGATACCTCGCGTGTTCTGTTTTCGAAAATAAAACAATATTTCCACGCATTTTTAATCAAATGTAATTTAGTAACAGTTTGTATATATGTAATATGCCCAGTATTGTGCAGACAAATGCGTTCATTATTGCCGGACTGGAATTATGACCCCCTACTGTACGTACCTTATCATAATCGTAATAGTTGCCCTCATCCCAGTACCGTCTAGCCTTTTCTTCCATTTTGTGAACTTCTTCTGCTTGCTCAGGGTCCAAGAGTCCCACTTGTAGCCCAAACTCGGAGTAGTGCTGTATTGTCGGTGGATCTATCAATCCGGAGGCAATTGCTAAACCCTAAATCGACAAGATTAACTCTTTCTTTTATTTTATTCTAAACCAACCAATTAAAACCTTAATAAACGACTTCCGAAAAAGGAGCCCACCGAGAGCTATGTACTTTTGGTAGCAATAATATTTGTTCAATGTAAACAACAATACTTTTTGCAATCGCAGAACTTAAACTGAGTGTAAAGGGTTTTTACTATAAACAAAACTACCGTGATTGTTCTAGACATCGAAACATGATAGAAGAAATAAGGTAGGTTTATGTAGTATTTTTTACTTTCTGTGTAAGTGGGCAAGCATGTTGTATTAATATTTCAAACTAGCCGATATTATTTATAGTCGCACCAAAAAGATTCCTTTTTTGTTACCATTTTGGTACGGAAGACTAAAAATTGACATCTTTGTGGCAATTTTATAACTAACCTTCAAATTAATTGGCATTGACTCTTCTTGGCTGTTATGTATGTAATGTCCAAACGCCGGAATGTACTTTCCAGCGTATGACTCGCCGGCGATGAATAAAGGTGCTTTTCTCAATTCTGGAAAAACTAGAAGGAACTGCTGAGTGAAGTTTAGGAGACACGCGCCGATCTGCAAAAAAATAAGAAGCAAATATCACTTTAGTTCTTCAGGACACAGTTCCATTTGACAGTGATAAATATAGATCACCTCGTCCTCATTATTGGCGTATTCTTTCCCCTCAGTAAAGCTGAAGCCAGTTCCTACTGGGTTGTCAATGAAGAGAAGCGAGTAGCTAGAACCCCATGTGATTGGCATTTTCTCCACTGGAACATATATATTTTTAACACAGTACGATTGTATCAATACTGTATATGTATTTTGAATGATAATAATTCAATGAGTTTTCATGCGTGATCGAATGAATAATGAAGATATCCGCGGGAGAACTAAGGTTTCTGGCAAAGCCCGAAGAACGGATAGTTGATGGCGCTAAAAAGTTCACGAGCGCATACCTCCTACAGGAAGACGCAGCGTTGGAAGGACTCTCATTGGGTGGAACGATGACCTGGTTTATAAGACTGCGGGAATCCGCTGGACGCAAGACACATATGACCAATCCCAGCGCTCTCTTCCCAAACCACTGCAACTCATGAACGCCAGAATCAATAGTGGCGATCACCAGAAAAGCGCCGAGGCAATGAAGCTCGACGAATTCCCGGAGAATGAATTTAACTGTCTGGGATTTCGCAAAGAAATTAATCAGAAAAGAATAATGGAGGAGAAGGATAAAACACAAATTTCCACTTCCCTCCATATCAAGCAGTAGACAGAACAAACAAGGCCAAGAGGCACAAAGGGTAAAACACATTACCGATCGATGTAGCTACACTTGGCCAGAAGAGAACGTATTTCGGCTAAAATCATAATGAATGAACCAATTAGGTACTTTACCTGTGTTGTTAACAAGCCATAACGGACCGATTTCTTCGAACAAGCCATATAAGGAAGAATCACCAGGCCCTCCTTGTAGCCAGATAACTAGCGGAGTAGTGCCTAGATCAACTCCGTGTGCGGGAAAATACCAGAAGAACAGATTCCATTTGCGAATCATGTCAACAGTGAAGTACGCGGCGTGACTGTTGACGCCAGCGAACAGACTCGGATCCACTGCCGATAGGTGTTTTGCTTTTACCGTTTCTCCAGTTTCGATGTAGGGTGTCAGTATGAGAGGACCATCTCCTTGGTCAACTGGTAACACTATTGAGATCGGAACAGTTGCACTGGAATAAAATAATAAAATTAAAATATGTTTGCCATAAATACTTGAACAATATAGAAAGAAAAAACTTACCAAAAGAGCGCTAAGAAACATACTTGACCAAACATGGTTTCACAGTGATTTGATGTCCGATTTTGTGGTATTTAAAGCCAGTTTAAACTATTTGAAGAATGTGTTTTGCATAATGCTTCTCAAAAATGTTATCAACAGAAATTCGAAGCTTTCACAGTGATAATAAAATACACTTGTAAAATATATGTACTGATGACCCAGTAGGTATTATTGATATGGAAAGGGCACACGTCAATCACACCGTCAATTTCCAAACTCCGAGTTGAACTGAGACACTCCTAATGAACGAACCGAACGACACTTTTGCCCCTTTTTCTATTACAAGTGTCTTGGCGGTTCCGGTGGCTAATACCTCGCTTCTCGTTAAGGTCGTGGGTTAAAGTTCGGGCAAATAATCATCATCATCATATCAGCTGAAAGACGTCCACTGCTGGACATAGGCCTCTCCCAAGCGTCGCTACATTGACCGGTCCCGTGCGTCTCGCATCCTGCGAAACCCTGCAATATTCACCAGATCATCGGTCCACCTGGTGGGAGGACTTCCAACGCAACGACTACCGGTTCGCGGTCGCCACTCCAGAACTTTTCTGCCCCATCGGCCATCCATTCTGCGAGCAATGTGCCCTGCCCACTGCCACTTAAGTTTGGCAATTATTCGGGCAATGTCGGTAATCCTGGTTCTCTTGCGGATCTCAACATTTCTTATTCGATCACGCAAGGAAACTGCACAAATGCCTACATCTGTCACAACTTGATATATTATTACTGCTCTATTCCCTGAAGATTAAGGCAGAGGTGCACTTAAAGACATCCACACTTCGCTAGCAATGTTTAAGTCCTACACAATAAAAGGCGAGCCTTATTGCCATCAACCTGGCATAAATCCAAACTAGCCACTATTGGCAAATATCAAATGGAAGAACCCCATACATCTTTGCTCGACCAGGAAATCAATCTGTTATGCAAAGCAGTTGCGCTTTTTCTATTGGGACACTCCTATCCCACCCAAACCACTGCAACTCCTGAAAGCCTGAATCAACAGTGGCGACCACCAGAAAAGCAGTTGCGCTTTTTTTATTGGTACATTGGGACAATCCCATCCCACTATTCCCAGATCACTGCAACTCCTGAATGCCTGAATCAACAGTGGACCACCAAAAAAGCGCCGAGACAATGAAGCTCGACGAAGTCTCGGATAATAAATTTAACTGTATGTCTGTCAACGACATTACCTTTACATTATCCAACATAATATTGCGTTAATTCTGCCAAAGAATACACTCGCATAAGATATGATGTGCAGATTGTACATATTCGCATTCAGGTGTAGAACACTGACATAATGGCGAGGCAACAAGCTTGAAGGAAAATAATTTACTTTTAAAGTTACCATGCCCTGTGAGAAATTGGGCAACACAGTGATCCACTTCCAGCCACGTTCTGGCCATCCGCTTACGAAGGGATGAGGTGTCGGCCCTTGGTGAAAGTATCTCACTTAAATTGCCATTCGTATAAAAGTTCCTCCCAGACGTCAGTCTGTGGTTTAAATAATCTAGAGATTTAAACACGGTCACTCTGCATTAAAAAGCGTTCGCGTTCATGGTCTCTCTTGCGGGATAGTACAGTGGCAGTTGCGCTAGCGACCACTAGATCAACGATGCGGTTAAAATTTCTTAATTTATTTTAACTTCATGCAATATACAGGTACATAGGCGGATTTAATGCCTGAGGCATTCTCTACCAGTCAACAAATGGTGATTGAGAGATAACAGGGCAGATGCATAAAAAAAGAAATAATTACTAAAGTGAATTGTTTACACAAATATATACATAGATAATTTAGACATGCATATATATATTTACTATAATAAATACATACATACCTATATATATATTAAGTAATAGAAAGGCGGTTTATTAAGATGCTCTGCTATTGGTATAGAAAAATTCTGCAAATGCCGCTTAAAAGGATATTGACTGGTGGCCGTCCTGATATCGAGAGGAATAAGCGCATTCCAGAGAAGAATGGACTGAATGTGAAAGGAAGAATGAATAAAATCAGAAGTATGAGAAGGGCAATGCAAGAGAAGATTGTGAGCCAAAGCGTGATAAGTACATAGATATTGAAAGTGAGGTATGAGATTAAGAAGGAGGGTGGGAGAGTTGAGTAGATAGAAAAGCGTGGTCAAAGCGCGCACATTTCTCCTCTGCCGAATCCATTTGAGCTCAGTTCTGCAGCTCGACACATGGACATATTTTACCAAATAACTTTAAAAAAAAAGACAACCGACTTCCAAATAAAAAAACAAAAACGTGAAAAATAACTTCTATTTCGGCAGTCGGTGTTCTTGTTTTATCTTCTTCGTTTTTTGACACCGACTTACGAAATAGAAGTTATTTTTCACGTTTTTGTTTTTTTATTTGGAAGTCGGTTGTCTTTTTTTTTTAAAGTTTTTTTATTTTTCACTTTTTAATTGTGCTACACAATTTATACAGGCTAGGTACCAATAATGCCCAAAGTGTAACCAGAATAGAATTACCCAATAACGTAAAACTTAAACAAATTCGGTCGAATAAGGGTATACCAAGATGAACTGTTTACACCTGCGTACCCCTTTAGAACGTACTAGTGTGATGTTATGAAATGGTGTAAACAATAAACATAAATGCGATTGCAGCTATCCCGAGTGATTTGCCGTCATTTATTGAAGAGTTCTGATGTGTATCTCCGAAGTTCTTTATCAGATCTTGATGAAAATTAAATGGGACCACATGACAAACACCAGCTTTCAAATAAAAAAGAATCATCAAAATCGGTTCTCCCAGTAACAAGTTCTGAGGTAACACACATAAAAAAAAAAAAAATACGGCCGAATTGAGAACCTCCTCCTTTTTTTGAAGTCGGTTAAAAAGAAGACTAAAATAATAAAAAAAAACACAATAATCATGCCACAGTTATTTTATTAACAAGCTAAACATTGAAGTGAGTAGTTTGTAGTAACAAATTCGTGTCTATTTAAACTTGTTGATGAACATGTCGATGATCTGCTTTGCGGCACGTGGCTTGTCGGCGGGCACCATATGTCCCGCGCCGCGCACCATCACGTCCATGAAGTTACCGCTCGCCTTCACGAAGCTGAAACAATGGAATATCTACATTATCACAATATTATCAGCCAGAACACTTGAAATGATACACCTACATCTTCACATTTTTGAAAACTGCTCTAATTCAGTTCTGGCAATAGGTTTGGGCAACAAGTTTCTCCCGATGACTTGAGTGCATAAAACAGTTAGATTCACTCACGAATTAAGTGTGTTATCTTCTGGATCTCTAAGAAGTGTTCTAGGAGCGTCCCGGTACGCCTGTGCTCCAGACCAGTTGAGGCTTCTGTACGTGTGGACCGACAGTGCGTACGCCACGATCAAGTCCAGCTGCCCACTAGCGAAATAAGAGTGAGATTTTAGTGGTGTTGAAACATTCTCACGTTTTGCAACATGTACATTTATTAAAATAAAAAAAACAGGTACATACGAGTAACACATGACTCCATAATGCTCCAATAACTCCTCTAACCAAGGTTTGACAGTATCGTACATATCAAGCTGGAGGTTTTTATGAACATCCCAATTAATTTCAATGTATTCCATTTTCTTGACGTGAAGGGCACTTTGCACATCAGCTCTATTCAAAAAACTTACGAATGAACCATCTTTTTCCCCATAGTCACGTAAATAATTATAATTATTGACAGGAGCATAACTTAAGAATTTGCTATAAACATCAGCTGCACTCTAAAATAATAAAAATAATACTTCAAAATATATACCGGTATAATGTTATTCATTAACAGTTTTGTATTAGCTTTAAAGCAGCTTCAAAGTACACGCTTGAATGTCCAGAACTCCGTAAGCAAAGGTTCATTGTGGTGGGACTGGCATTATGACCCGACTGTACATACCTCTGCATAATCGTCAAACATGCCCTCATCCCAGTACCGTCTAGCCTTCTCTTCCAATTCATGAACCACTTCTGCTTGTTCAGGGTCCAAGAGTCCCACTTGTAGCCCAAACTCGGAGTAGTGCTGTAGTGTCGGTGGATCTGTAAATCCGTCGCCGATTGCTAAACCCTAAATTAATAAAATCACATAGTTATTTTATTCACAAAGCAACCGAATAGAATAGAAAAGAATATAACATAGACACAACACAATCACAAAGTAACAGAAAACTTAAAATCCTTCAAGCGTCTCGCCCACTTAGGGCGTAGCCCTAAGTGGGCGAGACGCTTTGGCAGATAGTTTTGGCAGATTTTTTTTCATTTTCAATCAACAAATTTTTTTGCGACCAAAGAACTAAAATTGAGTTTTAAGGGTTTTTTACTGTTAATCAAAAAACCGTGTTTGTTCTAGGACATTTTATCAAAAAATCTTTCAATTGTAAGTAGACAAGCATGTTGTAATAATATTCAAACCTTTTTTTTGGAGCTTAAAGTATCCATCTTTAAGCTCCAAAAAAAAGGTATGTTTTTATTAGAACGAACCTTCAAATTAATTGGAAATGACGCATTTCCGTTAAGTATGTAATGTCCAAACGCTGGAATGTACTTTCCGGCGTATGATTCGCCAGCGATGAATAAAGGTGCTTTTTTCAATTCTGAAAAAACTATAAGGAACTGCTGAAGAAAAAGTAGGAGACACGCGCCAATCTGCAAAAAGTAAGGAAACAAAATATTAGATTATTTATTCAGAAAACAGTTCCATTTGACAGTGCTAAAATATTTATCACCTTATCCTCGTTAGTAGCGTATTTTTCTCCCTCAGTAAAGCTGAAGCCAGTTCCTACTGGATTGTCAATGAAGAGCAGCGAGTAACTGGAACCCCATGAGATTGGCATTTTCTCCGCTGAAAGATATTATAAACATTTATTATCGCACCAACATATCCATTCTCCAAGAACTCGGCATCAGGCAGCGTCTATCGGCTTTAGTCCAAGCTCGAGAACTCCAGCTCTTTGACGAGGCAACGACTTTATCGAGTGATTTGTAGTTCAGGGTAGAGTGGAAGTAATGTGAGTGGCAGATCACCCATGCGATGTCCCGACAAGATTAAGTCTGCTGTAGGCGGCCCATTGCATAAGTGCACACAAATAAGCGCAGACTGAGGGATGGCGTCGCATCGTTAAGTGATCTATGGCTGCTCAAAGTCTCACTGTAACATGATGACCACGACCAAGGGTGTACCGTCAAAGAAGAAGACTTACCTGTGTTGTTAATAATCCGTATCGGACCAATTTCTTCAAATAAGCCATACAAAGAAGAAGCACCAGGCCCTCCTTGCAACCAGATAACCAGCGGAGTAGTGTCTAGAGGAACTCCTTGTGCAGGAAAATACCAGAAGAACAGATGCCATTTGAGCATCCTGTCAACAGTGAAGTACGCGGCGTGACTGTTGACGCCAGCGAACAGACTCGGATCTACTGCCGAAAGTTCTTTTGCTTTTTCCCTTTCTCCATTTGCTATGTAGGGTGTTAGAATGAGAGGACCATCTCCTTGGTCAACTGGTTTCACTATTGCACTCAAAGCAGTTGCACTGAAATTAAATAACGTGATTACAATGACTTCAACAAATATTTGAAAAAAAGAGAAAAAAAAATCTTACCAAAAGAGCGCTAAGAAATATACTTCACCAAACATGTTTTCAGATTGACATAAGGTACGAGGGTACGATATAGTGATATTTAAAGCCAGTTAACGCATAAAACTATTCGAAAAACGTGTTACAAAGAATCTTACTCAAAAATGTTATCTAAAGAAATTCGAAGCCTTCACAGTAATAAATAATGAAATATGTGATAATAATCGTGTAAAACTTATCTACTGATGACCCAGTAGGTATTATTGACACGTTCTGACAAAAGGCAACGTGGTTTATTATTTACAAATGGGAATAGGTGTAAATTAAAAAAAAACAATACACCGAATATTTTTTTAGATTACGCGTAGTTTTTAAATACCAACCTTGCTAGGACAAGGATTGTACAAAAAAATACAACATCTATTGTATAAAACACCGCTACAATTCACCCGAAGTTCTACGAGTACCTTATTTGCGACTGGAAGCAAACTGTGCACTTCATAGGAGCACGTCATCTACATAAATTGGGCCAGCGCGTGACAAGAGCGCCATCTTGCGTGTCACGTAGGAACTACATTATTCTGCTACCACAAATCGTACATATTCGATGAATATTCCAGAGATATGTCCTACTGTTTTTCCGTAAGGGACATGAGATTGCTATATCACACACGTATGAAATTATAGCGAACGGTCTAAGTACTTTCTAAGTGTGGGTTCTATGGCAAAACAATATCACAATAAATAAACGATAAATTTTTGCAGTTTCAAACAAATAAACAGGAAAACATTACAATTTCAACAACTTTTACAATGTGGTGAATGTTAATTTTCAGGTTTATCAATTAATAAAATTCTTGACAGCTGCATCAGAATTGTTCAATATTAAAATTGTAATGATTAATTATTTATTTACCCTTTTCTACGTTAAAATATTACCGTATAGGTAAGTAGTCATGGTATTCATATGATTGAATATGGCTTTTTCACATCGAGGACACCCTCTGGCTTTGATAGGTTCTCAGAAATCAAATAATTTTGCCACAAATGTTGTATGTAGCATAAATAGAATATATATAATATATTAAAGTATGATACGAAAAAAAAACAAAGAATAAGAGGCCTCATCGAAATGGGTGTGAGGCAAAGCACCTGTGGTAACCGTGGTATTACAGATATCCAAAGGCGACGTTTATAATTTACCATCAGGTGGTCATGGCTCCATAGCATAATAAATCCAATCCTTTGATCCAAGTGGGGATGGGCACAGAGAAAAGGAAAATTATCCTTGCCTCTGCCTACCTCCCATATGAACAAAAGGAACCAGTAACACCACTAATCAGAAGACTGGTTGACTACGGCAACCAAGAAAACCTCGACCTGATACTTGGCTGCGATGCGAATGCACACCATGTCGTTTGGGGCAGCTCGGATGTCAACAAACGAGGGGAGGATTTGTTGGACTTTGTGGTAAGCTCTTCTTTACAAATCCTTAACGCAGGCAATAAACCTACTTTCAGGACCTCGGCGAGAACTGAAGTTATTGACCTGACACTGGCTTCAAACAAGGCCAGCGCTTACATCGAAAATTGGCATGTATCGGACGAAATCTCTCTGTCTGACCATAATTATATATGCTTTAGGTTTAGGACGGCGGGAGAAGCCGAAACTAGACGAAGGAGAAACCCAAGACATACAAATTGGGACTCGTACAGGAGGGACCTAAAAGTAAATCTAGGGAGCCCTAAAGGTAAGCTTAATTCCATACCAGATATAGAATTTGAAGCTGATAGAATCAAGGTGGGCACCATCGGTGCATGGGTAGATAACTGCCCAGAGAAAAAGGCCTTTTGCAAAAAGGTACCATGGTGGACTCCTGAACTAGCTAAAATACGTCAGGAAACACGACAGGCCTTTAATGATGCAAAAGCCAGGAAAGATTTCTCTGACTATCATAGCATGCTGACGAGGTATAAGACGGCGGTACGCAAGGCCAAAAGAACTAGTTGGCGGCAGCATTGTACCTCCATCGAAGCTCTGCCAAATGGAATGAGGTTGTGCAAAGCAATGTCCATGACTAAGACAAACCCACTATCATCTGTAAAGGATGAGAATGGGTATCTAACGGAAACTGGACAGGACACTCTGGGCGTGATGTTTAGAACTCACTTCCCGGAATGTATACTGCGCGATAGCGATGAAGAGGAACCAGTCACAAGGGACGAGCTCACAAGGCAAACGTCCAAAAATAACTGGCTCACGGCAAAGAAAGTGGTAGATGAGAATAAACTGAAGCTTGCCATAGCGGGCTTCCAGCCTCTCAAATCCCCTGGTCCGGATGGCATCTACCCAATACTATTGCAAGAAGGGGCATCTGTTTTGATACCTCTGCATATGATGGTTGAATTAGAGGCAAGGAAGACATTACATCGACTTGCTGTGGCTGGACTATGGGATGCCTCTAAGCCAAGGACCAACCATACAAAGTTTGACGGGAATGAAGGCCTGGATCGGGTAACAAGCATGTTATCCGATAAAATGCAAACTATGTTTGTGTTTGAAAGGTCTTTCAAGGTCCAAATCCCTACAATAGAGGACTGGACGAAGGGAATCGATCCACCAGAACAAGACAGTCTGGTGTGGTACACTGATGGATCCAAAATGGAATCAGGTACAGGGGCGGGAATATACGCAAAAGGTTACAAATGTAGCAAAAGCCTAGGGAAAATGGCAACTGTATTCCAAGCGGAAACTTATGCCATAATAACCTGTGCTCAAGAGAATATAGATAGAGGAACCAGAGGTAAATCCATATATATTCTTAGTGACAGTCAGGCTGCAATCAAAGCCATGGCATCCTACAAAGTGGACTCCGGACTTATTCTGGATGCTGTCCAAACCCTAAACAGGCTTGGGAAGCACAACAGGGTAAGACTGATGTGGGTCCCTGGGCACAAAGGAATCCATGGCAACGAAATGGCAGATGAACTGGCAAGAGAGGGCTCAGCAAATGACTTCGTGGGTCCAGAACCATGTGTAGGCATCTCGACGTGCCTCGTAAAAGCCGCATTTAGGGAGTTTGCAGATCACAGACAGCGAACTCATTGGCTATCTAGCACCGATCTACAACACTCCAAGAAATTCCTAGGCTCTACGTTCAAAGCCCGGGAATGCATTTGGAATATGAGCAGGGGGCAAATCCGCTACCTGCTTGGGGCCTTTACTGGGCACTTTGGAACCAACGACATGCTCATGAAGATGGGTATAACCGCGACACCCATCTGCAGGTTGTGTGGGGAACATACGGAGCGCATGGAGCACCTTCTTTGCACATGCGATGCACTGGCTGGTAAGCGAATGAGTCTCCTAGGGGCTGGATATCCAAGACCAGAAGACTATAGGCTCATATCTCCCAGTCTCGTTGTAAAATTCATGAAAAGAGTTTTCAACGAGATTGGGGAGGAGTAAGGTATCTAGGGGACCACAATAGATCCCAATGGGTCGAAGTGTCCGAGTTGTTTCTCGGCCCCTCCACAAGATAAGATAAGAAGATAGCATAATAAAGCTGCACACAGTAAAATGCTGCTAGTAATTGCCATTTTTTTTGCCTGGCGCAGTATGCATGAACATTCCCATGCATACTGCGCTACCACGGGGAGATAACGCGGTTATATGGGACTCCAACCCCCTACAACTCCACGGTGTCCTCCTATGGTGCTGCTTATGGCGGGAACACGGGCAAGCGTAGCACTCATCCGTGACACCGCCGCGGCTGTCCATCACCGGACCCTCCTCTGGGAAGAACCACTCATAACCGGCGCGTTAACATTTCACGCCGTGACCACTCACGGGGCCAAACCAGGACATGGGGCGCTTGACGACCCGTGTATGGGACCCATGGTCCCCCTGTGGCGGGTCAGGTCAGTGGCCCGCCACTTACCACTTTTCAGCCGCAGGTGATAGGGAGAGCGGCCAACGCTATACCGACACGCGTCCTTCCCTACGGACCCACCGCGTCCGCCATGTGACGGTGGCGACACCGTCCAGGCCGCGGAAGTTAGGGAGAGCGGCGCACTGCAATACTCCTCCCGCGCTGCGGCCTCCTACCCTCAAAGATGCCTCTACTACGATATCGCAGCCCGCCTCAGTTGCGATATCGCCCAAGCGGCACCGCAACTTACTTGTTGGCCGCTACGTCGTCGTCGACTTAATCGGCAAAAGCCCTGACGTGCCCGGGTTCCGCTTCACTTCACCGTGGATGACCAAGCCTCGGCTACTGAGCCCCCCGCTTCGACAGTGTAGAAACCCATCGGGGGGGTAGTTATTGACCTTAGGTTCAAACTTATCAAAAAAAAAAATATATTCGTCATTTCACCTACAACCTTTTCCCTATTCGATACAATGGTACTTAGCATTACTTAAAGTTATTGCTTTGTGTAATGAGCCATCCCGGGAATTCGTCTCGCTCTAGTTCCCGTTGTGAGGTTATTGCGATCCCGGGCGGGCCGCAATCCCGGGATGCGGGCAATATTCATTACATGCACAAATGGGCCGATAGATCGGGGAACACGTCCCTACACAGTGCGTACCTAATTAGACTGTATTCGATTTTATATAATTTGATATTAATCTGTTAATTCACTGTGGATAATATTACTCTGGGTTTTGATTTTTTTACAAGATTTACTCAGACGAAGTGATCGATTTTGTTTTGAGGGTAACAAAATCCAATCTTGTCTAAGTATAATCAGTGCGGCTAAAATGATATATTAAGTAGCCAATTGAAAATAAGTCCTAAGTCATAGATTTCAACAGACGTTACACAGACTCTTAATAATCGAGGCAGAGGTGTTTAAGCTTTGCAAAGCTCGGCTAATGAGATCTGAAGTTTGCAGAACCAACAGGTAGCAACAGGTCGATGGTACTAACCACTAAAGACCCGCTCCATAATGGAGCTAAAGATATTAGCAAGATAGAACTAGGTGAAAGCAAATTTAGGCTAACCCTTGTACGTACTTCACGCGTAGTTTACCTACCTGCCGCTTGAAGTCTTTACTCCGAAAGGCTCTTAAGACGATGACTAACGCCAGCGACCTTGAGGGAACAAAACGCGCACTCGTTTCACACCCGCGCGCCCAAAATTTAGTAGATTTTGTACTTTCCTTATTATTCTATGACTTCAAAAAAAAGCCTCAGATCAAAATGTAGATAATTACATTGTCTTTGGGGTGGTGTCGATTTCATTAAAATACACGCAGCGGTTTTGGTGCGATTGTCGAGTTTTTGTCCGTTTTAGACATAACTTTACAAATTAATTACACTATGTTATACGAATAAAACTTTCTTAGATCAAATTATTAAGAAAATAGTATATTTTATCCAAAAAATTACGACTAGCCATTTAAACGTGATTCTCATTTCAAAATCAGCTACTCAAGGGTATCTGCGCCTTAACGAAACATAGCAAATTATTGTTATTATAACAAAACTCATTACTGTCTAACTCTCGAAAGATGCTAACAATAAACATCAAATATTTCATTAAATACAACACTAAAACATTCCTGAATTCTCGATTGCTTATAACCGGGAAGACGTTGAAAGTCATCGTTATTTGCTATCTTCTACAAAGAATTTAATTAGATCTCTCAAGTTGTAGATCATATGAAATTAGATAGCTACTTATGAAGCGAACTCCGACATAATTAAATTTAGAACAGGTGGGAGCAACAAAATGTATCAAAATTAATCCAGCGCAATTTGACAGCGCCGTTGGCGGCTTCCAGCTTAATTTTCATGTCTAATTAAATAATATTTTATTTAACACGTGAACGGGGCCATGATAGAGGAAAAAATACGTCTCATTAGCTTTGATGCCGAAATAATGAAGTGGGCAGACTCAATAAGGTTATCTGTAGACTACCAAAGAAGTCTTAAAGTAAATGTCAGACTTTTTATGTGTGTAAGGGAATGTTTTCAAAATCAAATAGTTTATTTCAAATAAACCTTAGAGGTACTTTTGAATTGCCAAACAAAAATAAAGATGACTCTAGTTGCAAATTCGTAACCGTCAGTAGTTCTCAATGGAGAAGAATTTGCAAGAAACTCCACGGACACTCTTTTCCATCAGTTTTACTTACAATTTTTTGGTTACATCATTATTGTTGAAATATACATATATGTGAGAACAATGTAAAACGACGTAAGCTTCTAGAGTAACAACGAATTTAAAAAAAAAGTACGATAACAGGCCGAGGCAGCAAAGTTATGAACAATCCCAACTGATGGCGCCCGTTCACGAACATGACGCATGGATCGGCACCACTCAGCTCAACCATAATTTTTCAACTTAACCACCGATTTTCTTTTATGTACTTGCCTAAATACAAAGATCTAAGAAGGTAGGTAATTCTGTTAATGAGCAAATTATTAAACCATATTTTGGCGTAGCGATCTACTTCGTAATAAGTAAAGTCTTATTTCAAAATACTAAATAAAATCACAAAGAATAACCGCACCAACTCATTTCACATTCAAACAACGTCAACGGAACAATCATTCGGATTATCAAATACTTCTTATTTTTCGTATTCACCAGCATGGCGTGAAGTAAGCTCAAATTCTTGGCTCCAGTCCAACCGCGGGCAAACATCTAGCACCATGCTTTTATGACTGCCGAAGGACGAAACTTTGCTTGTTATCCGAGAAATATCACAACATATTTCGAAGCTTTTATAGGGAAACTTTGAAGGGCCGCACAAGACCGAACAGGGAATCATTGACCGGCCCTTCGATTGCAAACTTTGGACGACTCCATGAAACTGCGGTTATTATGTATTGGGACACATAACACTCATATTTAGAACCACAATTATTGAGCGTACGGAAAGTTTCGGGGGTCGGCGTTAGTTTGAAAGTTGATGGTTGAGCTGAGTGGTGCCGATCCATGTGTCATGTTCGTGAACGGGCGCCGTCAGTTGGGATTGGTCATATCTTAGCTGCCTCCGCCAGTTTTTAATTACCTATTTATTGTATTTTTAATTGTTTGTTTTACTCTAGACGCTTTTAAGTGCGTTTTTTTTTACATCGTTCTCACATATATGTATTTTTCCTACAAGATTATTGTAACCAAATACTTGTAAAACACATTTTTTTTTTTTAAAGAGTAAGTTTGGAGTTTCTTGTCCGTTCTTCTCCATAACAAGCTACATTTCCGAATGGACGGTAGAATCAATTATTATTACATTTAATTTTGACATTCGAAAGTGCCGCATAATGGCCTAATTGAATAAAGAAATTTTGATTTTGATGGTTTTGAGTTTGTCAAGGTACCTACTTGTGGTCAACGTCTTAAAGTATCCACTTATAGAAGATCATTTAGTTATGTACTAAGTTTTTTTTTACTTACTTTCAAAATAGATATTGTTGTCATTAATAAGTGCTTACATGAATAATACATCGGCCCAGTAATCCAACCATATGTAGGGTACTAATATAAAAATAATTCAATTGTATTTCGAAATCTGTTCTCTACACAAACCCATTAATATCGACTCAGTAATTCTTTATTCATGGCTCCTAATTTTAAAACAATAATGCTCTACAAATCCACAAACTCGAAAAACGATTACGCTCCCGAATAAAATTCGAAGTCGCAAACGTAAAATTAAGGCGAAGTCACTTAGAATGCGATGGGCTTTAATTACGAGATTTGTCAAATAATAAATAAAGAAAGTTCTGCCTACCCTCTCGCTGCTCGGCGTGATTTCAAAGCTGGCTTCAGATATCGCCAAGATTTATTTGCAGAGTTCCTTTATTTAACTTACCCCTTAAAAGCTTAGCATTGAATTTGTTTCTTTTTTCTTTACCTCTATGATTGAAGTCAAGATTTGGATTCTGATGTTTTTCGGCTCAGATTATTGGCTTTTGGGACACTAATGCCGTTTGAGCTTAGTTTTTCAGAAAAGCATTAATAGAAAATCCCTTTTATAAGTGACCAATGTTATTGTTTGTTTGGTACTTAGTATCTATGTGTATATGTTTGGTAAGAATGTAGACTCTATGCCAAGTAAGCAACAATGATTGTCAAACACTTTGACAACTCCAAAAATCATGGGACTGACACTCGATACAGAAATGTCATTTGGTCAGTCTAATGTCTAAATCATTTTGACGTTTCGACATTATTGGTCGCTAATGAAGTGTAAGAGCGGTTACGCACTGCATCCGAGAAATTTCGGTCCGAAGCAGCCGTAGTAATTTTTTAATTCTTGCAGTGGAGGTTACGCACTGATCCGCAGGCTTATTACGTATCTTGCAAGAGCAAAACGATAACGACTTTTGAGTAATAATTGCTATATAGAAGTTTTAAAGGTTTTGGTGTTTTTTTTAGAAATAGGTGGATTAATTGACAAACAGCGAACGGTTAGCAAACGATTGTGTAGATTTGCCATACCTACATTTTAAATAATTGCGACTTTTATGACAGAAAGCGTTTGAACGCGCGATGATTGCTGATAGTCATATCCGTCCGTCTGAAACAAGTACATTTCCAATTCGTATGGAACTCGGATCACGGATTTGGATAAAGATCGGGTGCAGTGCGGCAACACCCTAACTTTGTCGAGACCTGTAGGTAATTCCGACTTGTATGGCATAAAGCGTTTGATCGCGCGATGATTGCCGATTGCTGTTTCTTAAGTAACAAGCCTGCGGCACTCCGTCCGTCTGAAAGTACATTTCCGATTCGGATGGAACTCGGATCACGGATTCAGATAAAGATCGGATGCAGTCCGTAAACAACCTTGCTTTGTCTAGACCAACGAATGACTGAACGAGACGAAAGATCCTTTTATCATAGTACGAAAACCTATTTAAACATAACCTTAACAAATAACTCAATAAACCGGCCAAGTTCGAGTCGGACTCGTGCATGAATGGTTCCGCGCCAATATCGCAAAAAATGGCAATAAATCACGTTTTTTGTATGGCAACCCCGCTTCAATATTTAGTTCATTCTGTTTTTAGTATTTGTTGTTATAGCGGCAACATAAATACGTCATCTGTGAAAATTTCAATGGTCTAGCTATCACAGTTCATGAGATACAGCCTGGTGGCAGACAGACGGACCACGCGGAGTCTTAGTAATAGCGTCCCGTTTTTACCCTTTGGGTACGGAACCCTGAAAATCGAGAGCAACTACTTTAAAAGTCCAAACTGTCAAAAAGAGCGTCTCATAAAATTTATCGCCGGGATGATCAGTCTGCTGGATTTTCCGTACTACTGACAGATCGTTTTTTGATGCTGACGGCATCCCTCGCAATTACTGAACAAATTAGAACGCCCCTACCTACAATTTAACACTTTTTCGTTCATTTTAATGAAGACCGTAATGAAGGAGTAACTAAGTTGTGTCGTAGTTATTACCGTTTTGTGCTTATAAAATTCTGTAACCTAGATTTTGTAAGTGTTAATCGTTCAAAATGTGCTTAGCAAGAAAACTGTAGGGTTTGAGATTGAAGCAGTAAGTAGGGACACTCATTAGGACATCGAGACGCAGAGGAACGAGCAATAATTACTGATTTCGTTAATAAGAGAAAAAAGCAGTTCATTTATTATTGTATTTATTTTGCAAGCCAGAATAAGTACCTATAGTCTCAATTTTATCTGTTTTCTCAATTTACCAAAACACAATTAATGCTGTTTGATCAATAGTACTCAAAACATTACGGTGACGGACAACCGCGTCGTCGGGTTCGCGGTGAGTGCTAACGCGTGCCTGTGTTTTCGCGGCACAGGAATCCGGAAACCGTGGCATTTTAGTGGGTTGGAGTCCCATATAACTGCACTATCTCCCCGTGGTAGAGCAGTATGCATGAGCATTTCAACAAGCAAAAAAATAAACCAGCCAAGTGCGAGTCGGACTCGCGCACGAAGGGTTCCGTACCATTATCGCAAAAAAAACAACAAAAAAAACTTGTTTGTTGTATGGGAGCCCCACTTAAATATTTATTTTACTATGTTTTTAGTATTTTTTGTTACAGAAATACACCATTTGTGAAAATTTCAACTGTCTAGCTATCACAGTTCATGAGATACAGCCTGGTGACAGACGGAGATACAGACAGACAGACGGACCGCGGAGTCTTAGTATAAGGGACCTGTTTTTACCCTTTGGGTAGTACTCAAAACTTTATGCTGAAGCATATTTCAAAATTCTGTAACCTACTATTACAAAGAATAAAAAATAAATAAGTAGGTACTCGTTTCAAAACCAGCTAGCTACTTTAAAAAAACCTAACACTCTCTAAATTAGCACATAGAACACTCAAATATCCAAGTCCTTTAAACTGACGAAACATTTCGGAAATTCGATTCTAAGTTCGAATAAATTCCTGTTGTCGTGTATGAGTCAGTTCACTGCAACATTCGGGACGCTCAGCCGAGCAAATGGGACTTTCAAGGCACATCAACAAAGACAAAAGCGGATTTGGTTGAGCGTACAAAGAGGTTGGGAACCGTATCGATGTTTGACGATCTTTTCTGTGAAAACCGTAAATGATTTTTCGCAATGCAGCTTTAATTAGCACGAATTTTGGAGTTGTCCTTTTGTATTTATTACTAAAACAATATATAAGTTTTATTATGTAAGTATTTTACAAAAATAAATAAGTTAAACCTTTTTTTTTTAATTAAGAAACTTCCAAAAGTAACATTTATTGTACCAACCACTGCTGCCAAATAGACATAAATCCCTGTCACGATCTAGTATCACAAAATGAACACCAATATCTCGAAAATCGAATGCCTAACCAATAACCGACCAAAAGGTGAGATAGGTGGTTACCTAGACAGGTGTACCTACAGGTACCAAAGTGCCGACTGACAGTAATTAAGTCCACCGATGTGTACCAGACAGCGGTAACACCTAGCTATCGACCTGGATACCTACATCTGTTCTGCGGTTTGGACTAACCACGGTCAGAACATTAATAGCGGTGATGCTCTGATACCAACGGAGCTAAAGTTAGTGTTGTTGTCTTTTACTAAAAGATAAGATAGTGATAATTTAGTAAGGTCCAGTTTTCGGATCAAAAGTATTGCAAAATTAAAGTGAAACATTGTCAAACCCATGTCAGCTGCTTGATTGGCCCTCATGATTTGTTGAGTGAATGAAAAGTTCAACAGCCAATCGCATGGCTTGACTAATTGGTGAAGCTTAAGCTTTAGATAATTTATTTTTAGAACTGTAATCCTTAGGCCCTTTCCTGAAGACGGAGACAAATTGGGTCGATAGGCGATATCGCGCACGTAATCTATATCTATACTAATATTATAAAGCTGAAAAGTTTATCGAGGAAGCTTATAGGCTATATGAAATCACGCTACGACCAATAAGAGCGGAGCATAAGTGAAAAATGTTGTTAAAAAATATCCTTTTTGAGAGCTTCCGTTGCGTGCGCTGCGTAAACGGTTTAAGTTACACAACAATCATGTATGTAGGGTAGGGAAGGTAGGGTAGGGTAGGTAGGGAAGATGGATAGGTAGTGAGGGGCATTAGAGTTACAGTAATAGTATGCATATTATGTTATGTCGTTTTTACATTTATTTTTGCTTCAGTCTCTTTCTGGTTTCCTTGACGCGGACGAGACAGCAGTAGACTTAATTAACCAACACAGAAACAGCACCCACGTTTAGTTCCCAAAAACGTGACCATGGAAGAGATAAGTCGTGCGATTTTGTCACAGCGACTGATGGATAACTCTCTAATGAAGAGATGACGCGGCCGGTTGCAATTACCGCGAATTAGTGATGCGGCGGCTTTGCTAGCATTGCTGATTACTCAGTGTGGTATGCGACTAACAGGCGGAATTAGAGAGGGGAAAAATCTCATATTTGCGACGGATTTTGGGATATCCGAACGAGTCCGATTGCCTTGTTTGTGCTTTTATAGATTCGGATCTTTGAAACGTTCGTACTAATTGGACTGGGATATATATATAGCTATATAAAATACGTGTATATACTGAAAAGAACCTAATTAGATAACTTTTCGATACAAAATCCATCTTACGTAACAAACAACTCAGTATTATTAGCATTCTCTCTTTTATTTCGCTTCAAGACTACAATTTCGTCAAAACAAAATGCGAAATTCTAATCTAATTTCTCGAATCAATGACCTAGAGCTATGCGAGGTCAGTTGCATTCAGAGAGTTTACAAAATAAATAGACATCTCTACACACACAAATAGATATCTCTTAAAAATTCTAACATTTTTTATACGAAATTATGTGCCTCGACATATTTCTAATAAATTCAGAGAGCTGTTTGAAATAAGCCTGTTTCAGATTTTATGTTTTATTTTATTTGAAGTCTGAAACGAGAGTATTTCTTATAACTTTTGCTGTATAACACTATTTATCAAAACTAAAGACACAGACACATCGAGTTGGTAATGCGTCTAAATCTAAACATTTACTGATTTTAGGCAGTTGTGTACCTATATAAAAAGTTAGCAAGACTTATTTTAGTTGGCGTAAAATCTGAGTCTGCCGATAAAGTCAGCTTTAAAATTAATTGGAGATTTTATGTCAACGTTTTAAATTTCTCTTTTGACAATTTAAATGTGTCTCGAACTCTCAATCAATTGTCTCAAAGAGCAACGACCTTAAAACGTCTAACCTTTGCCTCATTGAAAGTAAAAATTAACCAACTTTCCAGCCCTCCGTAATTGGATCATGTTCTTAATACAGAAAACGTACCCCACCTATACGCATAGACATAACATTTTAATTATGTATATGTGCGTCAAATGCGAAACAAAAGCTCACATTTCCACGTGATGCGAGGAACATGACGCTGGAAGCATACGAAATGAAGTCAGCCGAACAAACCGAATTGGTACGTTATGTTAAGTGAAATTTTATGCCGTCGCATAAAAATCCACGTGCTAACGCCAGTAGAGACGTGGGCTCTATTAAACGGGGCATTGCTGCAAACGAGGCATGGTTTGCGAGACAAAGGTGCAATCATGTGACTTTTGATCTTTGTTTATGCGATAATTTGACGTTGAAAACCGAAATAAAAGCTTTATTGTATTATTTATTTTATTTAACCATTAATGTACACACACATAATAAATAGAAAAGAAGAAGGGACAGAAAAAAGGTACAAAGGTATGCTTATTTCTAACGAAATCTCTTCCAGCATATCTGCGACAGGAGAGTTGAAAAAAAGATAATGTAGATAACGTGTGTATCACACTAATATTATAAAAGCGAAAGATTGTGAGTGTGTGTGTGTGTTTGTATGTTTGTTACTTCTTCACGCTCAAACGGCTGGACGGATCTGAATGAAATGTAGCACAGAGATAGATTATAGTTAGAAATAGCACACGACACTTTTCATCCCGAGAATATGTCCCCTCGGGTTAATTTTCGACTTTCACGCGAGCGAAGCCGCTAGCAGAAGCTAGTATAGTATAACTAATTAATATATACTCTCTTTGTGGCCTTGGACGAACGAGCATGGAAACAAGCCACGCTTCCCATTCGCTTGGGTGGCCTCGGCGTCCGCAAAATTTCAAATATAAGTTTACCAGCCTTCCTGTCTACGGTACTGATAAATTAAAAAGGAACATCTTATCTTCCTCACTAGTTGATTTTGAGGTACCGTGTTTGACCGATGCGTTGAACGCTTGGAAAATGGCTTGTCCCAATACGGATCTGCCCGACAACCTGTCCTCCCAGAGACGTTGGGATGTGCCGCTCTGCAGTATTATACAGAATAACCTTATAAATACATCGTCTAGTACTGCTGAGCGTGCGCGTCTGCTGGTTGTGGGGGTTTGTGGCTTCAAGCACTCCCGTCATCCACCATAGGCACTATGATGGATGACTTTTCGTTTCGGCTCGCAACTTGTCTACGCTTAGGCGCACCTTGTGTTGCTCCGCATCGGTGCCATTGTGGTGAAGCTGTCGGCAGCCTTGGGCACCATAGCCTGTCTTGTTGCAAGAGCGCAGGGCGCATAGCACGGCACGCCAGTATCAATGACATTATTCGTCGAGCCCTTATCACCGCCAGCGTACCAGCTGTATTAGAACATAACGGCTTGGTACGTGACGATGGGAAGAGACCAGATGGCATGATTTTGGTGCCGTGGAAGGTGGGTAGGCCTCTGGTGTGGGACGCAACCTGTGTCCACACCCTTGCGCCATCTCATGTTCCTAGTTCGGCGGGCTGTGCTGGCGCTGATGCTGCGGCTGCTGAGGCCCTCAAGCGGCGCAAATACTGTAATCTAATTGGTAATTACAGTTTTGAGCCGTTTGTGGTCGAAACGCTTGGGTCATGGGGCCCGAGTGCACGTCTTCTTTTTAAGGAGATCTCTCGCCGACTGATCTACACTGTGCGTGACCAGAGGGCTGGCTCTTTCTTTGCGCAAAGAATTAACATTGCCATTCAACGTGGCAATGCTACCAGTCTTCTGGGCACGTTCCCGGGTGACAGCGATGTGGAGGAATACTTCGACGCCTAAGTGTACCTGTCTTTTGTATATAGTGTAAGTAGTTAGGTTTCGTATTAGTTTGTATAGTTTTATTTTTGTTTAGTGTCTAAGTATGTACATATTTACACATTTATGTTGATAAATAAAACATAATATTATAGAAGCCTCTCATATACATGCATATTAATAAAATAAATATTACAATAATAATACATAATTATATGCAACGAAGACGGAATGGAAAGATCTCAGAAACTCTTTCACTCTCTTTTTAAAAACTGCAAGAGTTTGGCAGGCCCTAATATCAGGGGGTAAAGAGTTCCAAAACCGCACCGCGTATTTATCGTATCGTGTACGTGAAAAGACACAAGAGGAAAATGTATCCAATGTTATTTTATTGTCAAAATATTTTGTGCCAGTTATACCACAGTTAAAGTAGGTACGCACAGTATTATGCTGAAAAACCTAACGTATCTTTTAAGAGCACAAGTTCAATCCAAAACAATTTGCTCACGGCGAACCAAGGCATCAACTTTCAGCTTCGTACCGTAGACACAAAGTGAGGTTCCGTGGTTGCACGCAGTTCACTAAAACGATGCCAGTTCCGAGCCATTTACCCCGTGGCTTTTGTTTCTATTATGCTGTATATTGTTGGTACCTACATACAAATAGTGTGAAGTTCACAAAGGCTAGATGATTTATATCGTGTTTTATAACAGGAAAGTTGTATTTTTATCTCGGTTTGAGGTATGCTCTCAACTTGCAAAGTATGACGGGAAACCTAGAGCGCTAGACGTAATCGGTTAAACCGTTGCACTATTTTAGTGAATTTAAACACTACGAGTATATATTTAACGTTAAAATATACCCCATTCGTAATTTGCAGCTTACTCGTTTTGAAGTTCAAAAGTATATATCGGTTAACTTCAACAAGACGAATTATATAGCCTTTCCAAAGAGACACCATTTGATAAATCGTGGCCACTCAATAGAGCTGAGTACAAGTAAGAAAGAAATAAAACTAGTTTATTTGGCACACACAGATACACACAATGTAGGTACAAATAAAACTTAATTTTACAACAGTTACTTACATAGTGTGCCCCGCGGCTGCGTCATAAAGGTCCAGTTCAGTCTAAATGCCAGACAACTGGGAGTTGCCTGACGCTGGTTTTCAAGTTCTGGATGTTATTAACCATGGTCAGAATGGTCACTGGCCGTCTATTTATTTTTTGTAAACCATGACACTCACTGACACGCTTGGCTTGTAACGACGAGCTGCTACGAGTTTGGTTGCCTGGAAGTGATCGCGGAACGCGATAAGGCCGCCTTTAGTATGTTTTCTTTTGTTTTAAGGTTTTGTTATGTATTGTTTTAACTTGGTGTACAATAAAAGTAAATCGTGTTTCAAGTTATGCATCTGGATCGAGGGCCCATTTTTTAAATCCTTGCGAATCGAAATAAGACTTATAGGGAAATTAGTAAAAAATTGTAAAAACATAAAGCCAAAAAGGGTCATGAATTTCTCAAACGTCAATTATAACTGTCATAATTATATATCTTAGGCCCTCAACTCAAACGCGGTCGCTTCCGTAAGCCGCCAACGGCCACCGAGGTGTCTCGATGCTCAATGTGACTTTCAAACAGATAAAAATATCAACTATTAGAAACTTTACTATTATTCTTTTGTTTAACCCAACAAATGGAACTACCGGTCCATAAACCATACCCATAGCTATCAACCCTTGCAACACCCACCATACATCATAAACAAGATCACAAATGTATCGCGTGCGATCTGACACACCGTTCACAGATACAAAACGATTGTGTTGCCACGCTCCCAATTTCCTAGATAAGAAAAATGGATTGAGACAGATATATTTAAAAGAAAGTGTAGGGTTACCGGCAGATAAAAAAAATATATATATAGGTAAGTAATTTGCAGTGTAAGAAATCTAACCGTTTGTTGATTACTGTTGAATGCAAAGCAAGAAAGCATTTTAAATTGGAATTGTCTCTGCTATTTTTTTATGACAGTTTCTACTATGGACATTTTTATCTTACATATCAGTGGCACCACCAGGTCTAGAGTTGTAAAAAAACAGTTCTTTTTCTGAGATGAAAAAATGTTTAAAAAAAACATGAAAAAAAAAACAGTTTATTTTTCTGGAGTAGGTTTTTTTTCAAGAGTACGAAAATAAAAATATGGTAAGGTGATTATCGTATATAAGATGATTTTTTTTTGTTTAACAAGAAAATACCATATGTTTTTTGTTAAATATTACATCGTCCTAATACTAAATAATACATCAAGTCTTAAAATAATTGGCATTTCGGGGATTTCCCTAACTAGAAAGTAACAATGATTCTAAGTATTTTCTAAGTTCATAATAAATGGGTACCTAACACATTGATTTAAACATAATTTGACTTTAATTAAAAATGAAACAACCAAATCATGTGATTTATTCAATTTTAGTTATTGTGTTATTTTTTCTGAAATAAAACCAAATTTGGAAAAAAAAACCACAGTGCCAAGTATTTTTTCAAGATTGTTTAAAAAAACTTTTTGATTTTTTTATTAACATCTCTAACCAGGTCCACTGCTATAGCACTAGGCGACACCTCAATACGAATAGGCAACGCCTAAATAAAAGCGTATTGCTGCCCACAAATAGTGCAAGTATACACGCCATTACATTTAGGTATAATTCAGTGCTACTGACACGGACATAAATATCAAACTTGACGCGTGGCTACCGCGGTGAGACCTAAACCTTGACCACACCGCGTTAATCGTGACGTCACTTAACCGATACGGAAACTACAATGTTCCTGCTACATAAGTAGATTATATCCGACGGAGACCAAGCTTCAAATAATTGCTCTGTTAGGCGTATTGAAACTTTATCTTTAGAAGTTCTAGAAACCTCAAACAATGCTCAAAATTGGGATATCAACAGAGGCAACTATAAATTAGATTACTATAAATGAAGGCATAAAATATCACATATATCTTTTTTATTCAATATATGGAATACTTATCTTTTGAATTTGTCCAATACTGGAGAAGAAAATATGCAAGAGCCAAACCTCGTAGTGTAATATAAATAAAGAAGTACAGAAAGAGCATTTCCTCTAAACTTGTCGCATGGCCGCATGGATGAAGGTTGGCCTTTGATTTATCAATAGTAGAGTTCAAATAAGCAGACCTAAAAACGGCCAAAGTTGCCTTACTTTTTTACCGTTTTGGTCTAAATACGCGGCAGACATTATGGTATTGCGAGATTCATTACTAAATAATACGCGTTACTCACGATATAAATAGGATTTATTTCTATCCAATTATTATATTTTGCAACCTCTCACGCCTCTTTCTCTCTCGAACCAGTACGATTCCAAATACGAATTATTCTTTATAAGTTTCATTCAGTCCGCAACAATTAATACAAGGTACGCAACCTATGCAACCTCATACGTTGCAGTATTACCCGTGAATGTCGAAAAATATTTTACATAGTGAATACTGCCTGCCAGTATCTCTCAGTACTCTTGGTATCGCTTGCAGCTACGATATCATGTTTGTGTGTGCAAAATTATTTTTTTACCTTTTTTACACTGGTTTTATCTGTCAAACGCAAATTTTCGATTTTAGAAGCTGGGAAAGAGTCACCTTTTTTGCGCTGTTCTGTTTGAAATACCAAAGTATATGTGTAGGTAGGTTCATGCTAGCAAAATGACAATATTTTTATCTTTTTTTATTCTCACATCACAGCCACACAAGCACAAGTTTCTGGCTGAAAATTAAAACACAAACAAGTAACGCTGTTACTTTAAGCTCGAGCTTTAAATTTTGCACCATTCAAAAAAGGAACAATTCTTTAAGTAGGCAGGAAATGTAACAACCCTGGAAGAAAGTGGAAAGGTTTTAGAAAAGCTAGAGTCCGGCAGATCTCAGCACTCGGACACAATGATGGATTAATGGCCGCTCGGGGAATACCCGGCTACAATTTAAACAGCTCTTGCTAGGAAAAGTTTTTAAATGCACAATATACCTGGATATCAGGTGCTATTGACTGTAAAGGCTTAATGGTAGTATTTTGTGGAGATTACGTAGCTTAGGAACTGTTGTGGTAAAACCTTGGATCTTTCCTCTAAAGATAATAATAATGTTTAACAAGGTAGGAATCGAAAAGTAATGCGTATTTTCATACTGTACTGGAAATAAATTTAACTACCTAAGTAGATATATAGTTATAAACAAGGAAATGAATATTCAATTCCACGCAAAATAATATTCGTTTCGTCCAAGTATTTCGTTGAAATGGATGAAAATCGTCATTATTTTGACTAATCTCCAGTTCAAGGAAAGCGTTCGCCATTTTTCTTTGATACGCCAATAATTTTATATTTCGATTTATTAAATAACATGTTTTTTTTTTGCAGGTAAGTTCGTCCAATTTTGCAGATTGAAGAAGGTATGAAAGCTGTTTTATGTTCAGCGAGGAGCATTATAAGACCAAAAATGAATGTTTGAAGTTCAAAGTCAAATGGTAGACCAATACATTCAACATGGCGAACAGAGTTCTATTTTCAAAACGAAATGGTCCTGGAAATAACAAATTAAAGATAAGTAACAATACTTTAAACCGTTCAATTTAATCTAATGTGTGGGGAAATAAAACAGACGCGACAGGAGTGACACATAGAAAAGTTTTAAGAAAAATAAACGCAGCGCGGGAAATAAAGACGCCATGTCAGAAACAAGGCAAGTTCGAGTGTCTCTGGGTCACACTACGAGCCATGGACAAGAAACATGGCCGCTCAAGTAACGCTACAGTTATCAGATAAAATGTTTTCTTTTATGACGTGTTTGTTCACGTACTCCATATTGTTTAGCTTTTTGTAAGTTACTTTTAGTGAACGTGACATTTTAGTAGAACTTAAAACAATTCACGCGTTGAATTGAAAGAGGAGAATGTAGAACCATGCTGACCTTTGCCATAATTTATGGGTTGTCAGATACGTTTAGTACTAATTGTCGGGCTGTCATTTAATAAAATAATAATAGCCTTTTACTGATCCATAATTCATTATGAAGTTTTGCGCACTATCTAGAAATAATAAAAGCGAAACAATTAACAATCAAACTATAGTTATTGTGAACTCAACAAAACATGCAAATTAGCCATAAATAACATGAAATTATTGTCATTAGATGTTCAGCAGATGTTGGCTTCAGTTCAGCAGAACTGAAGCCAACAGTCAATCACACTTTTAAAGAGCAGTAGCGAACCGTAAATTACAACAAGCAAATGAAATAATGACCCATTCCGACAACTCTATTTACGACCAACAAATCTTGGTACACAGGTGCACTTTGTTCCATTTCCATTGTCATTGGACAAAAGTGCATTTACAAAACTGAGCAAAAACCTTTCAACGGGCCAAGTAGGTCGCACCTATTGCTTTCATTAATCAGTGCATTTTGTGCAAAGCTGGCCGATCCAAAAGTGCCAAAGGAAGGAGCTATTGTAAAAAATATTGGTGTAAATATCGCGACCTACTTACGTCAACAGCAGACGGCTTCGGGGAAATAATTTCCAATAGCTGGTGGTCCCTTCCGTGTGAATGGCGAGGAAATTTGTCGTCTTTGTCGTGGCTTCGGCTTTGAACTGTCCCGTCGGCTTCGGTTAGTGACATTCACTTCTTGTGTAGTCACCCCAAATGGAATGCTGGTGGATATTTCTTGTTAGAGTGATGATAATTAAACATTGAACTATACACTTAACTATAGTAGACTAAAAGTTGTTTATTCTATTTGCTGTGTAAGTAATAACAGCAATAATAGCGAGATTATGTAGTTGCAATGCGGAATTTCCACCCGTAGGTTTGTGAAAGATCAATACAGTTGTATTTCTTTACATTTTCATTAATACAGACTTATTTTTCCCCAGATATAATCATACTGCTAAGTTCGCATTCGTCTTTCCTCACAGCGGGCTGTATATTCTTGTTTATATTTACCATCTTACGTAATAATGCGTGAAAAATCGGTACTCAAGTCACATTTTATGTCAGTTTGTGAGTCATAAAAAACAGTCCCTGTTGGTACTGGCATATAAAATCCGAGGGTAGGTATGCAGGCCATGTTTATAGTAATATCTTATAATGTAAGGGAATATAACTGTTGGTCTTATACGTACCTTCACAGCGCATATTGTACGTTATAACTTTTCGTCATCATTATAAAAAATGTGAGCAATAAAAACTGTCGTCATGTTGGCTTTTTATTTAATTTCTAAGTAGAGGCCTTGATGGGCCGCGGAATATACGCAAATGGCCTCCAAATTGGTTCGTTCATTTAGGCTGTATGTGGTAAATGCCTATGCATTTATTCATGACGATAAATTGTCGTCCATCTATCAATGAATCATCGAGATGAAATTTTGGGAAATTCATTCAATACGATCGGTAATCAAATACTATTATTTATCTGTAGTCAATGTTTTAGTAAAAACGGTAAAGGAAAACATCGTGAGGAAATCGGTATGTCCTAGAACCAAAAAATCGAAGACGAGTGACATCCACCAACTCGCACTGGGCCCGCGTGGATTACGGCACATTCCCACACACAGAGTAGAGGCCTGTGTCCCAGCAGTGGGAACATTAATAGGTTGATGTTGATGATGATGAATGTTTTAGTAAACATTCTTGTTTTCTATTCATAAAACTTTTAAACGTGTTCCACCAAAGAGGTTATTCTATTATACTAAAAAACCAACTTTAAAATTCGGACCAATCACATAACAATTTCCAACAAAACCGGCTATCAAATAGTGAATTCAAAAGCTACTTATTGAGTGGATTTTAAATAAGGCCAGAATGTTTCAAAGGAGCAACTTTTCTGAAGCGAGGCCGCCGTTTAAAGGTCAAAGCGAGCCCTGTAAAACTCAACGACCACCTAACTAACTGTGGCCATTATACACCAACACTACCTCACTTTATATTTACTGGCCTTGGCCTGAAGATAGGGACCGAAAGGCTATTGAGAGGGAATAAAATTGCAATAACATTTGGACTAGATAGCGAATTGAAACAAAGTTATGGAACTTTAGTGATAAGATCGACGATAAAAAGCAAAAATAATGCGATGTGTCTCAAAGAAAGTTATGCGTAAATAATGCAAATTTAATTTAAATATATGTATAACTAGGCCATCAAGCGGCACTTTTAACGTCAACGGTTAAAATTTACAAGTAATAACAATTGTTTCTACCGTGCACTCGGAAAAGTAGCTTGTTATGGTGAAGAACACACGAGAAATTTACTCTTAAAAAAAAAGTGTTATAGAATATTTACATGTAAATACATCAACAAAACATGTACGTGAGCACGATGCACCCAGCACTAATATACTACATATAAGAATTACAAGCACTAACAGGTAATTCCTTCATTTGATAAATAGGAACATGGTTCTAACATACTTACAAATATTGCAAACAGGTGAATTACCTAATTCAACAATGCCTCTTTTTGCCTCCTTTGGCATTCTATAAATAAATGGAAAATAGCACAGTGCCAATTGTGACTCTTTTATTTCAACAGTTCGACAACTCGCAAAAACAAAAAAAACTTTTTTTTTTTTTAAATACTACCGACTTCCAAATACAAACCTACAAAGTGAAAAATAACAAATTTTTTTGAAGTCGGTGTCTTTCGTAGGTACCATTTTTTTGCGTTATGGACACCGACTTCAAAAAATTAAGTTATTTTTCACTTTGTAGTTTTGTATTTGGAAGTCGGTAGTATTTTATTGCAAAAAGATTTTTTATTTCTCACTTTTTAGTTGTACGTACCTAATAGGCAAGTTAGTAAGGGAACTATTTCGCCAGAATAGATTTCATGAAACTTGAACATAACCGGTGAAATGAGAGATTTGCTTACCCCTTAAGAGCGAACTGGCGTGATGTTATGTTATAAACAATAAACAGACATGCGATTGCAGCAATCCCGAGAGATTTGCCGTTATTTATTGAAGAGTTCTGTTGTATATCTCCGAAGTTCTTCACCAAATTAAAATGGGACCAATTTCGGAACATACTTTGTCAAACAAAAAAAGAGTTTTCAAAATCGGTCCACAATTGACGGAGTAATCGGTGAACATAAACAAAAAAAAAACAAACATGAAGTCGAACATAGAACCTCCTCCTTTTTGGAAAGTCGGTTAAAAAACTTTCCAATTACATCCAAAGCCGCAAGTTATCGGCAACAATAAGCCATAAACTATTAAAATGGCGACCCTCCAGTCCGAGGCCTAGACAAGTTCCGTCGTAAATTCAACTCGTCCCATTTCTGTCGAAAACAGCCGGCGAATAATTCCCGATAGGTACCATACAGCGATATTCCATCATCTATAGAGAATGAATCGAGCCTTCTCAACCAAACAAGGGTCCCTTTTCAACCCACGGGGCCCTGAAACCAGAACCCGCTTTTCATTTACCTATCTTTGAGTAATTGAAAAGGACATTGATGCTACTTATTCGAGCGGAATTGATAGGCGAATGTATTGAATTGTGACGTATTCAATTCGTATGTTGTTGGTATTACGACGATTCTTCATATTGTATTCCATTATGAACGGACTTTCTAAGCGGCTTTCAATTTCAGTTGCATTACTCTTTTTGTTTTGTTTGACGACTTATTGTGGACGCGTGAGTTGTTTTTTGTTGAATTGTCACCGAAACATTGAGAGCTTAAGACAGTCATTAAAATATTTTATGCGCTACAATGTTATTCCTATAACAAAAATTGGGTTTACTAATGATAAGCATAAAATATATGCCCATAATTTACATTGGCATAACGAAATTTAGCATAATTATCATTACGCATAATGTTATTAGGCATTAATGCTTTGCCATAATGTATATTGCTATAAATACTGTTGGCATAATATTATAAAGCATAATGTTATAAACGCAATATTTACACATAATGTTCTTCGGAATAAATTTATCATGTTCGCGGCTCAAGGGTGGCCCAAGGGCCACCCCGCCGCACCACAACTTAATTAATTTGAGTCCTTATCTGTACCAATATTATAAAGAGGAAAGATTTTTTTGTTTGTTTGTTTGTTTGTACCGAAAAGGCTCCAAAACTACTGGACCGATTTCAAAAATTCTTTCACCGTTGGGAAGCTACTCTATCCCCGGGTGACATAGGCTACTTTTTATCCCTGTATTCCCACAGGAACGGGAACTACGCGTGTGAAACCGCGAGGCGTTCTCTAGTATCAAATATATTTAATAAGACATTATATGCTTAGGTAAAACCATTTTCAATCGATTCAAATCGATATAAAAAAAATCGATATTTCGGAAATTGACATTTTACACGTAGGTATTATAATTATTTTATAAAATTATTATGACGAATAAATATGACCAAATGACAGTTACGCTAACCTTTGCATTATGTCAAAGTAATATTATGCCGCAGTATTACAATGCTGATAAAAGTTATGCGAAAACGTTATGCCAAACAACATTATGCCTGAAAAATTATGCCAAGAGTACGGATTCCCCAAAAAGTACGTCTTAAATTCCTTAATTTAACATATGCGATCATAGCAAACAAATTTCAAGCAGTCTCGTAAGACCAAAATTTCGTTACGTTAAAACCGCTTCACTTTCAAGAGGACGCAACATAAGGACAGTACAAACATCTGCACCATTTGCTTTGGACCATCCGTTAAGACCGACGTTCTAGATATTACACAACGTACAGGGCCATTTTGTAAACTTCCTACACGTTTCCTTTATAGAAAATTGGCTTTACGTGATTTCACGGTAATTTACTAAGATGAAAAGAGCTCCGTGTATGTTTAATAAGGCATGCAAACAACAAAGCCTTTATAAAAAGGTTGTAAACGTATATTTGAGAAACGGGAGCAGAGCTTTCCTGTTAGAATTGCCTTAGTATCGACACTGGTGGCAATTCCTCTCACGCCGTAAAGAAATAAACAAAAAATCTTGTATCCATCTTTCGCGAACTAAATCTCTCAGATTTACAGCTTTCGTGAGTCGTTGAACCCCGAACCTTATCTGCGTTTCTATTGTCAACAACAAAAGTATCGAGCAAGCTCAAATAAACAAACGTATGTGGAGTAAAAACGGCGATAAATCTGCCAAATCGCGGTGACGTGGTACAGTTCGTCACGTTGACGTCGCGTCGCAGGTAGCGTCAACAAAAACCGCACGCGCCGATATCAAACCAATATTTGCTGAACGCGTATTTGTAAAACTTATTCCTATGAGCGCACACTAGCGCAGCCGCGCGAGGGCGTCTGTGTCAACATGCAAATTCGCTTTAGTTCGGCGCATCGCTGTTTGAACTGGGGCTTTGGCAAACGGAAACTTTGCCTGTACAATGTATAAAGACGTTTCGGAGCTCGTCTAATGCGGTGTAAAGTTAATTGAATGATACTCCCCTATAACAAAATTAGCTGACTTTAGTTTGGATTTATCTTGATACATCTCCCTCTCAAAGGCTGGAAACAGGGAATTTGTTAATTTATGAAAGTTCACTCGTGGAATGGAGCGCTGAATAAAGTGCTCGGTATAAAGCGCTTTATTAGCTGTTTAATAAAGTGACTTTGATAATTTAGTTCATAATTATTATTACAGATATTTACGTGTTACATTCTTATGCCATGAATTCCTCTATTCAACGAATACTGAAAAGCGATATATAGCTACAATAGTTTAATAAAATATGGATTTAGGTACCTGTAAATAAATTGTTGTAAAGGGTTATGGAAAGGACTATGTTGGGCGTGACTCTAAAAGACCTACAACAAAGATGGAAGACATACTGAAGACAATAAAACACTTGAAATGGCGATGGGCAGGACACATGACAAGGGACAGCAAGATAAAATGGACTAAAATTATAAAGGAATGGCAACCACGTGATGGCAAAAGGAAGAGAGGCATACAAGCTAAAAGATGGACAGACGATATTAAGATTACTGGAGGGACAATCTGGTCAAGAAAGGCTAATAAAAAAGAAGAGTGGAAACAGCTGGAAGAGGCCTATGTGTCACAGGACACGCTGATCACTAAACCGGGCAATGCGATATGTTAAATATTTAAGATAAAACAGTTTGATATTAATGTATGTTTAGTACAAGCAATAAAGACTTAATAATAAAAATAAATTGTTGAGTCTATAACCCTGATCTGTCAAGCAAACAAAATTTGACTTCTTAATATGTCAACCCTACTTAAGCTCACATTGTTCAGATTTCACGCAACTTTAGGTCCTATCTTATTGTGTCAAAAAAAAAGGACTGAAACCTAGACTTATATTTATATATATATATTATATAAATTTAAGTACTATCCCATTCAGTATTTCGGCAATTGAAAAAACAGAGATAAAGGCCCAATTTTGCAAAAATAAAATTCGCTGAAATGTCTGGATTTAGACGTGGCGTGTTCTGGTGCTTCGTCGAAACGACGTCTCTTAACAGGAAAACATGGACTTAGGACGTTGAAACACGTCCCTAAGGGAAAAAGAGGAACAATTTAAGGAAACTCGAGACAAATCCGCTGAACCAAATTATCTGCGCGTTGCGTATACCAGATTTTAACAAAAATGAGTGAGAGCTTAGACAAAGAAAAGTCTTAATATCTTGAGCCTTATCTTTTTTTTTCTAAAAACAAAGCACGGTACTACATATTTGCTGCTTGATATCAAAATCTGCCTGATAATTTTGATCCCGAATATATTGGTAGTCGTAGTGAAACTTCATTTTATATGATATAAATCAAAACATTTTTCTTGGGCAAAACAGATAGTATCTTAAAACCATTTCTGTGAAAGTAGTCACTTCGCGGACAGCGGCGTGGAAACCTATTGTATCGGTTTAGGGAACAAAGATGTATCGAAGTTTATATCGCATATTATATTCTGTACGAAAAACACACATTCTTCATGGCGGTGAAGGCTAAATAGCAAAATATTGGCGAATGTTCTCGAATACAAGTTAAGATTTTTATGGTAGCCTGCCGCAACAGAGCAATGGTACGAGAATAACGTTTTGCGCCGTTCTTCGCATTTGCTGCTATCACTTTTCTTGGAAAGCTAATTGTATTAGAGCAACGTACCCCCGGCACATTTCCACTACATCGATTAATTATAAAAATATATTCTGTGCCTAAATGGAACTGATTTCTAGGTTTGTTTCTTTTCAATTCAAAGTTTCACTGAAATATTTTGGGTGAAACGATTGAACAAATAAATACTCAAAAATAAATTAATATCAGAAACAGTTCTCAGAAGTTTCACAGTTTTAAACGATTATTGTTACGCTTCCGAGAACATCTAAAAGTAACTACCAACGTTTAAACAGAAAATAATAAAACTTAAAACAAATTGTAAAACATTTTTTATCAACATATATTTGTAAGCACTATAAACGAACGACACATCTCTTTCAAACTTAAACCCAGCTTCGAAATGCGAAAATTCGAAAAAATAATAACAGCTAAATCCAATATTGACAGTGCAAGTAACACGGCTACAAACAGCCGTACGCTTTGACATACCAGATAACTTTCCGTTTGGCCGTATTTGCCGTAATACGCGCTCAGTTCAGCGAACACGGCTTTTGAACAGATAATGCGCATTTTTACATGTGAATTTTTACACGTGCGTTTTATATGACGATGTATGCAAACGTCCCTTTGAGAAGTTGCGCCTCGAATTGAGTTTTAAAAAAGGCAGACGTTCATATTCGCTTTTGTACGAAATGGACAAATATTGAGAAATGCTCCTAAATCAAACATGGAACGCTCAAAGCTTTGTACTACACAATTAATGTTAGACGACAAGGGAAATATTTATCTTGAAAACTGCACGAATTTTTCAATTTTCATCGTAAAGAACTCAAAGAAGACTTGCATGTAAAATAAGTTTTTAATAAAACCATGTCTGGTAAATTGTTACGTAAATAGAACAAAAATATCTCCCGTAATCCAATCAGTCTAAAAATAACAAGGAGTTGCTATAAAGATGCCTTATCAGATAAGATAAAAGAAAGATGGAGGTGGACAGGGCGACCCTCGTCTGCCTTGCAAAGCTCCTGCTGTACCAATCTTACAATGAAACGACAATTTTAACAATACCTACATTCAGGAATAATGTTTAGAAGATGTACGAGGTAAGTAAATGATAAATACATCGGTTTTAATCGCGCATTATTTTACTTTAAAATTCTTTTAAAAAGTCTTCTAAAACAAAACACTACAAAGCGACAAATACTTTTTTTTTGTTATAATATTTTATTTTTCACTTTTAGTGGTACATAATGGACAAGTACTATAGTAAACCTACAATGCACACAGTGATGCTAGAATAGATTACTCGAATAACATGTAATTTGAACATAACCAGTGGCATGAGAGTGTACCACATCTGCGTACCGGTTTGGAGCATTCTGTCGTGATGGTATGTTATGAAATGATGTAAACAATAAACAGACATGCGAGTACAGCAATCCCGAGAGATTTGCCGTCATTTATTGATGTATAAAGTACTGTTGTATATCTCCGAAGTTCTTCATCAGATCTTTCCAAATATAAATGGGCCGACTTCATAGATTGCCACGATTATAAGTAGGTTTTAAAAAAGGTAAGGACTGAATAGGGAACATTACTGCCAATTGCTCCCGCCAGATGGCGCTTGACGGAGTTGAGTAAAAATACGAGTTTGCGACTACTAGTACTACTGTTTGTTTTTAAGAATAATTAGCGTTCAAAAACAAATAATAATATTGCTAGCTGTTGGTCAAGAATGCATCAGTTTGGACTGCTGCGCATCATTATAATGGGACCGTGTGCAAGACGGTTCCACTGCGAAGTTATTATGCGAGTCATATAAAATCAACCTGGAAATATTGTTTTGTATATTAATTGGATGTATGTAATCTCATTACAGTACCTTTTAACTAAATCCGTAATTCTTTTAAAGCACCGCGCTCTCGAAGCTGGGTTTTTAGCTGCAGTATGATCTAATTTCCTGAATTCTTAGTTAGCTCTACTTTTCTTTCACTATTAGTTTTATATTTTGTATGCTTAAAGAAATTTTGTGGCTCGACTTTAACAGTTTGGTTTGTTTACTCTGATTCCTGTGGCGCCATCTGAACTCAGCTTTGCGGATAGTTCCCTATTGACGTGACTTTTTCGTCTCCCTTCAAATTTCTTAGTTGATGCCCAAGACAAAAAATAAAACAAATAAGAAATGTTTTTCTATTCTATTCTATGCATAGGCTTTTTTAAATGTCCCATTGGCAATACTCCGGGGTACCTGCAGTGCTATTTTCTAAGGTCCAGAATTTTCACCCTGACTCACCGTTTCTGAAACCTCATTCTGTTCCAGTTTCGCTTGCTGAACTGCTTTCTGACGCGAATAATTTCAAAAGAACTTACTTAAATGTGCATAATAATATAGACAAACAACCAGTAGTGTAACTTCACGAATAAAATGTGAGTGTGTAAATCTCATCTGTTGCAAGGTTCTTTGCTGGAGTTGATTGTAACCCAGAAGCAACTTGTATGAAATTATAAGTATCTTTGTTTCCTGTAAATGTTTCTAACTTTCCCTCCAATCAATGGTTAAAGTAAACGACATTCTTACGGTTGTAAATGTTTAATATTTTGCCCATTTTAGTTCTAGGTATGCATTGCTATATAAACCTTGGATTGTCTCGAAATAGGATAACTAAACCACTAGTGTAGGTCATGCAATAAATAGGGTTGTATCTTGGTACTCTAAAGCTGGGTCTACATTCTCGGGCGAGGATGTGAGGAAAAGCTGTACATTGAGTTTTAAACAAAATACTTCATGATTGAACTCACTACTGAGAGCAATGTACATCACCCTTGCGGGTGCGGGTGTGTAGAGCCGGCCGATAAAAGCATCTGCGTGCGTTACAATGCGACAACGCGTTATCATAGAAATTGTTCTAAGATCTGCTCTATGCAAACATGTCGTTGCGTTGCGTTGTCTTTGACGTTGATCGTCATAATTATAGTGTCAGCCGAAAGACATCCACTGCTCAACGCAGGCGACCCCTCTCAAGCGTCGCCAAAAGTACTGGTCATGTTCGACTGACCCACGATTTCTGATTTAAGTATTTGAGGTCGAGTATTTGTCAATCTCTACTTAAGCATGAAAACTTGTCAAAATTTGGCATTTAAGCATGTTTTGACACGTTCAAATTCAAATCCAAATTCAATTTATTGCATCCATAATGTACATACAGATGGTAAATATAAGCTACAGAAACAATTATGGACCCTGTCGGACACAGCGACGTTCTTGATACAGTCAGTGTCTAGGAGAGAGAAATAACGCCTAATAATTTTCCATAATAAGATTTCAGTTGTATACGTTCTTAACTTCAAATAATAAATTCAGAAATCGGCCATTAGTCACCTCAGTTGTCTTTGATTTTAGTGTGCTACCCATATAATTATTTCATACAGGTATAAACCCTGTTTAATTTCCTTCCTAGAACCATTTTCAATTTCCAACAATACCTTTACAAATATAAGAAAGAGAGCGTAAACAGTGTTCGGCCGATCGATCTCGGAAGACGTGTTTAATCGCCGAGCAACGGACTCGCCGACAGAAAGATTAAGCGATACGGAAGCACGGAGTTTTCTTTCTTTCTTTCTTGAGGCCACAAAGCTGAGGTAACTACGATATCTTTGCTATTGTGTTTTAGTTAGTTACTATTTTTATAAGGTTGGGCCACAGAAATAAGAGAATCTTTTTCTTATTTAAAAGCTAGTTACAGGAATATGTGAGGCGTAACAAACACAAATATTATGTACACGAACTGACGTGGCACAATATAAGCGGATCATTAAAATATAAGTTTTGCCGGGAACCGAACCCATGACACTCAGCATCAACCCTGTCGCACCTCTAACACTAAGTCATATGGAAATGGACCAATATCAGTTAGGTATAAGATCAGAGCTAGTGAGACTTATTGTAGTTGAACTGTATGACGAAAAAGATTCTTATGACACAACAAAAAAATACTAAATCAAAATCGGTTCATCCGTTTAGGAGATATGATGCCACAGACAGATACACGAATACACAGTACACACGTCAAACTTATAAACACCTTCTTTTTCCGTCAGGGGTAACAAGTAAAAACAACTTAATAAAAAAATGTTTTTTTGCCTAATCGGGATTCCCGGCAGCATGAACATATATTGTGTGTTAAACTCGACATTTAACTGCTGATTTAATTAATGTATCCAAAGCGATTAGTGATTTTGTCAGCTGTTTAGATAGCATTAAGGTACACATGTTTAGTCAGATTAATTCAATCGGAGTTTGTAGCCAATGATTCCAATGTGTCAAATACACAGGCTTATCACCGAAATACATAAAACTGTGAAATTAGGCCAACTAAATTATAGGTATTATCCGATTGTCCACTGAATTTATATTGTCATAAACACTCGCGTAATGATCATACAGATGAACAGTAATTTGGAAGCGAAATGAACAAATGTGGAAACTAAATGAAACGTCAGTCATAGTGGTTAATAATGCTGGGCCACGCTGGGCCATGCTGGACACTCAGTGTATGCACGTGACCCAGTAGTTTAAGCTATACCTGACCATTTTACGAAGCCATGTTGACTTTGTCCCGGGCAGTCTGGAATTTCGACCCATATTATAAGGTGCAGTTTTTACCCGACTGCAAGGAAAGGGTTGTATGTATGTAATATTCTTTATTACCTCATATCTTGCAAACCGCTAGATGGATTTTTATGCTTAATACATCGTTAGATACGGCTTGGCCGCCCAAGTGTTCTTAGATAAATGACGTTACAAAAAAACAAAAATGGCGGATTTTGTGCGCCATATTGGGGGCGACTCAATTTCTTTTTTCTTCAAAACCCATCGTGTGGGGTATCAAAATGAAGGATTTTTAAAGGTGATTACAAAAATATATACCACTTATATGTTTAAATGCGATTCGAAAAACAAAATAGGTAACTAAAAAGTTGCAAATAAAAAAAGTTAATTTAAAAATCAAAAGCCCGACTGCGAACTAAAAAGATGTAAACAAGTAGAAAATCATGCTGTGTAGTCGGAGGATACATATTCGCGAGCTGGCTGACCACCCGATCCTCCGACTGCACAGCATGATTTTCTACTTGTTTACATCTTTTTAGTTCGCAGTCGGGCTTTTGATTTTTAAATTAACTTTTTCATTGACTTAAACTTATTGGTATATTTTCCAACTAGCTATGGCTCCAAGAATTATTAATAGTTTGTGAATAATTACAATGCTGTTAACTTTGCCTTAGGTCTTCAAAAAACATACCGTCACTTTAAAAGATGCATCAAATCAATTGAATTGAATTGTATTTGTAATTACGTCGTCATTAGCTCGTAGGTGGCGGCGTTGATGCCGCTACACATTTATAATTTAAAATGATATAGTAATAATTATAGCTAGTGTATTACTTGCATTTCCGAGTGAATTAACTATCGTGGCGATCAGAGATAGTGTAGCTTCATAACAATCAAAGAAAATAATAAATATCAATGAAAGAATATTCGTATTCGAATCAGTACAGAGTTTATTTTCGTTTCACCACTATCTCACCTGACGGTAAGCGATGATGTGATCGACGATGAGGCACGCTTGCCTAGAAGTAACCTATTTACTCTTGACTTAAATACTCCCAGGTTGTAGCTATCAGGAAATACAGACTCCGGCAAGACATTCCACTCCTTATCTGTACGCACAATACCCACGTGTATTCTGTATTCCTAAAACTCCTTGTGCGTATGGGTAGGATCTCCACCATATACCGATGACGCATCGCCGTTCGTCTTGTAGTCCGATGATGGAACGGGCTAGGCGGGATCAAATTGTGCCAGTTCCATCGCACACTCCCCGAAATGTAACCGATAAAAAACCGACGGGCTGGCAACTCGGCGACCTTTTCAAGGCTCTGGAGCTTTGACTCAACCAGCGTCTAATTTCCGAAGAGTCTCTTGGCCCGTTTTTCTATCGACTCAAGTGCATCAAGCTGGTATTTGGCAGATAAAATTTACCCCGTACAAAGCCATAAACAAAGAAATCTACCTTATTATATTTTTAGTTTAGGCTATACCAATACCTGTCAATGCATTCCACTACTTTCTTGGATAAATCTTTTAGCATCCAAGCTACTCGTCTGTGGAATGCATTGCCCGACCCAATAAAACGCGCCCAGTCGTTGCCTGTATTTAAAATACTCGTAAAAGAACATTACCTTTCACTGTGATTGTCGTTAGTCAACATTTACTTTCATCACCTACACATATATTGGAATATGTATGTATTTGTGTATCTATTATAATATGATTGTAAATTTAAAGTAAATATTCGTAATGTTATGTGTGAACCAATGTCAACCCATTCCAAGTTACTTGGAAAAGATCGCGGTATGCGATAAGGCCGCCCTTTGTTTGTATTTTAGTTTTGAGTTTCCTTTTCTATGATTTAACTTGGTGTACTTACAATAAAGCATATATAAATAAATAATACTACCAGGTCAAGACTAAATCTTTTTAAGAGCCAGTTTTAATCTAGGCTCATTTTCATATGACTGCCGGCCTCACCGTTTAAGAATAAGATCATGAAAATGTTTCCATTTTATTTGAACATTTTGACCTTCTAACACTGTTAAAATTAATAATGGTAATCCATAAATCAGATTAATTTAAAAATAGCTTGTAAAACGCCGCTTTTTTCGAGGCCACGCCGTGACCTTTCTAAAGGTGGGCTCTAAAAACTGCTCAATGAATTAGTGACGTAATCACGAACGGTCGCTTAGTACTAAGATTTATTGCGAAACTTTTTTTCGCATTGAAACAGGCATTATATAAATGGTAGCAAGTTAAATTGCTGTTTTTATTTTAAACGATAAACAGAATTGGCGAAATGTGGGCACTAACGTTCACCTCTGCCTAACCTTTCTAGGAATATAGGCATGATGTTATTTATTTAATTTATTCGAAATTATGTAAATAACACCCTAACAATTACAACGCCAATGCAATGTTATTGTTGTTACTACCACGACGATAATAGGACTAACAGAAATACAATTAAAAATACAATAAAAATGCAATCAAATATTACAATTAAAAATCAATTAGAATGTTGTTATGTTATGTATGACAGTCTTCTTCTTTCGTGTGGGGATGTGGCCTCTGGTTGCAGAGTTAATTAAGTCTACTCTGGAAACCACACCACACACCACAGTACCACAGTGTCTCAAGACGAAAGTCTATGACCAGTGTGTGTTGCCAGTGATTACTTACGGGACAGAGAAGTGGTAGCTCACAATAGGCCTCATCAGAAAGCTTAAAGTCACGCAAAGGGCAATGGAGAGGGCTATGCTCGGAGTTTCCTGGCGTGATTGAATCAGAAATGAAGACATCCGCAAGAGAACCAAGGTTACCGATATAGCCCGAAGAATTAATATAGAATTTCCAAACTTAAGTGGCAGTGGGCAGGGCACATTGCTCGCAGAACAGATGGCCGTTGGGGCCGAAAAGTTCTAGAGTGGCGACCGCGTACCGGAAGACAGAGCGTTGGAAGGCCTCCCTCTAGGTGGAGCGACGACCTAACCAAGGCTGCGGGCGTTCGGTGGATGCTAAACGCACAGGACCGATCAGTGTGGCGACGCTTGGGGAAGGCCTATGTCCAGCAGTGGCAGTCTTTCGGCTGAAAAACAACCTCAAGAACGACTAGCGAGGTCTTAGCCACTAGGTCACCAAAAAAGCTCCAACCGGGAAAATTAAAATATTGATTTCTTTATAGTCGTCCCACTGCAAAGCATGAGCCCTTGTCTCTCTCTAACCCATTGGGGAAAACATAGTCTTATTTCAATATACCAACATAAAAATACTTTTAACATACTCTTCTTAAATACATTATGTACAAAAAAAAGAACATGCCAAATACAAAGCGAACAGAGCTGAAAAATCCTGTCTAAAATATTTTTGGGAAATCTTCAGAAGTAGGGTATGTAAACACTGAGGTATCTCTGAAAAGTTGCCACGTGTGGGGAAGCCTTTGCGAATACTAGATCGAATTTCAAATGATAATAGGAGTTCTCGATACGTTTTTGCGCTTTTCGGAGTACTTGCGTGTACATTTTCACTTGTTCTACTGTAATAAATCAAAGCTTGTAATTTGTCTTCCTTTATTAATTTTATTGTTTAACTATTTGTATCCGAGCTGTACCCAAGCTTACTGTAAAGAAAATAGAAAAATATTTCTATAGAATTCTTTACTTTGAACCCATAAACACAATAGTAGGTAGTGCAAAGATAATACAAGGTTTTCGAGTTCTCTGAAGCGATTTTCTTCTGAAGAAAGTCTTAAACAACAAACAAAGAAGCAGCATTATTTACCTGACTTCTGAGGATTCTGACAGTAAAAGTGCACAGAGATGGAAATATTAAAAAAACGGCCAAGTGCGAGTTGGACTCGCGCACGAAGAGTTCTGTACCATTATCGCAAAAAAACGGAATAAAAGTCACGTTTATTGTATGGGAGCCCCGATTAAATATTTATTTTTTTCGGTTTTTAGTATTTGTTGTTATAGCAGCAACAGAAAAAAATCATCTGAGAAAATTTCTACTGTCTAGCTATCACGGTTCATGTGATAAAGCCTGGTGACAGATGCACAGACAGACAGAAGGATCGTGGAGTCTTAGTAATAGGGTCCCATTTTTACCCTTTGGGTACGAAATCCTGAAACCTACGTAGCAGTAAGTACACATTTTTTTCTACCTTTTTATTTTTTTAATTCATTAGTAACATTAGGTACCTGTAACAAAATCAAAAAATGTGAATTAAATACTTGTGAAAAGTGCTGGAGTGGTAACCATGTACTGGTTGGCCTCCCATCCCCCTGAATGAAGGCTGGAATCCCTTGGATGTGAGAAGCGACGCTTTGCAGAGGCCTATATCCAGCAGTAGACGTCTTTCGGCTGAAATGATGTCGATAAGACCCCTCCCCACCTTATTATCTCCCTAACAGTTCACTTCATATTATAATTACCACAAATGACAGCTTTGAAGACAACATCCTGTAATCAGTTGTCTATTCATTATCGATCTTAGCTTGATTGTCGATAATTAGCGCACAATCATTAGTGTATTAGGTAAGTTATGCACGTATCAATGCGGTGGAGGTAGTGTCTAATTATCGTGTGTGTTGTGAGGTGGTAACACAAATTCTATGTCACGTATGGTTTTAGCGTAGTTATGGTAGGTTGGTAACCTTAGGCTTGGTAGTAGCGGTATGCTGACGGATGCATCAATGATTTATTTGCGATACTAGAGTGCTGACATAAGCAACGTCAGCGATGCGAGACAATCATACGTTACAAAGAATCATATAACCAGAGTTGGGGAGTGTTTGACTTGTCATTAAAATACGTAATTATATACAAATACATATTTTGTATCTGTAATTCAATTACTTCTTAAAAATGTAATTATTAATTGGTATTTCAAATACGTGATGCTTAGATATTTTGTAGTTAGTATTAAAAATACTTATACACATTTGACAATTTTATTAATGGGTGCGTTCTGCAGAAAATTTCGATCGATAAATATTATGTCAATCATTGAAGTTGACAACACTGCACCTGTACTGTATGTCAAATTGTCAAGTATTTTGTCAATTGTCATTTTCATTCATAACACCTGACTATATTTTATCATTTGTATTTTGTATTATAAATAAAAATAGTCAAAATACTGTATTTTGTATTTTATATTTCAAATACACGACAAAAAAATATTTTGTTTGCCGTATTTTAAATACATGAGTGTTAACATTTTGTAATTTGTATTTTAATTAAAGCAAAGCATGTATTTTGTTCAGCAATGTACACGGGACACAAACGACTGCAAAAGACGTCTCTCACTTAGCACAGAACCATTCTTCTAATTTAAAACCTAAACGAAACCTGCCAAAGCTTCTTTCTATCAGCGATGGCGATTATTGAACTTCCGAAATCGGATCAAATTCAAATTAAATTAATTGCATCTATAATGTACATACAGGTGGTAAATATAATATACTGAAACAATTATGGACCCTGACGGACACAGTCAATGTCTGGGAGAGAGGAATAGCGCCTAATATTGTCTAGAGTTTCAAAACCTCATGAGACTGGAAATCGAAAAATGAAGATGTCAGTCAAATGTAGGTACCAATGATATAATATGCACGATAATAAAGCGCCGAGACACATCAACGTCAGCAATTCGCGACGCACGACGTGGCAACGCTAGTTAGTCATGCGTGAATCAACGTCTGCAAAAGACATCAGCATAGAACAGATTACAGTTTTACATACAAAGCCGAAAATGCATTGACAGGTGGCTTGATTTGCACCTGGAGATTAGCAAGCCATCTGCGAGTAACACGCACGCTAGGCAACTCGCGAAGGTAGCGCACGCAGTGAGAATAAAATAATCCTTTTCAAACCATTTATTTCATTCGAACAAAGCTCAGTTCTTTTGTTTAGACGTTAGTATCTTTTGAAATAAAAAAACAATTAAGTTTATTTCTATAGCTATGCCTAAACATGGCTGAAAAATAAACTATCATTAAAACCAAGCTTCGATAAAAAAAACAAAGACCCGTTCTTTAAAAACTTTCAAGTTTATCACAATTAGCAGTTAGGTCTAAACACGTACCAATCTGGCATATTAAAATATAATTGTTATTGTTCAAATACCTATCTAGCACACATTAAGTATATCATTACGTTCCCTTATACGTGACTTCAAACGATTATTATCGCATCGACTTCAAACCGTGCCGATAATTCTCAAGGGTTACCGATAATTGTGCCGAGGTTTTATCTTGCCTACACCTGAATTATAATTCTTTATCTGACCGTTTTTGTTTGCCACCCTTATTGTATCTCTCTTTGTTTGGTTAGACATAATAGAAAATATACGAAAATTTTACACCACACGGATTTATTACAATGTAAATTTATCTGAAGCGAATCTCTTTCTGTCAACATTTGTGTTAGAAACGTAAATGTTATTTTTTTATTGTTGGCCCGCTCAAATGTTTGGTTTTATAAAGTTTATCAATTTGTAAAAAGTGAATTAAGAATATGTGTTTGTGTTAAACAGAATGTTAAATCATTTGTTTTTCTTGGAAATTAATTGTATAGGTATTATTAAAATCACCTACAAAAAAAATATAAACTCACGTATTTTGGGGGTAGGCAAAAACTACTTAACGCCACCTACTACGATCCTTACATTGGCAAAAAGGCGTGAATATGTAAAATCATATTCATTCACATTCGTAGCACAGGCTGTAGCATAGCGTAGGCGTAGCTTATCTACACAAGTTATGGACCTACGCCGTAGGCATGTGAGCTACGCCGTAGCCGCGCGTAGCATTCAGAGAAGTCTATATCAAAGCAATCCAGTACGTATCAATTTCCCTTTTGCTGAAACCGTTTCAGCCTCGCTCTCAGTTTTAAATTCCTCTGAGCATGAATAACAAATAAATTATGAGCAATATTGAATGAGTTCGCACAAAAGAATGAACGCGCGAACAAACGAATGTTGCTGTCGTGAATCAAAATTATTCGGATCGCGTGTCCCGCATTCCTGAAATTGTTAACCTTTATTCATAAGTAATGGTACTTTTGCATGATATTTCTTACGTGCATCACAGAAAAAATTCAACCATCAAAAATATAAAAAAAACTGTTTGCAAAAAAATACTACCGACTTCCAAATACAAAACTACAAAGTGAAAAATAACTTAATTTTTTGAAGTCGGTGTCTTTCGTAGGTACCATTTTTTGCGTTATGCATTTGGAAGTCGGTAGTATTTTTTTGCAAAAAGTTTTTTATTTTTCACTTTTTAGTTGTACGTACCTAATAGGCAAGTTAGTAAGGGAACTATTTCGCCAGAATAGATTTCATGAAACTTGAACATAACCGGTGAAATGAGAGATCTGCTTACCTCTTAAATCAAATCAAAATCAAATCAAATAATTTATTTGCATAATACATGTTAAAAAGGTGTTACAGATATAAAAGGTACATTGTATTATAACCCAATGAGGGTGTGCAAATTATATGTTAGGTACTATGGCAACATTAAATATTAAACAGACAAAATTTTACTAAAGACACAGTAAATAAATTTTAAATGGGGTTACATTAGAAAATAAAAATGTCAAATTAAAAATGTCACATAAAATAAAAAAAACAATTAAAAATGTCAAAATAAATAGTTAAAATGTAAAATAAAAAAATCGAATCAAAAATGTCAAATTAGAAAAAGCAGAAAAGAGCGAACTGGCGTGATGTTATGTTATAAAATGTTATAAACAACAAACAGACATGCGATTGCAGCAATCCCGAGAGATTTGCCGTTATTTATTGAAGAGTTATGTTGTATATGTGAAGTTCTTCATCAGATCTTCACCAAATTAAAATGGAACCAATTTCGGAACATACTTATTCAAACAAGAAAAGAATTTTCAAAATCGGTCTACAATTGACGGAGATATCGGTGAACATTCAAAAAAAAAAAAACAAACATTATGTCGAACATAGAACCTCCTCCTTTTTGGGAAGTCGGTTAAAAATATAAAGGGTGTCTCAGTATAAAAAAATGCTGTTTTTATTATACTTCAAAACATAAGTACCTACATCAGCCGCCAAACAGTTTACCTTCAAAATAAAGTATGTTTTACTTTTAATATGTCAAAAGTAAATACATTATCGACATGTTTGTCGAACTATCTGCGTTTGACATGTTTCGAGAAAAATAAATTTCACCTTTTTCTAACAAACTTGCTCTCTGAGACCGCGATACATGTGAACGTAAACGTACAAAGACGGAAGATTTCTGTGACGAAAATAAAATGGGCTTTCAACTTCTACGAATATTTTACGGACTGTCGACTTGGATTCTTAGCGAGTTTTTATATGAGTAGTTAAGTTCTTAGCTTTTGCTGATGTTTGATATTAATTTTTTAACCGACTTCCCAAAAAGGAGGAGGTTCTATGTTCGACTTCAAGTTTGTTTTCTTTTTTTTTTGTGTATGTTCACCGATGTCTCCGTCAATTGTAGCCCGATTTTAAAATTTCTTTTTTTGTTTGAAAAGTATGTTTCGAAATTGGTTCCATTTTAATTTCATGAAGATCTGATGAAGAACTTCGGAGATATACAACAGAACTCATCAATAAATAACGGCAAATCTCTCGGGATTGCTGCAATCGCATGTCTGTTCGTTGTTTATAACATTTCATAACATAACATCACGCCAGTTCGCTCTTAAGGGGTAAGCAGACCTCTCATTTCACCGGTTATGTTCAAGTTTCATGAAATCTATTCTGGCGAAATAGTTCCCTTACTAACTTGCCTATTAGGTACGTACAACTAAAAAGTGAAAAATAAAAAAACATTTTTCAAAAAAATACTACCGACTTCCAAATACAAAACTACAAAGTGAAAAATAACTTAATTTTTTGAAGTCGGTGTCCATAACGCAAAAAAAATGGTACCTACGAAAGACACCGACTTCAAAAAATTAAGTTATTTTTCACTTTGTAGTTTTGTATTTGGAAGTCGGTAGTATTTTCTTGCAAAAAGTTTTTTTTAGTTATTCTTGTGGTCGAATAGGTCGTAAATATTTCGCAGAATCTGTAAAGATTCATTGCAGAATTATAGATAAGAAAGACTTATGTTACACGGCTGGTGATATCAAATCATGAAACAACATACCAAAGACAGATGTAACACAGATGGTGATACCAAATCTATTAAATAATAAGACACAAAAGCATTGGATGTTTATTCAGTATCAGACCAAGATATTTTCAAAGAAACTTAACCCGAATCAATATTATCGTAATGAGTGCCAAAGATAATAAATATTTGATTAGTGATTTATATATTTAAAAAAAACAAATACATAAATTATAAAACAACAATATGTGCCGAAATTGCGTCCGGCTGTGGGCTAGTTATACGCAAAGATCGTACAACGGTCTCCGTGTTCAGTACAATTATGCGTTTAGGATGCTGGTGGGGCTGCCTCGCTTCTGTAGTGCGTGGGGGAGTTTGTTTCTTCACAACCAAAAGAAAAAAACAAAAGTTGCGCATCCATGGTGCGCAGAATGTGGGGTAGCTCCAACAGTATTCTAAGTATGATTTCAGGTCGCCTAGACTGTGTTCACATGGATTGCTGTTGTTCCAGCTCACATGGGTTGTCGCAACGGTGGTCCACTGTTATTTATTGTTTTGTTTTTGTAGTGTCAGTTTGTTAATATTGTGTTACTAACATAGTTGTAAGTTTTACTATGCAATAAATAGAAATTCTATTCTATTCTATTCCATTTGTCTCAATTATACGTAAATATTTGTCAATTCTAAGAAGATCAAGATAACCGTGACCTCTAAGTGTGACAAACTAAATTCTAGAACTAAGATAACTATCTTATTTAATAAAGCATAGTCTAGTCTAACTCACTTTGAAATAATATGTTTGAGTGTTGTTGTTTATTATGAAATATCTTAGATTCCAAGTATTCACAATCAAAAATATTGTGAAACTTACCATAATACTCGTACTAACATTATAAATGAAGTGAAAGTTATCTGTGTGTTTGTTTGTTAACTTTTCAAGATTAAGAAGCTTACGCTATTTAGACGAAATTTGGTATGGAGATAGCTTGCGACCCTGGGAAGAATATAGGATAGTTTCTTTTTTTTATCTCGGTAATGTATTCCCTTTGTGACAATGTCACATAGGTTTGTACATCTCGTTTACTGTCCAAACATTCAAATAACTAATAAACACGGTATAAAATAAATCCCCGTCCAAAACACGACTTTGTACCAAAAAATATCACACGGTTTGTGTTTACGAATCAAATACAAACATGTAATCGCTTTGACGTTTTTATTATTAGTGAAATACTCAATGTTTGTCAGTCTGCCGGTCGCTCCTAGTTTAACTGCAACTTTTTACTCGCTTTTCAAACGAAAAAATAACTTGCTACGATTTTTGTAAAATCACCGCCGTTGGTAAATAGTAGGGCAAAATATTCGTTCTTTTTTATATTGGAAGGATATTCGTCGGCTGTATTTTAATTCTGCTCAATCGGACTGTCGATTTCTGAATGAGTGAACTCAGTTTTTGAAGTACGCTATCATCGCTTTCAATGTCTCGTGAAAGTAGCCTGAAGTTTTTTATCTCTGCTTTTTATAGTCTAGACAAACGGGTATCCAGCTGCAAAATTGTAGTTTGGATGTAGTATGGTTCTGTGCAGTTGACATACATAACCCATCTCAACAACTGCATTGAAACTGCTAACCGACTGTGCAGTCCACACAAATGCAAACGGATTGCAGTCCAAATGCGGCCCGCCTGTTTAGAGACTTAGGGTTACGTAGATACTAATCTTCGTGGACAATAAAGACGTACCTTTGAGTGAGAAAATTACTCCAAAAGCTTCTTCAAATTAATGTGTTGTGAAATGTCTCGGGTTTTTTGTTTGTGTCTTACTATGCATATGTTTCCTTTATCTTTCTTTTCTGTAATTTATATAAAACTAGCTTCTGCCAGCGGCTTCGCTCGCGTAAATGTCGAAAATTATCCCAAAGGAACATATTCCCGTGATTAAAAGTATCCTATGTGCTATTCCAGACAATATTCTATCTCTGTGCCAAATTTCATCCAGAGCCGTCAGCCGTTTGAGCGTGAAGAAGTAACAAACATACAAACACACACAAGCACCAGTCACACACACTCACAAACTTTCGCCTTAATAATGTTAGTGTGATGTGATAAATACGAGTAGTAAGTATCTATGTATCAATTAGGTAGGTACTCACCACAATGGCCACATAAAGTACGCTGTTTATTTTTATAACGTTATGTCAGAACGAAATTTTTAACAAATTTCACTTTTGTTATACATTTAAAGTCACTCCACTCTAACATTACCTTGTAAAGAATAATTTTCTTATATTTCTATGTACATTTCACAACTCATACTCGACACTTTGCACATCAAGCTTGCAAAGAACAATAGTAGTTTCTTCTAGTACAAATGTTAATGTTAAAGCAGTGCATTCATGACGCGACAAACGGGGCGACACGTGAACCTGCACCTTCGCTGTCACATTAAGCTTTTATAAGACGTGCATAGTCGAGTTAGGGTTTCTGTTACTTGCAGTTTTGTTAGTGGAATGTTGAATAGGTGTCTTTATTGTTAGCTAAGACAAGTAGCGTTAATAGTGTCAGTACAAGGTGGTGCTATTATATTCTTTTTGGGGTTCCGTACCCAAGGGGTAAAAACGGGACCCTATTACTAAGACTCCGCAGTCCGTCTATCTGCCTGTCTGTCTGTCTGTCTGTCACCAGGCTGTATCTTATAAACCCTGATAGCTTTGCAAGCCCTAATAGCTAGACAGTTGAAATTTTCACAGATGATGTATTTCTGTTGCCTGTTGCTACAACAACAAATACTAAAAACAGAATAAAATAAATGTTTAAGTGGGGGTCTCATATAAAAAAACGTGTTTATTTTGCGATGATGATACGGAATCCCCCGTGCGCGAGTCCGACTCGCACTTGGCCGGTTTTATTCATCAACTTTAGAGGAACCTCCGAACAGTACGAAAGTTATAATATTATATTAATTATTATTGTCAAAATAATGAAAACTATTATATCATTTATTTATTTAATTTTATTCATGTTGTAAATTTTTGGACAAATGATTTTATGTAAATAAATAAAAATAGGTAAACAAAGAGACGGTTTAGTCTTAAAATTCACAGAACAAATTTCGTAGAATTCCAATACACATATTATAAAATGGCGGTATGATACCGTACAACGTATGTTCGAAGAAGATAAAACTTGAATTGATTTAACATAAAAATAAACCAGTAAAGTTCAATAACCCAGCCATTATTAATTCACATTTCAAAGGCTTTAAACGTACATGAATAAAACCCGCATAAGTAAGACTTCATAGAAATGATATAAGTTTTTAAACTGTCATGGTCACTAACACTAATATTAACATTATAAGCATAGAAATGAACCTACAAGATAAATAATTGAACTAAAATTACTTGCGTGGGATATCCTAAAGAAACATTATTATAAATATCGAAAACTGTTGTTAGAAAAACCGTAACTTGTCGTAAAAAGGTCCTATTTCCATAAAGAATAAAAAAAAAACAAGCATTGATATTCTGTTTTTAAAATACATTAATTTATTTAATTTTACTATTATTTAGTTACACTATATTGCAATATTTGCAGGTGTATTAAATTTCTGGCCTATTATTCTACAAATATCATCATAATTTGCTTTAGCCTTTTCAACTCAGTATTTTTAGCCTTTTCATTTTTATTATTCATCTTCCTGCACTTACACCAATTTGTATTTGTGATAGGCTAGCGTTTGGGCACCATGCACCTGATGGTAAGCGGTGATGTGGATGACGCCTATAAGTAACATATTCACTCAAGGTTGTAGCTATCAGGCAATAAAGACTCCGGCATAGAATTCCACTCCTTAGCTGTACCTACGCAGAGTGAAAGTATTTGCAAAACTCTTTGTGCGTATGGATGGGATGTCTACCATGTCCCGATGGCGTATTGCCGTACGACTTGTAGTCCGATGATGGAAATGGCTCGGCGGAATCAAATTGTGCAATTCCATCGAACCAATAAAACCGACAGGCTGGTAACTTGGCGTCGATGTTCAAGGCTCTGGAGCTTCATCAATTTATTTAGTGTCAACCCAGCATATCTTCGTCTTCCATTCATCAATCTCTGCCGCCATCTCAATACTCACCTTCTTTCTAGCCGTAGGTATCATCTACAGGGGGGGCATAAAATCGGGGATCAAACTAAAAAGGGCGATGGTCCGAAAGTACCAAAAATTTTGTACTGTAGTTTGTCCATTATCGTTTCTTTGATCGTTCTCTAAAGAGCTCCTTACAAAATCTATTTTGACTACTAAATCATTTAAGGCTGACAAGTTACGCCCGCATCCAAATTCCCAGCTAGATGTTAACACAACGACACAGTGTGACACGTCACACCAAATTGCCACCTCAGCCACATAACAATTTCAATTGAAAGTTCGCGTTGTCTCGCTACACATACATGCCAATTGATTGATTGAATCAGTACACCGATGAACGCTGGGTAATCAACCGACGCCATGTTTTGCCAGCCGCACCGCCCCGCGATAAGCCTCTAAGCCAGTGTATTGTTTATATTTACATATGGGTGCATTATATTATTGAATTTTCATTAGGTATTTGTGTGAGTTTCAGAATCATTCGAATAATCTTCTGCTTTAGCGTTGATGTTTTATGGGTAATCATTGTTTTCTTTTTAAATATGCTACCAAATAGTTCATCTTCCTGCCCCTTGTCATCTTACTTGGGAATAGCGCAATATGAATTCTTATTCCATTCTCGTCTGTCAACTCCCACGCGATCTCTCGCGACTCCCTTGTCTCATATGTCGCATTCCTCAAACAATCAATTCGGCCTCCTTTTGGCCTCCCTGTCTGTTTCCATCCATCTTCATTGATATTTAAAACTCTTTTAGTTACTATTATGGGCTACTAAGCAGTTAAGTTGGTGTAATTTTGTTTCAGGCTTTATAATAACCCCAATGAAAGCCTTTATTTTATAATTAGCTAACATGAAGTCATTGATCTCTCGACCAGTCTCGCTTTAGGCAAGTCTCTCCCATGCTTAACCCCTCAAAAACTTCGAAAAAGGTAAACAAATAACTCACATAATTGCGGATCACATAATTAACATATGAAATAGTGATAAAGACCCCACTAGGCATTATTACATTCATAAAATGACGCAGCTCATGGTTATGAAATTTTCATTAAACTTTCGTGGGTAGAGCCCGGTCGTCAAAAATATTTCATTACGGTTTAGGCAGCCCTTAGTCTGGTAAGATATAGCTTTTTGTGCGTGTTACACAAAGGGTGGTGCTTACCCACCTACCTGCTTTGTGTGCAAGTTTTTGTGCGATAAGTGCAGAGGATTTTGAGGGCATTCTGTTCGTGAAATTAATGTATGTCTTTGGATTGCTCTTTGAATGGGAGGTGATTTAGAGTGTTTAGGCGTAATAGCTAGGTGATAAAATGAAATGTTGGCAAAAAGAACACTTGATATATCTTTCTTACTAGTAGAACTGAAGGTGTTAGATATTTAAAAGTCCCAGCGCGTACGAAGTTGTGTTTTTGAAAAAAAAAACCATTGACTGTGTTTGTAAGAAAAGATAGACTACAGTTCAATAGTCAAACCTAAAACTCACAATGTAGTGACCCAAACGAGGCAGCCCTGTGATCCTGCAGATCAAAACTCGGGACCGTTTAGCGTCACAGTCACGCATACAAGCGTGTAGTGCTCACGGCATTTCATTCGATTTCCCTAACCAATTTCAAAGCTATAGCGTACCTACATAGTACGGACCTACGCGCTTTGTGGCGTCGAATCTCGTGGAAATGGGACTAAAACGCTCTTAGCAAATGAGTGGAATTAGCACGGTTATCAGTGAAATCAAAATTTACCCTTTAGACGTAATGATATTGTTTACGGTAAGTTTTTTGGCGTAAACAGGTACCATTAAGTACACTTGCCTTGTCAGACTGTATCATACCACTGCTAGTGCAAGGCTTCCCCTTTGACTTTAACCATTTATGGTCTTGTGTTAGTTTGGACAAATTGGTTATCATGTTTGTCTAGCTCGTCCCGCCATCTTCTACAAGGTCTACGGTGCACATATAGAAAAATACTCGTGAAAAAGAGTAAGAAGCTTTTGAGCTGCTGTATACCCTGAAATGCACGTGTTTAACATTCAAATGTTGACAGTAAACATACAATCAGTCAATATTAGTTATGACAAAAATAATATCTGCTAACATTAATATCAAAAGTATATGACACTAAATTCACTCAACGTAAAAAAATGTAAGCATGTATATTTATTTCCCAAACCACATCCACAAAGAAATACACAAACAAAACTACAAGAGTAAATACCGTCCACATGTAACTGATATATTTATCAACATATCAAAAAGCCTTGCCCGGGGCCACACTGTCCGTACGTCGAATATTCCATTAAAACGGTCCAATATTAGTGAATTAATTCGGCCGAAATATATAAAGTATTCACTAGTTATTCTACAAGTACGTTTACACTTCCATCAAAATGAATTTAATTCTGTACATACGGATCAGTAGTATACTGGCGGCTCATTAAATCGGGTCGGCTTGTAATGATTCCAAAAGTGCAATGATCAATTTCAAGCAATACGGGGCTGTAATAATGTTGTTTTCATTAATATGAAGTATATAGTTAATACGTATCGTATAAATTATTATTACTGTCCGTAAATTAACGTTTCTGGAAACAGGCTATTACGTTGGTCCACCCGTGAATTGCCTCAGCTAATGATTTCAGGCAAATTATAATATACCATATTTGGTCGATGAATTTGTGGTACTTATTTTCATCAAAGAGATTCGAGCGACCAAATTAAGAAAAAAAAAATAAAAAAAATTGTTCCCCAAAATATGGCGGCCAAAAGCCGCCATTTTATATTTTCCAATTTAAATGTAGCCAGTGACCTCGCAGGGTTAAGACGAATCGATTGACGTTAGAATCATCAAAATCGGCCAACGTGTTTGGTCTCTAGAACGCCACATAGGAACAAACATACATACATAGACTGATAAACTCATTACCCTCCTTTGGCAGTCGGGTAAAAAGACGTTAACAAGAAGAAAATCATGATGTGCAGTCGGCAACTCGTTTTGCCAACGCGTTTGCTATCTAGAACGCCACATAGGAATATACATACATACATAGACTGATAAACACATTACCCTCCTTCGGCAGTCGGGTAAAAATGACTTAAATATATGAGATGCCAAGTGCTTTTGAAATATCACGTGATCAATCCAAATTAAATTTTGGTATTTTGACCATCGCCATCGCTGGTAGAAAGACACTTCAGAAACAACAGAAAACTAATAACAAACTGAGTGAATTTTAATTACATCATAGCTGTTTTTATTCCAACGCGGACCGTCAAGGTAAACAGTAACATTTTGTAAAATAATTATGTTTTCTACAAATGCAGACGTGACAGTTAATTCTTTATTAATGTTTCTTTTTTCTTCTATTAGTATTACCTCGGCTTTATGCCAGTGTTCTTCTTTGTCTTTATTTTTCATTTCCTGTGGACTTCTATTCTTTAATGTCACTGGAATATAATGTGACTGCTTTCCGTATTAATCCGTCTGTTCGCCTGAAAAAACAAATGAAGTCACGGACACGGACAATAGCACTCTGTTGTTTTGAATTTGTAAAGAGGTGAACTGTTTGTTTGTATGATTGTAACAGGTTGGATTGAATCCGATGACAGATATTCATTTATTGACACACACAATACATAATCGTACATATCGGCTACTTTTTATTCCGGCAAAATACAATACTCCGGTAGGATATGCCAAGAGAGCGAAGACAACGGAAAAATAGTATAAATAAGATAAATCAATAAGTAACCCTGGAACAGAAACCAATATTAACAATACAGAATTCAATTTGTAACCTGTCTAAAATTCCACATGCCAAAGCTAGATCAAAACATTTGTACTTCAAACAATTCAAATATCCACGTCAACGGAATTCCAAATTCGGAACAAATATTCAATATCAATATTCCGAGTTGATAATTAAAGGGCAATTATATCGAATCCAGTGGAAATTCCTGAGCTAGTGACTGGCTTTATCGCCTGTCTTGCTAATTGATAGGGAAGGATTCGGACGCTGCTGCAAATCGAATACAAGTTGACTAAGTGAAAGTGAAACCAGCGAGTTTGTAGTCGAGAAGCGAATTGTTGGAGTGAACTTTGGAAGTCGGATTTGGTTGGTAATGTGTGTATTTAAACTAAAGACAGCTTCATCTTGCAAAAATGAAATAATGCGAATATCTGCAATACGAGTGGCGTTATTCCATAGTTTTGCGCTCGTGGCCTCTGTCACAAAATCAGTGATTTTGTCTGGTACAAGTAAAATTTCAAAATTTGAAAAACCTCCCGACACATTTATCTTGCGAATACATCCTGATTCAAACAGTAAAACGCCCATAACTTTTGAACGGCTGAACCGATTTTTTTCAAACATAGAACAAAACTAAGAACACTCTCGACACGATCACCTTTCAAACAAAAAAAAACTAAAACAAAATTGGTTCACCCGTTTGGACGCTATGATACCACAGACAGACACACAGATACACAGCAACACACGTCAAACTTATAACACCCCTCTTTTTCCGTCGGGGGTTAAAACGCAGCCTATGATACTCGGGGTTACTGTAGGTAACAATGATTGAATGAATTTTCGATATCGGATCAGGATAGTCGGAGATTACCTGTTACAAATTAATACAGACATTGTTACTACAATATAATATCTATTAGTTAAGACAATTTAGGGTTCGTTTAGAACCCGCAAAAATACACTTAAAAAAAATCATTTTTGCTCCTAATTATCGAATTATGAACAACTAGCGGACGCCTCGCGGTTTCTACCGCGTAGTTCCCGTTCCCGTGGGAATACAGGGATAAAAAGTAGCCTATGTCACCCGGGGATAGTGTAGCTTCCCAACAGTGAAAGAATTTTTGAAATCGGTCCAGTAGTTTTTAAGTTTATTCGTTAGTTACAAAAATACAAATCTTTCCTCTTTATAATATAATATTAGTTTAGAGTATAGATAACTGGGTACTCGACTAAATCGACTACAAATTACAACTCGATTAATTTCATCCTTCAATCGCAGTGTCTCATCTCTCAAAATTAACACCGTGAGATATTCATTAGATCGAATATTGCTTGCCGAAGGGAGCCGGGGGTAACGTGCGAGTGTTGATGCCGCTGATTGACTTCTGTACACACGTTGCGAGCTGCTGAGTCGTGCGCCATGTAATGTCACATGAAGATTTGATATGCCAGGAACAACTATGATTCGTCACATATTAATTAGCAATTGAATATTTATTGATTCCAGTTTATGGTATACTTTCTTATTAGTTTTTTAATTGACGAAAAAAAGAAGGAGGTTCTCAGTTCGACATGTATATTTTATTCTTTATATATAACCACGCATAACTTTTTATAGAGTAGCCCGATTTCAAAAATTCTTTTTTTATTGGATAGCTCAAAGTTAATCCCATTAAAATTTGACAAATATAATCCACCTAAAAATGTAGAAAAAAATTATATGTTGATAATTTTCCCACTGAATTTTCAATTAGGAATCGCGAAAAAAAATCTTTAAAAAAATTTATAGTATTTTGAGGCGACGCCAAACTAACAATCAACGAATATCAACCTAGCTTCAATAATTCTACACTTAAGGTAACAAATGTTCATGTTTGTTTGTTTGGCACCGCCCAAAAACGCTAGACTAAAAGATTTTATTTGTATTTTTTGCTTTTCAGTTCGTTATTTCGTCCGTTAAATTTTTTGTTGTGATTTTTTCAATTTATATGAAAAGTAAAATTTTGATATAGTGGAAACTATGATTCGTTACTTACAAATTAAGAACTACATAAATTGTAGGTTAGTTGCCAGTATACCTACTTGTTCAATTATGTATTTGCCTGTTAAAATTCAAAGACTAGTAGATGCTTTAAAAAAAAAAAAAATTGCTATGGATATTACTGAAACATTCTTTGGAAGTTTTCCAAGGAAACGTTTTAAGCTTCTCCCAAAATGTATTAAGCAAGCCATTTTATATGGAAACTACTCATTTCGTATAAGATTTATCAGTAAACCTAAATAAAGTAGAAGAAAATCGTTTTATGAAACGAAAAAGATTTTGACGCTTTTGCCCTAGTATAATTTCATATCTTGATACTTTCAAATACCTAAGGCTCATCCAACTAAAGGGATTACAGAATTCCGAACTACAAGCCAGCGATGCTTAAAACATTAATCACAAAAAAATGTTTAAGCTCCGATGTTTTTACACCCTACATTTTTCGACCGCATTCACTAAAATTTTCCTTCACAATCTGGGTATTAAATCTAGACCAAATGGTACAGTTTTGTCATTTTTATTTGGAGTTTACAATGTGATATAACCAAATTTTGTAGCTGGAAGTTTCAGGGAAGTTTTGGATACTGTCCTAGATCTGCCTGCTAGTACAAATGCTTACATAGGCAGGGTTATACACTAGAGAACTTCTGTCAACGTTATAAAATAATAAAATAAAAAACATTTTATTTCATGCAAAGTTTTTCACTTATACATTTTTCACATATGTTAGAAAATAATTAAATATAAGTGAAGTGAAGTTTAATAAGTGAAGGCGAAGCTCTCCATTTGTCTCTTACTTGAGCTCTAATACCAGCTATTTTTATCAACTCGTCTACCCATCTCGTGTGGGGTCTGCCTTTGCAGCCTTCCACGTTGTTACACTGCTGGTCCATCTCTCGTCCATTAGCCTCGCTACGTGCCAGCCCACTTCCAATTTAGTTATTTGGCGTAGGTTAGAGCATCCGTCGTTTTGGTGCTTTCTCTGATTTTTGTGTGATGAATTTTCTGTATTTTTTTTTTAAATTGAGCATACTTCGTTCTATTCCGCGTTGGCAGGTAGTGATTTCGTCAGTGCTTTTGTTTTGATATTTATTGTTATGTTAGTTTTGAATATCTCTCTTAAGGACCAGTACTTGTTCCATGTATTTTGTACTCTTCGTTTAATAATATTCTTGTAAAAATAGATACGTTATACACTCACAAAACAACCGAAAAGAGTGTTCCGCGCAGCAACGGCAGCCCACATTTGATCCATCTGACATTTCACTACAAGTTGAAAGGGCTAGCTTGATAAAACCAATATGAAAAAAAGGGACAGCTAGTGTTTGTCACTAGCTTGTGAATGTAAACAATCACTATTCTGGCCGCCAATGTATTTACCATCTCTTTCTTTTCTAACCTCCAATATCTATATTAGGAAAAAAAAAAAAAAAATAGTAAATAGAAGTGCTTTTCGTACTTACATATGGTATGAGATCCCTTTTGTTTTATGTCCTTTGGTATCATAATTGGTACACTTTCTAAATAAACACGATGGTATTTTTTTAATTTTTATTTCAGTAAAGCGTATGAATAATAATGCAATAATAATAAAATTCGTCCCTTCGCCACGCGTGACATAGACTAAAGACTATGCATCCCAATTAGGACGTATTCGATTCTTCACAATGCGTGCGCTCATAACATATCTGTTTACTAGAATATCAGTCCTCGTTCCACTTCTAGTGCATTTAGTTTTCTGTTGAAGCCAATTTGTTTTCCAAGGTAGATGTATTTTTCTGTATATTTCAGATTCTTATTGTCTATACTGATATTCTTTTGTAGACCTACATACTTGCTGGCAACGTTACTTTCTTATAAACCAGAAATTCGACGTTTTAGTTATGAAAATCTTAAGCTTGTTCTGTGAACAAAGTGGACTTAAAATTTACTCATGCACTATTAGTACAAAACTGAGAAAAGCTGTTTTAGGCCTTAGTACGATGGACGAACGTGAAATGACATAGTAATAATAAAATATGTATTTAAGTGGTTTACAATCAGGTTTAAAAATACACACAAATAATTTTTGCTGTTGCATTTGATCGAAACAGTAATAAAAACTTTTTCAACACACTTGCTCATAAAGTGGCTCTAATTCCACCGCAATAAGGCACATAATGATACCTGTTATCAAACTGTGATTTTTTCATTACTATTATTCACAAGTGAGATAAAGAGTTTTTTTTTTAATTTATTGGTTGAGTTGCTTTGTTCTTAAAAAGTTTCGATACAAAAAAGATCGAGCTCAATAGTACAAATGCAACACATTTCATGCAACTTCGTATTTAAATAGATAATTTCAACTTGTACGTGTTTAATAAATAAAACTTTCACTTAAATATAACTTTTGATTTTGTCTGTAATAAAGAAAACTTGAAATTCCCTATTTTGTACGTGGCTAAATCGCTATCCGCGAAAAGCAAAAAAAAAGATAACTCATTATTTTTAGAATTTTAGTCTATGGCCGATCGCCATTGTTAGATGCGCGCGCATAGGAAAAATGAATAATTTTGCCCGCCATTGCGAAAAAAATTTCACAACTCGTTTTCACTGTTGGAAATGATTTTTTAGTATTATTTTCTTCACAAGTGTGTTGAAAAACGTCGTATGATACACGTGTGTATTGATGATTACCGTCCTCGGCTCTCTTAAGACCCTCACCTAACGGCTCGGGTCTCAATGGCGCCTCAGCGGTAATCACCAACTTTACACACTTGTACCATAATGTACTATTATAACATCGAATCCAAACTATAACATGTCCACGATAAAATAGTAAGACTATTTCCTTGATGACAAGAAACTTTACAGTTTAACAAAATTCCTGAACAACAACAAATATCCCTTTTTACAAAATTCTCATTTTAATTGTAATACATCCACATTCTGTTACTTCGTCCACAGTTCTCATCACGTACATTCAAACATCTGAATCGTTGTTGGGACAGTTTTAAAAGCAGTAAACGTCCATTACTCAGGGGAAAGTTTAGACAATGAGTCACATGTGTTTATCACGGAAACTTGAGTAATAACGTACTGGGAGGCATATGTGCAGCCCGTCAGTACGTGTGGCTACGTACGGACGTGTCGCCAGCATTTAAATCCTCTCATTTAGTTTTTAGAACAGTTCGAAACATGGCCGCTACTGTGTAATACTGGCTGGCATGTTGGCTTTAACTTGTTTTGTCATTTCGGTCTAGTTCTCGTTTGTAACAATTTTGGTGTTTAGTTTGATCTTGTGTGTTGAGTTTAAATTGTTCCTCAGGAGGCTTACACTAATGTATTTCGCCACAAAACACTCCAACATACTCAAGCGTAAACTTCTTCTTGTTTGACTAAGGTTTTAGAGTTAATTTTCAACAATGGCCTCATAAATAAACGACCTGCAATAAACTGCTATGTTCTTAAAGACAGTATTACTACAAATCTAACCCATTTCCTTTATTTAACGACTCTTATCAAAACTCTAGTTCCAATACCAATAAAACTATTCAGCATAAAAATAGAATCGCGGAAAACATAGAAAGGATTGGAACGGTTCCGTATAAACTTGTAGTAATCGTAAAAGACTTCGATTGCTGGAACTTTGTAAGGTGTAGCTCGTAAAAGGAGATTATTTACGAGCGTAGCTTGGCGCGGGTTCACAACAGAGATTAGCAAGCAAATGGAGGAATAATGGACGTGTTATTAAAATCGCTATAAATGTGTATGTGACATAGCCCGGAGAATTGCCAAACTTAAGTGGCAGTGGGCAGGGCACATTTCTAGCAGGACGGATGGCCGATAGGGCAGAAAGGTTCTGGAGTGGCGACCGCGAACCGGAAGACGTTGCGTTGGAAGGCCTCACACCAGGTGAACCGATGACCTGGTAAAGGTTGCGGGGATCCACTGGATGCAGGACGTACGGAACCGGTCAATGTGGCGACGCTTGGGGGAGGCCTATGTCCAGCAGTGGACGTCTTTCGACTGATATGATGATGATGAAATGTGTCTGCTTGAAAAAGCGACGACGTGTTGTCATCGAACGAATACGAGGTTTTATCATACCTACTATTCTAATGACAATATTATAACTGCAAAAGTATGTTTGAATGTTGGTGAATCAATCACGCCTCTGTAGCTCAACGGATTTGGACGAATTCTAAATTTCAGGTAGATCATAGCCTGGATTAAGAAATAAGAACATTTTTAGGGTTCCGTACGTCAAACGGTGAAAAAAGGAACCCTTATAAGATCACTCTCTTGTCTGTCTGTCCGTTTGTTACCAGTGATTTTATCAGGAACGGGTGAACCTAGCAAGTTGAAATTTATACCAGATACTGCGGTCTATAGTCCCTATTAGGTGTATAATAAATCAAGGTCCTGAATCAATACGATAAAAAGATATAAGCAAATTATGATTTTCGCAAATACTTGTAAGTACCAAAATATAAATAAATTTTCAAAAAAAAAACTGAATTTTTCCTTTACTTGTGCTGTAACACCTTGCTTTTTACCAAAATTGACAATTCTAGGTCAAACGGAAGTACCCTATAGGTTTTGTGTCCCGTTGACCTAGAATCACGAAATTTGGCAAAATATAAGGTCATACAGCACAATTAAAGAAAAAATGCCAAACAATTAAAAAAGTTGAAAATTGAGGTAAATTTTGGTACTTACAAGTTTATTATCTCCTCAGATTTGTGCAGTCAAAGATACATAGATAAATATAATACTCTTTATTGAAATCCATAACAAAGCCGCTGGCAATATATAGTAGACACATAAATTTTAATATAAAAACTAAGCACTCCATTCCCTAGCTACTCCATGGCATGCGGTTTATTCCGAAGCACCGGCCACCTGCACCTCACCTTCTATATTTTAACGTAAAACTATGTGAATTTAATTAATTTGCGGTGTCTCTAATCTCTTTAAAGAGTGCAGATATGCATTAGCACAGCTTTAGTTGAGATTAATCTTGTTAGGGACTTTTATGTGAGTTTCTATCGCGTTAGTTACGTTGATTAGTTCGTATTTATGCAGAAATGTGGATTTAATCTATTAGGATCTTTTTTAAGCTGTAAAGGTATCTAGCTAATAAGTTTATGTTCTAACTAGCTTTCCCCCTTGGCTTCGCCCCCGTAAACTGTTTATCTGTCTACCTACCTACACTACAAACAAACAAACAAACTCTTCAGCTTTATAACATTAGTATAGATGTTGATAAAATTCCAACCAGATGATTACCATAAAAAAGGTTATATAAGATAGACATATGAAATAAAAAAATAGACAAAAAAAATTTTTATTTTTTATTTTTAATAAATAAATATCCTGTCGCGGACTTTTTTTTTTAACTTTTAAAGAGGATCAATTCTATCATACATGACATTTGCCTAACTTAAACAAGTTAAGGCTTCGCTCACGTCAACTGGCTACCTAACCCATCTACCCTACCTATCCTACATACATGATTGTTGCGTAACTTAAACCGTTTCCGCAGCGCACGTAACGGAAGCTCTCAAAAAGGAATAATTTTGCCCGTTTTTACAACATGTTTCATTTATACTCCGCTCCTATTGGTCGTAGCGTGATTTTATATAGCCTATAACCTTCTTCGATAAATAGACTATCCAACACAAAAATAATTTTTCAATTCCAACCAGTAGTTCCTGAGATTAGCGCGTTCAAACAAACAAACTCTCTTCAGCTTTATAATATTAGTATAGATAATGATTAGGTAACTTAGTACGAATCAAATAAACAGTATACAATTACTTATGAGATTCAAGTTAACGATGAAATCTATTTATTGGAACTCTATATTTGTTCCCTAAGCCATACCAAGTTCCTCCATCTTGTGCCACAGCGACCATCATTATTCTCAACGACCTCCATGGTGCCTACTAAGGGGCTGACGTCATCCTACAGAACCCATAACACGCGCGAATTATCCCCCGTCCCTATGTCAGTTGCGCGGATATCCGCACGATATTTCCTTCCGTGGGGATGACAGGGATAAAAGTCTATATCGTCGGATTTTTGGCACATCACTAGTTGGCATTTGGAGCCTATTGACTTCTATATTTATGGGTAGAAAGAATGTCTAGAATTGGTCAATGATCATACTGTGATAAAATAAACTGTACAGAAAAACTGAAGCTATATGCTTCTTCAATTACCATTAAAAATAACAGGTAACTTTTACCTAAACCCCTTTGATTTTGCCAGCCAAACTGAAACTAGTTCAACCGCCTACTTTTGCAGAAAATAAGCATATTTTGCACATCATAAGCCTTATACTGTTCTCACTGCTGGGACACAGGCATTTTCTCTGTGAGAGAATTATTGGGCCTTAATCCAGCACGCGGGCCCAGTACGGTTTGGTAGATGTCACATGGCGTCGATTAATTTGGTTCTAGGACATGCCGTTTTCTCACGATATTTTGCACAAATATTCCAATTTACAAGTCCAACTACACGCTTAACTTCGCCAAGAGATAAAATAACTACCCACCAAGGTTTAAACGTTTCGACTTTTAAATTATCAAAAACCAGTTTTTTACTGCGCCAAGTTTGAAACTCGCGGCAACTTATTTGGCTCATGATTAAATTTTATAAGTAATGGTCAAAAGTTGGCGGTTTTTTGGCAATCCTGGCCGTTCATTATTTATCGGCTGATATGAAATATGCATTAATCAGTGTGAGGCTTTTGTAAACAAGTTTTATAAGTATCGCAGCTGGATTTTATGAGATACGGTTTGGTCTACTATTTCGTGTTGTCACGTACTTGTTTTGTAATTTACTGTAACTTTAATGTTTCAGATACTCAAAGTCAAAGTCAAATATATTTATTCAACTAGGCCAATAAGCGGCACTTTTGAACGTCAAACAAAATTTAAAACCAAAAATTTGCAAGTAATAAAAGTTGATTCTACCGTGCATTCAGAAAAGTAGCTTGTTATGGAGAAGAATGCACAAGAAACTCCATACTTACTCTTTTTTTTTAAAATAGGTGTCTTACAATATTTACATAAGTATATACATTAATAAATACATAAATTCATATATGTGAGGACCATGCACCCAGAATAGCACTACACACTTTACTACGTACAGGTATAAAGTATTAAAAGCATTAACAGGTAAATTCATTAATCTGATAAATAGGAACATGGTTCTCACATACTTACAAATATTGCAAACATATGTAAAATACCTGATTCAACAACTACTAAAGACAAAATTCACCGTCTAAATGGTTTGAAAATCCACATAACAAACATTAAAATAAAATTTGTCTTTCAGCGTCATCCCGATCAACTACAATATATATATATTATATATTAATTACTTCACTATTTGCTTTTCAATGTTCTAATCGATTCACTCTCTTCATGCCAGTTAGTGACTTCTTTACACATGATTTTTAAAATGGTTCTAAATATCAATTTATAAATAAGTTTTTATTATGTCTGTATGTGCCTATGTATAGATGAACAAGCTACAAGGCCGTATGCGGTTAGTAAAACTTTTACACATAAATAACCAAATTCACCCAATTTTATTGTATGAGTATTCAACCAATCACACGTAATCCAATAGGTCAGCGAAGCCAAAGACTGCATACAACAAATAATTCCTTTTTTATTTTTCCTCCAATGAAATCGGTAACGAATCACTCCACGGGGAGACTGATTGACAGATGGCCCGTCTCCGTAATTGAGACGAATGAGACTCTGCTTGTCTGCTCCGATAAATCTGCTCTTGTATTTTTCATCGATATCTTCAAATAACTACCGTTTAGGTAGGCACGTATACTATTTTATTTGCTGTGATTTAAACATAGATATATAAAAAAATATTTATTGACTTCTGTTTTTGTTTGTACCTAAATTCTTAAGCAGCGCGTCATGCCAAATTGTCTTCAAAAATTTTACACTGAAAGAGGCTTTGATATAGGCATTTATATTTAAACTAGCTTCTGCCAGCGGCTTCAAAAATTATCTTAAGGGAACATATACCCAGGATAAAAAGTATCCTATGTGCTATGCCTGACTATAAACTATATTTGTGCCAAATTTCGTCCAGATCTCTCCAGCTGTTTGAGCGTGAAGAATTAACAAACTTTTACCTTTATTATATTAATACAGGGTGATAGTAGGGTAGAATACGGCGGAGGGCTCATGAACCGTCGCTTGGTCACCAACGGTAAGACCTTGTCCAGAAAGGGCGAATTCGTCGCGAATCACGCGCGAGTCGAGGGTCTGGCGTTATGCACGCGATTTACGCGCGTATAATTGCCAAGCAATTTCGCGACGAATTCGCTTCTTCTGGACAAGGTCTAACGCCAGACCCTCGACTCGCGCGTGATTCGCGATGAATTCGCCCTTTCTGGACAAGGTCTAAAGCGCCGTCGACGCGCGTCAGGGCTTTTGCCGATAAGCCAACGACGTAGCGGCCTACAAGTAGGTTGCGGTGTACATCGCAACTAAGAGGAGTGCCGGTATTGCGGTGCGCCATTATCCATACCATCCGTGGCCTGGACGCGGTCACGACTGTCTGATGGCGGACGCGGTGGGGCCGCAGGGGAGGAGTGTCGGTAAAGCACTATCTCCCCGTAGTGGTGCAGTAAGTAATTGTAGTACAATAGTTCAAGAATAAATGATTTACTTTTTACAGTTCACCTAAAATATGTCACTGTATTAGCTGGCATAACTTGTCCCGATGTTTTTGCAGCCAATAATGGCCATCGCTTTTCAAAGTACTGAGAAACATTTCAAACAAAGCAAGAGTAGAAATACTTATAAAGCGTTAAATATCAAATGAACACCTCGAAGTGCGAACTCGTAGAAACTACGACTACTCGCAGTTGGTAGTAAGTAGTAGAAGTTATCTCACAATTGTTCTGAACTAACACCGTGTCTTGATATTCGAGAAGTGGGTTCTTATTGCGAAATTCATAAGTTGGAACAATACACTCGAGTTGGGGTTATCAGAATCACTGATCGAAAGTTGCCACATCTTGTATTTGAGGTACCTAGTAGGTATGTATTGTAAATATTAAATTACAAGTAATACCATTTTAATTATATCTTATGTTTGCCATCTATTTTACCAGATTATCAAAATCAAACGTGCTTCACCGTCGACCACGTCGCCATCGTCAAAACAACAAAAACTGGCCAAGTGCGACTCTGACTCTCGCACAGAGGGTTCCGTATAAACAGCTACATTCACCAACATAAATAGGTAACATTAGTAACGTTTATAAACAATGAAAGCACCGAACATTGTTCTAACGAAGGGACAAAATTAACTTTACCGTTCGAAAACTGTTGTCCCCATATATCAATATACAAAATGTATACTTTTCCAAGTACATTTAATAATTTCTCGACTATTACTCGTAAACTTGTAAGCCCTACTTAGCTGTGAAAGTTTTCCTTTTAATTTTGTTATAAATATTTCTGCCGTGTTTTTTTTTACATATCCAAAAGTAACCATTTAGCTGGCAGGGGGGACGGGACACTTGGACTCTAACATAAATTAGCCATTTAAAGCTTAATTTTACGCAAACCGATCCCTGAATCGAAAAATGGTCTTCACAGAACCAATAAAAAAAAAACGTGGTTTTATTTCACCACTTTGTCGGCGTGATTAATTTGTATATCCATGACAAATTATAGCTTTCTAGTACTAAGTGTCTCTGAGCTAAGCTGCCGGACGGACAGACGGACATAGTGAAATTATAAGGGTTCCTTGTTGACTGCGGTACCCTAAAAACATTTGAAAAAATGAATGAAACTTTCAAAGATAGATAAAATTTCAAACGCATAGAAGAATCGAAAACATTCAAAAGGATATCGAACACATTGAAAAATTCTCCAATACTTTCGAAAATCTTCACAATAGCGGTACATTTTTCCAAACATATTGTTACAGCTGCATAACTCGACTCGCTAAAAGCATTCTCAGTTAGAGAATCGCCCAAATACGAGTGAACGAGAAACTTGAAACCAGGTCTCTAATGTTACTGGAATCTAGACCAACTTCGAATTGCAAGGTACCGAGATAATGGCGAGATATATGGATGGAACTCAGGTCACAGTGATGCCCAACCTGTGGCCCGCAAGACTTATCTTTGTGACCCGCCTTACTTTTCTACCGCGTTACTAAGGAAAATTGAAACTGTTTTTCTTTGGTAGCTACTGCAACTTGTGCGATCAATATCGTTTGCGACTTCAAACGTTTGTTATCGCATGATTATATATATTGGCTATCAGCAAATCACAGTAACAATATATGCTCAGTTATCTAATGTCATAAGATCGTAGATCCGTAAAGCCTTATTTTTAACCGACTTCCCAAAAAGGAGGAGGTTCTATGTTCGACTGCATGTTTGTTTTTTTTTTTTTTTTTTTTTGTGTATGTTCACCGATTACTCCGTCAATTGTGGACCGATTTTGAAAATTCTTTTTTTGTTTGAAAAAGTATGTTCCGAAATTGGTCCCATTTTAATTTGGTGAAGATCTGATGAAGAACTTCGGAGATATATAACAGAACTCTTCAATAAATAACGGCAAATCTCTCGGGATTGCTGCAATCGCATGTCTGATTGTTGTTTATAACATTTCATAACATAACATCACACCAGTTCGCTCTTAAGGGGTAAGCAGATCTCTCATTTCACCGGTTATGTTCAAGTTTCATGAAATCTATTCTGGCGAAATAGTTCCCTTAGTAACTTGCCTATTAGGTACGTACAACTAAAAAGTGAAAAATAAAAAAACTTTTAGCAAAAAAATACTACCGACTTCCAAATACAAAACTACAAAGTGCAAAATAACTTAATTTTTTGAAGTCGGTGTCCATAACGCAAAAAAATGGTACCTACGAAAGACACCGACTTCAAAAAATTAAGTTATTTTGCACTTTGTAGTTTTGTATTTGGAAGTCGGTAGTATTTTTTTGCTAAAAGTTTTTTTATAATTTTAACTTGACTGCTTAAAACGTGGATTCACCACAGACACAATCGCGTTTTATTGTACCGGTAATTACGACACACAACCGGTTTGAGAAAAAGCTCAAACTAACCATATCATTGGGAGAGATCATCATCATCAGGCTTTTATCGTGCCCACTGCTGGGACACAGGCGAGGGAGATACCACAAGTAAATCTATACTAATATTATAAAGCTGAAGAGTTTGTTTGTTTGAACGCGCTAATCTCAGGAACTACTGGTTGGAATTGAAAAATATTTTTTGTGTTGGATAGTCTATTTATCGATGAAGGTTATAGGCTATATAACATCAAGCTACGACCAATAAGAGCGGAGCAACAATGAAAAATGTTCTAAAAACGGGGCACATTTATTCTTTTTGAGAGCTTCCGTTGCGTGCGCTGTGTAAACGGTTTAAGTTACGCAACAATCATGTAGGTACGGTAGATGGGTTAGGTAGCCAGTTGATGGGAGCGAAGCCGCGTGGGACAGCTAGTTATAGATAAACCTTGAGTACCGCTGCTTTAGATAGATTGGGCTGAATGAATGTGATATTAGATAGCCTGCACGGTCTAGAGTACCTGTAATAATTTGAAGGTAAAGTTTCTGGCAGTGTTCCATTCGTTGAGTGTTGGAATCGAAATTAGGTTTGAGTGTAGTGGTGTAAAAATTTACTCAATCTCGAAAAGTCAGTGTTCATTTTTAACCGACTTACCAAAAAGGAGGAGGTTCTATGTTCGACATTGTGTATGTTTTTTTTTTAATGTATTTTCACGCATATCTATGTCAATTTTGGACCGATTTAGCAAATTCTTTTTTTGATTTTTTAAATATGTTTCGAAATTGGTCCCATTTTAATTTGGTGAAGAGATCTTCGAAGATATATAACAGAACTCTTCAAAAAATTATGGCAGACCTCTCGGGATTGCTGCAATCGCATGTCTGTTTATTGTTTATACCATTTCATAACGTAACATCACGCCAGTACGCTCTTAAGAGGTACGCAGATCTCTCATTTCACCGGTTATGTTCAAGTTTCATGATATTCGTGTAATCTATTCTGGTGTTATAGGTACCTTACTACACAACTTGCCTATTAAGAAGGTACAACTAAAAAGTGAAAAATAAAAAACTTTTTACAAAAAATACTACCGACTTCCAAATAAAAAACTACAAAGTGAAAAATAACTTTATTTTTGGAAGTCGGTGTCCATAACGCAGAAAATTGGTACCAACGAAAGACGCGGACTTCCAAAAACTAAAATTATTTTTCACTTTGTAGTTTTTTATTTAGAAATCGGTAGTATTTTTTTGTAAAAAAGTTTTCTTACTAAAGTAGAAATAGTTGTTTTTATATTTTTATAATTTCAGGAAAAATATTGAAGCTGAAAAGGCTAAGAATCTTCCTATGTGTTTACGATATCTGTTTCCAAACATTATTTAAATAAGTACTAGCATTTGCCACCAACCTCGTCCGTGTGAAAATTACGACGGTGCCGGTTGAGTCTTGATTGATTAACGAAACTCCTAATTCAAACATACTGACTACCACATTTCTAAGTAGGATATAATGACGAATCTAATGTGTTGATTCTAAATGCTGTAGTTAGTCAAGATTTACCTGAACAACTCTTTAAGTAGACAACTCAAAAAGCTCAAAAAACATTAAAGAAAATCATCGTCAAACGCCATCCAACTTCGTGCTCATAGAATTTACACCTTTTCGGAATATTTCGAGTCCAACAATAGCTGAAGGCACAGTTAAACGCCTCGGCTTTAGCGCCGGCAGAGATTGCATTCCCTTGAGTTATGGGCGATGGAACTCGTGATATTTATCAAGTTGCTGACTGCACTGGAAGGTGCTCTATGCTGGTGAATTTGGGGTTACGTGTTCACGGGATATGAGACAGTATGTTCTGTGACTTGGAATGGTATTTGATAGATAATAATCAGAACAATTGAATATCTTTCAATTGTTCTGATTATTGTTAAGGTTACACTAGTCGATCATTCTTCCATACAAACGTAGTCTGGCGATTACACCACTGTTTCACGATGTACGTTCAAAATAAAACATGATATCAACTTGTGTCATCATTATCTAGCCCTGTATGGCAACAAAAAAGTAAAAAAAAAAGGAGTCGAAAATTCCATATTTCAACAATAATTTTAACGCATTTTTGGGCGGAAATAAATACCATAAGAAGAAGGATAATTGCAAAACGGCCTCTATTCAGGGATAGATTAGTAATTCAAAAAAGAAAATAATTTTAGTAGTTTCTTTCATGATATCTGGACTCCCAAAGGTCTGTTTATAAAATTTGACGCGCTCGTTTTCTTCCTAAATCATCATCCATTTCGATACAAATTCGTACGCGAACTAGCTTCTTACTGTTCATCACAGCATCTCTCACTTTCGCACGTGTTGTCGGATGAGATAGCATGCATTTTAACCCCGCGCACAAAATAGTTCGTGCCGTCGACTAGGGGAACCTTAAGAATCGCATCACCAGTGATATAAATCTAAATGCAAAGAAGTTTATTTTTTATTTTTATTATCAGTTGGCTCGCGCTTGACCACTATCTCACCTGATGGGAAGCGATGATGTGGTCGACGGTGATGCACGTTATGTGTGGCATATATAAAAAAAATATACGTTTATACTTGAGACCTGCCTCATTTATTCATCAGTTAATTAATAAATACTTTACTTGCTAAGAAAATATAAAATACCATGATAAATAGACGCTGAATGCCAGGCAAAGTAAAAATATATGGTAAGAAAGATACATACAAAAATGTATAAAACCCAATACTTTAGAACAAACTCACAGTTCCTGCTTTCAAACGTAGACTCAAGTTATGACGTCACCTTTCCACAGAGACTGTTCGTAATTAATATTTCCTGAGGCACTTAACAATATTAACAACCGCACAAATTTACTATCGATACACTTAAAAACGAGCTTCAAAGATGCCGTAATTAAATTACTACTTCATAAAATCATTCGGAGGATTTTAATTGAAGTGAATGAGGGTTCCTCACAGGATATAGAACATTTTCCAACTGTAAAACTAGTAGTAATGGTTCCAAGTTTGACTGGTCAACTTACTGACTGATTGACAAACAGTGTAATGCTTAAACCGTACCCCACCATAAAGTACGAGTACTTTTAACCTTACCCAGTTAATTCAACAACACAATCTGCAATTTATCTATTCAAGCCTCAAGGTGAAAGTGAGGTCTAACTCATAATAAAATATATAGGCAATGCACAAAAAATAACGAATCCACCATCTTGGGCCGTCCGCCATATTGGATTAAGAATGACGTCATTAAGCTAACCATGCATTGTCATCCAAACTAAAGGCATATGCAAAATTTTCTTCTTAATCGGTAGAGGATAACTGCTTTAAAATTCAGTTGCATGATTTGACCCGAACACACTTACATACCTACATACATTGCAACTTAATTAAAAGCTTGTAAAAACTAGTATCCTTATAGTACCCTTGTAGTCACCTTGCCAGTGTCATCAGCCTGCTGGAAGGCATCCTGAATGAGGAAGAGAGGATCCTTGTTGTTATGGATATTGGGAGCAAAACCGCCCTCGTCACCGACGGCAGTGGAGTCCAGACCGAATTTCTCCTTGATGATCTTCTTCAAGTGGTGGTACACCTCGGAACCCATGCGCATTACCTCGCTGAATGAGGTAGCACCTAGACAAAAAAACAAAATGTAAATCCGATGTTTCTTATAATATTTCGTGAATGTCTTTTGTTTGATTTGCTGGTTTAATCAGGAGGTATCAACAAACGGTGTTTGATCATTTGATGCCGCCTCCACACGCTTGCTATTTGCCACAAACAGGGCGAACAGCAAACACTTGCCGAACACTGACCACAAACACCCAACACAAACACGGCATCCACATGCTTGGCGAACATGCTAGTCTATTCCGGATTGGCAAACATGGCGGACGACGAGCTTGTTGTGGCAGCGAATACTTTCGGGTTAAACTCCTCATTTTTCCTTACAATTTTGCTTGGGATACACAAAATGTCACGATTCGTAAATTTGACCACCAATATTAACTCCGTCCGCCACCCGCAAACTCGCGCGTACTATGAACTGAACAAGCGTGTGGATACATCGGAAACACGTTTGTCGAACACCCATGCCGAACACGGGCGAACACAAACAAAAACAGGCGAACAGAATCAAACGGATTGGTCCACACATTCGTGTCTGTTGTTTGTTGTTTACTGTTCGCCATTGTTCGCCAAGCGTGTGGAGGCGGCATAAGTCCCATGTACTCGTAACAAGGCGAGCTTATAATGTAAGTATATCAACAAGGCACAAATGCAAAACCCAGTAGCCTAGTTTCGTTAGTGAGTTCAGCAAGGCAAAGTGTTTCGACTCCATCAATCGACCAATATCATGCGAGATTAAAGACGTGATATGGATTTCCATGCATACGATTGTTCGATTGATGGGGATTCACTTACGCAAGTAGGCTGCAGATTGCGACTAAGAAATACCAAATTAAAAAAACTTGTTATAAAAAAACGTGTTGTTGTGGTGTGAACGGTATATATACTGTGAAATTTTATCAAAACTCTTTCCCGAAACAATTAAACAAAGGCTTGAAGCTCTCATACAAAATCAACTGGTAACTTAATATCCAAAATCCACGCGGTAAATGGTAACAAAAAAATGAACTAAAAAAATGGACCGCCTCGGTTTTTGCAGTGAGCATGTGGCTATGAAACTTTAATATATCATGTATGGACTCGGCTATCGGAAAATAAATAATACACGGTTTATTTGCAGTATAACAACGAAACCGGAGTATCTACTAATTGCACCACCGCGTTACGGTTTTTCATGATTGTATTTTATAGTTAAAACAATATTTTCCTTTGAAAATTATGCAGAGATTTATCTTGTATTTTATTTATGAATTAATTCGATTGTTTAATCGAACATGAAAAGCAAACACTGGAGTTATTGGGTGCTTAATCATAATTTTGTGAAGTGATTCTATTTAGTGATTATTTAGTTACTCGGAAACCTACTCGTACATAATTGTAGGTACCAATTAAATAAACAGAATAGTGAGTGTTTATTTACAAACAACCAAAAAAATTCCAAAAAAATAATACTCGAAAATACTAGTTTTCCCGCAGCTCCGTTTCTGTGACCTATCCAACAGAAACCCTACTTTTTTTTGGTATAAATAAAAAAACTTTTTTGCAAAAAAATACTACCGACTTCCAAATACAAAACTACAAAGTGAAAAATAACTTTATTTTTTGAAGTCGGTGTCCATAACGCAAAAAATTGGTACCTACGAAAGACACCGGCTTCAAAAAATAAAAGAAGTTGGTAGATTTTTTTGCAAAAAAGTTTTTTATTTTTCACTTTTTAGTTGTGCCTACCTAATAGGCAAGTTAGTAAGGTAACTATAACGCCAGAATAGATTTCATGAAACTTGAACATAACCGGTGAAATGAGAGATCTGCGCACCCCTTAAGAGCGTACTGTCGTGATGTTATGTTATGAAATGGTATGAACAATAAACGTGATTGGTAAAAATGCGATTGCAGCAATTCCGAGAGATTTGCCGTTATTTATTGAAGAGTCCTGTTGTATATTGCCGAAATTCTTCATCAGATCTTCACCAAATTAAAATGGGACCAATTTCGGAATATACTTTTTGAAACAAAAAAAGAATTTTCAGAATCGGTCCACAATTGACGGAGATATCGGTGAAAATACAAAAAAAAACATAATGTCGAACATAGAACCTCCTCCTTTTTGGGAAGTTGGTTAAAAATAGCCATGACACTCAGCGATAGTGCAGCTTTATAACAGTGAAAGAAATTCCTAAGCAGATCTCCTCATCTGCTTTGTAAATAATGATTCAGAGATTTTCTGCCAGAGATTACCTTTTATAAACGTATAAACAAACAGACATACAATTTTATATAATATACATTATATGTCGGGTTTAGTCAATAGTACGGACGTCAAAATAAATCGCAAACACGCCAACTGGCGGCAAAGCAAGAACAACTACGCGTTGGCGCGTTTTCTCAAACCACTTTCGTAGTGGGGACAGCAGAATATGGCAGTTGAGTACTGACGGCCTTAGAGCTAAGACGTCGCAGAATCAGTGTCGATCCGTAATATTAGTAAGCAAGATTGTAGCTGTGAATATTTGAATAAACCCAGTGTATCGAATAATTTGTGTGATTTCATTTTCATGATTCTACCCAACTACCTGCCCACACACGATGTCTTAACCTAAGGGAACACATCCTGAATTCCCGATAGGTTGCATCCATCGGCCAGCCTTGATGCGAAATATATTTTACTTTACAAGCAAAAACAAATAAATATTTTTACGAAAAATTAAAATGCCATTTTACTTTTATCTCCCGCTTCCTTTCTTCAATTCTAAATGAATGGATTCCACAGTGACGATTCGAGGATTCGATAGTGTGAGTCGTTAAAATATCAACAAAGCTTGTCGGAGAACCACTGTTGTTGTTGGAGGCAATTAAATGTTTATATCAGCTATACCTCGCTAAAGTTTCCACATTGTTTTCTGTTAATAAAGCCTAGAGTTGATTAGAGTTGTATATTCAATCGTCAAAACTACGAGTATGTATACAGGGTGAAAAAAAAAATGGGTCCTGAAGGGAAACCACTTTTAATCCTTAATATAGATTATTTTACTTAAAGGAAATATTCTTTTCTTTTTAAAAAGAAACAAATCTACATTCACAGATTGCTTGACTAGCTTACTAAGCCGGGAAACAAAACAGCTAAAAATACAAAAACTAAACACTTGCTATTTACCCGACTGCCGAAGGAGGGTAATGTGTTTATCAGTCTATGTATGTCTGTGCCTATGTGGCGTTCTAGAAACCAAATGCTTTGGCCGATTTTGATGATTCTTACGTCAATCGATTTGTCTTAACCTTGCGAGTGTCACAATCACAGATTAAAATTGGAAAATAGGAAAATGGCGGCTTTCGGGCGCCATATTGTGGAGGCCAAATTTTTTATCCAAACCCATCGTGTGGGGTATCGACATAAAGGGTTATAACAAAAATATATAACACTTATATGTAAATGCACCTAATTCGAAAAAAAATGTTAACTAAAAAGTTCATTTAAAAAATCAAAAACCCTACTGCTTAAGAAGCGACCTAAACAAGAAGAAAATCACAAATGAAATGAAATGAAATGAAATGAAATGAAATGAAATGAAATCGTTTAAATGAAATGAAATCGTTTATTTGCTAAATGTAGGTGTACAGATAAGATGTTCTTTTTATAGATAGTCCCTATACATTTTGCCTTACGGCATGCAAATTGTTATTCTTCTTTAATTCAATTACAGAAACACCAATATTTTTATAAAATTAAATTATCATTATTTCAAACATCAAAATTAGCCAGTCCAAACATCAAAATTATAAACGGCTTGAAACAGGAAATTAAAAATTGTTTAGGTTAGTATTAGCGAAACATTATTTGAAGACATAAATATAATAATAATCAAACATAGCAATGAAATTTCACCACAATAAATGGAAGTTACAAGATTGAGATGAATAATATAAATAATGTCAAAATAATAATCAGACTTCAGATAAAATCTCTACAAGTATCTATGTATGTCAATTTAATATAAAATTAAAATTAAATATGTGCTCAAATATAAATCAAATGTCAAATAAAATCAATACAATTATTTCCAATTTAAAATTTGTCAAATGTCAAAAATTGTAATTACAAATGTCAAAACAAAAGAATCTACTATAAAATAGAAAAAAAAAATGTCAACAAAATAATTACAATGTCCAAGCAAAACTTTTATCATTTACAAAATCAGTAATAGTGTAGTAACACTTGTCCAATAACATTTTTGTTAACTGTTTTTTAAATACATTGGTGGGTGATTCTAGTAGATTATTGGGTAGCTTATTATAAATAAGAGGACCCATGGATAAAATATTTTTTCTTAATAGGGCTGTTTTGTGACCACCTGTATAAAGTTGATTTTTATATATAGACCTTATGGGTCCTGTGCGTTTTCTTATATCAATCAATGTGGTAAATAACTGTTTATTTGTTTTAACGAATAGGGCAATTTCAAGAATATATAAGGATGGTAATGTGAGAATTTTTAGTGATTTAAATACTGGTACACAGCTATCTGTAGACTTCAGACCGGTCATCGATCTAAGGCAACGTTTTTGGGCCCTAAAAATTCTTTCCCTTTCACTACAATTACCCCAAAATATGATTCCGTATCTTAACAATGACGCAACTAAGCCATGGTATGCTGTAACTAGTGTTTTTATATTTACTTTTTTGGAAAGAATGTAAAGTAGATAGGCAGATTTACTTAGTTTTTGGCAAACGTATTCAGCATGGGGTTTCCACGTCAGTTGACTGTCGATATGTACTCCTAGGAATTTAGCCACTGAGCTTGTATCTACGATTTGGTCTTTATATTTAGTAATTATGTCATCTGGCTGTAGCCGCTGAAAATAATGCATCACTTTGGTTTTGTGTAGATTTATGACAAGGTTATTTTTATTGAGCCAATCAATAATTGCTTGAAGTGTGCTGTTTATGTCATTTTCGTATTCAGTTTTGTCTACGCTTGCAATTATGGCTGTGCTGTCATCCGCAAATAATGTCATAGGATGACGAATTTGGCGAGGCAGGTCGTTGATATAAAGTAAAAATAACAGTGGCCCAAGTACACTACCTTGCGGCACCCCAAATTTGGTTGTTTTACATGTAGATCGATATATAAATTCACGTTTAGTTTTGGTACATACTCTTGATATCTCTGTGTATTGATTTCGATCAGTGAGATATGATTTTATTAGGTTTAATACGTTGCCTCTTATACCGTAATCGTTTAGCTTTTTTAGGAGCGTGTCATGTTTTACATAGTCAAATGCTTTCGTCATGTCTGTAAATATAGCACAAACTGGGTTTTTAATATCCACATTAGTCATAATCACCTTAATAAGATCAAATATAGCCATATTGATGTTTTTATTTTTTCGAAAGCCTTTTTGCTCTTCGCATAATATATTATGTTTTGTAACAAATTTATAGATAGATTCATAAATTATCTTTTCAAATATTTTAGAAAATACCGAAATTAAAGCTACAGGTCTATAGTTCGCCATATCTTCCTTGATGCTTTTTTTATGTAATGGTTTTATGATAGTTGTCTTTAGTTTATGCGGAAAAATACCTGAGCTGATAGATGCATTTATAATATGACTTAGAGGATTAGCTATTATTTCAGCAACAAATTTTACAACAGCGGTAGAAACGCCATCACAACCAAAACTTTTTTTATTTTTTAAGTTTTTTATTACCCGTATTATATCTTGAGGCACTACAGGGGGCATGAACAAAGAATTTGGGATAATTGTAATGTCACCCATTTTTCCCCGAGCGTTAACACTAACATCCTGCACCTGATCAATGAAGAAATCATTAAACGAGTCCGCAATCTGCTTAGGATTTTTTATGACTTTGTTTTCCTTATTTATTTGCAAAATAGGTTCTTTTATTTGATTAAAATTATTAATTAACTGCCATGATGCCTTGGCTTTGTTTTGTGAGCTGTCAATTAGGTAATTATTTTGAGCTTTTTGTGTGAGATTTACTATTCTTTTAAGTCTCTGTGAGTAGTTTTTGAAAGTATTTTTATTTTCGCATGTAGGTGCTTTTCTGTATTTCCAAAGCAGGTTTCTTTGTTTTTTGCTACATAACCTTATTCCTCGCGAAATCCATTTTACATTTTTATTAGATTTTACATTAATTAATTGCTTAGGAAAACATAGATCGTAGAGTAAGCGAAATTGATCAATAAAATTATCATATGCATCATTGGGGTTATCTGTTGCCAAAGTTTCATAGAAAGATAGGCATTGTAGGTGTTTTTTAAATAACATCAAGTTTTCTCTGGATAAGTTTCTTTTATGAACGCGCCAAGAATTTAGTATACATGTTTTGTTTACCCGGATCTTTAAAATTTGAGCAGTATGGTCGGATAATCCAAAATCGATAACTTCACTTACACATTTTTGTCTGGAATTATGAGCAAAATTATCCAAACAAGTGCCGCTTTTCAGTCTAGTTGGTTGATTAAATTCTAATTTAAGATTATAATTTAACAGTAAATTTTCAAAGTCTAATGTAATATTGTTTCTTTTCAGTGTGTTAATGTTAAAGTCCCCGCAAAGGACTATCCTTTTATTTGCTTTAGTACACAATTTTTTTAATAAGTTATCCAAATTATCTAGAAAAGTATTAATACACGACACATTCGGCGGTCTATAGATGCATACAATAATCAATCTCTGCTGTAACAATTCTATTGCACAATATTCAAATACACCTGTTATAGACGTGTTAGGAATTTCTTTATATTCAAATCTCTTTCGTATGAGGATACACGCTCCGCCACGCTTCTGTTTATTCCTTGAATAGCAGGATGCAAGTTTGAAATTTGGTACGTTGATCAATGATTCCTGTCCTGAAGCTACGAAGTGCTCGGTTATGCATAATATATCGATGTCAACACCTTTTTCAGTAAGCAATTCTTGCGTATGCAGCGTCAACATATCTGATTTATTCAGAAGCCCGGCGATGTTTTGATGCATAATGTTTATGTGGTTGTAATAGAAAAAACTGATCATTTGCTGTGTTATTGAAGAACTGATTAGTTAATAACTCGGGATTATGTGACACAGGTAAACCGTCTTCAATTACGATGTGTCTGTTTTTAGAATCTCCCTGAGACCCGAACAACTTGTAATCTATCTGTATGTTAGCCATGACCTGTTCGAAGATGTTTCTCCATCCATATTTATTTAATTTCCCTGTACTGTAGGAAAACATGTCAAATGATAGGGTGCGATTGCTGTCAAAGAAATAGGCATATTTGTAATTCTTGATGTTCATATACAGGAGGTTATTGAACATCTCAACCTTATAGTTATGTATTAAAGCCCCTTTTATATAAGTTGGAGCACAAACAACAACATTTGTGTGAGTAACATTTTGCAAGGAGTTTTTCAAATTGTCAATGATGTCCACATACTTATTATCTCGAAGGTCATTTTCTCCAATAAAAATCAAGCAATAATCTTGCATTGAAAAATCTTTCAGTTTGTTTTCTATCCCGGCCAAGAAATTCCCTGTGATGACGTTTGGTAGTAAGTAATGACAATAATTAAACTGGCACGAGAGGACTTCTTCGACTAACGGTAATGTTCCCTTTGAGCAGCTGCTACTTATAATGGAAAGTCTATTTTTATGTATCGGCATTGCAACCCCTGATGGTATTTTTTCAACAATGTCACCCAGTTGAGAATTAGCTGTCATCTTTTGTTTTTGAGTCGGAATGTCATAATAAGTCATATCGGAGGTTTGTGTTTCTTTACTGACCATGTCAACTTTTATTTCCTTGTTGGATATCTTAGAGTCATTATTTAAGGCATTAGTGGTGCAGTTATGTAGTGACTGGACTTTTTTTTGCGTGATGATGATGGTGTGCTACTTTTCCTTTCAGGCGCTAGGCAGATCTTTTTGCAAGTTTCAACATTCCTGAGAGATTTTTGTAGGTCGGATTTTAGTCGGAAGTTTTCGCTGTTAAGGTCTTCTATTTCCTGGTGTGCGCTCATAAGTTGCATCTTTAGTGTTTTAACTTGTAGATTCAGGTCGTTAAACATTTCACTGTCGCTAAAATTGTCGTGCAGGCTGTCCGGTATGCTCATCATTGTAGTGTCAAGTATGGTTTTCTCATCGTCATTTGTCAATGTAGATAGGTTAGTCAAAGATCCAGTGTATTGTTTCCGGTGTGTGATGTTACTATTATCCGAGTCCATGTTTTTGTAGAAATCTGATTCTTTATTTGTGTGACGGTGGCGCCCTCTAAAAGCGTTTACTTAACTTTGAGTATTTTGTGTTCAGAGTTTGAGAAATCAAATCTTACAAAAAGACGTCAGCTGTGTGGCCGTGATTTGAACCTGGTGCGAGATTGCGATTTGATGTCTGATGTAGGTGTCTCAGCCTCCGAGCCACGAAGTAGTTAGTGGTGTAAGTTGAAATTAAGTACTATATCTCAGTGGGGCATAAATATGTATTTAACAAGGCGGTTGATATGATTAAAGTGTCAGGATTTTTTTTTCCCAATTGACGTAGGTAGATCTTTTTGAGAAAAAAATATTATCACTTCTTGTTTTGGTTTTATTTTCTCTTTACACACTTTAACACTATGTAGTGGATTGATTGTGTTGATGATGCTCACCAGATTATTGTCACTGTAAGTTGTTACTTTTATAGTTTGTCTTATTCACTATGGTTATTTGGTCACTTTTATTTTAGACACTGTTATTTGAGTCACTATTGGATAAATTAGTTTGTTAACTTTCCCATTACTAAATTGGGCCTTTAAACACTTTTTTTTAAATAAATAACGACTGTAAACATTTTTAAATAAAAAGTAAATACGGAGCTTATTTATTTAGGTGTCAAGCGAAACCTTTTTTTTTTATTTCACTTGTCGATACAGTCAATGTTAAACATAAAATTTTTCCAAGAAAGATTAGGTCTTATACTCGACTGTCGTACAAGATATTCATAAAATCTAATATTTTTAAGTAATATATAAGTAAAATAATCTATCTTAATGATTAAAAGTGGTTTCCCTTCAGGACCCATTATTTTTTAAACCCCGACGGAAAAAGAGGGGTGTTATAAGTTTGACGTGTGTTGCTTTGTGTCTATGTATCTGTGTATCTGTGTGTCTGTCTGTGGCATCATAGCGCCTCAACGGTTGAACCGATTTTGATTTAGTTTTTTTTTGTTTAAAAGTTGAATTTTTTGTTTATATGTTTGAATAAAATCGGTTCAGCCGTTCAAAAGTTATGGGCATTTTACTGTTTGAATCGGTGTGTATTCGCAAGATAAATGTGACGGGGGTTTTTTAAATTTTGAAATTTTACTTGTTCACCTTGTATAGTATGCCACGAACGATAAGTAGGTAAAAGCCAAGAAGGAGAAAAACGATAAAAATGATTAAATTATGACGACATAAAAAAGATTGGTATTACCGAATAGACTCGACTCGAAAAGTCCGCTGAAAAGCTCCAGGATTTGCCTTTAATAAAAATTTTACGTCGACGCGAAGCTGTTATGAACTTGCAAATTAATTTAGGCCGGTTTTGGAAACTCAATTTTCGGTTTATTTTATCCGCCAATATTTACTGAATATCAATTATCTGCTCCGTGACGGTGGGCCGTGACGCCATCAATCTAACTGGCCGGTCGCCGGTCGCCTGCTTCATATTTCAAACTTGCTGTTTAGGGGCATTTCATCATAATTTAATTAGTTCAATATTCTGAGGAGTTGACGTAATTAGTTTGTCCTACTTCGGGGTTCGGAAATTCTTGGAACTACTTCGTAATTAGATTGATTTAATTTTCAATATCGGATTGACTTTGAATATCTCCATTTTCCAATTGACTCAGTAATAACATTTTACTACTTTACGAATATTTAATAACTTAATTTAATTTACTTTTTCAGTTTTCTTTATGATGAAATTATAACGAACAAGTTGTAAAACTATTCCATAGCGTTAATAATAGACCCTTTTCAAACCTAAATCGTTACGCTATATTGTTGAAATCCAGCAACAAAAGATCACCTGTTTCATTAAGAAACTGTCTGCGCCAAACTTTTAACTCCCTCGACCTAGATTTCTCTCACAAAAATTTTCAACAGTCTTGAATAACACCTGAAGCATTTCATCTACTTTGTTTTCCTCTTGAACTATCAAGAGGGTATTTAGACAGAGATTGCCCTAACCCGCCATCTCAAGCACCTCGGTAATTTGATACAGGCTCTGAATGAGCCGACTCGTCCTACTTTCGAAGTTCTGCGCGGTCTTAGCCGTTACCAAGCCTAACGTTCGGCTTAGCTGTAAACTTGTTTGTGACGATTGGGTATTCCGTGTGTACAGTGTGACTGGTTCAACGAAGGACTTAGTCATATAAATGAATTCTTTTTATCAACCTATGTTGTCCAGCTATTGGGCAAAGGTCTGCCAAATGATAATAATATAGACAATTTAAAAATCTTAAAGAACACACGTAATAATTGTGTTTGTGAAGCAAATTGTGCGCTTTCTTGCGTGAGCAACTGATTTATGGGATTGACAGAATGCAAAGTGGACAATCCCAAACATTTTGACATTTCGACGCTTACGTCGACCTAATGTTTCTTTGTCTAGAGCCTAAGACCTGCCCAGCAATCAAATTGCTGATAGAATCTCATTTATTTAGAGCGTCTTATGACTAGAACTATGTTAAGCCAGGAAAATGAGGGCTTCTATTTTTGTGGTTACCAGTTGGCGCCACTGGCGAGTAAGGTCCTAGACACATCCGTCAAACGTTTCTACGCGCATGGAAGGCAAGTTTGAATTAAAATCATTTCTAATGCCGTAGAAGTGCGATTATATATAGAATCGAGTATCCTGCAGTTTCGCGTAGATCCTATTTATAGAAAAAATAAGGGTACAATTTTTCAAAACATAAAACTCTATTAAAACAGTGGTTGGTAAAACCCGTACCTATCTTAATATGCCATATTAGGAAAATAACTCGGGCCAAAAGCAAAAAAAAAAAGGAAATTTGACATTTTGAAGACCTCACCCTACACCAGCGCCCCTGGCGGCAAATTCAAACGCAATGGCCCTCATTTCTACGATCGCTTTTCCCTTCAGGATTCAAACTGATACCTACCTAAGATAGGCAAAATGACAAATATATTAGCCAAGTCATTGATAAATTATACCGGACAATTTGGTAGATCAAATATTGAAGTCCTATTTTCAACCGACCGCAAGAGTTATTTCCATAATATGTATTTGGAACGAGAATCAAATACCTTTTCTTGGAGTTGTCCCTCATTTACCTAGCTACCCCGTGTATTAGTTGGGCGAATGTTGCGGAATCTGATGACTGTGTTATCGGTGAACTTGATCGGAGATAGGCCCCGGCTTATAAACTAGACTACACATCTTACGTAACTTTGTCTGGACCACAAATTAAGTGTAGTTGGTCCTAACTTACTTCTAGATAAAGTGACTTTCTTTGATCATTCACAGAGAAAAGATTACGAATATTGTTCATCTACCTACATAATTGATTAATCAGACGAACTTACCTTAAGTGAAGTCCGATTACAATTTCATGAAGAATGAACTGAAATATAATTGATTACAGAGTAGTTCCCAATTCGCTAGTATTTGGCATCGCAGTTTTAGAGAAGATAAAAATAAAATGTTTTCTCTATGGATTGGCAACCCTGATTTGACACTCTTTAGAGATAGCGTTGCTCTGTTGGCCCATTCGACAAGGGTTTGATCCTAAAAAGGATGGGTTGGGTGGGTAATTATATTTCAGTTCATCCTTCATGAAATTGTAATCGGACTTCACTTAAGGTAAGTTCGTCTGATTAATCAATTTCATTTCATGATGAACTGAAATATAATTGATTACAGAGTAGCTGTTTAGAGTCAAAGTCGTTATGGGCCACTATTTTGAAAAGATACATATCAAAACAACCATATATGAATCAAATTTATTTGAGACTTATACCCAAACAACAGTATGCTAATACATACCTACTTAGGTATGTAACATCAATAATCTTAAGATATTTAAAATGTTAGAATAAGACAAAATAGCCTTTATGCGGCTTACATAAACAGGGCGTAATTTAAGACAAACAAAATAGACGATTTACTACTAGTATTTTCATGACAATAAAATTGCAATGAAAATACTAGCAGCAACAACAACATAACATCAGTACTATTACTAACAGTATTGTCTCTTAATCAGATACAATAAGTAACAATAAATGTTATAGTAAAACATCTTTGACTGACCCTTAGCCATATAACCAAAATATAACTCTAATGACAGTGTATAATTAACATAAATAATTATTGAACATTTATTAATTTTATAAAAGAGAAAATAAAAGATAATTACATCCTCATGTTGGCATTAAAGACAGCATTAATAAAGCTGTCATGTGGGGCATTAATGGTCACTGGTACATCATAAAACCTGGCAAATGTAAGAGAGCTATCTGACCAGCCAGCAGTTTTCCTAATCACATCTAATGATACCCCTGCCTGTTTAGCAGTAGATGTGGCTGCATGACGTGTGCTGTGTGAGGTAAATATTTTGGTATCAATACCACTTTCCTTCATAACTGATTTAATCCATCTGCTAATTGTTTCTTTTGATGCTCTTTTATAAGGTTTCCTACTAGTCAATAGCAAATATTGTTCATCATTCCTTAGAGTTGATGTTAGCTCAATATATGTTTTTATAGCTCTAGCTGGGCAAACATTGGGGTTCTGGTCGAAAAACGGTAGTTTAATTAATGTTTCGGTTTTTGATGACAGTGATGTTTTTATAAGATCAGTAATGTTAATATGTATTATGTCTTGTGAGATAGATATATCTTGTATTTTAATAACTGATATAGTCTGCACTCTTTGAGCAGTAGCAAGAGCTAATAAGGTGACAAGCTTTTTACTTAACTTTTCCAAATTTAAATTCGTATTATCACCCCAATTAGACAGAAATCTCAGCACTATTGAAGGATCCCAAGTATTAACATACTTGCGTAAAGCAGGTTTAATTCTGTATAGACCCTTAAAGAAACGTTTGATGTGATCATCCCTGCCAATTCTTTCATTTAACAGAAGGGAAAGTGCAGATCTAGCTGTATTTAAAGAGCTGTAGCCAACATTCGTTTTGTGTATTTCAGTTAGGTACTGTATTACATCTGGTATTGAAGCTGTATAAACATTTACACTGTGGTTTTGGCAGAATAACCACCAACTCTTATAAGTAGTACTATATTGCTTTAGCGTACCTGGTGAAATGGAGGATAACATAATATTTAGTGAGCCCTCTGGCAAACCTCTACGTCTGAATGTTTCCCGCAAAAGATGCTCGCTGCCAGGGTAAGCTGGTTGCTTAATGGGTGTTCCGTGCTGAAAGGAGATTGTAATAAATTCTTATTAGGATAGAAAATGATTGGTTTTGTAACCATCAACATTGTTGCCAAAGGATACCATGGCTGGCAAGTCCACAGTGGGTATACTAGGATTCCCTTTGCCCCATCGTTTTTAATTTTTTGCAGACATTTTGTAATTAATGCAAATGGTGGGAATGCATAAAAAAAATAGGAGCTCCAGTCAAATGTGAAGGCATCTATTTCAAATGCATATGGGTCTCTACGCCACGACACATATGTTTTACATTTTGCATTATTTCTGGTAGCAAATAAATCAATACTAGGCTTGCCAAACTCTTTTTCAATTCTATTGAAAGCTTCAATTGATAGTCCCCACTCTGTGTCAATGTTAGTATTCCTTGATTCCTCGTCTGCCAAGTTATCTTTAGATTTTATGTAAGATGCCTGGACATTAATGCACCTAGCTTCACACCAATCCCATATCATTCTACTAACATCATTAAGGTGTGGAAATTGAACACTACCCATCTTGTTAATGCAAGCAATGGCAGTAGTGTTGTCAATTCGTAGAAGAATATTACAATTATTTTTTAAATTTGCAAAGCATTTTAAACCAAAAAATGCTGCCATTAGTTCTAACTGGTTTATGTGATATTTTTGTTCTGATAGTGACCACAGGCCTCCAACACTCTCACCATTGCAATGAGCACCCCAACCTGTCAGAGAAGCATCTGTGTATATTTGTATCTCAAATTTTCTTGACTTATATGTTTTACTGTTATGCATTATGTTATGCTGCCACCATTGAAAGTCTGACTGTAATACTATAGGTAAGGTCATGGATGCATCATAATTGTCGTTTGATTTCAGTAATGCTAAATACCTAACATGTTCCATTTGTTTTGTATGTACTATGCCATATGGTATAGCTGGACATGCTGCTACTAATGTACCTAACAATCTAGCAAATTCTCTAATCTTACATTTTTTTAATTTCAAGAATTTATCAATCATACTCTTAATTGTATTTCTTTTTTCTAAAGGTAGCTCCAGGCACATTGATGAGGAATTAATCATGAACCCCAAAAATTTGCAATATTTACTAGGCACTAAGTTGCTTTTGTCAGAATTAATAATAAAGTCTAAGCACTTTAACACACCAATTGTTGTTTCCATGTTCTGTAAACACTCATTATAAGTTTGGCCAATACATAAAAGATCATCAATGTATATTGTGGATAGAAGGCCTAAACTTCTGAGATAACCAACCACAGGTTTTAACAATTTGGTAAACACACTAGGTGCAGTACATAACCCATATGGCAATGCTGTAAATTCATATAGGGTTCCATCAAATTCAAAACGGAGGTATTTTCTGTGTTCAGATGCTATAGGTACTAATAAGTATGATTCCTTAAGATCTATGCAACACATATAATAATGATCATCAATTAATCTTACTGCAGTGCGAATATCTTCCATCTTAAAGTGACTAACTTTTATGAATTTGTTCAAAGGTTTTAGATTTAAAATGAATCTTTGCTTGCCGTTAGGTTTTGGAACAAGGAAAATCTTTGAGATGAATTCTCCCTTTAAATGATAACATGGTGTTATAGCTCCTAATTGTAAAAGGTTAACAATAGCTTCCTGCATAAGTGGAATTTCACAATCAGGTAAATTATTTTTAGGTACTATACTTTGGTAAGGCTGAGACATGAAAGGAATATGATATCCTTTAATCCACTGCAGTATAATGGGATCATTTGTTAATGACAACCAACAAGCAAAGTAGTTTTTTAAATTGCCAGCATGTACCTTATTTATTTCCTGTTGTTGTAGTGGGCACCCCGGGTTCTCTCGGAACGCTGTGGGTTGAAGGATGTTCTTTGTTGTGATGGCTGTGGTCGAGTCCGTGGTCCACCTCGTGCCATCCCCTTGGTTGATTGACGCTGATTCAACTGTCGTGGTGGACCGTTCCTGTTTCCCATATATTTGTTATTTGTGTTCTTAGCAGGGATTGCTGGCTTTGGAGCAGTCTTCTTTATAGAGTTTGAACTCTGTTGTATTATCTTATTTATCTTAATCCTTTCTGATAAATTGTCTCCATATAAAAATTCATTTCGGGTAGTATTTTGAGTCATTTCTAAGAAATGCTTGTCCAGTTGGGGAGACACTAGTGACCTTCTTGTTTTTGTTTGTTGATGATGGAGGTCACACACCAACTTTGTTGCTTCACTGAGTGATTTTAACATAGTAATTTTATCTGGTGGGTTGTTAATTATGTGAGACATGACTTTGCCTATTATTGAAAGTGCTGTACCCATCTGTCTTTGCTGGTAGGCAATACACTTGTCCCTAGTTATTCCCATTTCAGAGATCACTGCCTTCACTTCTTCGTTCAAGATTGGGGCATCTAAGAGTGGGCAGTTTTCAGGCAAACTGTGACACTTTGTAATGTCATCTTTTTCAGTCTTAGACAGACCGTGTGTTAATAAGTAATTCCACCGTTTGCAAATGTCATTGTTAATTGTTCCTTCATATTTTTTTATGTCATCATATTCTTGTCCCAGGGCCTGCACAAGTTCGGTATTCTGCTCCTCCGTAAGATGGCTATCTGACGCCTCTGGTGACATTAAAGGTTCAACCTCTGGGATTTGGACAATATGAGTGTCAGATTGTTCTTCAGGATCCGAAATTTGAGGATAAATTTCACTCTGTTCGATGATTTCTTCTGAAATGTGAGAAAAAAAAACCCTTAGGTAAGGTTTCTTAACAGCACTTTAATAGCACTAAACAGTATCTCGTACTGTAAGCACATGCTGGTTTTGACCAAATCGGCATCACGTGCCGGTAACAGAAATCTGTTTTACATCAAAGTTGATATCTCGTATCAAAATTGATCTTCGTGTTTAAGTATCTCGTACTAACACGGTATATTATACTCGACCATTGTAGCCAGGCACGTTTTTAGCCTTAGTTGTACCTAAATCAAAGCTTACCTTCGTTATCCAGAGTAATGGCGTGCAAAGGGCTCCGGTCACGTTCGACACTTTGCCGCCGATTTGAACTGACGCTGTGCCCGCGCTCTCTATCATGACTCCGTCTTCTCATTCGACGTTGACGCTCCAACTTTTTATTGTATTTCCGTATTTTTCGAAGTAATTTTTCTTCCGAAACCATTTTTGCATGCGATGCCGGTAAACGCGCGAAAAAGAAGTGTCAAATCAGGGTTGCCAATCCATAGAGAAAACATTTTATTTTTATCTTCTCTAAAACTGCGATGCCAAATACTAGCGAATTGGGAACTACTCTGTAATCAATTATATTTCAGTTCATCATGAAATGAAATGTGTATTTTTAAATTCATTAAAACCCGTGGGAGGGTAGTTCGGTTTTAATTAAATCGAACTCGAACCGAAGCCACGTGGTTTCGGTTTCGTGCCGTAATAATCCGAGGTTTGCATGTATTGTGTATTCCTATTATGTTGTACTCGGCTTTCCTGGTACCGTGAATATTTCATTGATTAAAAGTGCAGGGTATTAGTATCTACTATTAGTATAGGGTATATTTACTATTATATATATCTATTATTAGTATAGGGTCTACGCGAAACTGCAGGATACTCGATTATATATAGAATCGAGTATCCTGCAGTTTCGCGTAGACCCTATTTTTAGAAAAAATAAGGGTACAATTTTTCGAAACATAAAACTCTATTAAAACAGTGGTTGGTAAAACCCGTACCTATCTTAATATGCCATATTAGGAAAATAACTCGGGCCAAAAGCAAAAAAAAAAAAGGAAATTTGACATTTTGAAGACCTCACCCTACACCAGCGCCCCTGGCGGCAAATTCAAACGCAATGGCCCTCATTTCTACGATCGCTTTTCCCTTCAGGATTCAAACTGATACCTACCTAAGATAGGCAAAATGACAAATATATTAGCCAAGTCATTGATAAATTATACCGGACAATTTGGTAGATCAAATATTGAAGTCCTATTTTCACCCGACCGCAAGAGTTATTTCCATAATATGTATTTGGAACGAGAATCAAATACCTTTTCTTGGAGTTGTCCCTCATTTACCTAGCTACCCCGTGTATTAGTTGGGCGAATGTTGCGGAATCTGATGACTGTGTTATCGGTGAACTTGATCGGAGATAGGCCCCGGCTTATAAACTAGACTACACATCTTACGTAACTTTGTCTGGACCACAAATTAAGTGTAGTTGGTCCTAACTTACTTCTAGATAAAGTGACTTTCTTTGATCATTCACAGAGAAAAGATCACGAATATTGTTCATCTACCTACATAATATTAGTTTGAGAAGTTGTGTGTAGAGATATGTATGTCATATATATGAATATGAAGCACAAATAAGTTACACAGCAACCAAATTAGACAACAAGACAACTTCAACTTAAGCATACACGGAGAATAATTACTTACATTGATATTTGTAGGTCGCGAACAACCATGACCTAAATAAAAGTCGTCTTTAATATCCATGTAATAAAGTTGATAATTTATTTCCAAAAATAAAACTCACTACAGGAAATTGATACTTCACGAAATTGAGACTTAATTAATGAGACTGATAAGCACCCATTAAAAATTGAGACCAAGATTTTCAATAATGATACAAAAAAAATCCGACACCCTACTGGGTCGGATATTTTATAACAGTCCCTGTAATTAATGTGTATTTTTAAATTCATTAAAACCCGTGGGAGGGTAGTTCGGTTTTAATTAAATCGAACTCGAACCGAAGCCACGTGGTTTCGGTTTCGTGCCGTAATAATCCGAGGTTTGCATGTATTGTGTATTCCTATTATGTTGTACTCGGCTTTCCTGGTACCGTGAATATTTCATTGATTGAAAGTGCAGGGTATTAATTTTCACTGTGTGAGGGGTTTTTGGAATATCAGCAGGAGTCCAGTGGAAGCGAAACGCACAGGACCGATCATCATATCTATCATGCTCTCTCTAATGTCTCTCTGGTGCTGGCACATGTGTAGGATCATTCGGTTCCCTTCATGATGGTTGAGCTCAGTGGTGCCGATCCATGTGTAATGTTCGTGAACGGGCGCCATCAGTTGGGATTGGTCTTAACTTAGCAGCCTCGGCCTGTTTTTAATTACCTATTTATTGTATTTTTAATTGTTTGTTTTATTCTAGACGCTTTTACGTGCACGTCTTTTTACATCGTTCTCACATATATGTATTTTTCCAACAAGAATGATGTAACCAAATACTTGTGAAAACACTTTTTTTAAAGAGTAAGTGTGGTGCCGCTTAAATTAAAAAATATATACTTTGATTTTGATCAGTGTGGCTACGTTTAGGGGAGGTCTATGTCCAGCAGTGGACGTCTTTTGGCTGAAATGAAGATGATTATGATGTTGAGTGCAATGAAGCAGTGGTCGCTTATAGCAAGTTACGTAATAATCTAAAAAAAAATGCACAAAAGATAATAACTTTAGTTAAGCATTCGCATTATTCCAATTTATTTGGGTTCGGTGCAACATTTCTTCCCCTTTAATTATCTATTAGTTATCATCTCAGTAATGTACATCGCTTTAAAATTAAGTATTTCTTCAAATAATTGTTTTAATGCTATTCAGTGGCTACTTACAGTAGTTAAATATTTTCCGTCGAATGTTTTACAGTCTGTAAAAAACATCTCCCTCTATTTTATTAAGTACACAGATCAGATACTCAGGTATTCTAAAAACGAAGTGCCTGAAATATAATTACAGTCGCCGGCTTGAAAATCGTAATATTCGTTATAACTTTAATATCTAGATTGTAATAAACCGGATCGTAAATTAGATTTTACTAACAAGCCTACTAAAAAGGTGTTCATTAAACGATAACGCTTTTTGGTACTCGTAAATAAACTTACTGAACAATATTAAACTCCTTTTAATCGAAGATAGATTAAGGATAGATAGAGAAGAAGAAGATAGAGATTAAAAGAGGTTTTACGGTGAACGCGCTCCGCAGTCATCGCATTTTATAAATATTTATATGAAATCGTATGCAGCCTCGCGCATTTCAGAAAAATGCTGTAGGTATACCGGATTCCACAAGCGCGTGCAGATAATTCGGTGCGTTCGGTGCTTGCGGCGAATGCGGTCCGAGTCCGTATCCGTATAGAAAATATTGATATAAAAAAGTACAGAAGTGAATACGATGCGTGCGGCGCGGATTGCGCGGGGCCTTGAGAAACAGCGATGATTGCGGCGCGTGCGGCACCTGCGATGCGTCTAGGTGCGCGTTCACCTTTTTAGATGGAAAAGCAGTGAAAAAATTCTGTTTGTGATTGCATAATCAGCTGATAATGTTCCCGTTGATGAAACACTCTGTGAGAGGGAGTGGACTGCAATCCACTAGGGATGTTACGGAGGTTCGATTCCGATTCGAAAAAGTCGGAATTTGCGATTTCGATTTCTTTTTTGAAACTTTTAAATCGGAGGTTATCGTAGGTCGATGCACAGCGGCGGCGACGGCAGTGCTGCTGTCAAAGCTTACAAACTTGTTGATATATAATACTGAACACGATTTTTAAAATATGAGGTGTGTGTTTGAGCTGAAATTAAAAAGGCTTATTAACAATGTATGTATTATTTTATTTTATTAAACCTGCATCCTATTAACACTACTTTCTTCAGCCTCCGCCTCCGATAACGATTTCGGTTCCTATTCCGACCAAATTTAAAACCTCCGATTCCGACTTCGGTTCCGATATCATTACTTCCGTAATATCCCTACAATCCACTACTTTACCTAATTTATCAGAAACACTGTCTTACCTAGGTATGGCCTATAGCTCTTTTCTTTTTGTATAATGTTTAGAAAAAAACATTGAAGAAACCGCTTAGTGAGATAATATGTCAAATTGAAGTCCCCACATTAAAACTACGCAAAAAATTGCATTTTAATATCATCAAAAGGTAAAAAACGAACGTGAACCCGATACACACATCACAGAAATGTCTCAACCGATACCGTCGTCATTTGACGTTCTAAATGAGAGAAGTGGAGCGCGGAGTCAACGTCTATAGCCGTCGCGTCGTGACTCGTGTTGTAGCGGCACGAGTCGTGACTCGAGACGGAAATGATACCGGCAGCACATGAGAACTGAACCATCGTAGGTTGTGAAAGACAGAGATGCGGTGGAGACGCCACTGTGTCAAAAATATAGATTTTTCTTTATTTTTTTCATATTTTTATGGCTATTTCTACTGACCGCAGATTTGGAATGCTCCAAATAACTTAGAATATTTTGTGTTCTGAATTCAAAATTGTCTAATTGTTGTCTTTTCTCTTTTTACAGGTACTGATGTCTAAAATTCCACATCTAGTAAGATAATTATCTAAATAATTACCCGAAGCACACATTACAATTAAACATGTACCACCTACCTGCCTACCCAACCAGCCGTCTGTGAACCTTCACAATACGAACAAACATAGAAGATTATTTCTAATTACATAATTTCAAATATTTTCCAAAGACATGTTGTCTCTACGCACTGGGTCGCGGAAGTAGCTCGCGGCACATAAAGTACAACGGAAATGAGATACCGGTGTCCCGATGTTAGGATCAACTCCACGCATATGATTAATATATGTTCCACGGTTTTGTAATATACTGTCGGTGTTTATTTTAACGTCTGTAGGGAAATTAGAAGTATCTACTTCTTTGTGGTTACTGCGAATATTGAAAATTATTGTAGGTCGTGTTGTTCTTATTTTAAATATTTCGATAAAACTGTTCGATATTGAATTTTATCGACTGGTTTGTAATATTTATTTATTTATTCAATTATGGACAATCAACAAAGTATACACCAAATAAAAAAAGTTTATTAAAAAAATCTAAAAACCCGATTGCAAAAAGCGAACTAAAAAAAAAGCGTAAACAAGAAGCAATTCATGCTGTGCAGTCGGAGGATACATATTCGCGAGCTGACTGACCAAAACCAGATTTGTGTTTTTATTTTTTTTATTTGTTACATATATATAAGTTTTATATATTTTTAAATCACCTCTTAAAACCCTTTATTTTGATACCCCACACGATGAATTTGGAAGTATTTTTTTTCACCCTCTAAATGGCGCACAAAATGCGGCATTTTTTTCTTTTCCAATTTTAATATAGCCAGGGTTAAGACGAATCGATTGACTCAAGAATCATCAAAATTGGCCAACGCGTTTGGTCTCAGGAACGACACATAGGAACAAACATACATACATAGACTGATAAAAATAGTACCCTCCTTCGGCAGTCGGGTAAAAATACATGTTAGAGTACTCATATTTTAAAGTGTAGCCTTAACTAAAGGCTGCCACGGCATGCATTAAACATAGGAGTAGGAAATATAGAACAGTTATAAAACGTATTTTACTTATTTAGATATATTGTTACATAAATACAGTTTATTGTAATATAAAGCCGACATACAAATACAAATGAAAACTCATTAATGGTTTTGTTCGATTAAACAAAAAAAGAAAAAATACAAACATATTCTAAATCTAAATAGGTGATTAGAAGCCCGAATTAAGTCATGTCTTCTTCGTTATGTTATTAAACAAAATTATATGAAATCGATACCCTACCTATAAATATCAAACGCATACAATGCAGTTTCAACTTTAAATACTTCATGGGTTACGTTTTATACTACCGCCGCATCTTATCAGGCGAAAGACGTCCACTGCTGGACATAAGCCTCCCCCAAGCGTCGCAAGCTGACTTTGACCGGTCCCGTGCATCTCGCAACTAGCGTATCCCTGCAACCTTCACCAGGTCATCGGTCCACCTGGTGTGAGGCCTTCCAACGCAACGTCTTCCGGTTCGCGGTCGCCACTCCAGAACCTTTCTGTCCCATCGGCCATCCGTTCCGCGAGCAATGTGCCCTGCCCACTGCCACTTAAGTTTGGTAATTCTTCGGGCTATGTCGGTAACCCTGGTTCTCTACATTTCTGATTCGATCACGCAAGGAAACTCCGAGCATAGCCCTCTCCATTGCCCTTTGAGTGAATGTAAGCTTTCTGATGAGGCCCATTGTAAGTGACCACGTCTCAGAGCCATATGTCATCACGGGCAACACACACTGGTCATAGACTTTCATCTTGAGACACTATGTTAAATTGGACGAGAAGATACCGCGCAACTGTCCGAAAGCTGCCCAGCCTAGTCGGATTCGACGGTTGACCTCTTTCTCGAAGTTGGTCCCAGCCAACTGGATCGCCTACCTGGTTATACTACCTACTTTCGTTAAAGTCGTCGTTCGCACAAGTATCTACATATTTCAAATATATTTTAGTACCAATATATTTTAAAATACCTATCCATAACAGAATCGTATGGGTTTGCATGAAAGCGCTCATTCTTATCGATAGCGGTTGTACAGCTTCAATTTAATCTCGACTCATAAAGAGCATCCACTATAGCGTCGCCATTTTCTTTGTAAGTTTTCAGTTATCTATTACACGAGGATAATTTGAAAATTGTATCTCGAGTTTGTAGAAAATATGTAGATACTTAAAGGTATGTTAATATAAGGTACATATAAGGTACGTTATCAGGTGGGCTGATGACCTCCGGGGATCCGTTGGATGCGGGACGCACGGGACCGGTCAATGTGGTGACGCTTGGGGTAGGCCTATGTCCAGCAGTGGACGTCTTTCGGCTGATATGATGATGATGACGATGATAATGTAAATATTACAATGGCTATTACACAGTTATACTTATCATGATGACCTGGTTAAGGTTGCGGGAATTCGCTGGAGGCAAGAATGTTTCCCTGAATGAAAATGTTTGTCCGTAACAACGGTAACACAAAACAATTATTTTTAAACATGCTTTTTTCGCATTCTTCTCATCAAACCCTTTCTTTTGATACCCGTAACATGGCAGTGCATCAAAAATAACTAGTCCGCCATCTTGGGCCGTCCGCCATATTGGATTTAGAATGACGTCACTTACCTAACCATGCATTTTCATCCAAATTAAACGTGTATGCAAAATTTAATCATAATCGGTGCTGAAAACTGTTTTAAAATTCAGTTGCAAGAGTTGACCCGAACACACAAACATACATTGGAAGTTAAATAAAAGCTTGTATTAAAAATAAGTATTTCTCAGCTTTAAGACGGACGGAAAATCACATCGGTCATCAAAAAATCCTTCTGCATAGCTGACAAGCGAAAAATTGCTCAAAAGGCTTCCACAAAAAAGCAAAAAACAAAACAGTACAGCAAAAGTTTCCAATTTTCATCCAACTTCAGCTCAGCTAAGCTAACGTTAGTTAATAATAATTTATCGGCGTCCGATAATTTTGTAACGGATGCGTTCTACCAACTTGTCGGTCAGCTTTGTAGAGAAATAGTTTCACACTAATAGCGAAAGTTTTGTTTCGGCCATTAGTACGGCCTCATCGACCCCATCGGGCTGGGCACGTGCTAGTTCTGTACCTATTGGCATCACTAACAGGTAGGTAAAGTTTGTGCTAAAAATGTTGTCTCATGTCACTCGGATTAAGGCAATGCTTGGGAAGGTAATTACCGATTGCTGAAAAAAACATTTAGTTGTTTTAAAGCTCGTCTTTCTGGCTTCACCGTTGTAGGATAAAACGGTGAAAAGGATGTCTAGAAATAGTATTTGTTAATTATTCAATTTCTTAAATCGTTTTCTATTATGTCCCAAAACTAACAAAATCTTAAAGAGGAAAATATCAAAACTTCCAAATCTTTGTAACGCAGGAAAAAACCCACAATCTGCCAATATAGCGTCCAAACATAAATACGAACTTGTCGACGAGGCCCACCAACATCAATAAGAAAAATAAAAGTTTGACGGCCCGTCAAAACAGTATGAATAAATAAGTGAAGGGGCCAGTAAGCCCATTCCTGCACTAACTTGGCTAAAATATTAAACGTTAGAGCTTCGAATCTCAAACTTGCTTGATCACCCAACCTTTTTTGGTGTCTTAGAAAATACTTTGCAAGGTGTACTCTGTTCCTATACAAAGTTTATATACAGACCATTTCAATCTCTAAAAATCTTATAGATTTTATTCTTAAAATGTGTAATATTTCCATCTCGGAGAACTTATAAATAAACTGGTCAAGGTTACCAAAACGAAATGTGATATAAAGTGGTCACACTTCCTACTCTAATGCAACACAAAAATCCTAAATTGATTTTCCGTGTTCACTAGAACTCCGTCGCATGAAAAATTACCTATCCTAGCTGTGAAGGTAACGCCGAATAAAAGTTGCTCCTTATGCACTTAATTATTCATAATGTTTGTCGGTGATACCCTCCTGAACTTCCTCCGGCCTTGTCACTGTTTTAAGTGACAAATTATAGCCGAAAAAAATCGAAGGAATTTTTCATGAACAGTGAAGCTTCAGCTCTGCTTTTTTCTTGTTTTTTGGTTAGTATATATTTTTAAATTCAGCTTTTAATAAAACGGTAAATAAATAAAGACTTATTAATAGCAGTATTCATTATGAGCTGACGGGTATATAATACCCTTTCAGCATCGACCACCACAAAAAACTTCGAACCTTTAGGCCAAAAAAGAAACCACATCAATTAAAATATATAAATAAAGCCACAAGAAAAATAATTAAGCAGACACAGATTTTATTGAAAATGAAAAGCAAATAACAAAAAATAAAAAGCACGTGTGTGTTTTAAATAAAATAAAAAAGAAACGCAAAGGGCTTTGCGCTAGGAAAGGGATTTGGCCTGACATAGGGGATGGCTTTATCATTATATCTCGTATACACACACACTGTGATATTGTCTGTCTGTTCAGGTTTTATTTTGGCTCATGATGCGTTGTTTATAAGAATATGAACAGTTGAAAGGTATATATGAAACTGTTTCGGCGTTTGTGGAGCCGATTCTTCTTGATTTATGGATGTTTTATTTAGATTTTGTTCTGTATTGTTATAATCAAGGCTCCGTTATATTGACACTTAAAATAAAATACATTGCACTGGTCCTTTTTAACCCCCGAGGGAAAAAGAGGGGTGTTATAAGTTTGACGTGTGTTGCTGTGTATCTGTATATCTGGCTCCTGTAACACAGGTCGCTACAGGAGCCAGAGCTTCAATAAGTATGTTATACCTGTATTTTGTGTCAATACACAATTTTATTATTATTATCAGTGTATCTTTCTGTGGCATCATAGCGCCTAAACGGATGAACCGATTTTTTTTTAAAGGTGATTTTGTCGAGAGTGTTCTTAGCTATGTTTGAATAAAATGGGTTCAGCCGTTATAAAGTTAAGGGCTTTTTACAGTTTGAATCGGGGTGTTTTCGCAAGATATCGTGTCATAATTACTTGTTCAATATATTGCCAATCGAAGCGTATCTACTATGTACTAGATAAATTATGTAGCATGAAATAAAAATGTGTCGGGAGTTTTTTAAATTTTGAAATTCTACTTTTATTATTTTGTCTTCGTAAATACTTACTAAGCTGTTCTAACCAGATGAGCACACAGACCTATTAACTTTTTATCTATTGCGTTTTTATATAAGAAGGCGTGAAATATATTCACCTAAAAATAAATTATAACGTTAAATACTTATTGCCTGAAGTTTTTTATTCGAATGTAAGATTCCATTGAAGTAAAATTAAAGTAAAAAATAGATAGCACTTAGTAATCTTTTAATAAAATTTTATTTGAATTGCTCAATGAAATTCCAGATTAGAGATGTAAATTGAAGACACAAGCTTAAAAAAAAAAAAAGAAATAAAAAACTTGGCACTGTAGTGTGCAGCTCGCCCAACCTTATATTTGTAACTGCACACACCTTTTATGGGCATTATTACACGAATCGTTGAATCGAACACTTCTCTTTTATTTCGATTACATCACTCTAATACATGGCGACCCTTAGCCAGCAATTAAAATTTTGCAACTTACGTAAAATGCGAAGACGTCAATAGTTGAAGAAATCCTGAAAAATATACTGATAGAAGTTTATGAAGACGGAAAATTTTGAAGAAAGAAACAAAAGAAGATTAAAAAAAAAAAAAAAGAAAAAAAATCAGAATCCAAGAATAAGTTTGAAGCGGTGAAAATATTGAATAAGAAGACAGAAAAGGAACGTTGCTGCCGGGTGCCGGGAGAATGCTCAAGCCTTATGATGAGAGGATATGCAGGGCGCCGGGAGATAAATCGTTCGGGTCCGATGTGGAGCAGCTGGGAGTCAGTTCGAGTCCAGTGCTGAGGAATCCGTTCATCCACACCATGTAAGACGTCGTGACCTACGGAGTCAGTCCGAGTCCAGTGCTGAGGAGTCCGTTCATCCACGCCACGTGACACGTCGTGACCTACATATACGTTGTCAGTACAATACGTACCTTCTGCAATGTAAGTTTTGCACTGCAATTTTTTTTAATATTCTACAATATTCCATAATATTGTAATTAGATCATGTTGTATTATTTTATATTTCGATTTGGGGAATAGGAATGTCCCAACAATTGCAAGATTTGCACGCTAAATTAAAATATTTAAGAGAATATTTAGTGAAACTAGGTCCAGATAGGCGTAGACAAGATTTAGCTTATAAGAAACTAGTAGAAGCAGAAAAAGAATACAGTAAACTGGATTGTATTTTGACTCAGTTGAACCAAGAAATTAAAGAACGCAAGCTAGACAAAGAAACTTGTGAGGTTTTCCAAACATTAATCCATGAGATTCAATCAAATTATCAGAAAATAAAGGGTTTACTGACTTCAGTAGATAATAGTAGTCAAACTAGTTCTAAGGATTTTATAGAACATTCAAATAGTGTTACAAAAATGGCTGAAACGTTCGATATTAAAACTGCAATTTCCCTGTTGCCGATGATGAATGGCCAGGAGCAGGTGACAAATCAGCTTATTGATGGTATCTTACTTTATAGCTCGCTTATCAATGATGCCAGTAAAAGTCAATTGATACAGTTTGTATTAAAAACACGTCTCTCGCCTAGTGCAAAATTGCGTCTTAAAACTACTTACGCAGATATTGAAAGTTTGATAGAAGATATTCGCATTTATTTGTTACCTAAAAAATCGTTTGTAGCATTACAAACACAATTGCTTAAGGTGACTCAAGGCCGTAGGAGCATAGAAAAATTCGGTACAGAGATCGAGGAGTTATTTGTGAATCTCACGATTGCACAGGCTAACGATAAGCGTGATGCCTATGAGGTTTTGCGTCCGCTCAATGAGAAGACTGCAATCAAACGGTTTAGCGATGGTTTGACCGATAAGCGGCTCAGCACCATCATTGCCTCACGACAGTTTGCGTCGTTGTCTGAAGCTATTACGGCTGCGGTAGATGAGCAATCCATGACTGTCCAGCCACAAGACCAGGTTATGCAATTTAGGGCTAACCAAAACTATAAACGTGGAAGCTTTAGAGGTTCTCGAGGCCGAGGAAATAGACAGTTTTATAACAACAATAAAACTTATCATCATAATTATAATACAAATTATGAAAATAGCACAGGTATAAGAACTTCATACAGTGTAAATCGAGGTAAACACACAGGTGGTCAGCGTCAGCATTTACGCGGACGACCGGTGCGTTGTCAGCGTGTTCAGCATAACGCGCAACAGTCCAATGTCCAAGACAACTTGCGCAATGATCAGGCAAATAGTCATGAAAACTTAGAATTTTTTCGTACCTAAACCGTACACTCATTCAATTCTTAGTTTTAGTAATTTTTGTATTATTAATTGTCAATTACAAAATAGTAATGTTGATCTTAATTTACTGATTGATAGTGGAGCAAGCTTATGTGTGCTTAAGTATGAATGGTTGTCGCGACATAGGAATTTATTGAATTTAGTAAAACAGGATAAGATAGTTATTAAAGGAATTAGTGGTAATTTAGAATCTATGGGATACATTTATTTAGATATTTTAATTAATAATGAGACTTTTCAACAAAAGTTTCACATTTTTGAACACTTATCTTGCGCCGCAGAAGGTATACTCGGGCAGGATTTTTTTGAGCGCTATAACGCGGTATTAAATTATAAAAATGGAACTCTGAGTTTAGAAACTCGAGATCAGTCTGTTAGTGTTCATGTTAATAGGAATTTGTTTACAATTCCACCTCGTTGCGAAGTAATTAAACACATCCCGACGTCACACAATAATGATTGCGTCATTTTGTCAAAGGAAATTTATAAAGGTGTGTTCACAGCGGGTGTAGTATCGAAGCCACATAATGGACTTATTCCTGTTAGGATTTTAAATACAACTGATAGTTCGGTTAAGATAAATATTTCAGATTTAATTATTAGCTGCCTAGATAATTTTTATGTTTGCAAGTTTGATGACGATAGTATATCTGTGGATAGAGTTCGAACTTTGCTAACTACGTTACAACTACATACTTATTTAAATAAAGAGGAACAAAGAGGCATTGAAAACGTATGTGCCAAATATGCCGATGTTTTCCATTTGCCAGGAGATACGCTCACTACTACAAATTTAATAGAACATTCAATTAAACTAAAGGAAAATGCGTCTCCAGCGTACGTGAAGCCCTATCGATTGCCTAAAGCATTGAAAGGCGAGGTACAACGACAAATAGATGAAATGGTTAAAAACGATATCATTGAAGAGACTATTTCAGAATGGTCAAGCCCAGTTCTATTAGTACCTAAAAAGACAGATAGGTCAGGAGAAAGGAAATGGAGACTTGTAGTGGACTATCGCCAACTCAATAATAGGATACAGGATGATAAATTTCCCTTACCTAACATCACTGAGATTCTAGATTCGTTATCTAACAACATCTATTTTTCAAAATTAGATCTCAGTCAAGGTTACTATCAGCTGTCTTTAGAAGAAAAGTCTAGGAAGTTTACTGCATTTACAACAGACAAGCAGTATCAAATGAAACGATGTCCGATGGGACTTAAGACATCGCCTAGTGCTTTTGCTCGTCTCATGACAATAGCAATGTCTGGTTTAAATTATAAATCATGCTTCTTATATCAAGATGATTGTATTGTCGTAGGAAATTGTCTTGAAACGCACAACAAGGATCTTATAAAAATTTTTGAATGCCTGAGAAGAGTGAATTTGAAACTAAATCCGATGAAGTGTGAATTTTTACGTAAAGAAATCGTTTATTTAGGGCACAAGATCACTTCAGAAGGTATATTTCCCGATCCATCAAAGGTAGAATGCCTGCAAAAGTACCCTGTCCCGCAGAATGTAGATGAAGTCAAGAGATTTGTTGCATTTGCTAACTATTATAGGCGTTTTATTCCAAAGTTTGCCGACATAGCCTATCCATTGAATGCGTTATGTAAGAAAGATGTAGCGTTCGTATGGAGTGATGAATGCGAGCGAGCATTTTACAAGCTAAAACAGATCCTTGTTAGTCCAACTATACTTGACTATCCAGACTTCAGCGATAATAATACTTTTACGTTACAAACTGACGCATCAAAACTAGGTTTAGGCGCCGTGCTGTCTAATAGCAATAGCAAGGTAGTCGCGTACGCCAGCCGTAACTTGAAACCAGCTGAGACACGATACCCTGTGATTGAGTTAGAATTACTTGCTATTGTTTGGGCGGTTCGACATTTTAGACCTTATTTATATGGGAAAAAGTTTTACATAAAAACAGACCATAAGCCGTTGATTTATTTATTTAATATGACCGATCCTTCAAGCCGGTTGACAAAGTTTAGATTATATCTCGAGGAATATGATTTTGAAATCAGCTATGTCCCAGGACGGCAAAACGCAGCTGCAGATGCATTGAGCCGTATACCTATTACATCCAACAGCTTAAAGGATATGAACAAGCATGTAGTATCGGTCATGACAAGAGCACAGACTCGAAGGTTACGTACTGACTGTGACAACAACGACATGACTACTGAGGTATCCTCTACTCCAAGGCCTGATCAACCTAAGGTAGTGGAAATTCTCAAACGACCAATTGACAGCGTTGAATTGATTTTACTTAGCAATAAAAATACATTAAATCAGATAGAAAAATCAAAACATTTCACTAGTGACAATGGTAACTGCAAATTCGTGCCTGAAAAGTCAGCAGTTTTTGTAATTTCTCGATCGTTATCGACCGTAAGTGTGTTAGCGAGAGAATTACAACGTTTTTGCAAGCAAATCAAATTAAACGAGCTCATAATAATTAAGAACAAGCGCAACGAAATTTTTTTAAATAATTTTAAAAAGGAAATGAGTCATTTAAATGATATTCCTAAGCTACTTGTTATTAAAGATGTGACAAGAGTTACTGACAAAGACACGAAAATTGTGATCTTGAATGACTTCCACCTGTTACCCACGAGTGGCCACGCGGGGGTAAACAGAATGTTAAATAATATTAGGAAGTACTATTATTGGCCAGGAATGAGTAATGACGTAACAGAATTCGTAAAGAAGTGTAGAAGTTGTCAGATTCAAAAGCATACCAATAGGCATACGAAGGAACCGATGGTTATCACATCCACGGCATCCACTGCTTTTGAAAGAGTTAGTTTAGATTTAATGGGTCCTTTAGATGTAGATAATTTAAACAATAAGTATATTTTGACATTACAGTGTGATTTAACAAAATACGTCGAAGCTTATCCTTTAGAAAAGAAAGATACTGTTTCTGTAGCTAAGTTATTTGTAAACAATTTTATTCTGAGGTATGGTATCCCTAGAGAGATAATAACAGACCAGGGAACAGAGTTTATGTCATCAGTTTTCACTGAGATTTGCAATTTGTTGCATATTAATAAACTGCATTCAACAGCTTATCATCATGAAACTCTGGGAGGTTTGGAAAATACTCATAAGGTTCTAGGAGCTTATCTTAGAATTCAGTGTGACAATAACAAAACAGATTGGAGCAGTTGGCTTCCATTCTGGTGCTTTTCTTTTAACACTACAATGCATTCTGAGACAAAATACACTCCATTTGAGTTAGTATTTGGAAAAAATTGTAATTTACCATCTAATATAGCACAAAATATATATGCTGATCCTTTATATAATCCAGATTCTTACCCTTTGGAGCTAAAATACAGACTTCAAAGAGCACAAGCAGAAGCTAGAAATAATTTATTATTCAGTAAGGAATTAAGAAAAAATAATTTTGATAAAAATGTAAATCGGTTAATATATAAGAGTGGAGATTTAGTTTTAATCAAAAATCAAGTAGGAAATAAGTTAGATAAAATTTACTTAGGACCATACAGAGTCATTGAAGATGTATCACCAAATGTAAAAATTAAAAAAGATGATAAAGAATATGTAATTCATAAAAATAATACAAAACTGTTTGTAACTTAAAATACTTTGGTTACTTAATTAAGATAAGATGTTTTTTTTTTTTTTTTGTATAATGTTATGTTAAAAAGTAAATAATTTTAAAAGTAGTGATGTAAGCTTAGTTTAAGTAAAAAAAAAAAAAAAAAAGGCAATAAGTACTTAAATAACAACATTTTTTTTTAAAAAAGGGGAGGTGTAGTGTGCAGCTCGCCCAACCTTATATTTGTAACTGCACACACCTTTTATGGGCATTATTACACGAATCGTTGAATCGAACACTTCTCTTTTATTTCGATTACATCACTCTAATACAGCACCGTTATTTTTTTTCTATACTTAGTTTTTTTTTTTCAGAAAAAATGAATCACTAAATTTGGTTGTTTTGTTTTTGATTAAAGTCAAATTATGTTTACATCAATGGGTATCTATTATGAACTTAGAAAATACATAATTTGTTACAATCAGAATCATCTTTACTTTCTAATTACGAAAATCCCCTTTCCGTAAATGGTAAACTTCAGTGGGTGTTGCCAATTATTTTACAATTAGGTATGTACTATTTAAAAAAAAATGTAATTTCAACTTATAAACGATAACCACCTTACCATATTTTTATTTTCGTACTCTTGAAAAAAAACCTAGTCCAGAAAAAAAACCGCTTTTTCATGGTTTTTTAAACCGTTTTTTTACAACTCTATTCCAGATACACGCCGGCCGATGTAAGGAAAATGGTAATAAAATCAATACATAAAAGCTCTTTCGAGTCCGAAAACAAAGTATATGATCAAAATATACTTTGTTGTCCGATATCTAAATGGACGGGACAGGTGACACCCACGACTTAGCCTCAGGGAATATGCGAAATAACATTTTTCTTTTTTATATCCAAATCGTAAAATGTACCCAAATAGGAATACGTATTATTTATTCCTCTGATATTATTATTTACGTTGTGTAAGATTACGTCCTTTATTTTCCGTAAGTTCACGGTTAATAATTCGACTCGTGTATCTTTATTATAAAAATAATAAATTGTAGGCTTTAGTAGTATTATGTCCAAAAACAAATACAAGAAACATTTCAACACAATTGCAGTATTTTTTCAAGGAACGGTCTCATTCGCATCTCAATCGTAATCCGTCAAAAACACCTCTATTTTTAACCCTGACGGAAAAAGATGGGGGTTATAAGTTTGACGTGTGTATCTGTGTGTTTGTGTATCTGACTGTGGCATCATAGCTCCTAAATGGATGAACCGATTTTGATTTCACCTTTTTTGTTTGAAAGGTGACTTTATAGAGTGTGTTCATAGCTATGTTTGATGAAAATCAGTTTGAACCGGCGTGTTTTCGCAAGATATCGTGTCATAATTACGTGTTCAATAGATTTTTGATCGAAGCGTGTCTTCTACTAGATAAATTATGTAGCATGAAATAAAAACGTGTCCCCCCGACATTTTAAATTCTATTTATTACAAATTAGGACTGCTTTGGAGAGTACGAACGTTTCTTAAAAACCGGCAATTGGCCCTCCGACTATGTTCATGTTGTAATGAATATAACAAAAAAGGGGGTTTTGACAGATACTTATGCCTTAACAAACCTTGTCACAGTAGGCTATCAGCTAACACCTAAAAACAGAGCTTTGTTATTATCCAGCGACATTCAATCAACTACACCTATCATTCTCCTTAGTTCAGCACAGCAAAGCGCTGGTAATCACCTAATCACTGTCTCAAAGCTCTGTCAATGTCTCAGCACAATATCCGGCTTCCAGGCGAAGTTACCGATACACAATAACTTGGCCCGGGCCAATCTCCGCCCGGATACGCCGGCTTCACTTCCCATAAAGCCACTTCACATTGCCTTCGATTATAATCTCAGGTGGCTTGTCTCTGGATTTATATTTTGATGGTTTATGAATAGGAAGACTCGTTGAGGGAAGTAAATTCCAGATTCAGTCAGGCGTTTGGTAATTTATGTTTTCGATGAAAAAGTATATACTTTCAACATACATCAGTAAAGAAAAAAACATTTCAACAAAAAAAAAAAACCGACTTCCACAAAAAAACACTACAAAGTGAAAAATTACTTTCTTTTCCAAAGTCGGTGTCTTTGTTACCTATTGTTTTCCGTGTTCGACACCGACTTCGGAAAAGAAAGTAATTTTTCACTTTGTAGTGTTTTTTTATGGAAGTCAGTTTGTTTTTTTTGGCTTAAATGTTTTTTATTTATCTCTTTATAGTTTTGATAGGTACCTCCAACTGCCATAAAAATATATAGCCAAAGTACATCTCATGACGATTCCAATAAGCTCAAACACGACTAGGATCCATTGTTGTATTTTGGAGTTCCAGTGCCTACCTGCCGGTTTCATTATCAGATCAGTTCGATGGTACCATTTTTATCAGTACTATTTATTTATAAGTATTTGCTTCATTATAATCGTCTTACTATTCGAGATATCGTAGACCCGTGACATTAAGGAGTTCCATTGGTCATCTGTGGTCTTCTTCACCAGATCCACATCACCAAATGTTTTGACAAAATATTGTAATTTGTGGGAGATCTAGAGTCTAAACTATGCCTAGGCCTGTATTTCAGAACTCCAGGCCCACCAATTACATCGATCATATATAGAGACTAACTTCTGCCAGCGGGTTCGCTCACTCGAATGTCGAAAATTATCCCAAGGGAACGAACTTCCGTGATAAAATGGATCCTATTCCAGACTATAATCTATCTCTGTGCCAAATTTCAACAAGATCCGTCCAGCCATTTGAGCGTGAAGAAGTAACAAACATACAAACACACACACACTCACTCACAAATTTTGCCTTTATAATATTGGTGTGATTGTGAACATAGATAAATGCGGATGAGTGATGGTGTGTGCGTGTATGTGTATGTAACATTAAAAGTAACTAACACAGAACTATACTTTCGGTCTATTCAAAATTACATAGTAAACACGGGTAAAGCAGTATTCAAATGCCAACTACCTAATGTAACACTGGCTTGGTAGAATGCCATTGAAAAAATATGAAAATAAATAAAACAAATGAGAGTCACAATATTCTGCCTCCTACACCTTCCACAATAGTTCTCTAAAAATGAGATTTCATAAATATCTTGCACGTAACACAGAAATAACTACCGTTGAGTATTTACGACGCACGTGTGAAATAAACATGACAAAATATTTTTATTTATAAACATACCTAGAGGATTAGTTGCTACTAACTCCGTATCAAATAGATGAAAGAAAAGTTTATAGACGTGTCACCTGCTTGAATTCTTCAAATGATTACGTAAAGTAAAAATAAATTAATGAAATCCGCCGAATATGACAAAAACCTAACGTTTTGCGCAATTTGGGTAAAAGCTTGAGGTGACTCATATTTTAATGAAGAAGAGGATTAAGTCTCCGTCCAAAAAATCACTCTAAACCCATGTTTTCAATGCAAAGTTAAGGCCTGATGTTAGCCAGTGTTCAACAGAACATTCTTGATAAAAACGATCCCCAAAGAAATCTAGTCAAAGAGATAATTTGAGCAATGACGTCGAACTAAACTATTGCAGAATTGCAGTTCAAAACATTCAAAACGAATCGTCTATCTTGTAAACTCCTATACAAAAACATGACTTTAATTTACAGAAGTTCTTTGCACAAAACTTCCTGTGCTAATGGAGCATGAAGAAGACGCATCATCAAGAACCAGCCATGTCTAAGTTAGTCCAACGCAGCGCCCTTAAACTTTCATTGTATGCGCTCTATAGTAGTGAATGTACTGTCATGGAATAGATAAGTGCGGAAGAATAGGTTCTATGATGTTTTTCCAGTGCTGTCAACAGTCTTGCCTAGGGGTAACCCTGACAGGGTTGGGCAGTATTTGAATGACTTGTAATTAAAATAAGTAATTGAAATGCAAATACATATTTCGTATTTGTAAATCAATTACTTGTTAAAATTTAATTTGTTATTGGTATTTAAAATACCTGACGCTGAGATATTTTGTAGTTAGTATTTCAAATACTTATGGCTTCAAAATACATTTGAGCAGAAATAAATTTAGCGATCTTATTAATGGGTTCATTCTGCAGAAAATTGCGCTTGATAGCTTTCGTAAGCAAACGGCAACCGCTAAATATGTGAAACTTTAAAGTTGGCAACACTGCACCTATACTGTACGTCAAATTGTCAAGTATCTGACCATATCCTAACACCTGACTGTATTATGTAATTTGAATTTTAAATAAAAATATTGTATTTTGTATTTTACATTTCAAGAAATAAAAAATCACCACTGGATCATCATTGCCCTCAGTTTGAGATCGCCGTTACGATACACGCTTCTATGTGTTCGGGCCGTTCTGTATAGACCACACGTTCTGTACCAGTATACTCTGTGGTACTGTAGTCAGTCGTTCCTGTTCCAAATAGTCTCCTTAACAATGTGTTATGTGGTGTCGAAACGCTTGGTACCTCATTAATGCCGAATTACGAACAAAGGATTTTAGTTTAGCTTCAAGTAAAGCGCCAAACTGTGTGAGCACACATTTTTATTGTTATGTTGTTGTGTTGGGACTCAAGTTGGTTCTGGCCAGTCAGACGTGATTTTTAATTCGCTAATTAAGCTGAAGTAGGTATTTTCTACCGTTATCTGAAATGGAAATTTTATTTGAGGTTAATTTTATATTTACCTAGCACATGCCTCGCGGTTTTACCCGCGTAGTGCCCGTTCCCGTGGAAATACAGGGATAAAAAGTAGCCTATGTCACCCGGGGATAGTGTAGCTTCCCAACAGTGAAAGAATTTTTGAAATCGGTCCAGTAATTTTTAAGTTTATTCGTTAGATAAAAATATACTAATCTTTCCTCTTTATAATATTAGTATAGAAGTATAGATGAGACTGAAACATTGGCTTGTGTATCAAAGACCGTCTTTCTGAAATTCATCAACATACATACAAAAAAAAACAAATTTCCCGGGCAGGCCAACATTTAAGAAAGCACAATCTGAAAATTTGTTTAAAAAGGGGACAACCATAAAAATTTGCTTCACAATGTGGCAGAAATGGAAGAAATATCTTCAAGAAAGCACAATCTAACATATTGAGGAACTTTTTGTCTCGTCTTGTGTATTTTTTTATATAATGAGACTGAAACATTTGAGTACCTAAGACCGTACTTCTGCAATTCATCAATCATATAAAAATAAACAATTTACATGGGGACTTTTAAAACAAATATTCAGATTTTGTTTTATTAAATGTCGGCCACATTTAATAAAGCAGCTGAAAATTTGTAACAACAGTGGAAACCCATAACAATTTGCTCCACGATGTGGCACAACCGGCAAAATATCTTCAAGAAAGCACAACCTAACTCAATGAGAAACTTACCCGTTAAAAAGTCAGCCGGCAAAAATCGACAACCCTACAATCTAATTCCGAAGGTAATACCGCTATTAGACCATCTAACTATCACAAACCGCGTCAGGGGAGCCACCATAACGGTAAAGTGTAAATGTTTTCTTGCCAAACGGCACAATGCTGGAGTAATAATGGCGAATGGCGTCCTCTGCGGATACGTCAGGAATATTACGATGGCCGACATTCAGACTTACGACATTACGTAAATAACCATAATATCATACGCATAGAATCGTCGTTAACATTGAAATAGTATGATTACCTCGTTTTGTACTGACATGCTTGTTTTTCTATTGTTTCTATTTCTGTGAGTTCTATAATAATTGCTAGAGATATTTTCGTAGTAATTCGGCGTTGAAAATAGTGTTTTTTTTTCAAAAGGCAAACTACACATTGCTATAAAAGCCAATAATAGTACATTATGGTACAAGTGTGTAATGTTGGTGATTACCGCTGAGGCGCTACCGAGACCCGAGCCGTTAGGTGAGGATATAGGTCTTAAGAGAGCCGAGGACGGTAATCATCAATACACACGTGTATTATACGACGTTTTTCAACACACTTGTGAAAAAAATAATACAAAAAAATCATTTCCAACAGTGAAAACGAGTTGTGATTATTTTTTCGCAATGGCGGGCAAAATGAATCAGTTTTCTTTTGCGCGCGCATTTAACAATGGCGATCGGCCATAGACTAAAAATAATGAGTTTTCTTTATTTTGGCTTTTCGCGGATAGCGTTTTAGCTACGTACAAAATGGGGAATTTCAAGTTTTCTTTATTACAGACAAAAACATAAGTTATATTTGAGTGAAAGTATTAGTTATTAAACACGTACAAGTTGAAATTATCTATTTAAATACGAAGTTGCATGAAATGTGTTGCATTTGTACTATTGAGCACTGATCTTTTTTGTATCGAAACTTTTTTAAGAATAAAGCAACACAACAAATAAATTTTAAAAAAAAACTGTATAACTCACTTGTGAATAATATTAATGAAAAAGTCACAGTTTGATGACAGGTGTCATTATATGCCTAATTCCGGTGAAATTAGAGCCACTTTATGAGCAAGTTAGTTATCTTAGTTATTATTGTACTTAGGTATAGGATAGAATTCAACTATTATTTAAAAACAACAAAAACCATAATATGTACTAGTAACAGTAGGATTATAGTTTGTAAAAGTCTCTAAACAGTTTCAGTGAGGATACCTATGAGGATTGTCCATATACCCTACGAAAAGGAACGTAGGTACCTAATATATGAGTCAATTTATATCTACTATAAGCAGAGACATAAATCTAACTAGGTGATACGATTGTATGTACTTCGCGTGCCAAAAAACCAAGTGCAAATCGGACTCGCGCACAAAGGATTCCGTACCATTATAGCATAAAACGGCATAAAAATCACGTTTTTTGTATGGGAGCCCCCCTTAAATATTTATTTTATTCTGTTTTTAGTTTCAGAAATACATCATCTGTGAAAATTTCAACTCTCTAGCTATCACTGTTCTTGAGATACAGCCTGGTGACAGACAGACAGACGGACCGCGGAGTCTTAGTAATTGAGTCCCGTTTTTACCCTTTGGGTACGGAACCCTAAAAACGGAGTAAAGTTACGATCAATGATCGTAATCTGAGCTCTTCATTTAGCATTATCGCCACCGGAAATCCACCGAAATCAAGGTAAAATGCATTTTATGTCATATTGAGCTGTAAAGAATGTATAGATAAAGTTGGCCGAGACATTGGAAATGTTTTCTTTCATTGGTAAGTAAATTTTTTTTTAAATTGTTTGTGAATAAAAACACTACAAAGTGAAAAATAACTTCAATTTTGGAAGTCGGTGTTCCTGTTTTGTGATCTTCGTTTTTTGACACCGACTTCCGAAATTGAAGTTATTTTTCACTTTGTAGTGTTTTTATTTAGAAGTCGGTTGTATTTTTTGTCAAAACGTTCTTTTTACTTTTTAGTTGTGGGTACATAACGGACCAATTCTCCAAAGTGAAGCCAGAATAGATTAACCCAGAAACAAGAAGTTTAAACAAAAACGGTGGAATTAGAGTATACCAGGGTGAACTGTCCAAACCTGCGTACCCCTCTAGAGCATGCTAGTGTGATGTTATGTTATGAAACGATGTAAACAATATACAGACATCCGATTGCAGCTATCCAGAGTGATTTGCCGTCATTTATTGAAGAGTTCTGATGTATATATCCGAAGTTCTTCATCAGATATTAATCAAATTTAAATGGGACCACATGACAAACACCAGCTTTCATATAAAAAAAGAATCATCAAAATCACCACCCAGTAACAAGTTCAGGTAAAACAAATAAAAAAAATAAAAAATACCTCCTCCTTTTTTGCGAAGTCGGTTAAAAAGTGGCACGCTTGATTTTCATACCGATGGAGGGACTTGCGTTATCTAGTTAAATTTATGTCTGTGACTATAAGCACCAATTTTACAATTTACCCATAACTGTATTTGCAGGCGCTCCCCGCGGTCCAACTTTATTGTTTTTCATGTCAGTACTAGCCGTCACGACCCTTTGTTCTCCTTAAGTTTACCGTTCCGCTGCAAAGGACGTTGTCATGTTTACGCCTCAACTTTCTTGGACCCCATCCAGTCGCGTCACTCCCAGTAAAATCCCCTGGAATCCAGCTACAGCGATAAAATACTAAAAAATATTACTGCAAAAACTACTTAAGACTTTTACATGAACTATTTTTAAATAGTCAATAATTTATGTAAATGTGTACGCCATTTGTAAGTGACGTTTTGGATTGTCCGCTGACGTTTTTGTGGGCAAAGTTCCGTTGTGAATTTGTTTTTGAAATTTCTGACATTTGAAATATCAAAGCGTTTTTTTTTTCATATCAAAACCGGATACATTCTTTTGGAAATCATAATTACTCATGTTCTTTTTGTTGGCGGAAAATTCAAAAAGAAATTGTGAGGAAGCACCTAGCAAAGTTCAGGCCTTTTGTTGGATTATAAATCGTGGTACATCTCAAGAGTCATTTGTACTTCTCTAAACATCTGCGACCAGGATAAGAGGTTCCACTCAACGACTACTTACATCAAGAGCAATAAAACTGACTGATAACTTGTCTCCTATTTATTTGTTGGGGATATAACTAATAAATATGTCAGATACTCTTTCAATATCAATTTATGATATCCTTTTTTCTGGGCTCTCATCGTTCGTTCGTGTATTAGTAACGAATAGGTACTTTACTTCACTCATATATTTTCTTTTATCAACAGCTTGACAAGAATTGAGATAGGTGCCTTTTAAATATCTTTGCAAACTCCCGAGGTTAGATAATAATGTCCTTTTTTATCACAGCTACGTCATATGCATTACATTAAAGTGCGAATCGGACTCGCGCACGAAGGGTTCCGTACCATTATAGCAAAAAACGGCATAAAAATCACGTTTTTTGTATGGGAGTCCCCCTTAAATATTTATTTTATTCTGTTTTTAGTATTTTTTGTTATAGCGGCTACAGAAATACATCATCTGTGAAAATTTCAACTCTCTAGCTATCACGGTTCTTGAGATACAGCCTGGTGACAGACAGACAGACAGAAGGACCGCGGAGTCTTAGTAATAGGGTTCCGTTTTTACCCTTTGGGTACGGAACCCTAATAACGTGAATTATTTGCAATCCCCAAAATGTATTTTATTCAAATAATGCATACTGCAAATTGCTGGAAGCTGCATTACTTTTTCTTTCCACAGTCCAGTATTTTACTGAATTTGCCTTGAAGTAGTTAGTTTCTTTGCAAAAAAAAATACGAAAAAACCTCTGCAGCGTAAAAACTTTTGGAAGAAAAACTCACAAGTTCCAGACAATTTTTTTGATTTATTGTCAAGACTGTTTTGTACGATCTCTCTCGCGTTCCGTAGTTAAATCAGTGCGGCTTATGGCGCTTTTAATCGAGCAATTTAATATAATGAATGTGGTCTATTAGTAGGACGAGGTCGCCGTCAACCACTAACTCAACAGTAAGCTCTTCCTCTAAGCGTTTAGTTTAATGTTTTATGTTTATAGTTAATTTTATCTGTGATGGAACATAAGTTTTTGATTAAAATGTGGGTATTATATTTCATAGTAACCCCTTCTCACAAAGCCAGGTTAGAATAGAATAGAATAAAGAATAGAATAGAAAACATTTATTCGACATAGACACAACACGACAGCAAAAATCACAAAGTAACAGAGAGGTTCCCGTGTTATAATGTGGATGGTATCTCCACAACGTGTAGAGCTTTTCATTTTCACGGCCAAATTAGAGCTAGGTTTTTTTGGTTTTTGCAGAGCAGACCAAATATATCATCATCATTTCAGCCGAAAGACGTCCACTGCTGGACATAGGCCTCCCCCAGGCGACGCCACATTGACCGATCCCGTGCGTCTCGCATCCAGCGCCTTCCCGCAACCTTGTTTGACCAGGTCATCAGTCCACCTAGTGGGAGGCCTTCCAACGTATCGTCTTCCGTTCGCGGTCGCCATTCCAGAACTTTTCGGCCGCATCGGCCATACATTCTGCGCGCAATGTGCCCTGCCCACTGCCACTTAAGTTTGGCGATTCTTCGGGCTATGTCGGTAACTTTGGTTCTCCTGCGGATATCCTCATTTCTGACGTGATCACGCAATGAAACGACGAGCATAGCCCTCTCCATTGCCCTTTGGGTGACGTTAAGCTTTCTGATAAGGCCCATTGTGAGCGACCACGTCTCGGTCCCATAGGTGATCACTGGCAACACACACTGGTCATAGACTTTTGTCTTGAGACACTGCGGTAAATTGGATGAGAAACAAATATATTATTAAACACAATATCACTTCTTAATTAATTGCACAAATATACCTTCAGATGGCGTTTTATATTTTCTGCCTATCCCAATGGTGGAGTTTATGTATTATTAAACTAAAATGTCCGCATAGATGGCATAGCCTATTGTAATTCGTTTCTGAAATGTATAACGCTCACGAAAACAGTTAACACAGGTACTATAAATATATATAAAGACAGGTGCACATTCTCTAACAAGAAGTTGGTTCAGCCATAAACTTGAGACAGCAATATACCGCTTCCCCGGCAGCAACTAAACGTGACTTGTATCCTTTTAATATTTTCACGGACACCTCATGCATTTAATATTAAAACGAACGAGTAAGGGTCAGCACACACCAAGTTGCAACGCAAAGCAACGCTGCGCGCACTACAGGCGTGTATATTCCCCAATGTTAACGCAGCACTGGCCGTGCGCCCGCTCGGAGCCAGCATATCAATATTGAACCTCCTTTTGGACAGTTTTATTTACAAAATATTCTTTGATTTACATATGCCATTTCAGTTATGAAGAAATTCTAGCCATCAATTTTTCTGTGTAAAAATATTTTTAAACATCCAAGTCGTTTTGGAGGAGTATCCAAAAGTAGCGGCAAATATCGCGTTGTTGATAATTTTATTAAAGCAAAACTATTAGTTACACGAAAAAAACATGTTTCACAAATAATGTACATGAATAATTTTTAGGGTTCCGTACCCAAAGGGTAAAAACGGGACCTTTTTTTTGCGATAATGGTACGGAACCCTTCGTGCGCGAGTCCGACTCGCACTTGTTTATTAACCCCCGACGGAAAAAGAGGGGTGTTATAAGTTTGAGGTGTGTTGCTGTGTATCTGTGTATCTGTGTATCTGTCTGTCTGTGGCATCATAGCGCCTCAACGGATGAACCGATTTTGATTTAGTTTTTTTTTGTTGGAAAGGTGATTGTGTCGAGAGTGTTCTTAGCTATGTTTAAAAAAAATCGGTTCAGCCGTTCAAAAGTTATGGGCGTTTTACTGTTTGAATCGGGATGTTTTCGCAAGATAAATGTGTCGGGGGTTTTTTAAATTTTGAAATTTTACTTGTTTCTCTTTTTACCCAGCCACTACAAAGAAGTATGCTTTAGAAAGTAGCCGTTTTACGGCACTAAGCGGTGGTATGCTCTTAAAATTGCCGATACAACATAGAACTTTATTAACTATACAATGAGGCCAAAATTTCAATGCCAGAATTCGAAATCGAATAAATCTGAAATTCAAATTTTGAATTCCGCGTGGAGTATTCGGACTCTCTCACTGAAATGTGTAACCATTTTTAACCCCCGACGGAAAAAGAGGGGTGTTATAAGTTTGAGGTGTGTTGCTGTGTATCTGTGTATCAGTGTATCTGTGTATCTGTGTATCTGTGTATCTGTGTATCTGTGTGTCTGTGTATCTGTGTATCTGTGTGTCTGTCTGTGGCATCATAGCGCCTCAACGGATGAACCGATTCTGATTTAGTTTTTTTTGTTTGAAAGGTGATTGTATCGAGAGTGTTCTTAGCTAAGTTTGAATATAATCGGTTCAGCCGTTCAAAAGTTATGCGCGTTTTACTGTTTAGATCGTGATGTTTTCGCAAGATAAATGTGTCGGGGGTTTTTTAAATTTTGAAATTTTACTTGTGTATAATTATCTTAAAAATCGTGTTAGTGTTGCGTCTCGGTGTAAGCTGGCCTTAATGGACGACATTTTAAATCTGCCGGGCTATACTTCGTTTAATCGCGCAATTTATAATGAAGAATATGGTTCGTTATAGCCGCACCTCCCCTCTGACGTTTTATAAGTAATCGGCGCGCTATTAGTAGCAAATTGATTCGATTCGGTTCAGAAAATCGCATGGATTTTGAATTGGTTTATGAAACGTGGTACTCCATTAAATTATATAGGTACTGTAATTTACCTACCCATCTAGAAATTGATAGAGTCTAATACATTATTATTATTGACGTGAAAAGCTTGTTTTAATTTCTATAAACTTTCATTTTTACCCGACTGCCGATGGAGGTAATAAGTTAAATAATAAGTTAAATAAAAAAATAATTTAAAAAGTCGAAAAAAAATTTGCTGTTCAGTCGGAGGATTCATCTGGTTTTGATTAGCCAGCTCGCGAATATGTATCCTCCGACTGCACAGCAATTTGTTTTTCTTGTTTAGCTATTTTTAGTTCACTTTTTAAGCAGTCGGGTTTTTTGATTTTTTGAATTATTTTTTATTAGGAAGTTTTCTTTCGACCCCCACTCGTCAAACAATTGCATTCAATCACATAATATGTTCTGACTCAAAGTCCAAACAAATTTCACCATCCGAAGTCCGAAGCAAATTCTTCAAACGTTTCCGTTAGATACACGTGAATCATTAGACATGATAATGGCGGATCCTGCACTTAGCGTGATGGATCCCACCAGCCCTCCCCCCCTCCTTACCATCTCATGATAAATAGCTTTGTCAAACCCCTCGAATATGGGTCACGGAACCCAGCTCTAATGGCCCTGCAGCGATATATTTTAAAACTAACGGTCTAGAGATGTTTATGGCGATAATCGCAGTTTACGATAAAAGTTTTTCGGACCAAGTTATGGTGTATTAGTTTGCATGAGTACCGGCCCAATTAACTTGGGGAACTTTAAGTTTTAAGGGCCTTTGAATAAATTAAAATGAACGTCGTCGTGTTTAGTAGAAGACCGTAAATCACCCTCGTTATCCACTTCAGTATATTATTCGTACTTCACATAAGCACAGAAGCCCGTACGTCAGAGGTAACAGATATAAGCAGTATTATCTTTAAAACTTTCGCGTTTCATAATTGAAAAACAATATATCACGGGTATTTAACGCGATGAAAACACAAAACGTTCAATCGGGAGGACGGTTACAAATTATCCGCGGCGTGGAATCCAGTGATTCAAAAAACTTTACCTTGTTTTGTGCAGTCGGTGAACTTACAGAATAAGGCGTGTCCTTAGTTAGTGTTGTGTGTAGAAATGTGAGGGTAGAAGAAGAATTTTCCGCCCCAACGGAGCCAGTACACTGAGACACCAGTCTACCCGGGACCACGGTCGTTGCAACATGGCCGAAACGTCGGGTGAAATATGTAAATAAACAATCGAAATTTCATCGCATTAAATATATAGCAGATATAAGCAGATCTCATAATCATTTGAAACAAACAGCTTAAGTTAACACTGAAATGCAGTCTACTGTACCGTACTACTGCATTCAAGAAATTCATGATCATCATCAAAATCATCAGTCTTTTAACGTTCCCACTGCTGTGACACAGAGGGCTGCTCTCTGTGAGATAGGGAGTGAGCTTTAATCCACACCGCGGGCCCAGTGCAGGTTAGTGGATTCAAGAAATTGTGCTACACTATCACAACCAAATTCGGCGTCTATTAAATTAAATATTTTTGAGGATAACTGTACGTAATGCGATGTGTGTTTAACTGATTCTGTTTAAGTTCAAGGGATGGAGATATTATTTAGAAGTATTATTGAGGGTTGTGTCGTTGCTAAGTGGGTTATATTTTGTTGAATAAAGTATTTTAATATTTAACGCGTGGTTCTTGGCAATTGGTCTGGATTTAGCAGACTCTTTTATTCAAGAGTGTGTAGATTAGACTACGCGTAAGAATATTTTATATAGAGTGATACTGTTATTATATTTTCAGGCCATGGATTGCACCGAACAATTTGGACTGTGAAGACGTTGCTTAAATTCGAAAAAACTCCCACAATGAAAGTTCAAATATATTTTATTGTTTAACTATTCTTGCCCCACTGTTGAGCGAAGGCTTCCCTAGATTTTTTTTAAAGTCAATCTAGCTAGAATAAATGCAATTAATTACGTGTCTTAGGCCCAGTTAAGCCAGTCTTCAGGTATCATCTGCTCTTGTGCATCTTATAAGCACCCTCTTTTTAGCCTCGCAAATTCATTTCGAACATTAGCGATGCTTTGTCTCCAACAAACAATGAGGGAAAAAAGATATATTCAAAGACGTAACTTCTAATATTTATATCTATGGTAAGATAGATATACGTAGAATAGAATAGAATACTCTTTATTATGTACACTATATAAGTTACAGAAAGTATAGATGAAGAAAAAAAATACACTGGGTGACACAATGGGCGGCCTTATGTAGATACATTAACTTCCTTCCAATCAGTCGCTTCTGCGACTTCAGCAAATCTCCCGTTTCAATAGCACGCCCCTACAAGCAGTGCGGGTAAGCTCACGATAACCATATCTCTGCCGCTAATACAGCAGTATTAAGATAATCCAAGTCCCGACAATTACATTTAGATTCACGCCTGGCAGCCAGCCAATCCGATCATAATTGACAGAAAGATTGATGCCTGTCCGTGGTCTGATGATTTGATCATACGAGTGAGAAGTTTTGTAAACGATTTCACTGAATATCTCTATCGATTTGATTACAAAAAAATGTGAAATGTTTTTGCCCTGATTCCTTTACCATTTTCCCGTAAAAAAATATATTTTTGGATGCCTCCGAGTTTTGTTTCATCTCGATATACTTAGACTATCTTTATGTAGATACTGTTCAAGTGTTCATACAAGACGAAATTGAGCAAACTAACCAAAACCAATATAGCAAACTACAAAACTCTTTTACTGAAACACAAAGAATCTATTTGCCTTTATCTCCTAAGTTAAGCTCCGCAAAAAACTTACGTTTTAACCCGTCAACTTTATCTTCAAGAAAAATAGCCGTACGTTTTGCGGGCAAAAACAACTGATTGTGGGCAAAACTGTGGCTAAAAGTTACTGATATACTGCTAGATAATACAGTCTCAGATGGCACATAGCTCAAGCTAACGAGGCTTTACTGCCCTCCCCTGGCCCGTAAATTTAGGCCCACTATTCTTTTCCCGGTAGAATTTAGTAAATTTATTCCTTAGCGCAGGGAATTCGACGCATTTATAACGGTTTGATGTGATAAAACCTGCACGGATAGTTATTTTATGCATAATGTTTGTGTTTTATTGTTGCTTTAGTATCGATACTGGGGACATAAAGAAAAGGACAAAGCTTGTTCAAGAAAAAGCTGATTGTGTTTAACAGAAAATCCGAAAAAGAAAATGTTGCTCTTAATAAGAATTAAGGGAAACCTATTTCAAGAACACAATTGGACAATTTGAAGATGTGAAATGGAGGATTTCATATATGAAAATAGTTTTCTTACACTGTTCCGAAGACTCTTATAACCCTGCTATGCCTTTGGTATCTTATTCAATATTATGATTCCAAAATAGTTTAAGTAATCCAGCACTAAGAAAGAAAAGATCTTTATCTTCATGTGTTGCCTAACTCTTGATCGTGTATATCTACAATATTTTTCTGTTTTTTCTCTTTGTTGTTTCGGTAAGTACTTCAAATTACCATGAAAATCTAAATTACCATTTATAGCCAAAATACACCTCATGACGATTCCAATAACCTCAAACACGACTAGGATACATTGTTTTATTTCGGCGTTTAATTGCCTAGCTTCCGACTTCATCATCAGACCAGGTTCGATCATACTATCTTCATCAGTATCATTTATTTATAAGTATTTGCTTCATCATAGTCTGTGATCTATTCGCGATATCTTATACCCGTGACTACTTTTCATTCAGTTCCAGTAACCATCTGTCTTCTTCTTCATCAGTTCCACATCACCAAATGGTACTGTCTGAGTGCAAATGATTGCATTGTTGATGAAAATACCAAAATCGCTATATGCCTATAATATTTGAGGAGTGCCCTCGATTTCCATGGCATCCCATCATCAGATTCTGACTTGGTTACGATGGGACCACCTCGGGAGCATACTGTTTCAAACCCAAAAATAATTTAAAAAATCGGTCCACAATTGACGGATAAATCGGTGAAAAATCATTAAAAAACTAACATTCAGTCGAACATAGAACTTCCTCCTTTTTGGTTTGTTGGTTACAAATATGAAACGATTTTAAATGAAGACCACTCTCTTTCCACTTATAATAAATTAATCTTATTCACACCATCAACATTAGCGATGCCATCGTTATATACACAAACACAGATATAAACAAACATCTACCTATAACATGTACGTATGCAAGCTCGTATGACATGTAACACATTAGTGTATTACAAGACATTCCTCCATTTCTCATGTATCTTACGGGCGAGTACCTCGTTAGCATTGTTATTTACAGACCTGTTTACCGGTTTACATAGTCGTACTCGTACGTGTACAAATAAGTAAGATTTACTACGCCTAGGGAATATCCTTACGGTATTTCTTTACATTTTGTCTTTGGTTTTGTTTTGGTCTGAGTATATCGTGGTGAATTAGAGCAGTGATGGCCGAATTGTAACGGCCGCGACTTACAAGTTGTAGGTCGTGGAACCCAGGCAGGCGCTTTACTTTGTGTAAATTATTTCATCACCACTGCTCTCAAAACAGCTTGACAGCTCCGGGACCATCCTGGTGAAATGGTAGCCAGCTTCTCTGGCGTCCCTAGCGGGGATTGAATCCGCTAGCACTAACAAGGTGCGCTAGTGTCGGTGCTTGCGCTAGTGCTGGCGTGCTGGGGTGCGTGTTGTGATCGGCTTTACAGTTCCGGTACCATTCTGGATAAATGGTAGTGAGTAATCACGATGGGACTCACATTTTCTCTTGAGTACCAGGGTCCCAGACGCCTCGTAAGGGGTTGCCTGGCATAGTGTGCCGTCTTATATACCGAAAGGTGGGAGAAGGTGGCCACTATAGAAAATATCAGTAGTTTAAGGGGTGGTGCTCTCAAAACAGTGAAGGGAAACAGTGTGAGGAAACCGGCATGTCTTAAAACCAAAAATCGAAGGCATGTGACATCCACCAACCCACACTGAGCCTGCTTGGTGGATTACGGCCCATTCCCTCTCACAGAGAGGAGGCCTGCACAAGAACCAAATGGGAGTCGAAGTGCAGCAAAGGGGGTCCATCTATCCTATCCTATCGTGATGAATTCTGATTTCTAGCGAACAATCGAACATCTTTAATATCTTGAGTGACGCAAAAGGCAGTCGCTTTTAAAGTAGTTGCTTTTAATACAGAAACGTGCGGTTGGTTTCTCTTTAAAATAACTAACTAGTCTACTAAGCATGGCGCTGGTGATCCGCTGGTACAATCTAGTACCTTGCCCTTTAGGAAACGAGTCATTCAATCTGGGAAAACGATAATTAAAAGAAATATTGACAAAGTAAGATTTCGAAGCGCATTTCTGCCCCATACATTTCATAATCGTTCGACAGCTGCTCAACTTGTATAAAGCGCAAATTCGATCATGCATGGAGTACTGTTCTCGTCTCTGGGACGGATCTGCCAAACTCCAGCTTGATGCACTAGAGTCAATAGAAAAGCGGGTCTAGAAGCTCATCGGCAATGAGGCACTGGTCAAGTCAAAGCTCCAGAGCCTTGGACATAGTCGCCAAATTGCCAGCTTTTCGGTTTTTATCGGCTACATTTTGGGGAGTGTACGATGGAATTGCATGATCTAATTCCACTTAGCCCGTTTCATCATCGGACTACCAGACCCAGACGTACTTCGATGGAGTGGAATTCGTTGCCGGAGTATGTGTTTCCCGATAGCAACAATCTAGACGTCTTTAAGTCTCTTGCCTGGGTCGCGGATGAAAGAGAGTTACCGCGGCCCTGGCACAAACAACTAAAGGAACACGGGTCGGTTTTAGTTTAGTAAAAGTCTGACACGCTTCACCCAGAGCGGGAGAGGTCATTGGATGATTTCACACAAAAAAAGGAAGTCAAGGGTGGAGTGGTGTTTGGAGGCAAGCGTGCTTCACCGTTGACCACATCATCGCTTACCATCAGGTAAGATAGTGGTCAAGCGCGAGCCTATTTTAACGCTGATAGAATAAAACTTTGTCATATGGCAAAGCAAAACAAGATCATTTTATATTTCCACAATCTACCATACAGACCATAATAAAATTAAAAATCCATCTTCATACACAGATAAGTGAGACAATGCAAAGCATAAATCGACCATTATCACCGGGTGCCCGTCGCCCGGGCCGTTTGATTCAATTCTGCGGAGATTTAGTGTCGCCCTTCCGACACCTCACCTTGCCTCGAACATTGTCTCGTTGCTAATTGAACCGGCCTTATGTGAGGTCATGTGAGCTAGGCTTCCCGTAGGAACAAAAGATACTCTTCATGAAAGGTAGCGGTGTTTATAATCCTTCCGTTCTAGATTGCTGTGACGAAGCAACTGCATGATTCACAGCTGCAGTAGAATGGCTGGCCTGTGAACTATTTTTAACCCCCGACGGAAAAAGAGGGGTGTTATAAGTTTGAGGTGTGTTGCTGTGTATCTGTGTATCTGTGTATCTGTGTATCTGTGTATCTGTGTATCTGTGTATCTGTGTGTCTGTGTATCTGTGTATCTGTGTATCTGTGTATCTGTGTGTCTGTCTGTGGCATCATAGCGCCTCAACGGATGAACCGATTCTGATTTAGTTTTTTTTGTTGGAAAGGTGATTGTGTCGAGAGTGTTCTTAGCTATGTTTAAAAAAAAACGGTTCAGCCGTTCAAAAGTTATGGGCGTTTTACTGTTTGAATCGGGATGTTTTCGCAAGATAAATGTGTCGGGGGTTTTTTAAATTTTTAAATTTTACTTGTATCCATAATCTTTCATGCTCAAAAGCAAATCAAATAGTATATTTCATATAAACCATAGAAAAACTTTTAAATTGTCAAAAAAAAAGATGACGCTAGTTGCAAATTCGCAAGCGTCCGTAGGTCTCAATGGAGACGAATATGCATGAAACTCCACGGACACTCTTTTCCATCAGTTTTAATTACAAGTATTTGGTTACATCATTTTTGTTGAAAAAATACATATATGTGAGAACGATGTAAAAAGACATGCACGTAAAAGCGTCTGGAGTAAAATAAAATTTAAAAAAAAATACAATAACAGGCCGAGGCAGCTAAGTTATGACCAAACCCTGATGGCGCCCGTTCTCGAACATGACGCATGGATCGGCACCACTCAGCTCCACCATCATGAAGGGAACCGAATGATCCAACACATGACACCATCAGAGAGACATTAGAGAGAGCATGACACACTCAACTGCCAGGGCACAGAAAAGTCAACAAACGACACATAGTTACAGTGAATGGTGGATTGAGAGTCGGAACATAGTACTCACACTGTGCAGTTATATAATACTAAAATAAAGAACTGTACTGTACCAACATAGGTATATAAAACATGAAAGGTTCAGGCAAAATATTAAATAGGTACCTACCTACAGTTTTTATCGAGTTGCCTAATTAGACGATATATCAACTTCAGTATAATTATTTTATACCAAGAATTATGAAGCTAAAAATAAGTCCCATGAGTGTCACCAAGGGCCAAAAAATTATGTAGCACAAAGGCGTAGGCTTACATCAATATTGAGGTAAATGTGGGCAGTTTACATATACAATATTAAGAGGATTGAGGGTTCAAAAAATTCTTTGTCGCGGTATAAACCAAGTAAATAAAATTTTAATACTACCGACTTCCAAATACAAAACTACAAAGTGTAATATAACTTTATTTTTTGACATCGGTGCCTTTCGTAGGTACCAATTTTTTGCGTTATGGACACCGACTTCAAAAAATAAAGTTATTTTTCAATTTGTAGTTTTGTATTTGGAAGTCGGTAGTATTTTTTTGCAATTTTTTATTTTTATTTTTCACTTTTTAGTTGTACCTACCTAATAGGCAAGTTAGTAAAGTAACTATAACGCCAAAATTGATTTCATGAAACTTGAACTTAACCGGTGAAATGAGAGATCTGCGTACCCCTTAAGAGCGTACTGGCGTGATGTTATGTTATGAAATGGTATAAACAATAAACAGACATGCAATTGCAGCTATCCCGAGAGATTTGCCGTTGTTTATTGAAGAGTTCTGTTGTATATCTCCAAAGCTCTTCATCAGATCTCCACCAAAAAAAAATGGGACCAATTTCGGAACATACATTTTCAAACAAAAAAACAATTTACAAAATCGGTCCACAATTGACGGAGATATCGGTGAACATACACAAAAAAAAAACTAACATGAAGTCGAACATAGAACCTCCTCCTTTTTGGGAAGTCGGTTAAAAATAGGATTAGAATTACGCACCAAGTACAGTTTTCACGTGTCAACGATTTTATGATATGTATAGATATAAGTCATGAAAATAAAACTAAAAGATTCGGATTTTCTCCGTGAATGTACTAATAATGAAATTGAGCAGGTTGAGTGATCCCGCGGGTCCATTTCAAGTGGGTCCAGTTGACCAAAGACTCAACAGTACATAAATGGGCCACACAGAAATACAATGTTGGTCAGCAGTATCAGTTAGACCGTTAGAGGATTCCGATTTACGTTATTGGGAATAAACTGGACAGATTACTTTCAAAGCTTTGCAAAATCTTTTGTAGAATTATTAATATATTTTTGATCATAAAGTTGCCTTCCACAACCACAAGCAAATCCTACTTCATTCTCAACTACCATTTCTTTGTTTGATGCTAAAAACGTAATAACATCGTTAATCAACGTTCTCGAATGTGTCGGTCTATTATTAAGATCGCATTGCCAATAAATAAACGTGCCATATAACGAGTGTGCGCTATTAGTGTTACCTCGGGAAATCAGAAGTCACGAGTGAGCGATGTGTTTACCGAACAGTTTGATGTCGTGTAGCCATTTCGCGCGATTTAATTGTCTCTTGTGGCGACTTTGTTTATCTTTATACGTAACGTTAATCGGTAATTTGATGTATATCGGGCGAAAGATGAACCGACAAAGTCGCGGTAAAAAAATGACATGGGCAGTCTATAGCAACATGTGATGCAAATAACAATTACATCCGAAAAACCATGAATCTGCTGAGAGATTTTCGTCCCTAACCAAAAATCCAACCCAAGCCCTAATGCTCAAATTGGAAATCGTAATCACTAGACAATGCGGTGGACCGCGAATCTCGCACGCGGGAATGCGTCCCGAGAAAAACATGATATTACCAAATGCGTGAATCATCCGAACAATGTTTGCGACAGTTATGGCGGGTTCTCCTGAGTTATTGTGTTCCAGACTCAAATTTACTGTGATTTAACGTCTACCGGTCGTTATTTTTCTTGCCGTTTTCCTTGTGGCTTGCGAGGGGTTTCGGAATAGGACCCGTAACGTAATGCTTGAGAGACCTAGTGGGCTCGTTTATTACTGTTTTGCCGCAGCTGGAAACTTTCCACCGAAATGACAGGTTTTCTATTACAAAATAGAATGGTTTATCTTTGGATGACGGGTTGAAATAATTTTACAAAAATAAACTTTTTGCAAAAAAATACTACCGACTTCCAAATACAAAACTACAAAGTGAAAAATAACTAAATTTTTTGAAGTCGGTGTCTTTCGTAGGTACCATTTTTTTGCGTTATGGACACCGACTTCAAAAAATTAAGTTATTTTTCACTATGTAGTTTTGTATTTGGAAGTCGGTAGTATTTTTTTGCAAAATGATTTTTTATTTTTCACTTTTTAGTTGTACGTACCTAATAGGCAAGTTAGTAAGGGAACTATTTCGCCAGAATAGATTTCATGAAACTTGAACATAACCGGTGAAATGAGAGATCTGCTTACCCCTTAAGAGCGAACTGGCGTGATGTTATGTTATGAAACAACAAACAGACATACGATTGCAGCAATCCCGAGAGATTTGCCGTTATTTATTGAAGAGTTCTGTTGTATATCTCCGAAGTTCTTCATCAGATCTTCACCAAAATAAAATGGGACCAATTTCGGAACATACTTCTTCAAACTAAAAAAAGAATTTTCAAAATCGGTCCACAATTGACGGAGTTATCGGTGAATATAAACAAAAAAAAAAAAAAAACCTACTTGAAGTCGAACATAGAACCTCCTCCTTTTTGGGAAGTCGGTTAAAAAGCTAGCGGACGCCTCGTGGTTTCACCCACGTGGATCCCGTTCCCGTGTGAATATAGGAATAAAAAGTAGCCTATGTCACCCGAGGATAGTGTAGCTTCCCAACAGTGAAATAATTTTTGAAATCGGTCCAGTATGTCCGGAGCCTATTTGGTACAAACAAACACACAAACAAACAAAAAAATACTTTTCAACTTTCTGCCACAAGGTTTTTGATTTATTCAAACAATTGCACATCAGGCTGCCATTATATTTTAAAACGTCTCTATCTGCGACCCCACTACCAAACGCATTATACACAATCTTGAGCCAAATAGATTTCCAATCCACTTCCCGAACAAAACGTTTGATTAAAATAAAATCCACTTCTCACAGTCCGATGTTAGACATTCAATCTGTGAAATGAAGCATCAAATCCACAAAAATTAGACAACTGAACAATTTAGCTCGAATTTCCGCTCGTACGGGCCATTTAACCCAATAAATTTAGACCATTACCCTTGTCCGAGCGGGCCGCAATAAAGTGCTTTAAAACGCCCGTGTCGCTTTGAAAACTCGTTACGCTTTTTTTTGAGCGAAGACAGAAATAAAATTAATTTGTATAATTGGGGAAATTATAAAACGTTTGGATGACATTCCGGTCGTTCGGTTCGGGTCCCTTGAGTTTATATGTGCGAATTGGTATTCGTATGTGTTGGAAGGGTGCTAAAATGTTTTCTGAATTGATATGGGGCGATACTTTTAAAATGGGTCTCGGAGCCTTTTCAATTGGAGTAATAAAGACTTGGGGGAATGGATACTTGTATAAAGCGTAGCTCTGAAGTTTTAGAAGGCATTGTAATAAATTAGGTACTCTTATCATTATTAGACGTGACAATACGTACTACTCCCGCTAAGAAAGATAGTTTCATGGATCCAATAAAGAGTATCAAGTTTTTATTTTTTATTTATCTCAGTTTTTAATCATGGTCTGGCAATTTGAGTAGTTTATGCGGCCTACCCGAATGTCGTTTCTTTGGTATTGTTCGTCGAATCGTTGAGCTCCTTAAATTCTCTTTGAGCTTTATGGTTATTGACAAATGCGTGCACTGACTGGACAGGTCCACTCAATCTGGTTGATTCTTTCCTCAAAAGATCACTTCAGACATCAATCTACACTTTCACTTCACATGATCTAACCATGATTTTGTCTGGACTTTAAAAGAGACTGTGACCTCTGAGTTTGTATCGGCCTTTCTTCTCAGAGTAGTCAGATAGGCAATGCCGGCCTCATCTAGTTTAAACAAAGATAGACATGTAAAAGTGTTTGTACAAACTAAATTACAGAAATAAACTCATTTATCATTTATCTTGTGCAGCAACAAAGTGGTACTCAACCGTCCTTCACTCTGACACTAACGAGACATCAACCTGTAACTTTGCAATTCGGAGCAACTTGTTAAAATCAGTCTGCAATCGTAGTAACAGAGAAAGGCGAACAGGAATTAACCTGAAACATCTCTTAAGCTGCAGCTAAGCTGTTGATAGCTGTACCTTTACGAATCCCTGATGGCTTTGTGCTTCGGTGCATTGCTTTCGCAGACTTTGGTGCAACAAGTTCAACATGAGATCTGAATTATTTGAATATCAGGACCAACGTTTTATTTATTAAAGCTTTATGCATAAATAAAACTGTACACAGGCGGACATAGTTATAGCTTTTAAGGTATTTACTACAAGTCATCCGGAGTAGACAGCAGTCAGTTAAATTTATTCTACGGGACTTCGTCGAGCTTCATTGCCTCGGCGCTTTTCTGGTGGTTATCACTGTTGATTCTGGCTTTCAGGAGTTGCAGTGTTTTGGGAATAGTGCGGTGGGAACTCATCCAGAGTGATCCAGAGACAAAACATTTAGGAAAAATAAGAGATAAATAGATCAAATATAATAATGATATAACTATATTTATATTCAGTATAGCCATGTTTATCAATCCTGTTTCTTTTTTAAAACAATTACTTAGCTTGCATGCGCAGACAGGCTGCTTTTGCTACCCGACGGCAAAATAAAATTTTAGGTGGAGTATTCGTGCAATACGAAAAAGTGCATGGAAACTGTCGACCGAGTGCACAATCCGCAATGGTTCGAACTGCAAGCGAGCCGCCAATCCAAACGAGCTGTTTTGTTATACAATGGTACATATTGGACAAAAACTACAAAGTGAAAAATAACTTAATTTTTTGAAGTCGGTGTCTTTCGTAGGTACCATTTTTTAGCGTTATGGACACCGACTTCAAAAAATTAAGTTATTTTTCACTTTGTAGTTTTGTATTTGGAAGTCGGTAGTATTTTTTTGCAAAAAGTTTTTTTATTTTTCACTTTTTAGTTGTACGTACCTAATAGGCAAGTTAAGGGAACTATTTCGCCAGAATAGATTTCATTAAACTTGAACATAACCGTTGAAATGAGAGATCTGTTTACCCCTTAAGAGCGAACTGGCGTGTTGTTATGTTATGAAATGTTATAAACAACAAACAGACATGCGATTGCAACAATTCCGAGAGATTTGCCGTTATTTATTGAAGAGTTCTGTTGTATATCTCCGAAGTTCCTCATCAGATCTTCACCAAATTAAAATGGGACCAATTTCGGAACATACTTTTTCAAACAAAAAAAGAATTTTCAAAATCGGTCCACAATTGACGGAGAAATGGGTGAACATACACAAAAAAAAAAAAAAAAAAACTTGACGTCGAACATAGAACCTCCTCCTTTTTGGGAAGTCAGTTAAAAATATGTGATCAGCATTTTTTTGGGTTACAAGATACGGGATACAAGAGTCTATGGCACTTATCAATATTGTAGCAGTGCTATCAGTGACGTAATTTTTGTATTCGATCAATATTTTGAGATTCATCAGCATCATATCCACTGCTGGACATAGGCCTTCCCCAAGTATCGCCACATTGACCGGTCCCGTGCGACCCGCATCCAGCGGATCCCCGCAACCTTCATCCAGGTCATCGGTCCACCGCAACGTCTTCCGGTTCGCGGTCGCCACTCCAGAACTTTTCTGCCCCATCGGACATCCGTTCTGCGAGCAATGTGCCCTGCCCACTGCCACTTAAGTTTCTGAATTCTTTGGGTTATGTCGGTAACCCTGGTTCTCTTGCGAAATTATCTGTAAACAAAAGAAACTAAAAATAATATACCTATCTTGAAAATATTATTAGATTATGAAACCGTATAAGCGAATACAACATAAGAATAAAGTATCAATGAATAGGTATTGTATAAACTATAGACTTCAATCTTCGTTAACGTCAAAATCGATTAACAATCCGCTAACATATTTCTCGAGCAACAGTCTCAGTTACAAACCGACTCTTCAAACAAAAACTTTAAGTATAAACTTGAAACTGCGAAGTTTTGAGAGCTCTTGAAATAAATACTACTGAAATTCGACTATCAAACGTCGATTCGGTACAAACTCGTATATTAAAACTGAGATTAGACCAACAGGTTGAATAAAGACGATGATTTTTGATAGACTTGAAAAATTTTATTCTATGGCATGACATTATGGTACATACTTAAGGTTCTTGGTCACAAAGGCAACAATAGTGACCATCTTGTATTGTATACTCTTGAGTTGTTGCAGAAGTCCTTTTTAATAAAGTAGGGACACCTTTTGTAGGGTTACTTTACGGGCAACCTTATACCGGTATTTTAGTGGTGATATATGCATGGTATGATATATAGAAAAGAGGGAGCTATATTAAGATGACAGCATATATATATATGTATAGAAGTAGAAGACATACTGAACTCTAAACAAATAATTTGCTATAAGGGCAGGAAGATGATAATATATTTGATTGAGTTTGATAGAGATTGGCCTGTGTGATAAGACCGCCAATTGTACACTTATCTTTATAAATGTTATGTACAGTAATTATTTAAGTGGTGTGTAATAAGTAAATAGTATATCTATACTAATACTAAATAATAATATTATAAAGGGGAAAGATTTTTTTTTGTATGTAACGAATAAATTTAAAAACTGCTCGACCGATTTCAAAAATTCTTTCACCGTTGGGAAGCTTCACTATCCCCGAGTGACATAGGCTACTTTTTATCGCTGTATTCTCAAGGGAACGGGCAATACGCGAGTGAAACCGCGAGGCGTCCGCTAGTAATAAATAAATATACTTAAACAATTCTGACTTTCTCGGAAGCAATGAACCTAACGGTTGACTAAGCCGAAACTCTCTATTAAGTAAAAGGCTACTAAATCAAACGAATACTTTTTATAGAGCAAGTAATATCCAAACAGCTTAACACTAATTAACATTCAATCACCACACGCACGCCCACACTACTTGTACATACAAACAAACAAACACACACTCTAAACAATAAATCAACATCTGCAGTTGTCTAATATCGGTAAGTTCTATCGGCTTACAGTAATACAAAATCAATATAGTAAGCCTTCAATTAATCGGTACTTCGTAGGTACGGTACGCAAAGCCGATTCGACGAGTTCGCGGTACTTACTGGTGCCATACCAAAAGCTCCCGATAATGGCTGCCGGGTTATTCATAATTCAGGTGCCGCGATACAATGGCGGTGGTGACGGGGTATTAAAGCGGAAAAATATATACCTATTGCATGATTGTTTTTATAGGTGATTCTGGTTTGGCATTAGGTATTATAAGTAGTTGTGATATTTAATATGTAGTGGGTTCTTTGAATACAAAGGAAATACCTGTTGAGATAAAAAAAAAATTACGGGTGTTTACAGCGCACTCTGCGTCCTTTAAGGTCAAAAATAGATTCTAGTAAACAGATATGTTAAGAGCGCGCGCATTGTAAAGACTCGAATACGTCCTAATTGGGACGTTTAGGCTTTAGTCTATGTCACGCGTGCCGAAGAGCGATACGCTTTGTTGAAACAAAAACAAAATTAAAAAAATGCTATCGTATGTATTTAGAAAGTGTACCAATTATGATACCAAAGTACATAAAACAGAAGGGACCATATGTTAGTACGCAATACACCTCAACTTACCCATTTATTTCAATGTTTTTCCTAATATTCTGATATTTGGAGGTTAGAAAAAGAAAAAAACATTGGTGGTCAGAATAATGTTTGTTTACATTTACACGCAAGTGACAAACACTAGCTGTCTCTTTTTTTGTTGTTGGTTTTATCAAGCCATCCCTTTCGACTTGTAGTGAAATGTCATATGAATGAAAAGTTTATATGTGTGCTGCCGCTGCTTTGCGGAACACTTTTTTCAGTTGTTTTGTGAGTGTATAACGTATCTGTTTACTAGAATATCATTGGATATATCTATCAATGTTTCTTGCTGATGGATGCAGCTGATATAGCAACCTCTTAACTTTCTTTAAAATATAATTAGTTTAAGGCACGAGAATGACGCTCTTTAGCATAAATATTTCTTGTGAGTATGTTAGTTATGCTTTGGTGCTGTTATAGCATAATTAAATATAATTAACGTTTAATGAATCATTCTTGCTGATTTTTTGCAATGCTTTCGGAGTTGGGGTGTATAAAGGTGTAATATAACATTAATATGAAATATGTGTTTATATAATTTACAACTACATTGTTACTAACTCTATATTTTTGTCTTTTTTTACTGTTGCATTTATAATGGAATTAGAAAATAATTATTGTTGTATTTTTGTTTAACATTTGACATATCTGGATACTATATAAAAATTTATTTGACATGTATGCATACTTTTTTGACATTGTTGAAGAGCGAAATAGCAGTATTGGTTAATTCTTGCTGATTGCCTGTAAAGCATTCTTATTTTTTTTCAGTCCCTGTGACTACATTATATTTTACGATTGACATCTCTAATGTAATTTGAATTTATTTGTTTTTATATTGTGTTTGACATATTATCTATTTGACATCATTGAATACTTGTCTGACTATTTGAAAGTTGAAATAGAAGTGTATTATTGTTTAATGTAAAATTTAAGCTAATGGTCTTGTAATTCTTTCGAAGTTTGTTTGTTTAAAGGTGCACTACACCTTGCTTGTTGGCAATTATGATTTTCGACACAATGTAACAATTGTTTGGAATAAATAAATACAATACAAATAAACGCCAATTAAAAGACAGACAATGCATATACACGAATTGCCTGAAACTGCAACATTTTCACAGAATGGATCTAAGAATGGTCGGATAACCTCTGCATGAAATGTTCCAAGGATAAACACCTTATTACTGAAGCAAAACATATTCCTATTTAAACATAACTAGTTGAACTAGTTAAACATATAATATATTATGAATACTAGCAAAATCTAGACTCATAAAACAGTAACCTAGATACTTTAATTCTGAACGTCAATTAGTACTCAATCCATTGTTAATTTCGCCGTTAGGTTGATAAACGAGCTATAGGTACCAACCTAACAAAACAACAATGAAAGGCTGCGAACAATACATGATGTATTTTACCAACTAATATGAACTAAATTGACGTAAATAATAAACGGCGACTAAATATCAGGACAATGGCTGTCGACTCAACAGTGATGTGAATCACGTATATTATCAAAATGTTGCAACTGTATGGCAATGTGATTCAATTGAAAAATCATATGGAAAATAACACAAATATAATTAGGGTTAAACACAAACATACCAATTATGTTTCATCATCATCATCATTTCAGCCGAAAAACGTCCACTGCTGGACATAGGCCTCCCCCAGGCGACGCCACATTGACCGATCCCGTGCGTCTCGCATCCAGCGCCTTCCCGCAACCTTAACCAGGTCATCGGTCCACCTAGTGGGAGACCGCACAACGTATCGTCTTCCGGTTCGCGGTCGCCATTCCAGAACATTTCTGCCCCATCGGCCATCCGTTCTGCGAGCAATGTGCCCTGCCCACTGCCACTTAAGTTTGGCAATTCTTCGGGCTATGTCGGTAACTGTGATTCTCCTGCGGATATCATCATTTCTGACGTGATCACGCAAGGAAATTTCGAGCATAGCCCTCTCCATTGCCCTTTGGGTGACTTTGAGCTTTCTGATGAGGCCACCTATGGGACCGAGACCACGTCTCGGTCCCATAGATGATCACTGGCAACACACACTGGTCATAGAATTTTATCTTGAGACACTGCGGTAAATTGGACGAGAAGATACCACGCAACCCAATTATGTTTGTGTTATGAATATTATCTATCTAATATATAATAATATACTAGCTTCTGCCAATATATTCTTCTGGAAGCTGACCCCAATATAGTTGGGAAAAGGCTAGGCAGATGATGATGATTAGACTAGCTTCTGCCAGCGGCTTCGTCCGCGTGATAGTCGATAATTATTCCGAGTGAACATATTCTCGGTATAAAAAATATCCTATTATATTAAGCTATTCTTTACTATAATCTATCTCTGTGAAAAATGTCATCCAGATCCGTCCAGCCGTTTAAGCGTGAAGAAGTAACAAACATACAAACACACACATACACACACTCACAAACTTTCGCCTTTATAATATTAGTGTGATAATATTAGAGCATTTTTTTATATATGCATGTATATATATAATCTGAACCTCGGAAACGGCTCTAACGATTTTCATGAAATTTAGTATGCAGGTGGTTTCGGGGGCGATAAATCGATCTACCTAGGTTTCATTTTTAGAAAACATCTTTTTCTCTATTTTCACCCGTGCAGAGTTCGGTCACCCAGGTACTTCATATTAAAGTAAACAAACAATATTAATATTTACTACATATCTGTTTTTATCTGGGAATTTTACTTAAATACATAAACCCCCTTGTTAATAAAAATGTTGTAAAGTTATGCAATCTTAAACCAAACAAAAATGACATTCAAATCTGAAGTGGCATCTTCAGATTTGAATGTCATTTTTGTTTGGTTGCCATCCAAATCAAGAAAATTCAAAAGTGCCTAAGTCTTTCTACAACCAAGTTTACTTAAAATTATGGTTTAGTCAAAGTTTAGTGGTATCTTCGTTACTATGAAACCGCGTTATTAGGGATTTCAATCCCGCCGGATTGATATGCGAGATTGAGCAATCCCGCGCGGGATCACGCGGGAACCCGCATCTTTGAAATTATCTTATAAAATCAAATTGAATCTACAGATGTTTGTGTTAAAATCAACTTTTATTAAACATCTCATACATTAAGCAACCTAAATTATATATTTTCTATTAATTAAGTATAAGTAATTAGTAATCTGTTTTCTTAGATTCATCTTTAAATGTTTGGCTTAGTTTAATAGTTCTTACTCCTATCAACAGTTTTATATATAACCTATGGTAAGTTTTAGCGCATTTTTTTTAATTTGCGGGATCGGCAGATCCGCGCTTTAAAGGTGCGGGATCCAGCAGATTAATATAAGCAGTGGGATCACGCGGGACTGCGTGACCGAAATGCTGAAAAATTTAGTCTTGTTATATATATATATTTTTTTTTTTACTTTGTATAGATTTTTTTTTCCGATTATTTTGTGAATGTGTGAACATTGTAGGCCTTCCAGATGTTAGTTAACATTTGTTAACTTTGTTATATATTACAAAATCTTTTTTTTTTTAGTTTCTTACGACTTATTGTCGGGCCTACGTTGTCCCCCCATAGTACTAATGCTGTAACATGGAAATATTGTAAAACCAAACCATTTTTTAAAAGAGTAACCATGGAGTTTCTTGCCGGTTCTTCTCCATAGGAAACGACCAACCCGAACCGTGCACCTTTTGTCGACGTTTTATAAGTGCCCATGTAGGCCTATGTGAAATTAAAAAAAAATGATTTTGATTTTGCAATCCCTACGCGTTATTTGATCAAGTCTGTGCGCTTTAATTCAGCAATATCAGAAACCTGTATCCCTATTACCTACCTACATACCTGTACGCATATAGGTATATTTAATAGCGAGGTAATTAAGTTGTGTACAGAACAGATCATCCTACGGGCCCGCGTAAGCTGAAGCTTGCAATTATCGTCCGCGTATAAATCCTGCTCGCAAACACGATATTCCTGCCTAAACACTGTTATGTAACCAATAATTACCTGAGATATTAATTAGATATTAATTGAATAATTGAGCAACTATGTCCTACCAGCCTCATCTAGTTTGATTTGACAAATAAGATTCACTTGTTATTTTTAACCAACTTTTATAAGTCTGTTGTTGTGTTGTCTTTGTTGCCCGATAGCTACAACCTAAGGGTATTTAAGTAAAGAGTGAATAGGTTACTTCTAGGTCTTGTCCGTTCTTCTCCACGTTGTTTTTTTTTTCGAACGGATTGTAGAATCACTTAATCATGATGCAGCCCTAGTTGTCCCCCCAGCGACGCCCTGAGCCGAGGTACGACCCTTTAGGGGGTAGCCTTCAGCGTGGTCGCTTAGGTCAAGCTTTTTGTGCCTGGCTGGAGGCTCCAGATTAGTCTCCACAGGATCGCCCAGTGAATCAGTAGCCAATCAATCTGTTTGAACTGCGTGACGAGGTAAGCGTGCTATACCGTCGACCACATCATCGCTTACCATCAAACGAGGTAGTGATCAAACACGAGCCTACAGCAACACAAAAATAAAACATTATTTTTTACAATTTCTCGTCAAAGATCACCGTGTCGATATTCAAAGTTATATGAGGCTTGCATACGAATGAAGTACCAGATATAAAAAGCTTGTAAAAACAAGAAAGGCAATCCTTCCTTTATTAGAACAGTAGTCTACTTTAATATTTTATTTCGATTTTAGCTGTTTGTCATGTGTAGGAATTTTTGTTACCAGATCTTTTGCGTACGCTTTTCTCAGAAACATAACCAAGTTGTATGGATTTATCTCTTTGTAATTATTTATGGAATACATACTGCCAGACTTGGTTTGGTATGATTTGATTGAAATTGTAAATACTGTAAACAATTAAAACAATACAATAGATGGTAACAATTGTCTACAAAACGAAAACCCTTAGCGAAGATATCTTTTAACATTGAACATTTTCGTATTAATTTAGCTCGACACATCGGAATTGATGCGTCAAACACATGAGGGTAGCCCGGAGGGATGAATCGTCAGGGAGCTTAAACCTAACAATTTTACACACGAATTTTACTGTCCATAAAAATTTCTGGCAATTTCTGCCTATACTTTATATCTTGTCTATTTTATGCCTAGTACTCATAACCGTCAAGGTTTATGCTTGGAATGGAAGAAAAAGGCTTTTTGTGGTAATAAAATTTATTTTTCTTTGTATATAATTATCCTCATCAACATTTTAGCCGAAAGGCGTTCACTGCTGAACATAGGCCGCGTCCAAGTGTCACCACACCGCGTGCTCTGGTCATAGATTTTCGTATAGTAAATTATGGAAAATATGTTATCTCTACTATCTATTCTCACGAAGTTCACGCCGACAGATATAAAACTAGGTTACAAATTTACATCCCCGGTGGATTCCCGCATTGTCGAGGCGGGGGGTCTCAGTAGCCGTAGCTTAGTACCCCACGTTGAAGCGAAGAAGAACTCGAGGACGGGCCGCTCGTCATGGCTCTTGCCGATTAAGCTGAAGATGTAGTGGCCAACAAGTAGATTGCGGTGCCGCTTGGTAATAGGCGACATCGCAACTGAGGCGGGCCGCGATTTCGTATGGAGCGTCCCAGGTCCCATACGATATCGCTGCTGAGGGTTGGAGGCCGTGGCAGGAGAGGAGTATTGCGGCCTGGACGGGGTCGCCACCGTCAGATGGAGGACGCGGTGTGGCCGCTGGATGGCCCTATCCCCTGCGGCCGGAAAGTGGTAAGTGGCGGGGCCACTGACCTGTCCCGTCACAGGGGGACCAAGGGTGCCATACACGGGATCGTCTGGCGCCCATGTGCTGGTTTGGTCCCTGAGATGGTCACGGCGTGCAATGTGTTCTGGTGCGCCAATGATGGGGGTGTACACCCCAAAGGAGGATCCGGTGACGGACAGCTGCGTGGGGTTCACGGTGAGTGCTAACGCGTGCCAGTGTTCCCGCCATAAGCGGCACAGGAGGACACCGTGGAATTTTAGTGGGTTAGAGTCCCACTTAACTGCACTATCTCCCCGTGGTAGCGCAGTATGCATGGGCGTTGCCCACGCTAAAAAAAAACATTCTACTAATTTATATGTGAAATGTCTCTCTTTATTGAGAAAAATCTCTGAAGCCTTCACACATCGCTCAAAGTTCGTCTCAGTTCGCCGGTTTTCCTTGATGTACACACATACATAGAACACACTCACTGGGGAAAGCGAAGGTAATTTGGGCACGTTATTTAGGCGCAGAACACAATAACGCAAGTTATTAATTAACATCTAGTCTAATAAGAAGCTCCGCAAACGTCCTGTCATTACGTAAAAACAGGTCAGGTAGGGTGAGCACACGCGTTGTCGGCCGAGCCATTTCCGCACAATACACACGGTTAATCACTCACGCGATTTCACGTAATATCATGCCTTAACACGTAACGGGAACAAATGAGCCGAGTCGTCGGCAATCATCACACGAATGCGTAAATCTTAAGCGAGATTAGTGTTCGCTCTTGACCTAAATCGAGGATGTCGGATATATTATTATTTTCTTTGAAGTACGGTCGTGGCGCTTAGTAGCCTTTATTAACAACGAATGTTTTGATCCTCCATCTCTGGAATTTCTGCGAATCGTAAATTCTTGTATTTGAATATTGTATTGGACTTTGAAAGTGAATTAACAGTTTTATTATTCAGTAGGTCTATTATAGTTCGCTTTTGAGTATTATTAATGTACAAACAAATGATATTTGTGCCAATAATTGATAAGCCAGTTGACTGGGTTAACCAATTAGAAATTCTGCTAAATTGAATTAAGCGGAGTAGGTATGAGAGTGCAGATTACAGAAACTATAAGGGATTAATCACTGGGATTATACTGTAAGTTATAGAACTAGTGCGCGAAAGATAATGTCAGGAGCTTGGAGATGGCTTACGCTGAAATTTATATGGAATTACAGACATAAATATTGGCGATAAAGGTGAGTTGCTAAGTGAAATTAGGTCAACGGGTTTCATTTGCACCTTTCTCATAAATTTAATAATAAAAACATTTCCAATTATTTTTATCAAAAGCTCAACTAAATGTTTTGAAAACCCCTTTCTCAATTACATCAAACAGTACGAACATTCGCATCTAAATACATATAATAATAGGGTGTCGGTCAAATAGCTCATCCGGACTATTACGTGTTTATTTACCGGCCAGCAGGGTGTAATTGTGCCGTAATCAGCCGGCCGGTTGGCCCACGGGACCGAGTTGCGGTGCCCGTAAATAACTCGCTCATAGACGACAACTATCGCGTTTACCCTGATTGTACGATGCTTAGAATTTATTGGTTCATTTTAAATATTATTGTAACTGGTTTTATTTATTGAATATATAGGTTTTTATTGTAACATACAACACAGGAACCTCATGTATCCATCACCATCATCCTCAGCCTTTTAATGTTCCCACTGCTGGGACACAGGGCCTCCTCTCTGTAAGAGGGAGTGGGCCGTAATCCACTACACGGGCCCAGTGCAGGTCGGTGCATGTTTTTCCACGATTTCCTCACGGTTTTCTCAAGATGTTTTCCTTCACCGTTTTGAGAGCAATGGTGATGAAATAATTTACACAAAATAAAGCGCCTGCCTGGGTTCGAACCCACGACCTACAACTTGTAAGTCGCGGCCAGTACCACTGGGCCAACACTGATGTATAAGGTATCTATTATTCTTATACAATTAGGCAGTATTAACTGCAGAGACATTTTACCATCTTAAAATAAATGAATCACCCAGCCCAGAATCTAGTCTGCATTTGGACATAGTAAAACTGTCTTTTTTTATTAATTTATAAACTCTAATTAATTAGCGATTTTCTGCTTATAATAATAGGTAATAGACCATTTTATTCACGGAATTCTGATTAAAAGTCTTTGAAATACAAAGACTGTTTTCAATCAAAATAATTTTAGAATTCCTAAAACATCGTTTATAAATTTGTGAACGATATACTTTACGTTCGCAGTAACACCTACTTTAAGCTATCTACACACCTAAGCCGCCTTTCAAGGAATAGTGACGTGTCAGTGTTTTTATCAACTAAAACATTATAGAATGGGACGACAAAAAAGTCACTCAATCACTGGTATCGTCCTCGTTGATGTCAAATAATGAAACGCCATAATAATTCGAAAGACACGCGCAATCTCTCCAATCACTAATTGTGAACGCTACATACCGCGACCGTCCGTCGTGCCGCCGGCAAAATTGACAGACTCGCAACTTCTAAAGCCGGGTCCACCCGCCGGCACTATTCTGCCGGTCCCAGTGTGTCTTCTTCTTCTTTTTCGGTACGTAGAACGGTTGTGGTCATCATGTTGCAGTCAGACTTCGGGTTGCCATAATTTGCTTTACGATGCGACGCCATCCCTCTCTATCGGCTGTTATTCGTGTGGACTCATGCAATGGACCACCCACTGCAGACTTAATCTGGTCGGTCCATCGCATGGCCAACCTGCCGCGCGCTCTCGTTCCTTCGGGTGGAACTCCTGAACTACAAGCCACTTGATAGAGTCGTTGCCTCGTCGGGACACGTGTCCAAAGAACTGGAGTACTCAAGCTTGGACTTTAGCCGATAGACGCTGCCTGCCATGACACCGAGTTCTTGAAGGATGGATATGTTAGTGCAAAACTCAGTCCACGACACTCCAAGCATTTTTCTCCAGCACCACATTTCCAGTGCATCTATTCTCTTCCTCTCAGTGTCTCTCAGCGTCCAGGTATCGGCTGCGTATAGAAATATGGGGAACACAAGTGCCTGTATGAGCCGGGTTTTCGTTGCTTTGGTGATATTGTGATTCCTCCATATTTTCTTCAGCCTATCCATGGCAGACCTGGCCATAGCCATGCGTCGCTTGATCTCGTCTCCGCAACCACCGTGGTTTGATATTAAAGCGCCCAGGCAGACGTATGATTGAACGACGTCGCAATTCGCGATTTGAGTGTCTTCTGGCGAATTTTCGTTAATGCCACCGACAATCGCATTTGCATCTTCGTCTTGGTGCTGTTAATTCTAGGACCGAATGCTGAGCTGGTATGGTGGTATGGTATGGCTGGTATGGTGCTGGTATCCATCTTGGATAGCAACCGTTCCATGTGGTCGGCATTAGTCGCGGACAGCGTAGTGTCCGCATATCGCAGGTTCGATACTTTTATACCTCCTATCGATACACCGTCCGTCCAGTCCTCAAGGGTAATCCGCATTATAAGTTCAGTGTAGATGTTGAACAATAGCGGCGTGATTGTACATCCTTGACGGACGCCTGCACTGGGGTGAAAACAGTAGATAGTACGCCATCCGTTCTCACTGACGCTGTTCCGTCCGCATAAAGACGCCTCAAAAGATGCACAAGGTATTTGGGAATGCCCATAGCAAGAAAGGGCCTCCACAGCACTGGCCATTTCACCGAGTCAAATGCCTTGGAGAAGTCAACGAAGCAAATATATTAAGTGGGCTTGTTGAACTCTCGGGCTTTCTCAATAATTTTCCGGCGTGTAGCCAGCTTTATATACTTATTAATTCATTCCTTATTGCCGTGGCAACCAAACATACATGTTTCTTATCTGGGTTTACTTTTGAGTTATTAACTTGGACTCGTCCACAGTTGATTGTCTGTCGATCGCTTCAATGAGCTGTCAAATGGGAAATATTGTAGCAATCATTACGCTTGATGGACACATTTGTGATCGTTATTTGTTTTTATTGCAGGGCAAAAGCTATTACATTCTTTTTTTTCTTTTTATCCATTTCTTGCTATCACTTCTATTTGTCCGCGATATAAGTTATGATTGTTATATTTTATTATTAGCAAACTGAAAATTATCTCCTTAGTTTATCTACTATGCTATCTAGTTTAGCCACCTACCAAATTTAAAATATAACTATAATTAAAATCCATAACTTTCTTTTTTAAATAAAACCTTTCCCCACACTAGGAACATATAAACTCACATACACAACACCCAGAGCCGGAACAACTATCTGTAGGTCATACAAATATTTGTTCCGTGCGGGAATCGAACTCGCGACACGCAGCGCAACAGTCAATCGCTCAACCACTGCGCCAACCGTGCGCCCTTAAATACTTTATATTATTATAATACATAGTTAATGAATACTGTTCCACGGCTGGCCAGAGGCCTCACTCCATTATTTTCGACGATCCTAATTCAATTCTGAATATTGAGAACGTTAGCAAACAATAATGTCATTAACACTACTCATCCTTAAAACGATGGCCAATTCTCTTGGCTTCAGCAGTCGTGAAACATTCCTGAATCAATCAGCACGACATCATGCACCCCGCCGTATAACTAGAATAACCAACCTGTTGTAGCCCATAGTTGGTCAGCAGGTTGCTCTCTACGTTATTTTCACCGGTTCCTGATAATTCCAAAAGAATACATCGAGATCTGAATATTGGTAACATTAGCAAACGTTAGTATAATTAACACTCCCATCTATAAAACTACTCACTTCTCATGACTTCACCAGTCGAGTAACAATCCTCAATCAATCAGCACGTCATCATTGCCCCCGCGGTTATTACTCTTAGCAAGCAGGTCATAATGGGCCCCTCACTGGCCACCGCGATGGGATTCCTAATTTGTCACCTATAATTATCATAAAAATCTATTACTTATCCATATATATTATTACCAACCTGCTGTAGCCCATAGTTTGAAAGGAAAGGCCTCTCTCCATTATTTTCACCGGTTCCTGATAATTTCCAAAGAATACATCCAGGTCTGAATATTGATAACATCAGCAAACATTAATATAATTAAGAATGCTCATCCATAAAACTACTCACTTCTCATGACTTCAGCAATCGAGTAACAATCCTCAATCAATCAGTACGCCATCTTTCCTCCCGTCGTAATTACTCTCAGCAAGCAGGTCATAATGGGCGCCACATTGGCAGCCGCGATGGTATGTCTAATTTGTCACCTGTAGCTAGCGTGTAAATCTATTGTCTATCCATATAATTATAATCAACCTGTTGTAGCCCATTATTGGGCAGAGGACTTTCTCCATTATTTTCACTAGTTCCGGATAGTTTCGCAAGAATACATCCAGGTCTGAAATTCAGAATATTGATAAAATTAGCAAACATTAATTACTAACAATCCACCACTACCACCGGCTGTCTCAACGAAGCATGAAACGGTACAGGTTTCAAACTTACCCACTACTCTACTGACTTCACCAGTCGTGAAATAATCCTGAATCAATCAGCACGTCATCATGCACCCCGTCCTCATTACTCTCAGCAAGCAGGTCATAATGAGCGCTTCATTGGCCGCCGCGATGGGATTGTTTAGCACATAATGACGTCTTAAGCGGTGCACTATTTATACGGAGGAGGTAATGACGTGTTAATTTCTTCGTTAAACGTCTTTGGACTTAGTGTTGGAGTGTTTTACATTTTGTTGGTGCTTTCATGAAATATTTAAATGGTTAACGCTTACGGACAACAATTTCTTGATTGTTAGCAGCATCGTCATTTTCATCTATCATTTTGTTTGTCTGAGTTGGAAGAATTTTTCTTCACGAAGCACCTAATAAAGACTTTTATTAACATCCTGCAATTTTCGTTCAAATTTAATTACTCCAAGTCACTTCCTTTTTAAATCCTTTTATTATCTCTATTTGCCAATTAAACTGCTTCCTGAAATTATAATTCAAAAAACCGTCCTGCTATAATTAAATCTTGAAAACCTGTTCATAACATGTTAATAAGAGCGTATTGCAACTCGCATAACATATTTAGGGCTTCATTACCGTCTAATGGAAGACAATCGCGACGTAATCAGGGCCCTACCTGGGGCCCTGGTGCCCTGGGGCGGGGGCCCTACAATGCCTCGTAATTATGTTAGGGCCCGTACATCTCGAATTTATGGCGTGTTGTATCAATTTTCAGAACGTTTCCGTGGTTTTGTAGGCGGAGAGTTGTTATATGATGGCTCTAAGTGGAAGTGCGTTTAGTTGTAATTAATGTGGCCTGGTTTTAGTTGTGTGTTTTACATTTTCTTAGAATTAAGATGAGATCATATTTTTGCTATTGAAACCTGTAAGTTAGAAGAAAGGGGAGACGTATCCATTGCAAGATGATGAATTACCTATTTCTCTTAGTTTGTGATTTTAAATTCAATGCTATCTTCAGCAGTTAGAGTCTCCATTTGCCGCACTTAGGTTCTGTTACGCATGCTCCTGGTTAAAACAGCTGCTACCGCCTAGAGGAAAAGAAGCTTCCTGAGAACTTCATAGGCTTCGCGGAGTGACCTCACTGTCTATGTGACGGGATTACAAGCCAATAAAACATCTACAAGTATTTCCGTTAGCTCGGCAAATACATCTTCTTTGTCGTGGCAACTAAAGCTCAGCTTTATTAAGTCGAGTTACTAAGTCATGAAGATGGATCTAACCGCGACATCCATGTTCAGGTTGTGTGGCGAACATACGGAACGCATGGAGCACCTTCCATGCGCATGCGATGCTCTGGTTGGTAAGCGAATGAGTCTCCTAGGGGTTGGATATCCAAAACCAGAAGACTATAGGCTCATATCTCCTAGTCTCGTTGTAAATCTCATGAAAAGAGTTTTCAACGAGGTTGGGGAGGAGTAGGTTATCTAGGGGACTGCAATAGATCCCAATGGGTTGAAGTGACCGAGACCGGGAACCGAAACGAGGTGATCCGGCTGAGAACCAAAGTTGTCGACGTAGCTCACAGAATAAGTAAGCTGAAGTGGCAATGGGACGGCCATTTAAGTCGTAGAACCGATGACCGTTGGGGTAAACGTGTTCTTGAGTGGAGACCGCGAACTGGTAAACGTAAGGTAGGACGCCCTCAGGCTAGGTGGAGCGACGACCATCGCAGGGTGGCTGGTAGCAGCTGGATGACAGTTGCCGAAAATCGAACCAAATGGCGTGCAAATGTCCAGCAGTGGACTGCTATAGACTGATGATGGGTCGAAGTGTCAGAGGTATTTCTCGGTCCCTCCACAAGATATGATACTAATTCATAATCATAAAGTTAATCATGATTTTGCAATCGCTTCATTTATTTTTAACCGACTTCCCAAAAAGGAGGAGGTTCTATGTTTAACTTCAAGTTGTTTTTTTTTTTTTTTTTTGTGTGCGTTCACCGATAACTCCGTCAATTGTGGACCGAATTTGAAAATTCTTTTTTTGTTTGAAAAAGTATGTTCCGAAATTGGTCCCATTTTAATTTGGTGAAGATCTGATGAAGAACTTCGGAGATATACAACAGAACTCTTCAATAAATAACGGCAAATCTCTCGAGATTGCTGCAATCGCATGTCTGTTTGTTGTTTATAACATTTCATAACATAACATCACGCCAGTTCGCTCTTAAGGGGAAAGCAGATCTCTCATTTCACCGGTTATGTTCAAGTTTCATGAAATCTATTCTGGCGAAATAGTTCCCTTACTAACTTGCCTATTAGGTACGTACAACTAAAAAGTGAAAAATAAAAAAAACTTTTTGCAAAAAAATACTACCGACTTCCAAAAACAAAACTACAAAGTGAAAAATAACTTAATTTTTTGAAGTCGGTGTACATAACGCAAAAAAATGGTACATACGAAAGACACCGACTTCAAAAAATTAAGTTATTTTTCACTTTGTAGTTTTGTTTTTGGAAGTCGGTAGTATTTTTTTGCAAACAGTTTTTTATTTTATTTATGACCAGTTTGCTCTTGACTCTTGACAAAGTCTATGACCAGTGTGTGTTGCCAGTGATTACTTACAGGACAGAGACGTGGTCGCTTACAATGGGCCCTCAACAGAAAGCTTAAAGTCACCCAAAGGGCAATGGAGAGGCCTATGCTCGGAGTTTCTTTGCGTGATCGAATCAGAAATGAAGACATCCGCAAGATAACGAAGGTTACCGATATAGCCCGAAGAACTTCCAAACTTAAGTGGCAGTGGGCAGGCCACATTGCTCGCAGAACAGATGGCCGTTGGGGCCGAAAAGATCTAGAATGGCGACGGCGCACGGTGGGCTGAAATCAAGCTTTAATGGACTTAGGGATTCACGAAAATTGATGAGCATTTTAAAAAAAAATAAAGACGGCTTGGTGATCTACCACTAAATATAAGAAATTTTTCTTCTGCGATTTTTGTATATACCTAATATTTTAAAAGTTATAACGATTTGAATTTATTTTTGTATGGAGAAATTTGTTTTTATATGAATAACTTTTAATTCTCAAGAGTTCTCAAATAACCGCTTTCGGTATTCGATTGTGCTATTTTTTAGGCAAATTATCCGATATATCACTTGCTTCGATTTTCTTCGATTTTGGAGAAAATTGTTTTTCATTCCCTTTTCCACACCACCCTTGAGATTTTATCAGTGGTGTCCCCAGGAGGCCTAATCCACTCATACGCATACTCACAAACACACGCACTCACAAAATTATCACTTAGACAATTTCATCAGATTCAGATTCGTTCTCTAAATGTTCCACATTAACAAATAAAAAAAAAAAAATACAAAATTACATATAACAAAAAATATTTGTATTAGTACATAAAATTCAAAAATACTCATTTGAATCCTTAAGTCCCCACTTGACGATTCCAGCCCACCGTGCGGCGTACCGGAAGACGTAGCGTTGGAAGGCCTCCCTCTAGGTGGAGCGATGATAAAGTCAAGGCTGCGCGCGTCCGGTGGATGCAAAACACACGGGACCGATCAGTGTAGCGACGCTTGGGGGAGGCCTATGTCCAGCAGTGGAAGTCTTTCGGCTGAAATTATGATGATGAATGATTGCTCTTGACTCTAGTCTAGGTCAGAGGTGACAGAGACAAAGTCGACGATGGAGTGAGCTTACCCAGAAGAAGCCTGTTCACTCTAACTTTGAAGAGAATCAGAATACTTTTAAGCGAGAATCCAATTCTAGATACAAAAGAGAGAATTTAATAAGTGCTTTAAATACTTGGCTAGCTGTACTCAACTTGCGACCCGCAGGCTTTAGCTAGCGACCCCCTGAGCTTAGTTGAGTTCCGCAACATAAAGTATTTAATACGAGTTTACCCTAACTTATATACCTAGTTAAGCGGGGCAGCCTTTATCTCACAGTGGGACAGTGCTTGCTAACATTTAGTAAATAGCTTTAATGTTTTCTAAACCTATTAAACGGATATAGCAGAAAATAAAACTACATAACTTGTTTTTTTTTTACGAAAATGCAATAAAAAAATGTTAGCACCAAGAGGTACCAAAGACGGCGTCTTTGGTACCTCTTGTTTTTTAACCCCCGACGGAAAAAGAGGAGTGTTATAAGTTTGAGGTGTGTTGCTGTGTATCTGTGAATCTGTGTATCTGTGTATCTATGTGTCTGTCTGTGGCATCATAGCGCCTCAACGGATGAACCGATTTTGATTTAGTTTTTTTTTGTTGGAAATGTGATTGTGTCGAGAGTGTTCTTAGCTATGTTTAAAAAAAAACGGTTCAGCCGTTCAAAAGTTATGGGCGTTTTACTGTTTGAATCAGGATGTTTTCGCAAGATAAATGTGTCAGGGGTTTTTTAAATTTTTCTTGTAAAATTTTTCGACACTGATTGCCGAAACGAAAGTTATGTTTAACCCCCGACGGAAAAAGAGGGGTGTTATAAGTTTGAGGTGTGTTGCTGTGTATCTGTGTATCTGTGTGTCTGTGTATCTGTGTATCTGTGTGCCTGTCTGTGGCATCATAGCGCCTCAACGAATGAACCGATATTGATTTTGTTTTTTTTTTGTTGGAAAGGTGATTGTATCGAGAGTGTTCTTAACTATGTTTGAAAAAAAACGGTTCTGCCGTTCAAAAGTTATGGGCGTTTTACTGATTGAATCGGGGTGTTTTCGCAAGATAAATGTGTCGAGGGTTTTTTAAATTTTGAAATTTTACTTGTTCACTTTTAAGTGTTTTGCATTTGAAGTCGGTTTATTTTTTTACCGACTTCTAAAGAAATTATCAATTCGACACGTATGATTGTTCGCATTGCGCAATATTCACATACGAGTATGTTATTCTATGTAAGCTTCTAAATACGTGTGCCTTATTTCATAAGTGTGTATGTATGTATGTTCGTTGTAATTGGATTGTGATCATTCTGGATTAGGTATCTCTCAACTCAGGGAAAAGTACAAGTTTTATCAAAATCGGCTTAGCAGTTTTCAAGATATGGAACATTCAAACGACCTCCTTAACAATAAAGAGCAAGACTTTGTAAATTGGGTTTTTATGGGTATTTTGTCAATCCTTTAGGTACCTTACTATAGAACTTGCTTACTTTTGGTGGTGATGATTGGAAACACAGACGTTTCCAAACGCATTCGACCCGAATCTCTTTAAAGTTAGAGTGAACAGGTTTCTTCTGGGTAAGCTTGCTCCATTGTCGACTCTGTCTCTGTCACAATCACCTAGACTAGAGTCAAGAGCAAAACCATCTAAAATAAAAAATAAAAAAAACAAAATCTAGAAAAGTGAAAAATACGGTTACGTATAACCCTAGAGCGATACTAAAACGAAAGTGCTCAAACTTTACTTCAATTCAAATTATACAGTACTCTCTACAATTCGAATCCCAGTACAATTTGAGTGCACAGCTACACAAGTACACTACACAATTAGAACAAATTACAAGTTTGAACACGATAAGTAAATGAAGAGAACATGACTGAATCTGCATAGCGCGAGCGAACCAGAGAGTCTTGCTAGTCAAATTTATACTGAAATTGAAATCCAACCGTGTCCTCTCGGTGCAATTAAACTTTCCCAAAGCTATTTGAACTATTATATCAAAGTTATTTGCATCGGTTTAGTTCGCAAAAGTGGAAATTGTGATATGTTGTGTAATACACTTTGTAATACTTTACAGATTAGTGTTGGGTTTAAAATAGAGATGAAACGGATAACTGTTTGGCCGGATATTCGGCCAACCTTGTAGCCGGATAGCCGTATATCCGGCGGAACAATGTGCTTTGGTGCATCGCAAGAAGCGAGCTTGTGCAGGTAGCGTAAGTTAGCAATTGTTTCATTGACTTGTTCAGTTGATTGCAAAAACGATCGTTAGAAGTTATTAAATACGTGGTTTTGTTATTTTAAGTATGTTAATAATTCTAAAAAGATTTAACGAGGAAAAATAACATCGGTAAAGAAAAAAACGCCTTTATGGTAATATTTTGATATAAATAGTGATGATCAAAAGTTTGCTGATTGTATTTGATAAGTGATATAAATAAAGTAAATTTTAAATCCGGTATCCGGCTAGATAGGCGCTTGTTGTCCGGTATCCGTCCGGATAGTAATAAACCGCTGGATAGGCCGGATACCGGATAGTTACCGGATATCCGCTTCCTCTCCATTTTAAACAGTGTAACTGTGAACATACCTATTAGTAGCTTCTTCTGTATTTTAGACTAGCTTTTGCCAGCGGCTTCGCACGCGTGATAAGAGATCATACTACTGTGATGAAAAATATAATTTGTATCAATTTTGTTAATGGTCTACACGTGTGCGAAGTTTGATCCAACTCCGGTAAGCCGTTACGGCTTTATTGACGGCAGTGAAATGTCACTGGTTCAGGTACTGTCACGAAGCGAACAAATGTCACTTCGCTGGACTAGATACGTGTCACGCACGAGTGGATCATTAACAAGCATTTATAATGTTAGTAGGATTTTCCTCAATATTAAAGTATTTTTAACCGACTTCCCAAAAAGGAGGAGGTTCTATGTTCGACTTCAAGTTTGTTGTTTTTTTTTTTTTTGTGTATGTTCACCGATTACTCCGTCAATTGTGGACCGATTTTGAAAATTCTTTTTTTGTTTGAAAAAGTATGTTCCGAAATTGGTCCCATTTTAATTTAGTGAAGATCTGATGAAGAACTTCGGAGATATATAACAGAACTCTTCAATAAATAACGGCAAATCTCTCGGGATTGCTGCAATCGCATTTCTGTTTATTGTTTATACCATTTCATAACATAACATCACGCCAGTACGCTCTTAAGGGGTACGCAGATCTCTCATTTCATCGGATATGTTCAAGTTTCATGAAATCTATTTTGGCGTTGAAGTTACCTTCCTAACTTGTCTATTAAGGTACGTACAACTAAAAAGTGAAAAATAAAAAACTGTTTTGCAAAAAAGTACTACCGACTTCCAAATACTAAACTACAAAGTGAAAAATAACTTATTTTTTTTAAGTCGGTGTCCATAACGCAAAAAAATGGTACCTACGAAAGACACCGACTTAAAAAAAATAAGTTATTTTTCACTTTGTAGTTTAGTATTTGGAAGTCGCTAGTATTTTTTTGCAAAAAGTTTTTTATTAGTAGTTACAATAATGTTGAAAATGTAGAGCATTACCTCCGAAACAATGGTTAGTTGGAGGAATTAGCAGACTTTTTACCAAAAAGTAGGGTAGTATTTAAAGCAAATAAAAACAATACTTTATGTTTCCCAAATAAGCCGAATTCTAAACAAAAATACTGATTGCACAGCAAAATAGTTTCCGCAAAATATTATTATTTTATCAAAAATTGCGGGGCTCCTATTTCTATCTGCAGGGTTTTAAGTAACCTAACATGAAGGAGATGACCTATCCGTATCGGGATGCCATAGCTCCTAAGCTCGCTTCGCTCGCTCTTGGACGTACTTTGTTATATGTATGAGTATAACGTTTGTACGCTCTAGTTAATTTGCCGTACCCAAAGGGTAAAAACTGGACCCTATTACTAAGACTACGCGGTCCGTCTGTCTGTATTTCTGTCCGTCTGTCACCAGGCTGTATCTCATGGTCATGGTAATAGCTAGACAGTTGAAATTTTCACAGGCGTGATGTATTTCTGATGCCGCTATAACAAGAAATACTAAAGACAGAATAAAATAAATATTTAAGTGGGGCTCCCATACACGAACGTGATTTTTTTTGCAGTTTTTTGTGATACTGATACGGAACACTTCATGCGCGAGTCCGACTCGCACTTGGCCGGTTTTTCATATTAGACCTAGAACTACAATAGACGAGATACTTTTTTTGTACATTAATAAATAAACACACCTTCAATATTGCCCAACTCTTCATCAACAAAAGCCGTTACACAGAGAACAAAAACGCAATTTATTGTCAGCGGTAGTGTTACATTGTATTATTCCATTACGGTGCGCCCTCCAATTTAATCGCATTATAATCTCGGCTGTCGTTACGAGCCGGCAATGAACAATGCGCCTCGATAATTACTTGCCGGCTACTATTTATTGTAGCCCGCCATGTAAGAGGCGAGGGTAGTAGTTCAAGTTGGAACAAAATGGGTTGTATTGTTTGAGGAATTGAGTGATTTAGGTAAGTACGGGTGGAATAGTGTACAGACTTGACAATGAAGATCTTGAATAAATTTATGATGTCTATTTTGTAGACAACTGGTAATGGTTTCAAACATCCGTGTGACAATTTAGAGTAGAATTTTGTAAGGTCACATTTTGGGGTAACTTTTAATGCCTTTGCTCACAGGTGGTTAAAGTACCCATGATTGATGAGATGACATGATGAGAACAACCTTTATTTTGAGATCAACTCCGTACTTATTTACAATGGCATAATTGCATGCAGAGTCAACACAATTTTGTTCACCTTCGGGTACCAGGTCGAAAGAGGACTCGGTTGGTGTCCCGGCAAGTTACATGGAAGCTATTCGTGAAAAGTTGTCGTCTCGTAATTTTAGGCTTCATTTCAAAAGAATACTCGAACTCCTCACTTTTATGATCGAGCCAAATTCTCAATGAAAAGTGTAATATTTTAAGCATAAAACATTCCTTGGGATTTTAGTGTTTTGGATTTTATAGTAAATATAAGAAAATACGTTTGTAATTCACAGAAACTATAATAAGCGAATATTGAACGATAAAATGTTCATACCATCGGATAAGCATAGCATCAGATACGCGAGATTTGCTCGATAAGAAGGCACTGGAGATTGTGTCTTTATTAGATAGTAGCTTCATCCGCGTGAAAGTCGAATATTATCCAGAGGGAACATATTTCCGGAATAGAAATTATCCTTTGTGCTATTCCTGGCTATAATCTATCTCTGTGCCAAATTTCATTCAGATCCATTCAGCCGTTCTGGCGTAATTGAGTAACAAACATACACCCATCCAAACTTTCGCATTTATAATATTATAGTAAGACTAGTGGCCCGCCCCGGCTTTGTCTGGATCATAATCATTTATAACATATAAACCATCTGGAATTCTGTACCTTTCAAATGGTGTAAGATTTTTATAGGTTTAGTGGTTCCAGAGATTACCCTATTCGTGGGAACAAACTCACAAAATTCGAGGTCGCTTTATAATATTAGTTAAAAGAAAAGTAAGAAAAAGTTTTTAATTGTCACACAACGACATACAATATAAATACATGCTTATGCTAAACCCTTAACAGTAGTATTAGTAGTACTTAAATTAAGTTAGTAAAGACGAGAAATAAATCAAACAATAATAACATATACTACCTACATTTTCTTTATAACAGAAAATAAATAGGGTGAAAAAGATACCAGGCAGATGCATGTCGTGATTGTGGCAAGAAGTCTTCCACTCAGCATAATGCTGTGCCGTGGGGGAACCACAGTACGGCGCTGATTGTCAGTGGTCGCCTAGGACGTGACGTACGGAAACCAAATCTGTTCTGTATGTACAAATAGATCATAAAATAAATACAGTGAGATAAAAATAAACCACCCAAAGTTATGGTGTGTCTAAAACCAAAAGCGCGAGTTGCGCGTTCATACAAGAGTGTCCGTCGAGTTGCTTGCACGTTCTTCTCCATAGAGACCTTGTTTTTTTTTGTTTATGTGGGTAAACCTTCAAAAGGCGCTTGGACTTTTGGGGAAAGACCAGGGACTGTGGGGTTTTGACCTAACTAAAACCACCCCGGTGATCACCATCAGCACTTGAAAGAGGCACCGTTACCTCTTAAAAGACCACTCCGGAACCCCCTATGTGCAAAGCCTGTTAGGGCACGTCCCTGGGGAGACTGAGAAGCGTCTCCACAGAGCATCGCTGTGCACGGCAGCACGTGATCACTGTGTCACCGTCTTACCTGGAGTTACTTGGTGGGCGGATAGATTCCCCAGTCTGTGCGCTCGCGACCGCAGAGTCAGAGAAGACAGTCTTCATAGCAGCGCTATAGATCGTCAAGGCAAGAATATCGTCACGAACTATGTCTGAGAGCCTCAAAGACCGCCCTTATGCACAAAAGCATCCTCTGCATGGCTCCGAAAATATTCAATACAAAACTACAAAGTGAAAAATAACTTAATTTTTTGAAGTCGGTGCTTTCGTAGGTACCATTTTTTTGCGTTATGGACACCGACTTCAAAAAATTAAGTTATTTTTCACTTTGTAGTTTTGTATTTGGAAGTCGGTAGTATTTTTTTGCAAAAAGTTTTTTAATTTTTCACTTTTTAGTTGTACGTACCTAATAGGCAAGTTAGTAAGGGAACTATTTCGCCAGAATAGATTTCATGAAACTTGAACACAACCGGTGAAATGAGAGGTCTGCTTACCCCTTAAGAGCGAACTGGCGTGATGTTATGTTATGAAATGTTATAAACAACAAACAGACATGCGATTGCAGCAATCCCGAGAGATTTGCCGTTATTTATTGAAGAGTTCTGTTGTACATCTCCGAAGTTCTTCATCAGATCTTCACCAAATTAAAATGGGACTAATTTCGGAACATACTTTTCCAAACAAAAAAAGAATTTTCAAAATCGGTCCACAATTGACGGAGTAATCGGTGAAAATAAACAAAAAAAAAACAAACTTGAAGTCGAACATAGAACCTTCTCCTTTTTGGGAAGTCGGTTAAAAATACCAAATAACATTAAAGATTTAAACTTGACACAATTTAAACGGAGACTAAATATGTTTTTAATTGACAAATGCTACTATACCATTGACGAATTCCTGCTTGACAAAATGTAATATACTAAATGATAATTATTTATCTATGCTTTTCAATTAAAAAACTTGACTTATTAATGTATTCTGTATATTTATTATAATAATTAATTATATACTAAATGTTTATTATAAGGATTGATTGTATTGTTAATATTGAAAATGTGTTAATTTGTATGAAATATCGATTTTAAATTCTTATATTGTTAAATTGTGTATTGTTCATGTAATGTGTGTCTTTGTGCCCTAATGGGTAGTTTTTTGAGTCACCATAATCTAATTATAAGACCTACTGTATCACCAAAAAACTCACTAATAAATACTTTGACTTTGACTGAGTCCCGGCTGCTCTACATAGAGAACAACTGACGCTTCATCTATTGCTTGACAATTTTAAAAGTACCTATTAAATGGTTTAAATAAAATAAACTTTTTGAATTTGAGTTTCAAAATACGCGAACGAGTAGATACAACTCAATTTAAACTACTGTTCACCACTCACATGTAGCAACTATTACAAGTAATGTTCTAAACTAAAAGGCTCCTCCCACGGCTCATAATTATGTTTCGGATTATGATGGATACGCTTTTGATGTATTCGAACGACGTGCGAAATTACACGAGCCTTGTTACCATGTAATATATCATCATATACGGAAAATGGTTTCTCCGCTGTATGTATGGGGGCTGTCAAATGCATCTCAACGGTTTTAAAGGGTAATTCCATTGTGGGAAAAGGTATCTGATCTGAGTTGGGGAGGAATATTTTTCACATTTGGGATGTAGCTAACATTGTTTCCGTGTAGCTGAAAATAATCACAGCTGATATTTGCTACCAGACGTACGGCGATGCGTCATCGATACATGGTGGATATCCCACGCACAAAACGTTTTGGGGACACTTTTATTATGCGTACAGCTAAGGAGTGCAATTCCCTGCAGGATTCTGTGTTTCCCGATAGCTATCATCTAGGGGTTTTTAAGTCAAGAGTGAATAGGTTTTTTCTAGGCAAGCGTGCTTCGCCGTCGACCACATCATCACTTACCATCAGGTGAGATAGTGGTCAAGCGCGAGCCTATAGATTATAATTTAAAAAAAAAAACACTAAACAAACAAAAAAAAACAACTGGCGCTCAGTTTCTGAAACGAGAATTAGTACTTGTCAAACGCATGCTAGCTGATGTGATTGGTTGAATGAATTTTCATCAGCCAATCGCAAAGTTTGAGTTGAATTTTATTTGCGGCGTATTTATAGTTTCTTTCGGTTGTAAGGATCTAGAAATAAACTATAAAAAAACTACCTCGACTTAAGGGCCGATTATCCCTAGGATGTAATATTGTAATGCATTATTAAGACGCTACCTCGAGCAAAACGCGGCGCTAGCCGTTTTTCGTGCAGTTTTTAGGAGCTATCTACTCCTTATTTAAATAGAGATATCAACTAATAAAAATACATTAATTTTCTACATAATATTATGATTGAAGTGATTCAAAAGATTGGAAGATTGGATTTGGATCTGAAACATTACTTTGCTCTGTGCTTATTCCGCATGTTGTAAGATTTTTCTGACTCAGTAGTAAACGCCCGCGACGCAACGTAACATTCTGTATTTTACATCCTTTGTGCCGATGATCCAAATCAAACATATCAGTGTTTCGGATCATTTCAGTAAACGAGATGCAAATGTTCCAATCACAAAAATGATATACTTTGCCCATCTCTACTTGACGATTCTTTAAAAAAAAACAACTCGAATCTAACAAAGGTGTTCTCCCACAGGTACAAACAACGCGGCTGCCACTGCCGACGTTCGCGCCGCGCGCCGTAGTGATGTACAGCGCCTCGGTCGGTGGCGAGGGTTCAGTGGCGCTACAGTTGCGCGAGGCAGGCCCCGGCGACTCGGCGCGATTCCACGACAACCGTCTCGCGATAGCGTGCCATGAACCTGAGCTACTGGCAGATTTTTTAAATGCTAATGATATCGGTAAGTTAAGTTAGTCCTAGTGCAAATAAGTTAAGTTAGTCCTAGTGCAAATAAGTTAAGTTAGTCCTAGTGCAAATAAGCTTCTCACCTCCTCGCGATAGCGTGCCCTGAACCTGAGGTGCTGGTAGATTTTCACCGATATCTCCGTCAATTGTGGACCGATTTTGAAAATTCTTTTTTAATTGAAAGAGTATGTTCCGAAATTGGTCCCATTTTAATTTGGTGAAGATCTGATGAAGAACTTCGTAGATATACAACAGAACTCTTCAATAAGTAAAGGCAATCTCTCGGGATTACTGCAATCGCATCTCTGTTTATTGTTTATACCATTTCATAATATAACATCACGCCAGTACGCTCTAAAGGGGTACGCATCTCTCTTATTTCACCGGTTATGTTCAATTTTCATGATATTTAGGTAATCTATTCTGGCGTTATAGTTACCTTACAAAACAACTTGCCTATTAGGTAGGTACAACTAAAAAGTAATAAATAAAAAAAAACTTTTTCAATATAATACTACCGACTTCCAAATAAAAAAACTACAAAGTGAAAAATAATTTTACTTTTAGAAGTCGGTGTCCATAACACAAAAAAATAGTACCTACGAAAGACACCGACTTCCAAAAATAAAGTTATTTGTCACTTTGTAGTTTTTTTACTAACCGACTTTCCAAAAAGATGGAAGTTCTTTGTTCGACTTTATGTTGGTTTTTTTCCTTTTTTTTTTTGTTTTTATTTTAAATTTTATTGGTAACTAGAAATTATTATAATGAGTATAACTTGAGTTGCCAGTTGCGCAAATCTTAGGCGTTATTTTGAAATCATACTAGAATCGTACTTCGTTCAACAAAAACCTGCTTACTATAAAAACAACATTAAATCGGTCCTAAATAACACATCGTACTATGTACCTATGGGATAACCCACCCTTTAACTGTTAAACTCATTTACCTATACTGTGATTTTTAATTTCGTAGACTTAACTGACAGCTGCCAATGGCGTTATTTTTTGAAAATGTTGCAAGCGTGGAGCATAGTGTTGTAGTTAAGGCTCAATCATAAGTGATTCATCGAATCGATGTGACATGACTCCTCAATTTTATTTTACTAACTGGTGTTAATAAATGTTTTATAAATATATTTAAATATAACAGAATTGATACGCATAGTACTTAAACTGTTATTTTCTTAAATATAAAATCAACAATAAAATAAATGCGATGGATAAAATGAAGTCTGACATAATAATAACAAATGATTTTTTTTTGCCGAGAAATAGTTCCATTTTCGATCGACTTCGATTTTTGATCAACTTTCGATCACACAGGATAGTCAGGGTACGACACTATTTTTATGTAACGATAAAGTGACAACCCCCCAAATGTCAGTTTAGAATACGAAATTAAAAATCACAGTATTAGTGTTTATTCAGCCTAAGGACATAGATCAAGCAATCAGATTAGATAGCCAGCTTTCTTCTAATAATATATTGTCGAGACCATTTGCATAACAAACAACAAATAAAAATATATTAAAAAATATATCTACCTATCAGTTATTGCAGACTAGTAATGCTTACTAAGGTATTACACGGTTAATTAGCTAGGCATCCATTACACGATGTTAGATTTAAAGAATACTAGCGGATGCTTCGCGGTTTCACTCGCGTATTTCCCGTTCCCGTGAGAATACAGGGATAAAAAGTAGCCTATGTCACGCGGAGATAGTGTAGCTTCCCAACGGTGAAAGAGTTTTTGAAATCGATCCAGTAGCTTTTAAGTTTATTCGTTACATACAAAAATACAAATCTTTCCTCTTTATAATATTAAATATAGATATAGATAAGCAGTTTAAATCAAATTGCTTTCATTATTCGAAATACTTTGTACGCTTTTGGCATGTTAATAATTCCAATTTTAACCTTAAGTATGTGGCTTGTATAGTCGAAAAGTAAGTACATACATTCGTTAAAAACCATCCTATTCAGTGCCTACTTAAACCGATTCATCAAAAACATGTAAAATGTTGAACCTCTCCCATGCACACAGCTGCAACTGAGCACCCAGATGTGTAAAATACATTATCCTGCATTTGGTTTCGCATAAAAATTTGAATTACTTACAGTCAACAAAATTGGCATTCAGACTTCGCTACAACCTTCCAGATATTTTATTTTACGCGAAGAATCATGAGCGGTATTCCACGACTCGGAACCCGGAATGCTTCGTCGGTTATTTTGCATTTCAAATATCGAATTTTGCATTCGAAACTGGCTGGAAGCAACGCGGCGCGCTTGGACATCGCTCCGTCATTTGTTATCGACTCATTTAAATCTTGCAAGTGTACAGCACTAGTTTATGTAAACGTTACAGAGTGCATGCCATACAGACAGGAAATAAAGAAAATTGAGTTTCATGCCTCTCGTGCATAGATTGCTTTGCACGTCCATAATGTGTCTTCTTCTAGTATAAGTTGATTGCTATGAAAATTGGTCCCCTACTTTTTACAACGTTAGTAGCTTGCATTCTTGTGTGAACCAACAAATTTTAGTTCAAAACTTTTAAAACAGTAAAGCAATTATTAACATCGGTGCGTATCTAAGTTATTCATTTGTAAATAAATGCAATAACCATAGCAATAACTCAAGTTTTTCAAACTAAAACAGTGTTTAAAAAGATAATATAAAATCTCGATTGGGAAACATAATTTAGTGCTAGCAGTAATTTAGTAGATACACAGTTGAATAAAATAAGTCTTGTTGGAACATAAAACTGATACTGTTCATTTACAAAACCAATATTCACGGCGTAGTTCGAATATTAGCAAAGCTAGGAGAAATAATTTATTTGTCACGATATTATAGTGTAAATCTACACTCTGGTATAGATATGCTTTCAATTAGTATTTCGAAATGTAAAGATTTGGAAATGGAACGCAAGTTTTTAATATTTAGTTTGAAATGACATTACTTTGTTTTAAGAATGTTGAGTGGCTCAGTTTTGTTTTTTTTTTTTTTGAGGTAATAAGATATTCGTCATACTTGTTTCAATTTCGAATGATGACTACAAATGTAGGGTAGTAAGAAGTCTAAAAATCTGACAAGCAGTTACGGGGTTGTGTAGGGCTGCTAGGCGATCGCTAAATGTGAAAAACTGGAAGCTGCCCCAACTTAGTTGGAAAAACGCCAGGCAGATTTATTAATTGTCTTTATATTCTACAAAATCCTTCAAGAATGTATGAGTTACCCCCGGCTTCTCAACACTCGATTACCGGGCTGTTAACGTAATTGCTGAATTATCGCCGGTTATCTGTTGTGATTTTCTGAAAATTCATTCAACCAATCACAGCAGATAACGCTTGCTTGACAATTTGCCACATTAATTTTCCGATAATTCAGTGTTGAGAAACCCGACCTTAGTGTTACACTTGTCTTTAAAAAAAATAAAAATCCACATAGATTAGGTCCAACAAAATATTTACTATTTGCACATCAAATACAAATATTGTACTAAGCAAATAATAACTAAAAAATACATTAGAACATAAATTAAGCATACTTCAACACATCTCTAAATATTTATTCAATGCCGTTTTATTCTCTTTATTTTTTTAAAAGATCAAAGCCAACATAATTTGCTAGCTTTCAAATTCTAAATTCAAATTATCTAGTTCGTCGCCAGCCCCATTAGCCCCTAGGGACGCCGCCATTGCAGGACATCAACTTGTCAAAATTCACTTGAGAAGTGTCTCGATTTTGCTTAAAAATGCAAACTCATGCAAACGAAGCCTGAAGGCATCTAATTGAATTAGATCTTCTTAGCGAACGATGGAAATTTCTCTTCTATTATTGAGCCGTCAATTGTTAACATCTTGCCGTTGTGCATTCCAATTACGTAGTTACTATTTAATTACTATTTAGTTTGGTATTTGAGCTTAGAGGACTAGAGCAGTTTGCAATCAATTTCTTAAACTATTTAAATCAGCTTAGGTTAGCTACTCGTACAATTTAATAAACTTAGGCCCTTGTCTGCTTAACATTTTTAATCGATAAATATAATAAATCTGTAAAAAAGTTGTTTTATACATCGAAAATATTTCCAAAATGAATAGCTAGGGTGTTAAAGGATAACCGACAGAACCCATTTCCAGCATTTTTGGAATTTTGGTCTGTTTGTCCGTTTATTTGTGCACGCGTCACGTACAATGTACGAAACCAATGTAAATAACTTTTTCAACACACTTGCTCATAAAGTGGCTCTAGTTTCACCGCAATTAGGCACATAATGACACCTATTATCAAACTGTGACTTTTTCATTGCTATTATTCACAAGTGAGTTATAGAGTTTTTTTTTTATATATTGGTTGAGTTGCTTTGTTCTTAAAAAAGTTTCGATACAAAAAAGATCGTGCTCAATAGTACAAATGCAACACATTTCATGCAACTTCGTATTTAAATAGATAATTTCAACTTGTACGTGTTTAATAAATAAAACTTTCACTCAAATATAACTTTTGTTTTTGTCTGTAATAAAGAAAACTTGAAATTCCCCATTTTGTACGTGGCTAAAACGCTATCCGCGAAAAGCCAAAAAATAGAAAACTCATTATTTTTAGTCTGTGGCCGATCGCTAGAGTAAAAATGTTCTGTGTTGGGCTTGGCCGATCGCCATTGTTAGATGCGCGCGCATATGAAAACAGATTAATTTTGCCCGCCATTGCGAAAAAAGAATTCACAACTCGTTTTCACTGTTGGAAATGATTTTTTAGTATTATTTTCTTCTCAAGTGTGTTGAAAAACGTCGTATGATACACGTGTGTATTGATGATTACCGTCCTCGGCTCTCTTAAGACCCTCACCTGACGGCTCGGGTCTCAATGGCGCCTCAGCGGTAATCACCAACGTTACACACTTGTACCATAATGTACTATTATACAAAAAAAAAGCGTAACTTGAAGTATTACTTAGTTTTTGTTCAAAAGTTAGATGAATTTAAAGTGTTAAGAAGTAAAATACACGCAATTCAGATACTCGGACAATTGAACCTCATATTCGATAGAGGGCGTTGTGCATTTGAAGTAATTTCTTGAATGGCGGTGTTAAGATTCTCCGCGACATAATGTCATTAGAAAAAAAATGTTAGGGTAGCCAGTAAGGTATGTTGGATAGGTAGGAAGGTAAGTAGGGTAGGGTAAGCAGTTAACGGCAGCGGAGCCGCGGGCACAGCTAGCCATACATAAAAACATCGTTTTCTATTCTATTTTATTCTTTAAACTCTGACTGTGACTGTTTGCAAAATAAACTCTGACCATAAATATTAATGTTATTTTAATGATATCTTCATTCTTTCACAAAGATAAACAAATAAATTTAAAATCTTAATAGGGTGAAATATACTTAAACATTTGTACATACACAACTGATGACAGGGTAACATCATTATTTCAAAGCATGTTTGAAACGAAATTCAGTTAATCGAATTTATGAACATCACTAAAATGGACACGTAATACAACAACATATAATAGTTTCAGCGTTGCCAGAATGTTACTTTTGTTACATTTTACGTTACTTTTGACCTTCACATATAACACGACTCAAAATGTAACTCTTACATTACTTTTAGGACTTAAAAATATTGAAATATTTTCCAGCAAACAAAAAATAATCGTAAAACGGAACGCATCTAAGAAAGTTTTCGTTTGTCATGTTGTCGTACCTGATTTTGTGACACACAAATTGACGTATTGCATATTCACTCACTCACTCAAGTGTATTTCTAAATTTTCCATCCCGCTTAATCCAGCGAGCGAGTGACCGTATTAGCACAGAATAAATAATAGTATAGTATTAGTGTCATTTGTCACATAAAATAACTTTTCCATTAACTTTTCTCAGAAAAATGTATTCTATTCTGTATTTTTACATAGCAAGCAAAGCCGATGTCGACTATTCTGCCAATGTCTAAAGTTAGATGAAAGAGCAGGTATATTTTAATAATAATTAAAAAAGAAGGAACTGCAGACACAGGCTAAGTTGCTTGATTGATACAAATAGGACAATGTAACTTTTTGAGATGTCTAATGTAATATTTGACTATATGCCACTGGCAACACCGGTTAGTTCGCTGTCAACTAAAGTTAAATTTAGCTAAAATAGGTGGCAAGTTCCATAACAGCGTGTTTCATCGCCGCGTACCCTTGTACGTAAATATTCGGGAATTCCATTAACCAATCCCTTAGAGAGTATTTAATTAACATATGGTAAACAAGTTCATTATCCCTTTGTGCTTTGAACAAACTTTTCGACATTCTATAACTTCTGCTGTATTTAAAATATAGGTAGGTACTTTAAAACAGGACTGGAAGGATATTTAGAAATTGTTACACATTTAATTACGCAGAGTGGAGGTTATGAGTTCCAGAGATGCCGTGTTGGCTTTTTTTTTTGTAATGTCACCCTTGAGGCGAGGTGATCCTTTTGGAGAATTTTAGATCAAGGGTGAATTTCGAATTAAGAATTCGGAGAAGCGCTGTTGTTTTTCTTTTTCCTTTTTTTGTCTCGTCTATTCCGTTGCTGTTTTTAACCCCCGCCGGAAAAAGAGGCGTGTTATAAGTTTGACGTGTGTTGCTCTGTATCTTTGTATATGTGTGTATGTCTGTGGCATACGGGTGAACCGATTTTGATATAGTTTTTTTTTTTTGTTTAAAAGGTGATTTGATCGAGAGTGTTCTTAGCTATGTTTGAATAAAATCGGTTCTGCCGTTCAAAAGTTGTAGGTGTTTTACTGTTTGAATCGGGGTGTTTTCGCAAGATATCGTGTTATAATTACGTGTTCAATAGATTGCCGATCAAAGCGTATCTACTGTGTACTTGATAAATTATGTAGCATGAAATAAAAATGTGTCGGAGGTTTTCAAATTTAAATTTTACTTGTTGTTTTGATTTTAGTTTTTATAGCCCTTTGCAAAGAATAGTTACAGCACTGATAACAACATTTGTGCCACATGTTAAATTTAGTCTTGTTATATATATTTATTTTTTATTTTTTAACTTTCTGATACCGATTATTTTGTGAATGTGTGAACATTGTAGGCCTTCTAGATGTTAGTTAACATTCGTTAAATTTGTTATATATTATATAAACTTTTTTTTTTAGTTTCTTACGACTTAGTGCCGGGCCTACGTTGTCCCCCCATAGTACTAATGCTGTAACATGGAAATATTGTAAAACCAAACAATTTTTTTTTAAAGTGTAACCATGGAGTTTCTTGCCTTTTCTTCTCCATAGGAAACGACCAACCCAAACCGTGCACCTTTTGTCGACGTTATATAAGTGCCCATGTAGGCCTAGGTAAAATAAAAAAAAAATATTTTGATTCATTATTTCAGGCAAAATATTTGACCAGACAGCAATAAATTATGCAGAACATTTTGACATCTAGGTAGTAAACAAATTACAAAACCAGCCTCAAACGCAATCAACTTATCACTCCTCCGTAAAATAGCCGCCAGAAAAAAAGAAAAACAAGATTATTTTCCTTAAAACACAACCTCAGCAAAGGGGAACAATAAAAAAGCGAACAGCAGTAAGCAATCTGCAATATGAATAAGTGCTAGTTTTTGCATATTTCATCCGCGCCGAGTATCGGAGCAACAAGCACTTACAAAGATGAATTGTCACTTTTACAAATTGTATCCGTGGAGTGCCGAGTCACCGGGTTCGGCGTTAGGTGACGGTGGACTACTCCCTTACATTTTAATAGCTATGATATTCCAGAAACAAATGAGTTTTTTTTTTCTTACTCTAGGTAATTATTTAATGTTTTTATTTAATAAAAAAATATTATTTATTTTCATATACATATGTCAAAAAACCTTATAGGTGAGGTTCTTCAGAAAGGCCAGGTGCGCAGCACCACCGGCGTGTGTGTATGACTAGATGAATGAATGTGAGTGAAGCGAAAGAAGTATGTAAGGATCGTAGCAGGTGACATTCTGTAGTTTCTGCCTACCCCCATGGGAAAAAAGGCGTGAGTTTGTGTACGTATGTGTGTCAAATTTGATGGCCTAAAATCATCATTCCAAATCGACTTTTTATTGGTTTCATTCTACATTCTACTCACAACCATCGTGGCAGAATAATTTAAGCTATACAATATTATTTAAATGTTCACGTGTTACTTTCACCCCGTTTCACCCTTCGGGAAATCATAATAAAGCCATATTTTTTTATTGTCCGACCTTGAATGACTTACGAAGTAGAGCGTAAAATTACATGCGCATGATTTCCATGCATTTACATAAATTTTCCCGCCTCGATATAGTCCACGCGCTGTATTTTGTTCGGGCTGCATTTTTGGTTTTATTTCGTCCCTCTAACTAGGTATTGTTCTCGGTTTCTACTTCCAAATTGGTAACACCAGATGCTTTTTTAATGGCCTCCGTATTTTTAACAATACCCACGAGCCTAACAAGATTGAATAAAAATCGCTACATTTTTTCCCCAAATTGATTTTGTTTTTAAAAGCCGCCCGCTGAAATAGAAACCCATCATAAATATTTTCATTACTCTCAAATTTTCGAGCTACTACAGAATTAGTACTGGCATCCCGATCGACCCACATTTTGCTTCACATAAATTCACGTGGGGCTGTTTCTATTAAATTTTACGACAAACGCGAACCCTCATATAACTTTGTTAATAAATGTTATTATATATTGGAGGCAGATGCTAGTCCTATCTGACATACTAACTATATCTTCCACCATTTAAGTCTGTTTGGAAATTCGTAAATAATGTCTTTAGCAACTATTTGCATGTCATGATTTGTGCCTGTCCAAAGTTATATTAAGGGGATTGTTGTGTGTTAAGTAGCGTGTTATGAGAAACCTAGTGAATTTACATGTATTCTAATAACTTGGGACCCTAAGGAAAGTTAGGGGCCTCATATTCGTATAGTTTGAAACTAGAAAGCTGAAGACATTAAAAGAGACGATAATATGTCACAGGAGAGAATTAAAAAAGGAAAATTTTAAAATTACAGGTAATACTAATGCCATTTAAAACAAGAGGGTGATAAAAAGTAAAAGAGATTGAAGTAAATCTGTAAAGTAATTATCTAAATAGCTGGCACTTACGTCCCTCTCGCGTTAAAGACTTGTAAGAAGTTCAAGCCGTATCAGATGTCATAATTGTCCTCTGCAGAATCTGAGACGAAGACACTATGTAGAAGTAACAGAAGATTTAGTTTTACAACTATTACTTTCGCTTTCAGTCTTTGCTGACACCGTGAAAGTGAAAGAACTTTGGTTGTTTTTTTTTTGAGAGCCGAAGCATCATGAAATCGTTTGCCAAATGTAACTTAAGTTACCTGAAGAATACTGATATATTTAGGTAATTTTACATAGCACAACATAACATCAAGGTCATCATCCCGAAAGATAAGACTGGGATGTACCTATATTAGGACCCATTAACACTCTAGGGGCTCCTGCTCCAAGAGACCAATAAAGAGACCAGCATAATTCGCAAACACAAACCGCCTTCTTTCCGTCCTTGCCACCGAGGCCCGCCGCGACGTCCCCGTCAAGATATGCAAGCCAGCCCGCGCAATGCTGTGCCGTAGTTAAATCCTAGTTAGTTAATAAATCTGAGTATCTTGTCCGTTCCTCTCCACGTAGGCTTTTTCCTAACGGATGGTAGAATCACTTTATTGAGATCCAGCCCTAATTGTTCCCCCAGCGAAGCCCTGAGCCGAGGTTCGACCCCACAGGGGGTAGTAGCCCTCAGCGTGGTCGCTTAGGTTTAGTTTTTGTGCCTAGCTGGAGGCTATATAGCTTAGTCTCCACAGGATCGCCCGGTTAAGCAGACGACAATCACCTTGGTTGACCTGCGAGAAGGGCATACAAAAAAAAAACTTTGTTCTCCGGACAGAGAGACATCTGAGATGCTAAAATGTTTGAGATCCCAAGTAACATTTTGGCAGCAAATGTCTGTCCAAGACGATCTTTTTTGCTAATAGAATATCACTTTGGCTAGAGATTCAGTTCTGTTCACAGAGAAAAATTTCTTACAAAAAAAAGCTGTGAACAAATAAAATTTCTAAATTAAAAAAACCCCGACACATTTTTATTTCATGCTACATAAGTTATCTAGTACATAGTAATTACGCTTCGATCGGCAATCTATTGAACACGTAATTATGACACGATATCTTGCGAAAACATCTCGATTCAAACAGTAATACGCCCATAACTTTTGAACGGCTGAATTGATTATATTCAAACATAGCTAAGAACAGTCTCGACAAAATCACCTTTCAAACACAAGAAACTAAATCAAAATCGGTTCATCCGTTTAGGAGCTATGATGCCACAGACAGACAGATACACAGCAACACACCTCAAACTTATAACACCCCTTTTTTTCCGTCGGGGGTTAAAAAGTAAAACTACTGTCCTTTGCCTTTATGTTGGCAGAGGGCAAAATACTCTTGAGCGAGACATAACAGAAAGGTCATGAAAATCCAACGCTCTACTTTGGAAGCCATTTCAACGCTGAGTTCTACTCGAGACCCACTTGGAAGCATTTCTAAATTAGCTCCCCTTTAATATGTATGAAATTAAATTAAGTAGATCCTATGTCTATTATCTTAAAGTTTGTTTCAGTTTAAGCCTGTTTTTATAGAAATTATATGTCTTGGATTTGCAGTTAGGATAGGTTAAGTGATCAAAAATGTGTTCACATTCATATGCCAATGTTAAAAGCAGGCAAATTGCTTGAAAAGATACCTAGTGTTCTCGGCAATGGACGTTATCAGTTAATGCGCTCTTATAGAGATTTTTAACTACCCAAGTTGGGCCAAGTTAGCTATTTATCCGATCGTGAAACTAAAACAATAAAAAGGCGGGCTTTAACCGAGCCTCCCCGTTACAATCTGATCGGAACCGATGAGTTGTATCGGATATCAGAGCGGTATCGATAGTGCAAATACTCTCGTTGTTTTACTTTTTTCAGAGGAAAATGTTCTCAAACAAAACATCTGTTGGAAGAGATTGTTTTTTTAGGTGCAACCGACGGTTAATTTACCTGTAGTTAAACTTAATGATTATGTCAATATAAGGAATACTGCAATGCTGCCAGCGTTCTGGGCACTTTTCACGTTGACAGCGATGTGGATGAATTTTTTGACACCCAATGACCCCTGCCCTTTTATTCGCGTTCGTAGTTTTATTTTCATTTAAGTGTATATATATATATATATATGTAGTTATTGTTAATTAAGTATTTTATTCTATGTAAACTTGAAATAAAACACGTTGAAATCATTTAAACCCCCGACGGAAAAGAGGGGTGTTATAAGTTTGACGTGTGTTGCTGTGTATCTGTGTGTCTGTCTGTGGCACTATAGAGCCTAAACGGATAAACCGATTGTGATTTAGTTTTTTTTGTTTGAAAGATGATTTTGTCAAGAGTCTTAGCTATGTTTGGCTGTGTTCAGCCGTTCAAAAGTTATGGATGTTTTACTGTTTGAATCGGGGTGTTTTCGCAAGATATCGTGTCATAATTACGTGTTCAATAGATTGCCGATCGAAGCGTATCTACTATGTACTAGATAAATTATGAAGCATGAAATAAAAATGTGGCGGGGGTTTTAAAATTTTGAAATTTTTCTTGTATACGATTTATTTCAGTTATTCGCTCAGTTATTATTACTAAGTCAAAAAAGTGAATTAATTATTCCCTACAGTAATTCCCGACTAGAGAAGTGGCCAAGGGTGACCACTAGGGAATTATATCAGCAGATATCAGCATCTCACAAAGTTAGCGTAGTACCCTCCAGGGATCCGCCATCACTGAAATTGTCGACTATTCCGTTGCTAGCTCCACTATTAGAAAATGTTACTTATTTAAGTATACAATATATTATTTATGACTGAAGTTCATGATTGATCGCGCCATTTAGTTTCGCCGTAGTTTCGATATCGAAACGAGTGACATTTTTGACATGGGTCGCTCTTATGAAATTTTAATATGCTTACGAAGCAATAATGAGATATGTACTCTATTGGCAAAATTCAGTGACGAAACAGAATTTGTATGAAACTCTCTTTATAATTAAAGACGATAAAAAACCATACTGCTTAAGAAGCAAACTACAAAGACGTAAACAAGAAGAAAATCATGCTGTGCAGTCGGAGGATATATATTTGCGAGCTGGTTGACCAACACCAGTTGTTCTATATTTTTTTCAACACACTTGCTCATAAAGTGGATCTAATTTCACCGCAATTAGGCAAATAATGACACCTGTAATTAAACTGTGACTTTTTCATTGCTATTATTCACAAGTGAGTTATAGAGTTTTTTTTTTTAATATATTGGTTGAGGTTGAGTTACTTTGTTCTTAAAAAAGATTCGATACGAAAAAAGATCGTGCTCAATAGTACAAAAAAATTAATGTACCTATTGCTTGCCCATTTCATGCAACTATTTAAATAGATAATTTAACTTGTACGCGTTTAATCAATAAAACTGTCACTCAAATATAACTTTTGTTTTTCTCTGTAATAAAGAAAACTTGAAATTCTCCATTTTGTACATGGCTAAAACACTATCTGCGAATAGCCAAAAAAAACCACATTCTTTTAGTCTTTGGCCGATCGCCATTGATAGATGCGCGCATAGGAAAAACTGAGTCATTTTGCCCGCAATTGCGAAAAAAAATTCACACCTCGTTTTCACCGTTGAAAATGATTTTTTTGTATTATTTTCTTCACAAGTGTGTTGAAAAACGTCGTATGATACACGTGTGTATTGATGATTACCGTCCTCGGCTCTCTTAAGACTCTCACCTAACGTCTCGGGTCTCAATGGCGTCTCAGCGGTAATCACCAACATTACACACTTGATTGGTTACCATAATGTACTATTAAATCACTTCTTAAAAACCTTTATATTGATACCCCACGCGAAGTGAACAAAAAAAAAATCAACAATCACAATATGGCGCCCAAAATCCGCCATTGTTCTATTTTCCAATTTGAATGTAGCCAATAACACTCGCAAGGTTAAAACGAATCGATTGACGTAAGAATCAGCAAAAACGACAAACACGTTTGGTCTATAGAACGCCACATTGGAACAAACATACATACATATACTGATGAAAGTCGAGTAAAAACAGGCGGCTTTTTCTAATGCTTTTTAGGTTCAAATGTCGTACAATTATAACTGCACGATACACATAGTTTTGGAAGCAATACAATGATAAAATAACCACCGAAAGTTGCCATAACGTAAATCAAAAACAACACTACAAATTATGGGCAGTTGTACACTACGACCTTACTTTCCCCACACTACTTAAGGAACAAAAGAACGAGGACGGGATCATAATTTTAAGGAAGCCGCCCCACAGTTTTTTTTTCATAAACCAGACAGGGAAGTGGAAACCCCGGCCTCGCGCAAGGAAATGCGGTGCCATAAAGTTGCAAATGAAGTAATAGCGAGTTGACTTACTACCGAAAACTAAGTCGCAACTGGTCACAATGGCACTTGTCCCCCAATAGACTGCTACCAATTCGCACTTCCTATATTTGCTTAGTGTCATTTAATTTAGCTGAATAAATTTGTAGGAGCACGGCCACCGCACTTCGTAATTAATATTGACCATTCAGACCGAAATATCGCCAACTACTCAGCTTTACTCAACTATTCTACTGCCGTCTCTAGTGTTTCTGACAATGAATTTATAATTATTTAGATTTCTTGGGTCGGCTCCCAATTATGCTTTGTTATAGCCTGCAGTGACCGGTATTTATTATACAAACATTATTTGCTGGCTCCGGAACCGGTTTTCGTTTTGAAACTATTGGGTCAAAATGGCAAGGACAAAATACACGGATCGAATCCTTCTTCGCTTTTAGGTAGTAAATAAACCCGCCCTTTAAGTTGATAACATTCTCTGCCATTTTGTGCGCAAATTAAAAAACTTTGCCGTTCAATTTAAAATTCGAACCGATCTTAATTTTGTATGCGGCCAGCACGCAAAATATCCAAATGTAAAATCATAATTCAAGATTATGTTGCATGAAGAAAAAATATTGTTGAAATTGAAGCCGTGGGGAGCAGCGCGCGTTTATTGCACCCTTCGCGCGTTACTTGGCGTTTTATTATGTCCCACATTTGGTCGCGAATAAACAAGATGATAACTGAAACGTGCCAACAGAATCCACAACCTTTTTTACTGCTGCCATATTACAGAATTTTGGGGAAGTATGATTGATTGAACAATACCTTTTTAGCTTTTTATTATTGGTCTTGATTACTTGTTTATGGAAGATTTGATTTTGTTGACATTTAAATTGTTTCGTTTGTTGTTCAAATAGCTTAGAAACCAACTAAAAACGCACTTAAGTAGAAAATGTATATTCGTAAGACATACTCGTACCTCTTATTATAAGCCGCCATTTTGTAATTGCTTCTCAACTTCTGCCCGTCTTAATTCTTACGTAACTCGAAAATATTAAATTAGGCCTGAATGAAACAGTGCTCTCGTTTATAGAACAATCAAGTATGACATCTAAGAGGTACTTCAGACCTCACGTAATTAGGGAGGCGCCGCACATCAGGGAATAAGGAAATTGCTCAACTGCCATAAATAATTTATAGGGATTCGAAGCTGCACAAGTTTTGAGAGCTCTTCTGTTCGCTCGCAGGCGGTCTTAAAACAATTATTTTGCTATCAGATACTTATGATATTACTCGGGGAACTGTGGCGTTGTAATAATCTTGATGTTAAAATTTAATAGAGTGGTTACTTAGTCCTTGTTTTTGGCCTAGACTTTCGTAGCCAAGTTTGTAGCCATATTGAGCCTTCTACTTAGTTAATGAAGCTACATCAGCAATATAATAATAACAACTAAAATACCTACGACAAAATCAATCTACCTAGCTATTTCCCAACTATGAATATCAAACTACATACAGCTGAATATGAGATTGAGCGGTTAGTCCCCCAATGCACTAGTCCCGCTATGCTCGATTCGAAAAATACCTACAAAAATGCCGCTATGCACGCAATTATTTAATTCTAAGTGAAGAATGGAAGGTACAGTTGGAAAGTGTTTGAATTTAATTAAATTGAGCAATAAGCTGAAAAATTTTTGAAATAAAACGAATAATATCGAAATCTTAGTTCGAACTATTTCTAGGCTGTTTCTCTTTTACGGCAAGACGTTTCGTTTTTCAAAGTTCTATGGAATGGATGGTTGATTTTTAAAATGAATGACAGAAGGCGAGTGTGCATTAGTATGATGAAACGGAACGTTTTTTTTTTTTTGCGTAAGTCACGCCATTTACATACTAGGTTTCAAAATTTACTTTTTAAATGGTTTAACAAAATATTACACTGCAACAGTTTTCTTCATCACTGCCCGCGAATGGGATTTCGTGCATAGCGTCACTTATTAATAGGTATTTGTCGAGTCGAGCATAGCGGGACTAGATCATAGAGGGGCTAACCGAGTTTGAGTAAGATATATATCTACCTGCGTTTGAATTACAAATCAATAATTTCAGCCACTCTTTCTTCACCATTGTTGAATGTTGAGTTATGGATTATTCCTGATGGTGCGTATAACCTCTAGAAGATTACTAGTAATGTAGTAATCACACGCGCTTGAACCTAAATTATTAGAGTAATCTAGGCTATAATTGCTGATGCAGCAGTGCTAATTTGAAGGGAAAAAGTACGCAGATGAGACGAAAGGCAATGGATAAAGCTCAATTTACTAATTATGCCACATACCTTTGAAACAGCGATTCCCATGCAGATGCAGATGGATGTCACGTTCGGGAAGTTCAGCTCACAGACTAGGTACACTATCTTGGCCAGCGGTACACAACACAGTAGATCTAGGTAATACAGATAACACTTTCCATATAGGTTCAATTAAGAGGTTTGGGCGAGATGATGTGTGATGATGGACGTGCGCGCACCCATACCGTGGTTGGGACAAGACTCGACGACCGCCGGCGGCCGGCCGTCGTGGCGGCGGCGTAATGACCGTGGCGCCACCGCGCAGGATATCACCAAACCAACGATATGTGACACTTATTTAATAAATTGGAACTATTAAACCAATGTCTCTCAATCGCCCTATGGTGATGTAATAAAATATGAACTATATAAATTAGGAAGCGTAACCACCTGACTTACGAGTATATTGTTTATCACAGTAGACTGTACTTAGATACTACTCCAAACTCAAAACCTCAACATATAAATTACACAATATCACCAACTTCATGATATAGTTGAGTTACAAACTTAATTTGGTCGTAAGTGAAACCTATTCGTAATGTTTACTTAAGATAATAGTTAACTAGATTAATTGTAGGCTCCCTGGAGTAATGTAATATAAACCTATGCAAACTGTCTGTTGGAATAATTTCAGTCCGTAAATAACGAAGCTTTGGGTACAAATAGTACCTACGTTCAGTCCCTACATATTAAGTAAAACAATTTAGTTTAGTGATTCATCATCTCGATCCCTTGGTTGTCGTGGTGGCCCAGTGGCTAAGACCTCGCCTGTCATGCTTGAAGTCGTAGGTTCGAATCCAGGCAAGTACCAATGTGAATTTTTCAAATTTATATGTACTTTCTAAGTTTATCTTGGACATCACAGGCAACGGTGAAAGAAAATATCGTGAGGAAACCTGGACTTATATAGTTATAATGTAAGTCTGAAATAGCCAAGTCAGAGGCCTGTGGGGATTCCCAGAGGCGGCTTAATTAACTCTGACACCAGTGGCCACACCTCATACGAAAAGAAAGAAAGAAGATCTCAATATACTTCAACGCCCGATGTAGTCGACGCACTGACCTCTATTATACAAGTACGCTGAACTAAATATATTATATGAAATGCCTGAGCGTCTCAGGAACTAAAATTGACACATTTAGAGATTTACTTTTACACATTTAGGTTAATACCGATATTTCTCAAGATTAGGTAATACTAATATAATTTTATTAATAAATATTTTGAAGTCAAACAATTTATATCTGCATCTGAAACAAAGTTGAAAACTGATATAAGTCTTCACCTCGCTGGAATGCGATGTCACTCTTATTTGCACCTTAACACTACAGAGACAGGATCTCAGCGATGAGAGCGAGAAATACGTCCGTTGTAAATTATTATCCATCTCATTCGTACGTAAATATTTGTATGAATGATGTTTCCTTCATGAATCCGATGGGCACCAACCAAGTGAATCCGAACTATTATAAGTATTAACTGACTAGTGCACGCGAGGAGATACTTGCTCAAATATACTAATTTTAAGGATAAGTTGTTAGCGTCTCCCCATATTAAAATCTTACTGATCTGACAGTAATGCGCTATAACTTTACTAGCACGCTATCCACTAGTTTATAGCTAGCAATCTGACTGATATTTTTCAGTTAACCTTTACTCGTACAGCAATTATTCTATTACTTAAAAATAAATCATAATAAAAATAACTGTTTTTTTTTTCCTCTTACGTTTTAAATTATTCTTACGATCGATACATTTCGTTAGTCGCCTTTCATTCATCCTCATGTCTTCATATTGTCATCGATAATATGAAGGACAGCGTACTTGTATGTTAGAGGTCAGTGAGTCGACGCAACAAGACATTGCGTCGAGCGCAAGTGCTCTTCTTTCATCCTTCTGTATTACTCGTGATCTCAGAAGTATAGAAGTCCTCACCTCCTTTCAAACGTCCATTCACTGTTGCTCTGGCTTTCCTAACTGGTATCGCTTTAAGTTTAATGATAAGTCAAGAAATATAATCAGCTGAAGATTATATATAGCCTTTAAAAATTCTCACTGAATTAATAGTGTCTAAGAAATTTATGTGAATATCAAAACCTACCACATTATCTCCATGACTTATACTCGTATTAAACACCGAAACTAGATTCACAGTTACAAAAGATAGATCTTATGAAGAAGATCCTATAATAGAGCCTTCTCCTGTTCATGGTGATGAAAAAAATATATTTATTTATTTAAAACTTCATGTACACAGATACAATGGTGGACTTAAAACCTTAGGCATTCACTAACAGTCAACCAAGGGTGGTGAAGAGATAACATGGCAGGTGCATTATTTAAACTGTGATAAGCAAAAAAGTAAAACAAAGAAATACTAATAATAAGTTGCTTAAAATACACATACATACATATTTTATATAATACATACCTAAATACATATTTTAATAAAATAATTAAAGCATATTGACTGGTGGCCGTCATGATTTCGAGAGGAAGCGCGTTCCAGAGAAGAATAGACTGAATATGAAAGGAAGAGTGAACAAAATCACAGTATGAGAAGGACACAGTAGGAGAAGATTACTGGCGGAACGTAGATTCCTAGCGAACAATAACAGAACCAAAAAGACATCATTGCGATTGACTAACTCAATTCCTAACAGCCACTGACATCAATCTAACAAACAACCACTCGGAAAACAAATAACAAAAACAACTCAATTTGTTTCAGATGGTGAGCATGGCGGACTATCAGCTCTGCTGGGTGCCGCATCCCCAGACATGGCTCTAGCATCCGACGCCTCAGATAGTCTGCCGCTACCAGACCATGACAACGGTAAGATTTGAATTAAGAACAACTTGAATTGCTCTAAAAGTTTGAAAGTACTGTTGCCTGGCAGTGAAAGGCTTCAAAGTATGAATACTTTGATTGACTGCTTAGGTAGTTAGCTAGGTAATTTGATTACAGTTGAAAGTAAAATAATTGAAAATTAATAGGGTCCGTACTATAACGTGTCAACGCCATCATGATTTAGATGTGTAAAAGAGATAGTGCTCTTCGTCCTGTATAGCTACGTCTCTCACACACAGTGAAACCCCAGTTCTATCCCAAAAAAAGAGGCGGAATTATTTAGTAGCACTCATAGTCTCAGCTAAATCAACTTACATAGCATGACAATATACTAAATTTTCTATAAACTTATACAACAAAATAAATACAATATTGAACATTTACCCGATGACTGTCAAAAAGTGTAAAAAATCCCTAATCAGTTGGCTAAAAAGCAAGACTTACTACGACATAGAAATACTCTTGCAAACACTTCAATACGATTGGAAATCACACACACACACAGATCACACACCCACACAACATATTTTTGTATTATTTTAATGTTATTTCAAGGTATTTTTTCATTCTCGTTTGTTAAAAGCCTTGTTCATTTATACTTTGTAATGTATAAAGAGCGGGGCCTCCTAGTACAGGTATTTGATATACTTTAAAGGAGACCACTGCGTAAGAATGATTGTAAATGTAATGTGACAATGAAATAAAAGTTTTTTTTTCTATAGATGCTAAATATTCTCTAAAATACCAATCAATGACTTTGTAGGTTCTTGCTTGGTCGGTTGTAAGGAGAAAGCACATGTACCAACGCTATTATCCCGCGTGCATGGCTGAGACTCCACTGAGATGGACCGTCTTCAAAGAAATTCGATCAGGAGGACTATACTTGTCTTCCTGATCGAGTAGAGTATTGGGTGTTTTGTTTATATGTGAGCACAAATTATCCAATTTCTGCTTATTTCGTCTAATTATACATAACCACTATAATAACATTTAATCAAGCAATTAACCGTCTTGAGCCAATAACATCAATTCCACGTAAGTACAAGTACACGAATTGTATTGTCATATCACAGCGTGTATCAACCCTCTTTGATTCTTAATAAAGTGCAATTAATTTGCATATAACATACGAGTATACAAACATGTTTATACTGTAATACATTAGTGAATGCAAATTATGTCAAAGCGAAGACGTCTGGGAACCGTTATTATATGTGAGGTACGTACTCACGTACGTAATAGGTATGTATACGTTCTGAATAGCGTACTTCGACTCCCTTTGTGTCTGTGCTGCGTATAAAATTAAGGCTAATGAAACGTCTATTTACTCTAATATTTAACTGGTATTTCTTTGATATTTATTTAATGTTAAACAGTCCCTTGTATTTTAAGTCATGTCTTCCAAGTCGACTCTCGATCATCTAATCGACATTTATTTTGTTACATATTGTCATTTATCGAGGGTTTGTTTCTATTGCCATGTTAATTGATTCGAGTACAGCCCCCGTACCATGACGTGTCAAAACTATCATGGTTAAACCATGAAAAAGACTCAAAATAAACTTGCTGTAAGAGCTTATGGTCTAGAGAATAAGGCGCGGATTCAGAATTTCGTTCAGAAGGCAAATGCCTCTATGTGGGTGTCCTGCGTTTCGGGTCGTATTAATAACCTCCTTGATTTTGTTTTCCAGTAAGATTTTTGATGAAATTTAAACTTGAAAATCATTGTAGTCGAAAATTTTAGAACTTCATTGATATATAGCTCAGGTTTTTCTTTCACCATTCTTCAAAAGTATCAGAATGCAGACAACTTATGTTGCGAGAGCGAGCGAAAAATTTTAGGCCCTGCATCGGAGATAAATTTTCTGTTGACCCTTCGTACTACTAGTTTGATCGAGGCCCAGGAGGGGCAATTGCCACCGTTGGCCGCCCCCCCCCCTGTATCCGTGCCTATGCAATATGGGCCTGTATGACCAGTAAATCAAGTTGCAGATGCCAAAAATCAACTAATATTATAAAGGCGTAAGTTTTTGAGTGTGTTTGTTACGTCTTCACGCCAGAACGGCTGAACGGATCAGGATGAAAGTTGGCACCGAGATATATTATAGTCAGAAATAGCACATAGGATACTTTTTATCTCGCGAATATGTTCGACTTTCGACATTAGCTATTATTATTATATACATTATGTAGAAATAGAAAATTGAGTTCTATTTTGAAAGGCAAACTTAAGAGGAGTTTCCGAAATATACGTATTCCTAATGACACGCTTATGCTCGGTGGATTGATGAATGCGGCTTTAAAACATTAAGATGAATAGATCGCCGGGTTCCGCCCGTTCGTTCCCCAGAACTTTAGGAGATTGATGTGTTTCGACGACTGACACCGGAGTTGTAACGGCGTAACTTCAGTTTTATGGATCATGCGACGTGAAATATGTAGCAAGCGTTTGTAACCAACCTGTTACATGAATCTTCTGTGTAACTGTATTAAGATTCATAACAGTGTTCGTGGGAATAAGTTTTTAGTGGCCCGAACTTTCGTTGCGCAATAAATACTAAATATTTATTGCAGCAGGCTGCAATATTTTTAACAGTTCTAGAAAATGTCGCGTTGTGCTACTGGCATTTTCCCATTTACTAAAATAAGTCAGCTATGTAAAAATCACGTTGACACACACAATTGACGTTGCGTTGGAAGGCCTCCCACCAAGTGGACCGATGACCTGGCGAAGGTTGGTGCGAGGCGCACAGGCCCGATCAAATATGGCGACGCTTTTAGGAGGCCTATTTCTAGCAGTGGACATCTTCCGGCTGATATGATGATCAGAAGAATCAACCAATTTCTTGCCTTTTTTGAATGCAGTTGTAATAGAATAGAATATACTTTATTGCACACCATAAAAGTAACACATCTATTTTATAAGAAAAACTTAATTATACGGGTAGAAAGGCGGTCTTATCGCTGTCAGCGATATCTAACTTTGGATGGACCGAAAGAACTTATAATGAGAAAGGGGGTAGTTTGTGGAGTTCTGTACATTCAAACATAAATATAAACGAAACTATATTGTTACAATAAATACTATCCATAAACTTAAATAACCAAATTCTTACATACATATATACTTACATAATATTACATGTTAACAAATTCAAAGAAAGGAGAGACAAAAAAATAATAACTAAAAATATATTTTTCAACACACTTGCTCATAAAGTGGCTCTAATTTCATCGCAATTAGGCACATAATGACACCTGTTATCAAACTGTGACTTTTCATTGCTATTGTTCACAAGTGAGCTATAGAGTTTTTTTTTTAATTTATTGTTTGAGTTGCTTTGTTCTTAAAAAAGTTTAATTACAAAAAAAATCGTGCTCAATAGTACAAATGCAACACATTTCATGCAATTTCGTATTTAAATAGATAATTTCAACACATACAAGTTAAATAAATAAAACTTTCACTCAAATATAACTTTTGTTTTTGTCTGTAATAAAGAAAACTAGAAATTCCTCATTTTGTTCGTCGCTATCCGCGAAGGGCCAAAAAAAAGAAAAGTCTTTCTTATTTTAGTGTACGGCCGATCGCTATTGTTAGATGCGCGCGCATAGGTAAACTGATTAATTTTGCCAACCATTGCGAAAAAAAAAACAACTCGTTTTCACTGTTGGAAATGATCTTTTAGTATCATTTTCTTCACAAGTGTGTTGAAAAACGTCGTATGATACACGTGTGTATTGATGATTACCGTCCTCGGCTCTCTTAAGACCCTCACCTGACGGCTCGGGTCTCAATGGCGCCACAGCGGTAATCACCAACATTACACACTTGTACCATAATGTACTATTGAATAATGATGAAAGAAATTAGATCCAAATATAAAAGCGTTAGGAAGTAAGGAAATGGTTTTTAACTAGGTTCTTAAAATAAGACAGGCTTGTCTAACAGGCAACGGCAACTCATTTATTTATTATTACTTTACTGTGGTGAACAAAATATGTACAGGACAAACATTCCAAGTGTACAATGGGCGGTCTTATCGCACAGGGCAATCTCTTACAGACAACCTTTCTCTCGTTCCACAATCGCACAGCCTGGACCAAAAAATAGCAATATAATAGCAATTATTCAGATTTTTTAAATTATTCCTGTCAGATTAAAGCCTTCCTCTAGAAGAAACACTAATAAAGAAAACATTAAAACAGAATTCTGTATCCATTTTAATGCAATAACAACAAACCTACACGATCCCCACTGAACTTATTTACTCAACCCAACCACTTATTCCCGTCTGTATACTTAGCCAATTTACTTGAGAACTAAACTAATAGATGCAAATGCATCATATTCCTCTGAAACTGTTAACAGCTTACAGTTCAACGTGGAAGTTAAGACAAGATCTTTAGAGTACTGCTTAAAGGACTATTTTATGTACATTTGAATTATAACGTATGTTTTGAAGTAATCTCTGGCGTATTTGAAAGAGGCAACCTCTTGCGAGCGACGTTTGGAACTGTGTGTCAAAGGGAGTTATTTTCTGAGTTGTGCAGTGGATAGAATCTGTAAAATCCTCAGATTTAAAATTCAAGATAAATTCAATAACTTCCATTGGTAATATTCGTTTTTTAGAGTCCTACCTGAAAAATTCTGTTCAACAATATGAAGTAAAATGAAAAGGGAAATAATTAACAAGGTATCAGAAGCACACCATCTTCTTGACGTACTAGATGTCGAAACTGAAGTTGGTGAGAAAACAATTTGGAAAGACTCGCGGCGTTGAGAATGTACCGCGTCAGATACATAAAAACGCTACTTCTTGTTTAATTAAGAAAAATAGCCGTTGCCACAATGATATAAATTGTTATAAGTATTTAAAAACCGTACCACTGGAAAAAAAACTGTGGCATTTGAAACAGTGTTTGACTATGAAACCGTGGACTTGAGTGCAATTTCAAATAGAAGATCATCGGGTTTGAAGCATTTTTGGATAAGTCCTCACGAATTGCGATATAGTTCATAAAAAAATGTGTTTCAGAATGCAATATCGAAAATGCAATCAAAAAAGCGTCATTAAATCAAACTACCTATAGTGCAATAGATGTCACACTGCACTCGTCACACTAACTCAAAAGCCAAAACGCCCGTCACAGTACATCGAACGATATGAAAAGACAGGGCAGGACTCGGGACGATACGCGAGAATGGTGTCGGTTCCAGGGCCGGACTCGCCCTGATACGAGTGAACGATGTCAGTCACAGAACCGGATTCCGCAGTAATACGCGTCACTCAAACGTCATGCGTCGAACTGACAGCAGCACACAATGCAGCCGCGCGAGATATCGTGTTACTGAATCTAGTTAGTTTTGAGAGGAAATTTTAGTATCTATCTACTAGGCAACTAACTGAGCTTTAGCTTTAACCGTTTTGTTTGTTAAGTAAGACCAATATTCGGAATTAGCATTATATATCTTACCTTTACTCAATGACAGCTGGTCTATTCAAACCAAAACATTACATCCACAAGGTATTACGCAACTGCGGTCCTGATTTTTGCCTTTATCATCATTAAGGCGACAGATATTCAAGACAGACGACATCGCTACCCTGAGACTAATTCCCCTCTCATTGTCAGCACAAATTAAGCCTCGGGCGGCCATGATTGACGCTGCAATACTCTGTATTGTGACAATCCATTACGTCTAATGGATCTACGTCCAACTTATTTCATGGTCAAATTCGTTGCTTAAAACCTCGGAATAAAAAGTACACGTTTGTTTTTTTTTTGTTTCAACGCGTCCCACTCAGCGAATTGGCCAGACACATGCCTGTAGGCTTTTTTTTATTGGGTGCCCTTCGGCAGTTTCCATTAAGCTTTGTTGCGCCCTTACGCCATATTTGTGCAGATTTCTTTTACGCCCCGTCCGCTTCCATATATTCACTCCAATAGATTACCTGTTGGTGTCTCATACTGTTGGCGTATTATGACGTATCAAAAATATCATGATTCGACAGTGAAAAAAATAATAATTCAAAAACCCGCTTGCTTAAGAAGCAAACTAAAAAGCTGTAAACAAGAAAAAATCATGCTGTGCAGTCGGAGGATCAGGAGGGCAGCCAGTTTGCGAATATGTATCCTTCGACTGCACAGCTTGATTTTTTCTTGTTTAAGGTTTTTTTTATTAACAACTTTTTTAGTTGTCATTTTTATTCGAATGAATTTTCCACATATAAGTGGTTTATATTTTTGTAATCACCTCCAAAAACCCTTCATTTTCATACCCCACTCGATGGGTTTAAAGAAAAATAAATTGCAACCCCCACAATATGGCACCCAAAATCCGCCATTTTCATTTTTTTTCAACGGCACTCATCTAAGAACACGGGCAGTCAAGGCCTATCTAACGATGTCTTAATTATAAACATCCGTCAAGTAGTTTAAAAGATATGAGGTAATAAAGAATATTACATACATACAAACATACATACAAGATACGCGCGCAAAACACAACCCTTTCCTTGCAGCCGGTTAATAAAAGGGATAGATATACAAGTACGCACACTAAAAATAACCTTGCTCTAATAGCTTAAGGTCACCCCCCTGTTACCTCTAATTAAGAATAGAGTTATGTTGTATGTTGTTCCTGTCATTTTCATATTCCGTAATCAGAGTCGGAATTGGAAGCCATTGGTCGGTTATATCTCGTAGTTATTTTGTACAAAGGGAAACAATAGATGATATTGGTTACTAATAATAGCAGATAGAGTCGATATTAATAATCTGACCGTTTGGATCGAACCGGTATTATGAAGCTCGAAGTAATATTCAATGCGATCGTTTTTTGTTTGTTTCAACGATAAGAAGAAATGACGTCATGCTTTAAATCTATTGTTTTGTAGTCATCCATATTATGTTTGGTTCCTAATTCATTTAAATAGGAATCTAAAAAAAAAATTCGGTAAATAATCTTTTTTTAAAACAAGCTCTTTTCGTATTCTTTTCAAGCTTTCTTCTCAGCATTTCCTATCAATACCCATATCATGGCAGTGCAGAAAAAATAACTAGACCGCCATCTTGGGCCGTCCGCCATATTGGATTTACAATGACGTCACTTAGCTAACCATGCATTGTCATCAAAACTAAACGTGTATGCAAAATTTCGTCTTAATCGGTTTAGGATAACTGCTTTAAAATTCTGTTGCACGATTTGACCCGAACACACACACTTACATACATACCATCATCATCATCATCATATCAGCCGAAAGACGTCCACTGCTGGACATAGGCCTCCCCCAAGCGTCGCCACTTTGACCGGTCCCGTGCGTCTCGCAACCAACGTATCCCTGCAACCTTCACCAGGTCGTCGGTCCACCTGGTGGGAGGCCTTCCAACGCAACGTCTTCGGTCGTCTCTGTTTAGCGTTTGTGGACTACGAGAAAGCCTTCGATTCGATCGAGACTTGGGCTGTACTGCAGTCTCTCCAACGGTGCCAAATTGACTACCGGTACATCGAGGTGTTGAAGTGTTTATACAAAAACGCCACCATGTCAGTTCGACTTCAGGATCAGACCTCGGAACCCGTACATTTGCAGCGAGGTGTGAGACAGGGAGACATCATATCTCCGAAGCTGTTCACCGCTGCACTGGAGGACGTCTTCAAGGTTCTGGACTGGAGAGGGCTAGGCATCAACGTCAATGGCGAGTACATCACTCACCTTCGGTTTGCCGACGATATAGTGGTTATGGCTGAGACCATGGAGGACCTCAATATAATGCTCGATGACATACATACATTGCAAGTTAAATAAAAGCTTTTAAAAAGAGAGGCGACCTACACACCACATACTCTGATTTGGTCGTGTCCAATTTTGCATGCACGAGCACGTGTAAAGCCTAGTCTACAAACGCTGCCCTACATTCCCCCACAAAAATGCACTTACCATGATCGAATAACATCATCTTCTATAACAATTCCCTGCAGAATATTTCGTAAAGGATGAAGCTCAGATCGTATTCAGAGGCATGCTTCAAAACACATTTTGTTAACCGACTTCCCAAAAAGGAGGAGGTTCTATGTTCGACTTCAAGTTTGTTTTTTTTTTTTTTTTTTTTTGTGTATGTTCACCGATAACTCCGTCAATTGTGGACCGATTTTGAAAATTCTTTTTTTGTTTGAAGAAATATGTTCCGAAATTGGTCCCATTTAAATTTGGTGAAGATCTGATGAAGAACTTCGGAGATATACAACAGAACTCTTCAATAAATAACGGCAAATCTCTCGGGATTGCTGCAATCGCATGTCTGTTTGTTGTTTATAACATTTCATAACATAACATCACGCCAGTTCGCTCTTAAGGGGTAAGCAGATCTCTCATTTCACCGGTTATGTTCAAGTTTCTGGCGAAATAGTTCCCTTACTAACTTGCCTATTAGGTACGTACAACTAAAAAGTGAAAAATAAAAAAACTTTTTGCAAAAAAATACTACCGACTTCCAAATACAAAACTACAAAGTGAAAAATAACTTAACTTTTTGAAGTCGGTGTCCATAACGCAAAAAAATGGTACCTACGAAAGACACCGACTTCAAAAAGTTAAGTTATTTTTCACTTTGTAGTTTTGTATTTGGAAGTCGGTAGTATTTTTTTGCAAAAAGTTTTTTTATTATATCCTTGATTCCTCTGAGAGCGTTCTGGTCAAGAATCGTTCTATTGAAAGTACAATGGAACTGGAGACTACAGCGTAATGGAAGACAAACGATAGTGCAATTTCTTCGTACTCTCAGACCTCAGGTCGGTATTATTTGTTGGCGGAATAATCAAGTACAGAGGTTTATTTGATTTCGTGAAGTATATTGTGCGGCTTGTATTGAGTTGTTTGTGAGTTTATTGTGAACGAACAATTTGATTGAAGAGAATAGATGAAATAAGTTTCTAGAAGCAAGTAAATTGAGGAAATTCTAAGGAATTCCTGTCTTCTTTTGATTTGTTTCCTCGTACCACGAATAACGTGTCTTGAGCAAGTTAGTTAATTTTCAGGGTTCAGTACCCAAAGGGTAAAAAGTGGCCCTATTACTAAGGCTCCGCGGTCGGTCTGTCTGTCTGTCAGTCCGTCCGTCCGTCCATCAACATGAATTCTAAACGCGGATATGACAATTGCTGATGTTTTTTTCAGTCTTAGTAATCATATTCGTTATCATACATGTCCTTGTTCATTATTAATCGTAATTAAAAATGGGCAATCAACAGGTTGATAATGATAGCGCATATTTTTTGTTTTTATTCATATTTTTTACCCTTTTTAGGGTTCAGTACCCAAGGGAAAAAACGGAACCCTATTACTAAGACACCACTGTCTGTCTGTCTGTCTGTCACCAGGCTGTATCTCATGAACCGTGATAGTCAGACAGTTGAAATTTTCTCAGATGATTTATAACAACAAATACTAAAAATAGAATTAAATATATATTTAAGTGGGGCTCCCATACAACAAACGTGATTGTTTTGCAGTTTTTTACGACAATGGTACGGAACCCATCGTGCGCGAGTCCGACTCGCACTTGGCCGGTTTTCCATTTGCTCTTCAAAAATGTACAAGACAAATCAGATTCAAAATTAAAGCAAACCATGCAACGTCATCAATCTATGTTTTTACTCTTTAAAATGCTTAATACAACACAAATTCATTTCTCGAAAACAACATTTCTTTCAAACATTACACAATCCCAACCGCAAGTCAACTAACGACTAGACGCTTAGCTAGACGATTCAAGATCTCAAAGAGCAGCAACAAATTGCTTTACCAACATATTACCCAAATAAAATACAGACAGATGATACTACAGTACAAAACAGATAAGTACAGAAGGCCAGCTTCATACAACAAGTGAAAGAAACCACACACGCACACATAGACACACTTAAGTAAGGAGATCTCCAACAAAAATATCAGTAGCGTTGCGAGTGTGCTTCAAGTCGATGTACGTAGACTCTTTGTCCATGTGTGCGTACGTTTTCGCTCGTTGTAGAGAGTGAAACTTCTATTCATATATATTTCGTGGCTAAAATCTGCATTACCAAATGAGCCCATTACTCGTTGGGCCTCGTTAGGGTAACGTGAAGACTTGGTACGGAGACGATTCGCGTTTATGTATTGAGATTCCGTCTGAGATGCTGTTATTGGAAACAAATTGCCCCTTAGTTAAAGAGTTTTATTTAAAAAAAACTTTTTGCAAAAAAATACTACCGACTTCCAAATACTAAACTACAAAGTGAAAAATAACTTAATTTTTTGAAGTCGGTGTCTTTCGTAGGTACCATTTTTTTGCGTTATGGACACCGACTTCAAAAAATTAAGTTATTTTTCACTTTGTAGTTTAGTATTTGGAATTCGGTAGTATTTTTTTGCAAAAAGTTTTTTTATTTTTCACTTTTTAGTTGTACGTACCTAATAGACAAGTTAGTAAGGTAACTTTAACGCCAAAATAGATTTCATGAAACTTGAACATATCCGATGAAATGAGAGATCTGCGTATCCCTTAAGAGCGTACTGGCGTGATGTTATGTTATGAAATGTTATAAACAACAAACAGACATGCGATTGCAGCAATCCCGAGAGATTTGCCGTTATTTATTGAAGAGTTCTGTTGTATATCTCCGAAGTTCGTCATCAGATCTTCACCAAATTAAAATGGGACTAATTACGGAACATACTTTTTCAAACAAAAAAAGAATTTTCAAAATCGGTCCACAATTGACGGAGTTATCGGTGAACATACACAAAAAAAAAAGAAAAAAAAAAAAGAAACTTGAAGTCGAACATAGAACCTCCTCCTTTTTGGGAAGTCGGTTAAAAAGGCAAAGAATTGTGGTAAAATAGTTACCCAGCTATACTGGAGATATCTACAGGATTGGTAGAATGATGAAATTCCAACACATTTCGGCACAGCCAGAGAGTCAATCAGAAACAATAAAGCCGGCCCATTCATTTCCCGGTGGACGGCTCATCAAAAGGGAAGCCATACCTAAAACATAACCACTATTACATGAATCTCATTGAATAGGTTTATTCACAGTATATTCCCATATCACATTTGCAATAAATATGAATAGCCTTTCCACGAACATCACTAATTTTCGTAATTAATATAATACTAGCTTCTGCCAGTGGCTTCGCCCGCGTTAAAAGTGTTTTCTTATCCCCAGGGAGTATTATACTGAGATGAATAACCTCCGGATCTGGTCACACGTTCTGGCGTGATTGAGTAACAAACATATATCCATTCATCCATCCATCCAAACACCCGCATTTATAATATTAGTAAGAAGTAGGTAATAGGATACACCGTAATAATTATTAAAACACCGCACATTTTAGTTCATCACTGCTGGATATAGTCCTCCCCCAGGCGTCATCACATTGATCAGTCCCGTGCGTCTCGCATCCCACGCACACATCTCGCACGGTCGCCACTCCAGAACCTTTCTGCCCCATCGGCCATCCGTTCTGCGAGCAATTTGCCCTGCCCACTGCCACTCAAGTTTGGCAATTTTTTGGGCTATGTCGGTAACCCTGGTTCTCTTGCGGATCTCTACATTTCTGATTCGATCACGCAAAGAAACTCCGAGATAGCCCTCTCCATTGCTCTTTGGGTGGAAACACGTCTCAGAGCCATATTATATCGTCACTGGCAACACACACTGGTCATAGACTTTCGTCTTGAGAAACTGTGGTAACACATTTTAGTTGCCAGCCAGTTATTATGTGCCTACTGCTAGGACACAGATCTTCCCTCTACAAAAGAAATAAGCATTTTCGAATTTGGAATAGGAAAATTACTAGAACCAAAATTTCGATTTTATCGGTATGTACTTTACCCACCCACAAACTAAAATACAGAACATTTCTGCAATTCCGGACGGGTAACTTTAAGTCCTTTTCTGTATATATTTGGGTTCCTTTCATGCGGTTATTTACTTGCACTCTGTTATCTGTAATACTGTTCCTAGCTATCAAATTTAATAACGTTTTGTAAGCAGATATCTCACGTAGAACGGTATTTCAATGCAATACTGCTCAGTGTTTAGTAATATTAACCGGTGCAATTTTGTTCTAGTTCTGCGAACTTGGAACGGAAATGTTTCGTCTCCAATTTAAGTTTAAATCGAAATAATTAACTAGAATAGAATGTAAGTTTAGGTAGTGAGTGGGTTAAAAATACTGTATTTACAATTCTGTTTTCGTCAATAATTAAATGTACAAAATTACTTTACTAACCTAATTAATTAATAATTATTTCCATTTCTTTTTAAACATTATTTTTGCTTACCGTGCATTGTCATCCAAACTAAACGTGTATGCAAAATTTAATCTTAATCGGTTGAGGATAACTGCCTTGAAATTCAGTTGCAAGATTTGACCCAAACACACATACATACATACCTCAGATCAAATAAAAAGTCAAGAGCGTTGCAGACAACAAAGTGATGACGGTTAAATAAAACTACGCCTTGCCGTATACCTTAGCTTGTCAGTCGACAAGCTAAGGCATAGTTTCGTTGTACGTGTGTGCGTGTAATTGTGTATGTATACGGCAAGGCACAGTTTTAACCGGCGTCAACTTGTTGTTTGCAAAGTTCCATCTTGACATTGCAAGTTATATAAAAGCTTGTAAAATCAGGTATACTTTCGTAAGTGAGCTAAATACACAGCTTTAGTATGACTCCGAATCTAATTTTCAATTAAAACACATACAAATAAAATGTGCCGAAAAACACGAGACAAAAATTCTAAGTATACATTACAGGATGGTAATGAGCCTCGCTCGCAGGGTCCAATTGACAGCCTAATATATAGAGAAAATAAATTAAACAGCCATTGTTATACTTTTATAAGCCAGTTGACTTTTAAGCAAGCATCAAGCATGCATTGATATGGTAAGATGTCCCACCTTGTCATCTAAAGGAACGTCCTCACTAAGAGCATTCACGTGTAATGAGCATTCGACGTCGAATATTCGAGTGGTGTAGACGTTGAGCCGGGCGTTACAAAGCTTACACGTAAGCGCAAACTTCGGCCGGTGTGGACGTCGCAACGATTTTTGCGGAAACGGCTTGCATTCGAATGTTCACGCAAATAAAACGCTCGAAAGCGAGTACTCAGATAATGATATCAATGAGTATGTATGTAGGCATATTACTGACCACTTAAAAAGCAAAGAACAGTTCCTTGATCTTAAGTGTTTGTGATCTTCTTGGTCAATCGTATTATCGAATGAATGACATTTAACGAGATTGTATTCGAATGCTCCAAGCTCGCCAATGTTCGACTCGAACGTTCATAGTTTTGCTCAAAAGTGAATGCTGGGCTCGCTGGGAAGTATTTGTTGCTCGCCTAGGATTGCTTGTTTACAAATGCTCATGAAAGAATGCTCCCAGTGAGGACGCTCCTTAAAGGAAATCACAAATTTTAATACACGGTTAAATGTGTACTTGGAACTGTCAATGTAATTTTGACGTTTCTCTGACAGTCGCTATTGGCGCACCCTACCCGTGAGGCGCCCCGGTAGGGCCGCTTGACACTTGATATGCAAAATTATTTTGAACGTGTAACGATCTTGGCATATGGCGAGTAGTTCCTTCCTAGCCTCTTGGGAAAAGACATTAGTTCATGTTTGTTGTATTTAACAACTTTAACCTAACACACGAACAAAGAAAGAAAAAAACTCCAAGTGAAAATGCAAAGTTATCAAACAGTAGTACGTACACATTACAGGATGGTAATGAGCCTCGCCCGCAGGGTCCAATTGTTGACAGCCTCTGATGGATCGCGAGCTCTTCCTGTTTGCACAATAACCTCACCCGTTCGAGACCCTCGGAGTTCCCAACTTGCTTCATCATTCATAATACGGGCTTTTACTTTGATAAAACTTTCTCTATATAAATGATGGTTGTTTTAACCCGTTAGGATTTGGGTTTGTGAGTTACAGCTTTTAGAAAATGGTTTTAGATAGTTTATTTGTTGATGTGTTTTGAGTATTTAAAGCATCTTCAGTTAAAGGATTAATCCTTTCAATATAAAACCAAGCGTAAACAACAGGGTCCTTTAAAATATAAAATAATGTTTTGCCACAACATAAAAAACCGACCATGTGCGGATTTCACACATTTACGGGACCCGTATCAAAAGAAAAAATCCCATTTATCAATATTTTGATGTATGTTAGTAAAGTATACGTAACAATAAACAAAATCACCAAATTGGGGAGTTAAAAATTGTTCGGAACAAAATTGTAGCAGCGGGCAGACAGACGGACACGTGAGTAAATATACAATAGGGCTCTGCTAGGACCCTTATTAATATAATTTTACTACTTAAAATAAAAGACTTCAGCTTTCTAAGTAGACACTCAAATATAAATAATGCAATCTGTTTAAAACTGACTCTTTAGTTCTATAAAAAAATGCTCGGTCCAGACCACAGACAGTCTCGAGGCGACGGTGTATACCTCCTTTATGCTAGAACTTTATAAGTGGGCGAACGTCGTAAATTCCCCTGGCACAGATGCTGGAGATAGGTGACGAATAAAAGCGGGTACACGGTGGGTCCACAATAATTTATGCTTACTTTTCACTGTTATGAGTCTGAAATAGTGAAATTGAGACGGTAAATTGTGTTTGTACGATATGTTTTGGTGGTGGCGTTGATAATGGAAACAATAGAATGTTTAGGTGGCTTTTGATCTTGATTGTACTTATGCATATTTTTGTAAAATAAGAGTCTTTTTTTGAGATTAGAAAGGATTACAAAAATCTTTAGCACGTGTCTACGATTACATTTCCAATTTTGTGAACAGATTCTTTCCATTTGTTCCCAAGAATTTAATGACTTTATCAACATAATTTCTAAGCGTTGTCCGGTCACCGGAAAAGTTTCAAAACCAATTCTTCTTGCTACCTGTTGGCAATTAGTTGCCGACGTTTCATTAATGTTTCATTTATTCGAACAAGAGAACCCGTCAATTATGTTGAACAATAAACTAAAATAATGGAAGTAGAAAACAACAAATTGAAATAAGCGAATCAATGGGCGTTACGGTGGCGATTCATGCTCTACTTTGAAAGATATTTATATCAGGAAGGAAAAACCAAGGAAACGATGAACTTGTTGTGTGAAAGGTGATAAGTATGACTGGAAACGAGTCGATAACTGACGTAACGGGTCGACGACATCATCATCATTTCTGCCGATAGACGTCCACTGCTGGACATAGGCCTCTCCCAAGCGTCGCCACACTGATCGGTCCTGTGCGTTTCACATCCTCTGGACTCCCCAAATAAATTAGGATAAAGACAGCATCACCATGCAACATTGCAGTCAAAACAAGTGTATTATATACTAGCTGTCCCCGCGAGTTTCATTTCTTCTTAACAAGAACTTTTTGTTGGGTTTAGTTTTAACAATATCAATCAACTAAATCTAAATATTTTTTGTCACCGCGTGAGTCCCTTATTCATAGATCTAAACTCCCCGCACCTCGGTGATGCCCATTACGCATGGTGCTGATGGCGCGACGTGAGAGATATTTAACCTTGATTATGAAACTATATGAACTGTCCAGGCTACTCGTCTGTGGAATGCATTGCATCACCCAATCAAACGCGCCCAATCGTTGCCTGTATTCAAAAGACTCGCATGCATTACCTGTCGCTGTGATTATGAATTGATTGTAATCATTTTATTTAGCCTTTATGTTTTAGTATTTATGTATATATTACATAGCATATGTATGTATCTGCATATCTTTTATAATATCTACACCTATTGAGTCTTGCAACACTATTAACTCATACTTCGTAAACATTGGACCTGCCGAATAATTACCGTCCCATTGCAGTACTGACTGCCTTATCCAAGGTACTAGAACGGCTTATCAATAAAAGACTTGTATACTACCTAGAACATTACAAACTAATATCACCACAACAATTTGGATTTCGTAAAAACAAGTCTACCTGTGACGCAGTTCAGGAATTAACTAACAATATCGTACACAACCTGAACACTAATAAAAAGGTCCTTACGATATTCTTAGATCTCGCGAAGGCCTTTGACACCGTTCCCGTCCGTTCTCTCTTACTCAAACTTGAAAAGATGGGCGTCAGGAGATTGCAACTTGATCTATTTCAAAACTACCTCACAAATCGCTTCCAGATTGTCAAGATTGACCGTCACAGCAGCCATGAGCTCCCCATCTACTATGGCGTTCCGCAAGGAAGCATATTGGGACCCACTTTATTTCTAGTTTTCATAAATGACTTATGCAATATAAATATCCCAAATGCCAAGATAACATCCTTTGCAGATGACACTGCTGTCACTTTTGTCGGTAACACATGGTCTGATCTCGAAGACAAGGCACAACATGGCTTTAATGTAGCGCTAAACTGGCTTTATTTTCATATGCTTACACTTAATACCTCTAAAACCAAGTTCATTATCTACTCGATCAGTTCTGCTAACCAACCAAATCCACCAGTAGCACTTAAAGCTCACACATGCAATTTGCTGACTCAAGTTTCATGCCAATGTGCAATTATATCCTCTACGGATGAAATCAAATACCTAGGTGTTATTATAGATAAGAATCTTAAATATAAATCTCATGTTAATGTCCTTACTGGCAGAGTTCGCAAACTTATATATATCTTCAAAACCTTAAGAAATATTGCTAATCCTATAATTATACGTAATGTCTATTTTGCCTTATGCCTATCTATAATTACCTATTGCATTCCCTGTTGGGGTGGTGCTGCAAAAACTATCCTTAAACTGCTGGAAATTGCACATCGCGCCATACTGAAAGTGGCTACCTTCCGTCCACTAATTTATCCAACTGATCAGTTATACAAAAACTGCAACGTTCTCAACGTGCGGCAACACTTTATTTTACAATTAATTTTGTAGCAACACCGCATAACCCCCTATATTGAAATTACCAAACGCCGAAAAGATAAAATATGTACTCCTCCATAAACTCGCTTGTCGTTTACTAGAAGATTCTTTTATTATTTGGGTCCGTCTCTTTATAATACAATAAACAAAAATTGTCCAATATATAAACTGTCTTATCATAATTGTAAAAAGACCGTCCGCACATTCCTTCAAAATAAAACCTACGACGAAACAGAAAAATATTTAATTTAATTATGATAAGTTTGTAAATTGTACCACTCACTCAAAACATAGACCCACACGAATCCAATCTCCTTACTTACGCACGCTTACACTGACTTACACAGCTGCACGCTCACGCACATACATACACACACAAACCCATACACGCACACACAGCACACACGCACAAACACACAAGCACACACGCACACACACACAAATGCGCTCGCGCTCAAATAATGATAGATTTTAAGAATTGGAAAAAATAACTTGTAGAAATTAAATTGTAACAATACAATAAGAGGGTATCGGCACTGTTACTCCTTAATACAGGCTATTTCATAGCCTAGCAAGGAGGACAGCACGTCACCCACTTGATTGTCAGAAATTTACAACTACCTACTTTGTAAAACTGTTACATGTACCTACTGCAATCTGTTTTTATATAAATAAAGATTATTATATTATATTATATTAATATATATATATATTTTTAACACTGGTATTGTCACACTAATAACATCCACACTTCGTGTCCAGCAAGTGTATGTGTTTTTAGTTTTAATTTTCCTTTATAAATGTAACTTATGGTGTACAATATAATAAATATATAAATAAATAAATATGTAGTTGGTTAAGAATTAAAATATTGATTCGATTGGTTTCTTATCATCATCATTTCAGTCGGAGGACGTCCACTGCAGGACGTCCTTCATCCAGCAGTGGACGTCTGTATTAGCATTCAAACAGAGACAGACAAAGGCGCCTTCAATCACAGCAGCGTCCGTAAAGACGCAGACAAATGCTAAACAAATCATAAAAAGCTGCTTTATATTCAAGGTTTTCACAAACTTTTGTTACCAATTCATCCCCGTCAGTCTGAACGGAGAGTAAATTCGTGAAGGTCAGTTTGTTTGACGGCCAGCTAGCTCTATATTAATCACTATTTAAGTGTTTGGTTAGCTTTGTAATTAATGTATAAAGTTTTATTACATGATATTTGTACAGGAGGTTTGTACCTTAAAATATTGAATTCAGTATTTGGTTTTATAGTTAATCAGGTTTTGGATACGTTATCTTTGATAGATATACCTACTTTTTAGGGTTCCGTACCTCGAAAGGAAAAACGGAACCCTTATAGGATCTTTGTTGTCCGTCCGTCCGTCTGTCTGTCAAGACCCTTTTTCTCAGGAACACGTAAAGGTATCAAGTTGAAATTTATATCAAATACTGGTGGCTGGTCTACTGTCCCTTAAAGCTGTGAAAAAATCAAACTTCTAAGCCAACGCAATCAAAAGACACAGCCGTTTATGCCGAAAATTTTCGACACTCGCAAGGGAATCAAAACCTACAGGGTACTTCCCGTGAACTCAGAATCTTGAAATTTGGTATAAAGCAACGTCTTATAGCACAGATAAAGGAATAATTGCGAAAACCGTAAATTTTTAGTTACATCATATAATAAAAATAATTCTCAACTTACTACCCCTTTCCTCATGAACGCGTAGAGGTATTAAATTGAAATTCATATCAAATACTCAGGTCTATAATACCTTTAAGCTGAGCCGTACAAAACGGAACCCTCGGTGCGCGAGTCCGACTCGCACTTGGCCGGTTTTATTTAGATGTACAGCTGATCGATATTTTTGACAAACAATTTTTAAACCCTGATTACCCCATACACGCATTATTAAACCCTGATTGCGAACCGTAGGTACACTCACTGCTGAACCAGAAATCTCAATTAATTAAAAATCAACTCCTTCCAATAAATTACGCTCCACCACTTCCCGTTTACATTCCACGCAAGAATAACAATTAGTTCCCACAACAGAGCACAGCTAACAGAAAAAAAAAGTTAAACAAAAACAACGAGAATAAAAGGGAACATTTTACGCAGTACAGCTTTGGTGATTTAACTAAAGTCCGTGAAGGGAAAAACGAACGATTTGTATTCATGATAGCGTCCCCTGCTCAGGTTTGGTAGGTGCGACAGAGTAGATTCGCAATTTTCTCTGATTCTCTGGAGGGAACCCTGATTCGGCACAGTTATTACGATAAATCCGAGCCCTTCTCATATCTGAAGAAATGAAACGTTCGGACTTTGGTTACTACTGATTTTAAGTGTATAATATTACAAAGGAAGACAAAAAGTTAAAAAAATTATTCGGAAATTCGAAGCTATTATTTCCTTTGTAAGGCAAGGGTAGGCTTTGCATGGCAATGCTTTGTATGCCTTTAATCAATGAAAAGCTGCCTTATAACTAAGTTATAGATGACTAATATTTACAAATCATCGCCCGACCATTTACGCCAACCATTTCACGCGAAATCTCGTTAAGCGATATTGTGTAAGTACCAAAACTTTAAAATTACTTATCCTGAGTTAACTTTCGCGTGTTGCTATAAAACCTCGGCTGTCGTGTTCGAGTCCGCCGACGCTTGCAACACGCGATAAATCCCGAAGCACACGTGACAACGCAGATAAATAACCCAACCCAACCCTTTGTGGAAGTGACACAACATCGGTGCATAGCTTTTGTTAATTAACTTAATATATTTTATACTACAAAGTACGGAACACTTAGATTTATTTTCATTCGGGCGTGGGAAGCTCGTTTTAGGTAAATAAGTACCACGAAATTGCTTTCAGGAAGTTCCTTGTGTGGGTGTATACTTGTTTATAAAATGGTCTGATAGATCTGGGTTATTTGTAAGCCGGGTTTATGATTTTGAAGGGCTTCTGTGTAATCTGTTGGCTTATTTGTGTACGTCAACTTTTTTCATTTAGTGATGCGGTGAGCATGATAAGTAAGGTAAATGAACATTAAAATATTAATGTTAGCTACACGTGTCGGGTTTTCTATCCTCCTCAAGTTTAGGCGACACTGGCGACAGTCTGTAAACTACAATAACTGAATAATGGAGTGGAATTCAAAGTCATAAATATGTATTTCAACTAGGCCAATAAGCGGAACTTTTGAACGTCAACAATTAAAATTTACACGTTATAAAAATGTATTCCACCGTGCATTAGGAAATGTAGCTTGTTATGGAGAAGAACGCACAAGAAGCTCCATACTTACTCTTTTAAAAATACTAGTGGTTTACAATATTTACATAAGTACATATATTAATATATTCATATATGTGAGGACGATGCTATATAAAGGTATAAAGCATTAACAGGTAAATTCATTAATTTGGTGAATAGGAACATGGTTCTCACATACTTACAAATATAGGTAAAATACTTAATTCAACAACAACGGAACAGTGTGTTTGTCAATATTCTAGTAATAGTCAATAATATAGTCAATAATCTCAAAAACTTCACTGACGTTGTCTGTATTTCCTGATAGTTCCAACCTTGGAGTCAAGAGTGAATAGCTTAGCGTGCTCCATCGTCAAACACATCATCGATTTTATCATCAGGGGAGATAGTGCCTTCAAAAACTAGAAATAAACTACCCAGAATATAACTCGTTTTCACAGAGACTTTTAATTAGTACCAAGACTTACTAACTGAAGGCGACTAACACTCCGTAATAGCTTAAACATCCGCTTCAAATTCATTAACTTGAAATCACCTCTTTAACAACTAACATTTCAAAATTTAAAAAATCCCCGACACATTTATTTTGCGAAAACACCCCGATTCAAACAGTAAAACGCCCATAACTTTTGAACGGCTGAACCGATTTTATTCAAACATAGCTAAGAACACTCTCGACATAAATCGAAAATAAATCAAAATCGGTTCATCCCTTTAGGAGCTATGATGCCACAGACAGACACACAGCAACACACGTCAAACTTATAACACCCCTCTTTATCCGGCGGGGGTTAAAAACAAGAGCAAATAAATAATAAATAAGTTGAAAAAAGTTCCGTTTCACAGTCAACTACTTGGCGGGACTGTTTATATGCCTTTAGTAAATTAGTAGTAAACTTAGTCTTGCCAGTCCCGCTCCCACATTTTACCAAGTTGCTTGTGACTAATTAATTATTTCTCCTTTTATTTTAAAAGTGCTGTGCTGAAATAAATGGTATAGAAGGAGACAAAGAAAAGTTTTGTAGACCAAGTGCGCAAAAACAAATGAATGTTGCGGTGCTCCGTTACAACTCTAGATCAAGAGATGTACCTATGATCTAGAGTTGTAACGGAATCCTTTTTAGTGGAGGTGGAGGCGGATGCGGATGTGAAGTTATTCGCTTCCGCATGGAGGTTATCGGAAGCGGAAGCTTGTGGAGGTGAAATTGCCAGTGAAAAAATATAAAATAATGATTTTATTCATGAATATCAAATATGTTTATTTAGTACAATCGACATAGTCATCATCATCATCCTATTAATGTTCCCACTGCTGGGATACAGGCCTCGTCACTGTGATAGGGAATGGGCCGTAATCCACCACGCGGGCCCAGTGCGGGTTGGTGGATGTCACGTCTTCGAATGTTTGGTTCTAAGACATGCCGGTTTCCTCACGATGTTTTCCTTCACCGTTCAATCGACATAGTACACTCTAGTTATCAAAATTAAGAAGAGGCAAATTCTATTTCACAAGCAACAACGGCCGCGTTTCCCCTCGCACTTTGTATGTCAATTATCAACGTAAATATACCTTAACTCCGCAATAAATTTACGGAGGCGGATGCGGAGGCAGAGGTACGATATTTTGCGGCAGTTCCGCAGTTACGGAGGTGGAGGTGAAGTTCCTTTACAACCCTAGTTTGATCGTGTCCTAACTATTCATAATCTACCTAGCCTTTTCTTAAGCGTATTGAGGTTGTCTTCAGTTTTACCAGATACCAATGAATACAAGTATTTTATTTGGAGCGACTGCCTAGCTGACTTCCACAAACCAGTTTCTGGGTAACCCCATACCACGGGGTCCCAGCGCTAAAAAAGAAAATTTGGTTCAAATAAATCTCACTAGATAGCGCGACAAGCACCGAGTTGTTAATGAATAATGTGTAAAATTTTCATTTTCTGTAATTGAACATAAAAATTGTATGTTCTTGTTTAATCAACTTTCCTAAGCACAAAATTATGGAATATTGGGCTCTTAATTAACATTTCAAAGATTATTTGAAAGGATCATTTAAAATTGATGTCAATAGATGGCGCGGTTTTAAATGTCTGAGGCGTTCCACCCGATTGTTTAAATTTGTATTGTAACACATTTTGGTGCAATGAAACTGTAAAAACGTGCAAAAAAATACTGTAAAACAAATCTTCACTGTATTTAAATAAAAAATATTCATGCGCCGAGTAAACACTTTTACTTGCCAGTTGCTGCTAACACCATCTATCTATCGCCATGGAACTTAATCGAACGTGAACGATGTACAAAAAATAATCAGTTTAATCAGACGAAAAACGCTAGTTACGTCGGCGCGGTTTCTTTGTACAGGATGAGGCATATGTATGCTAATATTATATTATCTGTGACCATACCCTCTGGTCCAAACCATTGGTTTGATTAAAAGTCCGTTTAGAAAGTTAAAATCTGTTAAAATGACTGCTGAAATCGACCTATTTGTTACGTTTCAACTTTCAACCTTATAGCCCCAATAACACTCATTCACAATAACGACACGAAACAACCAGCTCGTTTGCAAATAAAACTATAACAATTACGAACATTACCACGCAATACGCATTGCGTTACAGCCGTCCCCATTCATTGTTGATGGATGTACACGCCATTACGGCTTACATGCGTTTGTCCCTCTTAATAACGTAATCATTGTGACATGTGAAATACATTCGCTTCATATTCGTGCACATTCCACAGTTTCGTGCTATTTCTTGTAATTAGCAGTCATCTGTCACGATTAGTGGAATTAAATTAATTTGCTCATTAGGGTTCCGTACCCAAAGGGTAAACACGGGGCCCTATTATTTATTTATTTATTATATATACTTTATTGTACACCAAGATAAAAATTATTCATAAACACATCTTACAACAAAAACAAACATACAACAGGCGGCCTTATCGCGAACCGCGATCTCTTCCAGGCAACCTAGAATGGAAACCCTGGACATAATATGGGGTTGCACTTGGTGCAAATTTTGCAACTAATAATTAATTTATTAAGAGTAGATACTAAATACAAACAAATAAAATAAAATAATAGATACACACATACAACTAATATACAGACAAGAAAACAATTCAGCTTATACAACATTATGATCACAAGACAAGATTACTAAGACTCCACTGTCCATCTGTCTTTCACCAGGTTGTATCTCATGAACCGTGATAGCTTGACAGTTGAAATTTTCACAGATGATGTATTTCTGTTGCCGTTATAACAACCAATACTAAAAATAGAATAAAATAAATGTTTTAGTGGAGCTCCCATACAACAAACGTGATATTTTTGCCGTTTTTTGCGATAATGGTACGGAACTCTTCGTGCGCGTATCCGACTTGCACTTGGCCGGTTTTTTTTTATCATACTACGAGTACTAAGTCCTACGAAAGTAATCTTATCCTACTTATATTATAAGTGTGAGAGATTGGATGTACATATGTTTGTAACACGATCACGCCAGAACGGCTGAACGGATCTGGATGAAATTTGGCACAGAGATAGATTATACAATTCAATTCAATCATTTATTTCGGTCCATGATCCATAATTTGTTAGTAATACACTTATGATTATGTTAGTAAAATTACGTAATTTAATAATATCATCCTCATAAAAAATACCATCAACACAATAAAAATAAATTAATAATAAATAAACCAAAAAAAAAATATATATATATATATATACTTTCTTTCTTTCAATCAGTGTATATATCTATGTCCCGTTGCACTGGAGCCGCCGCTGTGTAAGCAGTTCCAGTACCCCTTGAAAGGGCAGTTTTACGGATAAACCTATCCGTAATAACTTTTAGATTCCGTTTACGCTCCCCCGCATCCTGTGCATCAGGGATGCTGTCCTCTTCCTCATTATCGCCTGATAACTATCCGTTTTTGCTTCTGAAAACATTCCCGATGCACTACAGAAACGTGGGAGCCCCAAAAGTATCCTAAAAGCGTTATTATACTGGATCCTGATTATAGTCTGGAATAGCTCGTAGGCTACTTTTTAAATCGGTATATTCTTCCCTTGTAAACACTTTTGACGCGGGCGAAGCCGCTGGCAGAAGCTAGTAAAAGATAAACCAACTTAGACCCAATATTAGGGTTATTACAATGCAACTCAGATTGTCAACACTTCGTAGCACCAAAGCCTCGCGAACAAGCGTAGCGCGTAGCAAATATTCGTAGCACGCTACGATGCGGCGTAGCAAACAACTTCATTGCATGTGCTAGCTAAGTACCAGCTAGTCAAGTCGAATTGTACTCAATAAAACAATTTATTTTTAATATTTGCATATTGAATAGAATCTTCATTCATTGAAACTCAATAGGCTGGCAACCCAATCCCATTATTCCAGAACAACCCACAATAAAGGCGTCATTGTTCAGTAAGTAGTATTCCGAGAAAGAAAAATCGATGTGTCTCTACAAAGTTAAAGCCTGCTGTCGGCGAAACGATTCGCTCCCAGGCCTGCCATCGAAACTTATGCCGTAGCGTCTTCAATAAAACCTTTAAAGTTCCGGAGGCGTTGTTCTAAAAGCCGACCCTTATTACACATCAAAACTCCAACGAAAATATCTCACGACAACACAAAAAGTTCAATCGACAATGGACTGATAAGGCTTCTTTGATGTCAATTCTTTATGTTTTCTGCAATTATTATCATGTTTTGTTGAGAATTGTATGTTTGCGCAAATAAAGAACATAATACATACGTATTGTTTGCAGTTTATGTACCAAACTGTTTGTTAAACTGGTTATATTTAAGCATGGAAGTAGATTTATTTAGTAGTGCTAATTAAACCAAACCAGACCAGCTAACCAACACCTTATTATTATATACACTAACAGCAGTAGAATTTCTTCAAAACTGAAATAGCATATGTAAATCAAAGAATATTTTGCAAACAAAACTGTCAAAAAGGTAGTTCAATATTGATATTCTGGCTCCGAGCGGGCGCACGGGCAGTATTGCGTTATCATTGAGGAATATATACGCCTTAACCAAAAATACATACATACATACATAAACTCATGCCTTTTTCCTATGGGGGTAGGCAGAAACAACAGAACGCCACATGCTACGATCCTTACATACTTCTTTAGCTTCACTCACATTCATACATCTAGTCATATACACACGCCGGTTATGAATACTGCGCACCTGGCCTTTTTGAAGAACATCACCTATAAGGTCTATGTATGTTCTATGTCTTAACCAAAAATATCTAAGATAAACTCAAAGTAAAGATATCGCCGCTTCAATCTCAAATGGAAGCAACCTCGCGTAAGAATCAAGTATGATACAGGCTTAACATTGTTTCGAAAACCACCCTGGAACTGTGTCACAGGCTGAAAAGTTAGAAAGCATTAATTTTGACGAGATTGATTTCTTAAGGGAGTTGAAGTACAATCTTGTTTAATTAAAACTACAGTCTGTATGCCATTTCTTTGGTCGTGGTCATCATATTGCAGTGAGATTTCATCATCATCATCAGGCTTTTAATGTTCCCACTGCTGGGACACAGGCATCCTCGCTGTGAGGGGGAATGGGCCGTAATCCACCACGCGGGCCAGTGCGGTTGGATGAATGTCACGTCTTCGAATTTTTGGTTCTAGGACATGCCGGTTTCCTCACGATATTTCCTTCACCGTTTTGAGAGCAGTGGTGATGAAATAATTTACACAATGTAAAGTGCGTGCCTTGGTTCGAACCTTCGACCTACAACTTGTATGTCGCGGCCGTAACCACTGCTCTCTAGTCTCACTGAGACTTCGGGCTGCCATAATTCGCTTAACGATGCATTGACGATAAGATTGATGGATGACATTTACTTAGTTTAAAAATAAAATGTCGTACTTAACCAGGCAAACACGGCTAAAAGGTAAAATATTTGTGTCCCTGCAAAATCTACTATGAAACAAAGTAACTTTACCAGTTACTTTACTTTACTTTATTTCATAGTAGATTTTGCAGGGACACAAATATTTTTAAAACCTAAAGAGCTTTTTCTAAAATAAACGGTTGATGTTTATGTTTTTAGAAACATTTAATTGAAAATGCAAAGTCCATGTTTAGAGACCAAACAAACTAAATGTTCTCGTACTAACTAATTACTTAATACGAAGCAAGTCGCAATAACTCTGAGCTTCCAATTCATTTGCACATCTGCACTGAACTAATACATCTCAACTTTCCCACTTGCAATCATTTGAAACAGTCTCGATGCTACACTACTAATTCCCTGTTTTGAAATCTCGGAAACTAAATCTCCCCATTGTAACTAATCTATACTAATATTCTAAAGCTGAAGAGTTTGTTTGTTTGAACGAGCTAATCTCAGAAACTACTGGTTAGAATTGTAAAATTATTTTTGTGTTGGATAGTCCATTTATCGAGGAAGGTTATAGGCTGTACAACATCACGCTACGACCAATAGGAGCGGAGCATAATTGAAAAATGTTGCAAAAACGTGTAATTATTCCTTTTTGAGAGCTTCCGTTGCGTGCGCTGCGTAAACGGTTTAAGTTACGCAACAATCATGTATTTAGGGTAGATAGGGTAAATGGGTAGGTAGGTAGCTAGTTGAAGGGAGCGAAGCCGCGTGGCACAGCTAGTTACTTAATAATCGTATTAAGTAACTAGCTGTCCCACGTGGCTTCGCAACTCGCAATAACTTCGAGCAACCAACTTATTCGTACGTCAGCACCAAACTAATGCATCCTTACTGTTCTACTTCCAATCATTGAAAATATAGTCTAGATGTTACACTGCAAAGTCCATGTTTAGCAACCACGGACACTAAACCTCCCTCTCATATTAACTAATGATATATTATATTATAAGATGCTACACGCAATAGCTTCTAGCCAATTCATTCGTACATCAGCACTGAACTAATGCAGCCTAACTTTCGTACTTGCAACTTCAATTTTATACAGATACCGCTAAAGTTTGACTCAAAAGGTCACTGTCGCAGCGTTCTTAATGTGATTAAAATCTCCCCTCTAACCATGAGTGATGTGGTGCTGTTATATCCTTGTAATTAATTAATTAAATATTTTATCTTGCTCTGCTTGACTCACAAAGAGTAATGTTTGTGACTCACTGCTGTATTATGAGATGTGATTTCTCTTTTTGTTTGTTTTGTTCGGGGCTTACGTTTCGCTTTTAAAGATAATTATATGAGCTTTGTTACCTGCTGTATTTATCGGGCAGTGCTTGAATGTGTTTCTATCATGTGGGTTTAATATTTAAGAGCACATTTTCGACTTTAATTATTGATTTTGCAGTCATGACACGAGATACCTTGACCGCTGAAAAAAATACATATCGGGAAATAATAGGGCCTAGTCTAAACTTTGTTATCGATTACCGAGATTGTTAAACATTGCATTTCTGAGCATTGTCTCACTTTTAAATTAATTATATTTCAAAGCATTATTCCTTTAATTTTTATTATTTATAGTACATTATTGCAAAGGCCAGGAAATATGCAATTGCAGGTCGAGTATGAGTTTGAAGGCCGTGACGTAGGCGAGGACTTCACTAATACGAGACAGGCAATTGCCATTTCCGCCGAAGTACATACAGTGCTTTTCTCAAAAGAAGGCAGGGAAATAAGTTACAACAACATTGCTGGAGCGTTGTAATATTCCAAATTCAAAAAACGCTCCAGCAATGTTGATCAACAGAACCAAATTCAAAAAACGCTCCTGCAATCGATTTGATTATCTTTTTCCGTAAATTCGATACTTCGCGTGTTGTTTTTTCGAAAATAATGAAAATATTGCCATAAATTATTTTGAGAAAATAACTTTATTTCCAAATATACAATTTTCAAATTATAAAAATTGCTCGAAAAAAAACATAATCGTCGTCATAATTGTCGAAAAGAAATAAATAATATATTGTTCTTTTTTTTACTTTGTCATTATTCATTCAGTCTATGTCTATGTCGAATTACACTGATATTATAAAGGCGAAGTTTGTGAGTGTGTGTTTGTTTGTATGTTTGTTACTTCTTCACGCTCAAACGCCTGGATGGATCTGAATTAAATTTTGCACAGAGTATATGTTCCCTCGGGCAAATTTTTTACTTTCACGCGGGCGAAGCCGCTGGCAGAAGCTAGTAATATTATAAATTTGAAAGTTTGGATGGATGTGTGTGTGTGAATGTTTGTTTGTTACTCAATCATGCCAGAACGGCTGAACGGATCTGGATGAAATTTGTCTCAGATATGGTTTATAGTCTGGAATAGCACATAGGCTACTTTTTTCAACCCGGTATAATTTTCCCCTGGGATAAAAATAACACTTTTCACGCGGGCAAAGCCGCTAGCAGAAGCTAATTCTAGATATTTAGTTGCATGTATAAAGCTAAATATAGGTCGGCAACAGTTAGGCTAAGTGTGAGTTATATCGCCACAGCGATTAGTGCGCCGTCCTAACGAGCGCACGTGAATACCTCGTGAATACTCCGTCTAGTTAACGTGGTAAGTGCTCGTCTTCTAAACATACAAGTGGCCTCATCAGCTAAATTCTAGCTTTTTAGAAAGGTCGCTACTAGCTTCATCAGCCTTGTGGCTTATTCGGTAATGTCACCCTGAATAATTATATATGGCTTAATGTCTACTTATTCTACGTGGACCAACTTTCACGTTTTGTTATACTTTCGGACTTCTAAGCAGGATTTTTAAATGAACTGGTCTCATTAACACTAGGACTTTCAAAGACTTGAACTCTTAAATTCCTTTCCAGAACATCTAAAATTGTAATGAATTCAATACTTATTCACAACTGCAGCGCTGTTTAACTTCAAAAGTATTGTTCGAAATACGGGTTGGCCATTTTTGTTCAATAAGTTTCAAATAAAATGCTTCTGTAAATCGGTTGTAGGTTATTTGAAGTTGTGGCTAGCAACAGAAAACGAGCACAACTCTATTAGTTCGTTACGGAGAACCAACCGTTCCTAATAAGATTATTTCCGTAACTCATATTTGGACAGGTTTCCTATCACAGATAAACGATTGGCCAACTTAAATATGTTGTGGGTCGTATTGCCCCTAAACAAAATCTTTACAGATAGTTGCAAAACAAAATGATAAAAAAGGTTTGTGTCCGTAATAAATTTCTAAGCATTTGTAGAAATATCTATCAATTGGGATAGATTTGGGGACGCAGCCTCCGGCGCGGCGCTCGATCCGCCTCGCCCGGGTCACCAATATGAATAATTTTCCAATCTCAACGTTCATTCACTTTTTTGTCTACCATTTTTGGCCCGGAGACAATTTTATGACGAATCGTAAACGCCTTTTTATGCAGCAATACCATAGAATGCGTAATAAATAACAGTGACAATTTTGGATGGGTGCACATGTGATTTATTTTATTCCCTGACTTTAAGTAACTAGGGTAATAAAATTAATAGAATATAAAAGAGAGCCACTATATAAAATTGATTTTCTACACAAAAATGAAGTATGCACTGAATAATCAACATATGTCGTCACATTCATCTCACAATAATTCCTTCTTTCGCTTAGTTCCTCCATTCTAATCACCCAATCGTGGTAAACGGTGAAGAAATTGCCTCAAAGTCTGGATAGACTTTGAGGCAATTTCTTCACCTTGCTAAACCAAAGAACGGCCTATCACGTAATGTGAGCTTTGAAAGACTTACTCGTTTCAAAGCGTAGCTCGCTGGAGAACAATCTAAGGACCGATTTCACCAATGCAACTATTTGTGATTAGTTCAACTAAACTTAGTTTATGCAACTACAGCGTTCTGATTAGTTGTCAGCGAAAAGGTTTTTTTATGATTAGCTTGTCACCAGTCTTGGCAGGGAAGGACAGGATTGACGCGTGTTAAACCCAACTTTCAGCTAAAAATGAAATGCTTTGAGTCGGGCCCATAACACATCACAAACTCGTGTAAACTACCAATCAGAACGGGGTTTAGTCGAACTAATCGCGATTAGTTTTATTGGTGAAACCGGCCCTAAGCCAGCGTCATATTTGTAATACGCCACGCGAAATACGATTCCTTCATGACCACAAAGTTGGTATCGAAATTGACACTTAACACCTTTTAGAGCACAATCAAGAAACAATTAAAATGATCCACGATACTTTTTAGGAGGCTGGGTATTTGTAATTTTTGACGACTACAACGCGCAGTTTCTCCCTGACTATTTTGCGCATTGATTGGTTTGATCATTTTAAATCATAGTATCACAACAAACAAAGGCTTCTCGTAGCGTAATACCAGTATACCCATACCTTTAACAAGTCATCCGACTTTAACAGCCTCATAAAATAACAGAAAAGGAAACTCACTTGATGTGAACACACGCCAATAAAACACTAAGTGTTCCCAGTCTTTGTGACTAAACGCCTTTACTTGAGACGTTATTGAAAGCACCCTTTACCGGAAAATGTTCTCGGATATTGAGCCAAAGTACTTCAATATCGTTTCATAAATGCATACCTCTTATCTTGCTATTCGGGATGCTATAAATAACGAAGCACCGTATCTTATTGGCATCAGAGATAGAGTGTACGTAATAAAACATGGCGCTTGAATACTCCGAAGGGCGAATTTCAACAGTTATGTGTAAGTTCTATGTAATAATGGGCAAGCTTATTGCCATCAACAGTCAAAACTCTTTTTGCTGGCTTTTATAGAGTAAACTCAGTTGGAAAAAAGTATCATCACCATCAACATCATATCAGCCGAAAGACGTCCACTGCTGGACATAGGCCTCCCCCAAACGTCGCCACATTGACCGATCCCGTGCGTCCCGCATCCAGCGGATCCCCGCAACTTTCACCAGGTCATCAGTCCACCTGGTGGAAGGCCTTCCTACGCAACGTCTTCCGGTTCGCGGTCGTCACTCTAGAACTGTTCTGCCGCATCGGCCATCCGTTTTGCGAGCAATGTGCCCTGCCCACTGCCACTTAAGTTTGGCAATTCTTTGGGCTATGTCGGTAACCCTGGTTTTATTGCGGGTCTCTACATTTCTGATTCAATCACGCAAGGACACTCCGAGCATGGCCCTCTCCATTGCCCTTTGGGTGACTGCAAGCTTTCTGATGGGTCAGTCTCAGAGCCATAGTATGTGTTTACTGATTACCGACACAGCTTTATATTGTTAATCGTGATATATCGAATCAGGCAGCCATAGACTCACAGTCGACAACTAGACAACAAATTCTCCGAAATAACACAAACCTGAACCTACAGAGAACTTTACGGAGAATTTGATTGAAATGGAGGAAACAGTCATCCTACTTTACCGAGCTTCCTCCTTAAGTTTGACCTTTATCATCCTGTTGAGCGGATTTGTGTACTACCCACGTTCCTTGTTTAAACGTAGCAACAATAATATTTCCTTTTCTTTCGCGCCTTTAAAACATTTTTCCAGGAAATGACCTTCAAATATTCCTAAAATATTTGAGCAGAGATAAATGAAACAAGGAAGAGGAAAATACAGGAATTAGGACAAGATGCTTTCTGAGTATCATTTTTCGGATTTTTATGAAACATTTATTAGTAAAATATTGCTTGTCTGATAAAATATTTACAGAGACACTGCGCATATCCTATCATAGCACTTGAAGCCTGATTTATTTTGAAGAAAAATTATTACTTACTTACATATGTTGTCTAACAAAACGGTGAAGGAAAACCTTGTGAGGAAACCGTCCTGTCCTAGAAACAAAAAATCGAAGACGTGACATCTACCAATCCACACTGGGCCGTTGTGAACTATAACCCAATCCCTCTCAAAAAGAGGCCTGAGTCCCAGCAGTAGGAACGCTAAAAGGCTAAGCCTAATATATATATATACCTATGCCCAATTCTCAAGACACAGTCCTCACCAAACAACTATAATTATGTCCGGCAATTCCCTAAAGAACGTTAAAATGGACGTCCGCTGAATGATTTTAAATTAAATTGTAATTAATGGACACGTTGTATAAGTGAGCGGAGGAGTTCATTTACATAATGTAGGCATTACGGGGAGTGCTGTAGTACATAAGTGTAGGTACATAGCTACAAGTTTCAGGGGAGGCCTATCTTTTTGCCTGACATCGGTTGCACATATTTAATCTAGAATCCTTTGAGAACGTAAAGCTTTCGAATTTAGAAAGTAAATGAAGTTCTGCTTTTCTGCGTACAAGTAGAATTTCTAATGTATAGCATGGCTAGGGATGACAATCTAAAGAATCAGAGAGAGCAGTGTATATTTATAATAATTTATTTATAAACACACAATACAACCAGAACTAGATTACAAAAAACAAAAAAAAAAAAATAGAGGAACAGTAAATTCGGTTACAATATGTATCGCAACTGGCATTGGAATTGAATAATATAGCGATAAATTGTCAAATTCTAACTAAGAAATCTAGATTTTCCCATCTCAAGTTTTATAACTGACAGTTGTATTGTCTTCTCAAAAAACTAACAGGGCACCCCTCTGTTAGTTTTTAACCGACTTCTCAAAAAGGAGGAGGTTCGGTTTTTTTTTTCGTTTATGTTCACCGATATCTCCGTCAATTGTGGACCGATTTTGAAAATTCTTTTTTTATTTGAGAAGTATATTTCGAAATTGGTCCCATTTTAATTTGGTGAAGATCTGATGAAGAACTTCTGAGATATATAACAGAACTTTTCAATAAATAACGGAAAATCTCTCGGGATTGCTGCAATCGCATGTCTGTTTATTGTTTATACCATTTCATAACATAACATCACGCCAGTATGGTCTTAAGGGGTACGCAGATCTCTCATTTCACCGATTATGATCAAGTTTCATGAAATCTATTCTGACATTATAGTAACCTTACTAACTTGCCTATTACAGGTATTATTAGGTACAACTAAAAAGTGAAAAATTTAAAAACCTTTTTGCAAAAAAATACTACCGACTTCTAAATACAAATTTGGAAGTCGGTAGTATTTATTTGCAAAAAAGTTTTTTTATTTGAGAAGCTTTTAGAGTACGGTTATTTTGAGATAGAGTAAGTGACAGATGTATACACGTCATATAAATCCTAAAAAAATACCTTACTCTAAGAGCTTATGGTCACCCCTCTGAATAAAGTATATTAAAAAAAACAGAAGAACTTCGTCGTCCTACTTCACCGTCAAGAAAAAAAACGGAACGATTGCGCAGGCATAAAAGCTAACATAATTAAATCGGCCGAGAGCAACTTATCCTGAGTGGAACGAACAACGTCTTTTTTCTCCAACGACATTACCTATTCATCACACGGCTCGCTGAAAAGCGACCACTTTGTTACTTATATATCTTTCCGCACAGGTTCTCTTGAAAGAGATCGGGAATCATTTTTCTTCGCTTCCATTAGTGGGCATCGGCTGTCCGAGACGGATATGCGGCGGAGCCAAACATAAACAAAGTAATGGTGCCTGTCTAGTGACAAAGAACATCCCATCAGACAGCAAAGCGACGGCATCAATACGGATCTGTATGAGCTCGTCGTTTGAGAGCCTCTGAATTCGCTTCACGTTATTGTACCCGATAGCTATCAGGAGGCCTCCTCGCTCTCGCCACAATGTCTGACTCAGGATATGAGACTATGAGGCACATCTTGTGTGCGCTCAGTCGCATTGTCTCTATCTCACGGAAGCATCGTCCATGAACGTATTCACTCAAAGACAATAACGGTAATTATACAGTTAATTCGTCTGTGAACACGAATTGACTTTGAAGCTGAATAGTCAACCGTTGTAGCTTTGTTAGCGAACTAGGAACTAACTATTGTATTTTATTTACGAGTAATATTATAATTGACAAACCAATTAAATAAACAAAACATCACCACAAAACGTTATTTTGAGTTTAGCTTCTCCGTCTGTATTACACTACACAGCAAAGAGTACTAAAAATATTTGTCTACAAATAAAAAAGCACGACCAAGAAAAATCTAATCTAACAGTTCTTTTTTTTTATAATTTATTGCCCATCCAACAACAATTTATTGGCGATCCAATAAAAGCACTACAATATATTATGGACAAAAAAATATAAAAACGTAATGAGAATTTCGTGGTTTTCAAGAAATGATTTGGAACAAAAAGAATTGATTTTGTTAGACATTGATTAATGATGATTCAGAATTTGAATATCCGGCAACGAGTTCCTTTGTTCAAAGATTACCGGCAGGCTCCTGTTCGTCAAAGGGGTGTAGATATCGACCTACCTTCATTCACCTACAAACTGAGCTAGAAGGCGAGTCAGCAGACGTCAGCAGTAGGTTTCATTTATCTTTTCTGTGACCCTTTTATAGGAAAGTCAAATAAAGGATGGCCCGCAGGGTTGTAACAACTAAGCCCTGTATCACAGACTCCAAAACTTAAGTATTATTTTCTATACTTGTAATACTTTCAAAAACGTCTATTTTTTTTAAGTTTTCGAAAGGATCGGGCGACATTGATACTAACTTGTAAGCCACCATCTAAAAATTCCTAAACACAAATGAAATACGCTCCCACAAAACCGTAAACCAATCTAAATGCACGTGTATAATGAACAAAAAGTCCAACGAAATTAGATTGTTCGCGAACAGCTTAAACCTCCAGTTTCACAAAATTGATCCTTAGCCCAAACAATCTTTACTTTCGCCTAATTCAACAGTTTTTCCCCAATGTGAGTCCAAAAGGAGAAATAACTCTGAATTTGGGTCGGCGTATATATTTTGGAACTCTTGTTTGCCTTCGGCTCGGTCTAAATTAATATCGAACCGTGAAAATTAGGAGCGAACTCGAATTACGAACGATTTTGAGCGGGGTTGTGGGTGGACAGCGGACAGAAACTTGGCAGCAGAAGTTTGGATCAAACAATCTATCCACCTCTTTCTAATCATGTTTGCCTGGTACCGATCGAAATATCACTTATTTTAATAGGCAGGAAAAATATGTAAAAGTATGATTTTGATTAAACGAGGATTTTAATTTAATTGACAACAAATCGAGCAACAAACAGTGAGCCGATTTTGTTTTCTTCTCAGATTTTTCCAGACAAGATTATTATTTTATGTTACCAACAAAACAGTTTTAAATAAGACTGCATTTGACCTACGGTCACACAAACATGACTTGATTAACAAATACCTCTCATAATAAACCAAAATCCGATTGAAATAACAAACCAGCGCACTTTGAATTTCGTCATTACACCCGTTCAAACAAACAACCACAGTTGGATGCGCCGAATAATTTTGTTTAAAGCATTTCACAATAAAATGTCTGACATATTTGCGCTTGCCAATAAATGATGAAGTCATTTATCAAATGCGAAATTGATTTTGATGTTATTCGTAGGATTTCGCTTCATTTTCATAAACAGATAGTCATTGTATTGGGGTTGTTGGCAAATATGTAATTAACATTAGGAACGGTTCAATTGCTAAGCTTTAAATTGCTATTTCTCGTGTTAGTATCTGCCAGTCAAGGAAAACTGAATTATGTTACAAGTGTAGGTCCAATGCTGATTTTACATTCTTGTTTTGGTTAATAATATCTTTGTTTAGGAGTTTGAATTAGTTTTTTAACACAAGTTACTATAATCTTGACGAACCAACCTGTTCTTTGACATTATTTTCACAAAACAAAATATGTACAAATAGAAAATTCTAGGAAACGAATTGTCTTTGAACTAACACAAAGTAAGTTAGGTTTGCTCAATGTCTTACGCACGGTACTTAGACAATAGATTATGTGAAATTAAAAATTTCGTTTCTATTGAATATTCTGTGACATGTTTTCTTCCTTTGTAAATGTTTGATTATGAACACAATCTTCTCAATGTTTCTTTTTTACTTGTTTGTGTATAATTAGTTCTAAACATAGATGTGTGTATTGTTACAGATTGCACATCGTCATCGTCGTCGCTGCTGAGCGGGGTGACGACGGTGTCGGTGGCGGTGACTGGGCTTGACCGACCACTCAGCAAGAAGGTACGCCCCAAGCCCGCCTCGCCCAACCGACAGGGGCCGCAGCAGTGCCAAGTAAGTACCAACCTGGCTTACCTAGGTTTTTTATTTGTTTTCAATTCAATTCTGGGTGTGTTGTGTATGTGATTTTAAATGTTTGTAAACGCACTCACGATACAGGAAGACATTCATAGTGCAGGCGAAGTTTAAAAAAAATTACATGCAGGCATTACAAGGCATCTTGTATTATCTCTCGTTCCATCGTAGACCTCATCCATCACCTGCCGTCAAGTAACATAGAACTCAAGAGCGGGCTCATAATAAATTAAGTATACAGGTTGGGAAGAAAAAAAATGGGCCCCCACAATATGGCGCCCAAAATCCGCCATTTTTCAGTGACACTCGCAGGGTTAGGATGAATCAGACATGTCACAATCAAGATGAATCAGACAATTCAGACATCAGTCTACATGGTCTTCACATGATCTAACCAAGATTTTGTCTGGACTTTAAAAGAGACTGTGACCTCTGAGTTTGTTTCGGCCTTTCTTCTCAGAGTAGGAAACGTATAGGAAACGCCGACCTCATCTAGTTTTTAACCCCCGACGGAAAAAGAGGGGTGTTATAAGTTTGAGGTGTGTTGCTGTGTATCTGTGTGTCTGTGTATCTGTGTGTCTGTGTATCTGTGTATCTGTGTATCTGTGTGTCTGTCTGTGGCATCATAGCGCCTCAACGGATGAACCGATTTTGATTTAGTTTTTTTTGTTGGAAAGGTGATTGTGTCGAGAGTGTTCTTAGCTATGTTTAAAAAAAAACGGTTCAGCCGTTCAAAAGTTATGGGCGTTTTACTGTTTGAATCGGGGTGTTTTCGCAAGATAAATGTGTCGGGGGTTTTTTAAATTTTTAAATTTTACTTGTAAAAAATATGTTCGACGTGTAAAAGTGTTCGTACAAACCAACTTACAGAAATAAAATCATTTATCATTTATCAATCGATTGACGTAAGAATCATCAAAATCGGCCAACGCGTTTAGTCTCTAGAACACCACATAGGAGCAAAGATACATACATAAACTGATAAACTCATTACCCTCCTTCGGCAGTCGGGTAAAAACAATAATAGACCACTTATAGGCACTTTTGAATTATAAAGGATTCTGTCAGTCAAAAAGATGAAGCCATAGTTGCCGATTCTTGTAGAAGTAGAAAATTGTTGTAGTACAATGTTGGACGAACAGTCTCCAATACAAGGCAAAGATTTTGATCCGTAGTTAACTCAACTAATGGTTAAATGTGGTAACGAATGGTTTCAAATTTCGGTAAAACGTGTTTATTCGTCAATTGTTAGGCCGAGTTACTCACCGCTAAATGATTGCAGAATAAATGTGACAAATTGTCAAGTACGCGTTATCTGCTGTGATTGGTTTCATGAATTTTTTCAATAGCCAATCACAGCAGATAACGCTTGCTTGACAATTTGTCACATTAGCTCTGCGATCATTTAGAGGTGAGAAACTCGGCCATAGTCTAACTAATTGTCAAATAATTAACACTTAAACTTATTTGACCATTTGTGAGGCTAATACTAATAAAAAATTGTGTATTACCGAAAGCAACCAGTGGTTACCATATTTAACCATTGTTGGAGTTAACTACGGATCAAAAACTAAGCCTTGGGAGCTGGAAAAGTGCTTCTCGTTCTGTACTTCAAACTCAAACCGAATGCCTGAAACGCGAGCGACAAACGCGTTCCAATTTCTGTTGCATGTAGCAGAATATTCAGCCTCGCGTAGATGACGCTAAATATTTCTTTTTTTTGACTCTTCTATATTTTTTTTTTTTTTATTATTTTTTTTATTATATTTTAATACAGAGGTGTTACTTAATTCTAAACTCGCCAAACTTTTACGTTTGATGGCGAGAGACGCTCTTTTAAATTACAATGCACCACCTTATGCACATACATACTACTTATATATATTATTATTATACTGTTATGCTTTAATCTTACGTACATATTTAGTTCTGCTTGCTATCCTGTATAATTTTCTTTAATTTTGTCTTAATTGTTCCTTTACTAATTTTTACATTTTCTCTTAATAAAGCTATTTTGTTAAAGACTTTAGGTACCAAATACTTAGATGTTCTCTTACCATAATAATTTGTTATCTGTGGCTGAACCAGTTTGTTCTCTCTAGCCCTACGTGTGTTGTACTTGTTTTTAACATTTACTTTATAATCATCACTATAATAATATGCCAGACCTACCAAATATTCAACTTTTTTATCTATGGGTATAATATTACAGATGTCTTTTCTGTCAAGTCACTTCACTGTAAAAATGTGCAGTGCCTTCTTCTTACTCAGACGTAGTACTACTAAAGCAAGCTAAGTATTTGCGAGTGAACATTTCATAGAACTGCGAATCTGTGGTGTAGCTTTTCACGTTATTTTTTGCATAAATCGCTACGTCAACTTGCTAATAAGAAAATATTATTATGATTATGAAGTTCGTCATCATGAGAAGGTTTTTTTTGAAATCCACTAAGGGCTACTTAAGGTAAATTACATCACACGCTCAAAATAGTAGTTTATGCAATGGTCATATAATAGAGGTTATTAAAACACGAGCGTAGGTTTATCACACGAGGCGAAGCCGAATATGTGGTATGGCGGGCAATTTAGATTCTCATTGCGTATGACTGCGCAGCGCGCGCATCCATAGACAGACACTACTTACCCGACTGCCGAAGGGGGGTAATGTGTTTATCAGTCTATGTATATATGTATGTTTGTTCCTATGTGGCGTTCCAGAGACCAAACGCGTTGGCCGATTTTGATGATTCGTACGTCAATCGATGCGTCTTAACCCTGCGAGTGTCACTGGCTACATTAAAATTGAAAAATAGAAAAATGGCGGCTTTTGGGCGCCATATTGTGGGGGCCCAATTTTTTTTTCCATCCAATCCCATCGTGTGGGGTATCAAATTAAAGGGTTTTAATAGGCATTTTCAAAAATATATAACACTTATATGTACCTTATTCGAATAAAATGTTAACTAAAAAGTGTTAAATAAAAAAATTAATTCAATAAACCAAAACACCCGACTGCTTAAAAAGCGAACTAAAAAGACGTAAACAAGAAAAAAATCACACTGCTGCATGATTTTTTTCATGTTTACGTCTTTTTAGTTCGCTTTTTAGGCAGTCAGATGTTTTGATTTTTTGAATTTTTTTTTCTACATTTAGTCAATGAGCCCATAAGCGCCAATAAATTAAAAAGTAAAAGTGTGCTATAAAAATAAAAAAGTCTTTTATGATGCTGATGTTTGAAAATCGAAGAAAAATGTTGCACTGTAATAGTTTTTTTTTTTCAATTTTGCCTATACACGTATATAAAGTACGTGTTTACACAATATTTTTTGAATTAATATTTGGAACATTACGTTGTGAGTGTAGATAAAATATAATACCTACCTCTTTTGTCAGATTGCAAACCATAGATAAATAAAGATATTTCCAATGATATTATAAAATACTAAGGTAGACATGTTTTACCGACGTCTGCGCGGCTATACAAACACAAGCCGACCAGCTTGAGTGAACTCAATCCGTCCTGCATCTGGCCGCGACACGAACGTACATTTGAACAGTATGTTTATCTCTTTCTGACAACGGGGTCCTATTTATATTTCTGTAATACTTTCACCTACTTAGTGATAGAAATAAAATCCTAGTTCCATAGGTCCTATGTAGGTAGCTAAAGTAAAATATCGCTGTGTTTTTATTTCTTTATTGGTAAAATCTCATTGGATAAAAAAAATAGAAGTAGAATGCCGTGAGATGCGGATGGAAGTCTCCAAAAAATGAAAATAAATTTTCCTTATACCCAAGCATCCATCCATGGTTTATTCGAGATAAATTTCATGGGTTTTCTTTGAAAGCGGGTGTAGCGACTAGCGAGGATATGACGTCACAGTAGTGCCGGCCAGTTTCCGGCTCATAAATGCCGATGGGCCGTGACGATTGCCTCTATTTGTCTTCGGTGTACAAAGGAGGACACCCGTCATTTGTCTCATGGACACCGCTCGGAGTATCCAACTAACTATAATAATATACATGGCATTATGTGATGGCTTACATTTTTAGCAAAAGCTTCAGTAATTGCATACTTTGAAAAACAGCAATTTTATTTAAAGATTAAAATCGACAAGGAGAAATCCAAAAAACAATAAGTGAGCCAAACATAGAACTGGATTGTGCTTTGTGTAAAATATGACCTTTTATAAGGTGAGTATACACCAGAGTACACTAGATACATTAATTATTTGATTACAATGTAATGTAACGTTCTTACGAATGGTACAATACAGACAAATGCTAAGTTTCCTAAAGCATTGCGTATCTTCGACGCTGTGTTCGACATAATGCTCACGGCGAGTGAGTATTTCCCCTACCTGTAACATTTCTTTGTACCTTGCATTCATTATTGACCACGTCACCCGCGCTCGTACCTTTGCGATAAAATGTTACACCAAAACGATTGTTGGTTTTTAAAATCAGGTTGTAACAAAACATCGAGCGTCATGTTCGAAGTGTGGTTCGAGTAAATTTTAAAACAGCTAATGCTCTAGTCTATACTCGCCTTTACAGTAATGATGTACTACAAATAATGCATCAATTACAAAATTGAAATAAGATACATAGAAAATATTTGTTTAATATTTTTTTTTTTTTTTTTTATTTTATTTTATTTGGGAAACAAACAGATGCAATAACAAACATAAGCATACAAATTAGTTCAACACAATCCAGAAACAGTTTCCACAGATTAATATTCAAGTAAATTAACTTAAGTGCTACAACAACCAGAAGTTCACACAGTTTAATGAAGTCAAAATTTAATATTATTTTATTATATAACATATTAATTAAATTTATTTGCCAAAATATTTCTTATGTAAAATCTAAATTTGGGAAGAGAAAGGTGAAAAACATCTAAATCTTGATTTTCTTTTAATGAGATTATGTCGTTGTACAGACGACATGCTCTTTTAATAAAAGTATTCTTGCCGTAATTGGTTCGGGAGAAACCAATTTGGAAGAGAGTTCTCCTGCGTGCATTTAAGCGTGGACATCCAAAACCTATTTTGCTTAGAAGATAAGGGGAGTCCAATTGACCTCTAATAATTTTATATAAATATACTAGATCTCGCTCTGCACGGCGTTCCTCCAATTTCTGAAGCCTAGGTTTATGATCAGTTCCAGAGTTAAATCGCCAACTCAAGTGCTTAGTAAATTTGTTTTGCAATTTTTGAATTTGTTCAATATAAACTGCATACTGGGGATTCCAAACCGCTGAAGCATATTCAAGAATTGACCTTACAAGTGTCTTATAAAGAAGGGTCAATGTTGACTTATGTTTGAAATCCCTACCAACTCTTAGGACGAATCCCAACATGCGAAATGCCTTATTAGTCATAGTGTTAATTTGAGAATCAAAGACAAGTTTACTGTCAAGTTGGATCCCAAGGTCCCGCACCTCAGTCACTCTATTAATAAGATCATTATTGATTTTATAGTTATATTTTATCGAGTTCATCTTTCTAGAAAATGTTATAATATTGCACTTTTTTACGTTAAGGAACAGACCATTTTTTTTGCAGTAATCACACAGGTTGTTAATATCATTTTGTAGTTGTAGGCAATCTTCTGGACTAGTTATAGTTTTATAAATTTTCTTATCATCTGCATAAAGAATAAATTTAGAATGTTTAAATATATTGAATACGTCATTTATATATAAATTAAATAATAGAGGTCCGAGGTGCGAGCCCTGGGGCACGCCGGATGTAACAGGCATAAAGGACGAGCAATACCCCTTAACCGTAACTGCTTGACTGCGTTCCCTTAAATAAGATGCCAGCCATCGAAGTAGATCGCCATGTATACCGATATACTCAAGTTTTTGAATTAACAGATTATGAGAAATTTTATCAAATGCTTTTGAGCAATCGGTATATACGACATCCACCTGGTGACCATTATCCATGGCCGTCGCTATGTAGTCAATATATTCGCAGAGGTTTGTTTCAGTTGATTTTTTAGAAACAAATCCATGTTGCTCGGGTATTATAAGTGGCTTTAATAAGGGCGTTATTAAGTCACAGACGATTCGCTCAAAGAGCTTAGGTATAACACTCAACTTAGAAATTGGCCGGTAATTTGTAATGTCATGCTTGTCGCCATTTTTAAATATAGGTACAACGTAGGAACGTTTCCAAGTCAAAGGCATAGTACCAGATCGTAATGAGGAGTTAAATAGCAGATATAAGGGAAGCGCAATAGTTTTACAACATCTCTGCAGAAACAGTGGTGGAATTCCATCAGGGCCACTGCCCTTGTTTACATCAAGAGATCTGATATACTTTACAATGGTATTAAATGGAATATATACATTGCTCAGATTTAAAGCATTAGAATCAGACAAAGAAGATGACGTCATAGACACGTCCTTATGTTTTTCATAAACTGAGTGAAAATGTACATTAAAAAGGTCACTAATCTCTTTACCATCGAAGGAGGATACATTTCCTAAGAACAAGTTATCTGGCAAAGTATTTGACGACTTTTTAGATTTTACATAGGTCCAAAAGTATTTGCAATTGTTTTTAATATTGTCTTCTGACCTTGCAATAAATGATTCGTAACATTCCAGACTGACCCTTTTTGCTCTGTCTCTCAGAAGGGCAAAGCTACGGTAATCACTATAATTGTCGTAACGCTTCCATTTTGTATGATACTTAGTTTTTTCTTTGATGATTTTTATCAGTGCCGGGGAATACCATGTAGGGTACCTATTGTGATCAACAGATTTTTTTACAGGAACCATCTCGCTGATTATTTTATCAATAATATTATGGAACTTTGTTACGGACTCGTTAATATCATGAACGCTATCCAATATACCATGCCAGTCCACCCGAGACAAAGCAATATTAATGTCATCATAATTCGCACCCCGGAAGAAATAGTAGGTTGTATTTCGCGGAGAACGAAGGCTTTCAGGAAATAAGTCAACCAAAGAAATGTCAAGGGCAGGGTGGTGGTCATCCTCCTGCACTAGAGGAAACTTAGAGTTAATTACTATACAGTCACAGCTGCTAAACACAAGGTCCAACTGCCTATCATTTTTATTTGAAACTACATTATATTGTCCGAGGTTACTAAAAGATAAAAATCCCAATAAAGCGTTAACTAGAACATCAGTACAATTAACACCCAGTGTGGCACGAGCTCCCAGCCCAGCAGAAGACCACTGAGCATTCCTAATGTTAAAGTCACCAGTTAACAGAAAGTGATCGTTCGGATAACTCGTTATACACTGCGACACTTGATCCAAAAACTCAACCAGATCGTTTTGATGAGAGGTACACTGTGGAAAATAGCAAGTATATAATCTGAGTCGTAATTGCTCAGACTTTTTCTTAAGGCGTATGGTTAGAGAAATAATATCTGCCGATAATCTGTTATTCGAGCAAGAGATGTTTATGTCACTTACTGCAATGCCCTTCCTGATTGCAATGAGAACTCCGCCCCCCATTTTGTCCGATCTAGAATCATAGTCGCGGTCACACCTATAAACATTGTACCTAAGGTCAAATAATTCAGAGCTGAAAATTCCAGGCAGCAACCAAGTTTCACTCAGGCAGATCACATCATACGTGCAAAGCAACAAGTTATTATAAAACAGGTTAGTTTTAGTGCGCAATCCACGCACGTTTTGATAGAAAATATTTAAATTATTACTGAATGTGCAATGTAAAACTCAGAACACTCAATAAACAACAAGTTAGACAAAAAGTGTCGCTGGAATAAAAACGTTTGGATGTACAGCTCATGGTACGTTTCTCAGCGTCATTGAATAAATTATGAATAAGAAACTCAAGAAAAAGAAATCTCTCCCAAAATAAAATCATTACGACTAATTTTTTCACCTTACTCTCAAAAAACACAAAGTTAAAATTTATTTTAGAAACGATAAAAATATGTTTCTTTAGGAAAAATACTACTAGTAAACTAAACAATACAAACCGGTAAATTAAACTGAAACTCATTATGAAAAGGAGCGAAAAATGTAAAATAATTCTCACACAATCTTGTTTAAATCACTCTCAGATGAAATATGTAAAGCTTGACTGTGTTCTGTTTTCCGCACCATTATTGATTGGTTTTTTACCCAGACAAATTTATAATTTTTCTCACTTGCAATTTTCTTCGTTTTGTTTAATAGTATCTTATTGGAGATGGACAAATGCTCATTACAGAATATGCGAGACTTGCTGTTAGGAAAACCGATGTCACTTGCATTCAAAACCTTAACTGCCCTCAGTCGTGCTAGGAAGTTATCCTTTTTGTGTCTTGCGAGAAAGCGAACGACAACAGGTTTAGGCTTTTTATCATCCTTGCTTTTGTGGGCCACTCGAGTAACAAAATCTATGTCAGTTTGCGTATTAATAGGGCAGTTGGCGTATTCACCCATTTTAGAAATGATATTAAGCAGGTTTTCCCCTGTTTTCTCAGGCAATCCAACAATCTCAACATTCGATCGACGTCCCCATTGCTCCTGTCTCTGAATATCAAACTGTATGGCACCCAATTGAGATTTTATTTCACTCATATCCGATTCCAACACTGAAATTAATTTATGTTTCTTTTCTAAATCATCAATACGTGATGCTACAGCGTCGTACTTTGCGGAAATAAACTTTACCGAATCTTTCAGGCTAGACACTTCAGTCCTGAGATCCGTCAAGGTTACATTAATAGTCGACATCGCCTCCTTAAATTCCTCTTTTATAATACCGCGTATCTTATCCGCGGTCAGCACGTCAGGTTCCTCCTTCTTAGCATTCTTGCGTACAGGTTGACGCGTTTTGGTAGTTTTAATCGGCGACATTGGCTTGGCTGTGACGATCTCGGTACCCGATGATTCAGCCTTCTTAGCTCTAGCTTTGGTATTAATAATAGATCGAACTGACGCTGAGGTGCCGTCCTTCGGTTCCGCAGAATTTGTACATTTAGAACACTGCCACGAGGATTTTAGATCATTACTGGGAACCCAATCAACTTCCTTATCCATAAAAACACAGCGAAAGTGATAATAATCATTGCAATCACAACAAATTAGTTCACCATTAGCGTTTGTAGTAGTTATATTACAGCAAACAAACTCCATTTCTTGTGTCTACAGAGAAATGATCTTTATCCTCCTATCACTAATGCAGAGATTCCTTGAACAAAGAGCGGCCAATTTTATTCACAGTTTGCGTTGACCCACCACGCATTAGCGAGAAAAAGGTCGTATGCGCCGTGTAATCACAGGCGCTTACGCGTTTTGCCGAGACGCTTTAAAAGCACGGCGCTTGACGGTAATTATAACAGATAGTTAATGTTATTATTGTGATAGTTGTTTAATTTCGCGGCACTGGGCACTTACACTATGTTCACTGTATTTAGCAAACGTTATTTAATAAGGTTCACAACTTTATTTCACTAAAAGGTTGCTCTAGAACACTTTTTTAAATTAAATTTTGATGAGCAGTCAAATTATAATGTGCTTCGTACGGTAGTTGAACGTGACATGATATACACATAATATGTACCTATTTGAGCAAGAACAATCAGTAATAATATTTTTAATGACGTAGACAAACTAAGGTCAGACTTCGTCTAGACACACGAAACTAAAAGACATTCTATCTCATTTAAATCATCACATCATCAGCCTATTAATGAATAGGCCGTAATCCACCACGCGGGCCCAGTGCAGGTTGGTGGATGTCACATGTACTCGAATTTTTGATTCTAGGACATGCCGGTTTCCTCACGATGTTTTCCTTCACCGTTTTGAGAGCAGTGGTGATGGAATAATTTACACAAATTAAAGCGCCTGCCTGGGCTCGAACCCACGACCTGCAACTTGTAAGTCGCGGCCGATACCACTGGGCCACCACTGCTCACATATATTAAAATGTTTGCAACTAATTTGATACTATTTTTATCTCCCAAAGCAAAGAACAAACATAACATTGTTACTTCAAACAGTATCTCTATAATATATAACAAGCTCAAACACAATTTATCCCTATATTGAGAGTTTGCAAACAAGAATTTCTCTATAAAATAAATCTGTAATAACTCAACTATTCGTTACTCGAATACGAAATATCGAGTACATTCAATAAACTCAAATATTACATAGGTATTATGTATCTTTATGTAGTTTCGTTCATGTTAGGAAAATATGCTCTCCATTTTATTAGTAGGATCGTTTGCACCTAGTTAGGTGAGCCTGCAAATGTTTGCTAACGAAGGATGTAAACAGTCCTAATTGGCACTTAAGGCACCCGGCGAAAACTAATCAGGAAAAATACAATTCGAAAGTAGGAGATTATCGACTAAAATGTTTATGCTCGATTGACGAGGGTCAAGATGAGAATCAACAGACATATGTAGCTACTTAAAGAAATATTTTATTTTTCAAATATATTCAAGACTAGAGGACGCCTCGCGGTTTCACCCGCGTAGTTCCCGTTCCTGTGGGAATACAGGGATAAAAAGTAGCCTATGTCACCCGGGGGTAGAGTAGCTTCCCAACGGTGAAAGAATTTTTGAAATCGATCTAGTAGTTTTGGAGCCTATTCGGTACAAACAAACAAACAAAAAAATCTTTCCTCTTTATAATATTTGTATAGACTAGCGGACACCACGCGGTTTCTCCCACATAGCTCCCGTGCCCGTGGGAACAAAGGGACAAAAAGTAGCCTATGTCACCCAGGGATAGAGTGGCTTCCCAACGGTGAAAGAATTTTTGAAATCGGTCCAGTAGTTTTTAAGTTTATTCGTTACATACAAAAATACAAATCTTTCCTCTTTATAATATTAGTATAGGCAGGAGCAAAAACAGTGGTGGCCCAATGGTAACGGCCGCGACTTACAATTTGTAGGTCGTGGGTTCGAACCCAGGCACTTAACTTTGTGTAAAATATTTCATCACGACTGCTCTCAAAACGGTGAAGAAACCGGCATGTCCTAGAACCAAACATTCGAAGACATGTGACATCCACCAACCCGCACTGGGCCCGCGTGGTGGATTACGACCCACTGCCACTACCGGAGAGTAGGCATGTGTCCCAACAGTCGGAACATTAAAATGTAGATGATGATGATGATGATAATCTCGTATTTTTACCCGACTGCCGAAGAAGGGTAATGTGTTTATCAGTCTATGTATGTATGTTTGTTCCTATGTGGCGTTCTAGAGACCAAACGCGTTGGCCGATTTTGATGATTCTTACGTCAATCGATTCGTCTTAACCCTGCGAGTGTCACTGGCTACATTCAAATTGAAAAAAAGAAAAATGGCGGCTTTTGGGCGCCATATTGTGGGGGACAATTTTTTTCTTCTATACAACTGGTTTTGGTCAGCCAGCTCACGAATACGTATCCTCCGACTGCACAACATGATTTTCTTCTTTTTTACGTCTTTTTAGTTCGCTTTTTAAGCAGTCGGTTTTTTTTATTAACTTTTTTTTAAATAAATCATTGTGGATATTCTGATATTTATCAGAAACTACGTACAAAACAATTATACAAAAAAAAACAATCTCTTATTTTTTTTTTTTTCTATTAAATAATAATTCATACACTGAATTTACATCTAAATAAAACCAACATTTAATAAAAGAGTGGCCCGCCCGAACAGGGACTTGAACCCTGGACCCTTGGATTAAAAGTCCAATGCTCTACCGACTGAGCTATCCGGGCCGTACCATGGACACCGAAATAGCTGTTTACGCATAAATAACTCGGCCGTCTCGCTTATCTAGAATTGTTATCGCTACATTTTGAAAGAAGCGATTGTTTTTGCTTATTTGTCAAGTAAAGTTTGTAAGCCTAGAAGTAGTTTTAAATAAAGATAGATTATAAACTGTGTATTTTTAGGGTTCCGTACCCAAAGGGTAAAAACGGGACCATATTACTAATACTCCGCGGTCCGTACCACAGATTATGTATTTCTGTTGTCGCTATAACAACAAATACTAAAAACAGAATGAAATAAATATTTAAGTGGGGATCCCATACAACAAACGTGTTTTTTTTGCCATTTTTTGCGATAATGGTACAGAACCCTTCGTGCGCGAGGCCGACTCGCACTTGTCCGGTTTTTGTAATGGTGGTGAGACGAGATACGTCTTATTATTGTTTATCGCTTATCGTCGCTAAAGTTATAACATTAATTTCGAGTAACACTTAAAAAAGACACGTGCGACACGACAATGCTCTGATGTTTTTAACCGACTTCCCAAAAAGGAGGAGGTTATCAATTGGACTGTATTTTTTTAATATTTCAATGTCTCTTTTTTTATTTGAAGGCTGGTGCTTACTCCCATATGAATTTCAACAAGAACTTCGGAGATATACAACATAACTCTTCAATAAACAACGGGAAATCTCTCGGGATTGGTGCAATCGCATGTCTGTTTATTGTATACTCCATTTCATAACATAACATCACGCCAGTACGCTTTAAAGAGGTACACAGATGTGTACAGTTCACTCTGGGACGCTCTAATTTCATCGGTTGTGTTCAAGTTTCATGTTATTCGGGTAATCTATTGTCATAAATGTGAGCATTATAGATATTTACCACAACTAAAAAGTGAAAAATAAAAAATGTTTTTACAAAAAGATACTTGCTTCCAAATAAAAACACTACAACATGAAAAATAACTTCAATTTCGGCAGTCGGCGTCAAAACATGAAGAAACAAAAACTAGAACACCGACTTCCGAAATTCAAGTTATTTTTCACTTTGAAGTGTTTTTATTTGGAAGTCGGTTGTTGCATTTAAATTGCTCTACCAGAAAAACGTGTCACATCTTCAAATATCCAAGGAGTGTTCTTTGTATCCGCACCAATAGGAACGATCTCATCTGTCTATAAAATAATTCACATCTATTGAAAGAGAGGTCTGTAGGGACCGAGCAGGAAGGTACGCAATACAAACACTAAGAGGGCTGAGTGGTTCATATCCGGGATGTTCTTCACGCAACCACCCGGGAGGAATACTGCTGAATTATGTGGGATAACTTCGAGCTCTTTATTTTGGTTCTGGTTTTAAAACTGTTCGTATTTTTGGAGTGTTATTTAGAAATGTACAAACATAGGTAATTGGCGAAATGTGGGCTTAGATAGTTACCGACTTGGTCGCGGATAAATTTGAAAAAGCTTTACTGCGGCACTGCCTCAAACAACTGAAGGAACACGTGTGGGTTTTAGTCATTAACACGCCCACCCGCTTCACCCAGAGCGGGAGAAATCATTAGATGATATTCGATCCCAAAAAAAAGAAAGAGATACTTAGCACCTACTCCCCTAAATTTTGTAAAATAAACTCCAATTGTAAATCTATGTTTATGGCACCGAGCGTACCTTTAGACATACAAAAGATTATAATGTCGTTAAACAATACAAATAGCGTGGGATATGATGGAATTTGTACAAAGGTATTGAAGTATGTATCGTATGAAATCTGTACTCACCTAAGCCATATTATCAATTTAAGTATTGGTGCAGGCATTTACCCTGATGCGTTAAAAACATCAATAGTAAAGCCGTTGCTTAAAAAAGACAAAGATAAAGAATTAATAGAAAATTACCGTCCTATTTCGCTGATACCAGTAATTTCAAAAATTTTCGAAAAATACATATATAAGGAATTATATTCATTTATTGACAAAAATATTATTCTATCTGACGAACAAAAGGGATTTAGACCACAAATGACGATTAATATGGCTATATATGACTCAATACATCAAATAATTAATAATGTTGATAAACGTAAACCTATCTGTGGCATATTCTGTGATATGACCAAGGCCTTTGACCACGTACATTACACAACTCTTCTAAAAAAACTTGAAATATACGGCATTAGAGGCAACGTTCTTAAACTAATTGAATCCTACCTAAGAAAAAGAAAACAAGTAACAGAAATTAACCAGATTAACTTAGCTAATAATATTGAAGAAATATATCATTCGACAGAGCGAGAAGTTTTATACGGTGTACCACAAGGGAGCGTCTTGGGGCCGTTTTTGTTTATATTGTATATTAATGACCTACCTAAAAGTATCGAACAACCTATGACTCTTTTTGCCGATGACAGCACAGTAATAATACCCTGTAAACATGCAGAGACATATGAAAATGACATTAATGCATCTTTAAAACTAGTTGTAAACTGGTTGGAAGAGAACAATTTAAAAATAAATTTATGCAAAACAAAAGTTATACACTTTAGACAACGTATGCCTAGTATGAACCTAACTGTAAGTTGTAATAACGTTGTTGTAGAAGACGTTGAAACTACAAAATTCTTAGGTGTTACGATTGACAGCCAACTCAACTGGAAATCACATATACATAATCTGTGCAAAAAACTAAGTAAATCTGCATACGCCTTACATAATCTATCCTACACTATAAATACGGATGCATTGCTGACTGCGTATTATGGCATAGCAGAATCACACCTACGTTATGGAGTCATTTTCTGGGGCAATTCAACCGATAAAGTAAGTGCATTTAAGGCACAGAAATGCTGCATACGGGCAATGTTCAATCTTAAAAGTACGGATAGCTGTTTGCCCTATTTTAAAAAATATAAAATTTTAACACTGCCTTGTTTGTATATATTGGAAGTGGCTATATTTGTAAAAACAAACAAAAGTCGTTTTAAGCGTATAGCTGATGCATTTCCAAGAAACAGGCGTGATAATAGTCAATTATGTCACCAGTCGTCTAATACTGCACTAATGCGCAAGGGTGTCTACTGCATGGCACCGGTCATATTTAATAAAATCCCTAAGAGCTGGAAAGAGTTACCACTTACACTGTTCAAAAAAACACTGCGAAAATTCTTGAATAATAAGGCATATTATAGTGTGACTGATTTTCTAGCAGAGAAAATATTGATTTGATTATAATTGTAACTTATTTATTTATGAATTAAATTATGACATTTTGAATTAAATTATGAAATTATGACATTATGAATTAAATTATGAAATTATGACATTATGAATTAAATTATGAAATTATGACATTGTGAATCAGGATTATGACATTATGAATTAAATTGTGCATTGTAATTTTTATAGTCTTGGCCACTAATGCTATTTTTGTTAGTTGACATGTTTTTGTCTTATATTGAATTTTTTAATCAAATTATAATGAATGTTAATGCTATTATTGTTGGTTGACATGTTTTTGTTTTATATTGAATTTTCTAATCAAATTTTAATGAATGTATTTGCATGCCGCTGGTAAAATATGGCTGAACATTGTAACCTATAAATGACATCAAGCATGACTGTACCCATATTTGCAAATAAAGTTTCTTTCTTTCTTTCTTTCTTTCTTTCTTTCTTACATACTGTATTTATGCCTCTGCCTAATTCTTCGGGGAAAACAGGGGTGATTTTATTTAAAATTCTTATTGTCAACTAGATCTTAGGGTACTAATAGTACATAATAATGTACTATTAGCTGCTAGGATTGCAAAGCCCGGGAAATAGGCAATTGCAGGTCGAGTAAATTCAAGTCCAAATTAAAAAAGCGCTCCTGCAATGGATTTGATCAACATTGCTGAAGCGTTGTAATGTTCCAAATTCAAAAAACGCTCCTGCAATGGATTTGATTTTCTTTGTCCGTAAATTCGATACTTCGCGTGTTCTGTTTTCGAAAATAATGACAATATTTCCATGCATTTTTGAGAAAAGTTTTATAGTGTCCGTTTAGCTAAAGAAAAATCTGGGTACCAACAAATTCTTTAAAAAACTACAAGCATTATGAAGATCTTACAGGACCTTCATGAAGTACTTCCAAATGTATTAAAAGCACTTCTTACAAATTGGTACCTACTACAAAAAGTCGGCTTCGTTCAGTAGCAAATGTACTTTTCTCACACCCCTAAAAATTGATGTTCATTGTTATTTTTATAACGCCTTATTACTAAAACGACTCTTAAAAGGAACTCATTTACAAATTCAAAAGTACATAAAATATTATTGTTGCCTATATCTGCGTACTGCGATAGAAAACTGTGTTTGTAGGTCAGCTGAATATCAACAAAGGAGGGATAAAGAACGTCGCAAAGGAGGGAAGAGAATACTGTTACCAGGAATACCGAAATTCGCGGAACGTCCTGATTTTTGGACCCTTGGGCCGCGACGAACGACGCGGGCCGTTAATGCCTTTCCATTATGTTTAGAAATAGCTTCGATTTCCTATTAACGGTAGTGTATTACGGAGAATTGTTTTCCTGATTTCCTGTTGTACTATTAGGGAGGTACCTACCTCAAATATTTTATGCCATCCTTGAGCTAAGGTAATTTTTTTTTTTCAATCTGTTTATCCTTCTTATAAACACAGTTAGATAAAGTTAATACCATCTTCAGTTTTCAAACAAAACGACGACGTCATGCCCTTATCCCAAAATTCGTCACTTGAAACCTGGCAACATTAAGTAGGGTGGTCCCCTCGAAGGAAAGTGGCGATTCATCATATCTGGCCAACCCTCACACTACGTAATTGCAGACTCTGAAAATGAACCGATATTCTAACTTATATTTATCACTGATGTTTGTAAATACTTAAGTGGATCTCAAGTTAGAAGCATTAAAGTGAAGTGACTTTGAGGAGTTAAAAGCGGTTTATGGATACTTTTTAATAACGTTAAAAGTTAATCTTTTTACAGCACTCCATTAGGGATTTTCTCCATTCCAAAATTTTCGGATCTGAATTATACGCATTATCAACTTATGTTTTTTTTTGGATAGGTATCTACAGTAGGTATGCGTGCCATTTAAAGATATTGATCAAGGTTACATTATTTTATAAATCATCGAGTAGATACCGCATTTTTAGGGTTCCGTACCTCGAAAGAAAAAAACGGAACCCTTACAGGATCACTTTGTTGTCCGTCCGTCCGTCTGTCTGTCTGTCAAGCCCCTTTTTCTCAGGAACATGTGGAGGTATCAAGCTGAAATTTATATCAAATACTCAGGTCTACTGACCCTTAAATCTGTGAAAAAACAAACAAACTTCTAAGCCAACGCAATCAAAAGATACAGCCGTTTATGCCGCAAATTTTCGACACTCGCAAGGGAATCAAAACCTACTTGTGGGAAGCAACGTCTTATAGCACAGATAAAGGTAAAATTGCGAAAACCGTAAATTTTTTGTTACATCATATAATAAAAAAAAATTTAATCATTTTAAACTTACTACCCCTTTCCTCATGAACGCGTACAGGTATTAAATTGAAATTCATATCAAATACTCAGATCTATAATACCTTTAAGCTGGGGTTTGTACGGAAACCTCGGTGCGCGAGTCCGACTCGCACTTGGCCGGTTTTTTTTATATTAAGTCTATTTTGGATACACAAATTTGAACTCCGACACACGAGATTAAAACTGATTGAAAATATGAATATCTTAAATACATCAATGTGATGATAAGTTTGGACACACACCTACTTACTGAATATTAACTTCTATGAAACATCTATGCACATAACAAGCTTACTTAGAACTCTAACACAACCCAGACGCATTATTAATGCCTAAATCACCAGCTTAATTACCTCGCCGAACGTTGGCAATACAAATCCAATTGATCCCACTTAGCACGTATTACTGATAAAATATTGATGATAACGATAGAAATAAACAGTAACAATAATCTCTAAGGACCAGTGTTATGGTCTTGCTCCCCTTCTCTCTTTTATTCTACCTTCAGTTTTTACGTAGGGCAACACATTTGACTTAGAATGTAAGTAGGTACAAAGTAAGTAGGTCGGTAAGAGGCTTGTTGAGGGGTTTCCTCAGTAATAAGTTCTACTTTTTGTTTCATATCGAGACGTATAAGTGGATTAGTGTTTAGTGAATGAAGAATGACATGATTTTGTGCCTTTAATATTGTAGTACTCACTGATTAATGAATATGCCTCACGTCACCTTAAGGTTCCCCTAGTCGACGGCACGAACTATTTTTTGCGCGGGCTAAAAATGCATGCTATCTCATCCGACAACAGGTGCGAAAGAGATAGATGCTCTGATGAGCAGTAACAAGCTAGTTTGCGTACGAATTAGCACTTTTGCAAGTTTGTAGCGAAATGGATGATGATTTAGGACGAAAACGAGCTCGTGAAATTTTATAAACAGACCTTTGGGAGTCTAGATATCATGAAAAAACGACTAAATGTATATGGCCAAAATAAAATTATTTGCATTTTTGAACTACTAATCTATCCCTGTATGGTGGCCGTTTTGCAATTTTCCTTCTTCTTATGGTATTTATTTCCGCCCAAAGATGCGTTAAAAGTAGTGTTGAAATATGGAACTTTCGACGATCATAACTTTTAAATATTATTTTTTTACATTTTTGTTTCCATACAGGGCTAGATAATGATGAGACAAATTGATATCATTTTTTTTTATTTTGAACGTACATCGTCAAACATTGGAGTACGCTAGACTACGTTTGTATGTACGCTAGATTACGAAAACTTATTACACGAATGACGATTTTCTTAATGATTATTCACTAACTGATTGGCATACTGTTATTCTGATTGACATAATTATTGTGATCTTCTCACTGAATTATTTTATTTTTTATTATTGACATGTTTTAAATTAAATAATTATTGTAATTCCAATGAACTGCCAATTAATTTTGTTATACTTATTATTATTTTGAATTTGCAAGGTTTACCCTTTGCATGCCCATGTGACGGTAAAATATGGCGAACTTTATTATAAAAACACCTATGTGCTCTACCCATGTTTGCAAAGAAATAAATGATTATGATTATTATGATTATGGAAGAATGATCGACTAGTGTAACCTTAAGTATCTTCTTAATACCATAGACAGTCAAAGATATTAAATCATCAATCGTTAACATTGGAGTGAACGTACCTACTTTATTCGCAAAATCAAAACCCACATCAAAATAAAAACTAACATCCAAGAATATCAAATCAGAACAGTAACCTTGATCGAATCACTATAAATACGAAACTTCTTGTGACCTAACGCTGTCCCATTTCTGATAACTTGATACGGCAACCACGGCGCGATTTCAGCAATATTCCTAATTGAACCAGCAGCTAATAGCTGTGATGGCCGGCGCCAATTAATGCTTATTGATGTCGCTCTGAAGATCTTCGACGACCCTCGTCTTGTTTTAACCCCATCTAACTCCCTTGCTAATAATTAATCAAGCAATTAAGCAGATCCGTGGAATGCTTCTGATATTTTCGTTGCTTTATGAATCCTTAGTACCGATAATGGTTGCGGATAATGCGTTAGTGAGCTGAGGGGTGATCATAAGCTCTTAGAGTAAGGTTATTTTAGAGTACACAGTACGGGACACACACATGTGTATGACAATCACAATAAACATTATTGACAACTATGAACTGTAGCAAGAATAGTTGTCAATAATGTTTCTACTTTAGTTGTCGCGTTTCCATCTTGATCGCTGTATATGACTTTGATAAGATATAAATATACTAAAATGCCTACACAAATGTTAAGGTTAATCGTCTTATATAATTACTAGCTAACCCACGCAGCTTCGCTCCCGTCAACTGGCTACCTACCTACCCTACCTACCCTACATACGTGATTGTTGCGTAACTTAAACCGTTTACGCAGCGCACGCAACGGAAAATTTTGCCCGTTTTTGCAACATTTTTCATTTATGCTCCGCTCCTATTGGTCGTAGCGTGATGTTATATAGCTTATAACCTTCCCCGATAAATTTTCTATCAAACACAAAAATAATTTTCCAATTCCAACCAGTAGTTCCTGAGATTAGCGCCTTAAAACCAACACAAACTCTTCAGCTTTATAATATTAGTATAGATTTTCACTCAAGTCTTTTTAAGTTCTTTCAGAATATTATTTCTTATTGGAACGTGATTTTCAGAAACGAGAAGTAATTGGCTTATCCTGAAACTGGTCCTTCCTTCTTTATAAAACCATATTTTGGTCGTATCATGGTTATCAATAATGGCCGCTTGTATACCCCACTTTAGATACCCCTTAATACCCCTAACGACACCCAGAAGACGTCGTCTACTCTTAATCTAAACCACGCGGCAACAGAGTCTGTAAATCTTTTGATACTTTTATTAAAATATCTATTTATATTTTTTTTATCGCGAAATATAAAAGTTTTTCCGAAACAAAGAGGTATCTTAATGAAGAGTCACTTCGACTTCATTTTACGGTGATTAATTCGACTTAGAAGTTTGAGAATTCCATAGATATATATTATAATTGAGATTGAACGGATTTCACAGTAAATTAGAGACGAGAGATATTTCGAAATTGATGTTTGAAACATATTTGATTATGATCAAGTAGATACTTGATTGGAAAATCAATAATGTATTAAGTGAAACGTTGCTTATTGAAGATACGAGTACATATCTTTTATTGTTCTTGATAAAAGGAGTCTGCCCACTACACCGTATCTTAACATGACCGCGCTAGGAACGTGTCAGCCAAAAAAATATTCTTTGCATTTCAAGTATTTGAGTATGAACGTACCTCCATTGACCAACACCGTCGCATGCCATGCACAGAGCCAACACTAACCCTTTCCAGTGGTGTTTCGAACCAAACGTTTCGTTCCTTTTTTTTGTTATTTTTTTTTTGCAACACTGTGTCAGCTCGTTGTCATCGATTTTGACAGCTGTTGATTGAGTTGACAGTTGACACTGGACTCGTAAAAATGTTACCAGCCGCGCTAGACGTGAAGATTAGGTGCTCGAACTGGTTTTGTGGAAATTGATTAATAGCCAGCCGATCGTTACTCGAAATTTTAATCTCTGTAATTGTAACTGTACCATATTCACTTTCCAACTTCGGTAGCCCAAGAAACAGACCCCTAGCTACCGCTGCCACATATCGTGGTTTCGCGGGTATAGACCTTGTAGGATCCAGGAGGCGCAGCATTGCTATGAGCCCCAGTGTTTGCCTCTTTGCTGTGATCCGCAGGCCTGTATTCAACAAGTGGATTTAATAATTTAAAGAGGAAATTAAGCATATTAGCTTGCATCGGCCGCTCCATCGGTACAATCACATATCATCGAAGGATCGCGCTTCTGTCAACAACCCTTAACAAAACACTGTCGATCTCGCCCCGAAATCAAAGCTTTAATAATGGAGCATGTCTCAACATTACCGAATACATTCGCACCCCACACAAGGATTAGTGCCGTCTGATCACAACATTCCGCATCGCAGGCGGAGCACGCTGAAATTAATTAGCGTCCCCCGAGACACCTCTCATTATTGCGCCAATTACTGACTAATATACGGCAATATTGTAGTTTATATATATATGTATTGTATATAGCTGATTTCCCGTGCCCTTCGCTATATTAAGAACTGACAGCTTAGGCATTAATATACTCATTGTCGGTACGTTGACATACACCCATTTAACCTCGTCTCAGCCTGTCTTAATCAAATTGACAGTTTTACAGCTTGTCATTTTTACCCGACTGCCGAGTCTATGTATATATATCTGTTTGTTCCTATGTGGCGTTCTAGGACCAAATGCGTTTGTCGATTTTGATGATTCTTACGTCAATCGATTCGTTTTAACCTTGCTAGTTTCACTGGCTACATTAAAATTGGAAAATAGTATGATGGCGGATTTAGGGCGCCATATTGTGGGGGCCCCATTTTTTTTTCTTCAAATTCCATCGTGTTGGGTATCAAAATTAAGGGTTTTAAGAGGTGATTTCAAAAATATAAAACACTTTTATGATTCAATATACAGAATTCGAAAAAAAATATAACTAAGAAGTTATAAATAAAAAAAGTTGGTCAGCCATCTCGCGATGTATCCTCCGACTGCACAGCGTGATTTTCTTCTTGATTACGTCTTTTTAGTTCGCTTATCAAGCAGTCGGGTTTTTATATTTTTTGAATTAACTTTTTTATTTGACGTTAACGTCCTCAACTTGGCAGTATTTTTTTCCGTTGTCATAGCGTCTAAGTTGAATAACATGGTAGAAGTTCCTTTTACTTAGTAACCAGATGTCACTTTATCTTTGAAATCATTACCAATTAATACTTTATCCAGTCCCTTTTATGTCTCGTCTCCTGTGTGATTTTTCTGAATAGAATATCTTGGTCGAAGTAAATTAAGACTGACTCTAACCTATTGATATAAAATTATCTGTTGTCAGAAGGAATTTGTTCCCAGCTGATAGGTTCCCGGAAAAAGGGGAAGCGTCAATTTATAGAACACAGAGTTGGGAAGCGTCTTTCGTATTTTAAGGAATACAGATGTTTTCAGGTAAATTTCTACAAAAAAAAAACATTTTTCATTACATAGGTAGTCGATTTGTGCATCAAATAAAAATTACCGTATAAACCGGCCAAGTGCGAGTTGGACTCTCCCACGAAGGGTTCCGTACCATTATCGCAAAAAACGGAAAAAAAACATGTTTGTTGTATGAGAGCCCCACTTAAAACAATATTGTATTCTATTTTCAACCGACTTCGCAAAAAAGGAGGAGGTTCTCAATTGGTCTGTATTTTTTTATTTATTTTTATGTGTGTTACCTCAGAACTAGTTACTGGGTGAACCGATTATGATGATTCTTTTTTTATTTGAAAGCTGGTGCTTGTCATGTGGTCCCATTTAAATTTGGTCAAGATCTGATGAAGAACTTCGGAGATAAACATCAGAACTCTTCAAAAATGACAGCAGATCACTCGGGATAGCTGCAATCGGATGTCTGTTTATTGTTTACATCATTTCATAATATAACATCACACTAGCACGCTTTGAAGGGGTACGCAGATGTGAACAGTTCACCCTGGTATACTCTAAATCCACCGTTTTTGTTTAAGTTTCATGTTTCTGGGTTAATCTATTCTGGCTAAACTTTGGAGAATTGGTCCGTTATGTACCCACAACTAAAAAGTGAAAATAAAAAACTTTTTAACAAAAAATACAATCGACTTCCAAATAAAAACACTATAAAGTGAAAAATAACTTCAATTTCGGAAGTCGGTGTCAAAAAACGAAGAACCCAAAACAGGAACACCGACTTCCGAAATTGAAGTTATTTTTCACTTTGTAGTGTTTTTATTTTTTGTATTTGTTGTTATAGCGGCAACAGAAATACATCATCTGTGATAATTTCAACTGTCTAGCTATCACGGTTCATGAGTTACAGCCTGGTGACAGACAGACAGACGGACCGCGGAGTCTTAGTAATAGGGTCCCGTTTTTATCCTTTGCGTACAGACCCTAATAAAAGAGAGAAGTTCTTCACAGAAAACATTCATGTACACTTTGCAAACATGCATTGCCACTATCAACATTATCATCATCCTGTTCTTCTCCTAATTTATTTGTGGTACCATGTCTTCTTCCATTGCCACCCTGCTACCGAAATTCTGAATTATTGATCTAGTGGGAAAACGTCTTAGATTGTTTATAGGGTACCCGAAGGGACCAAACGGAGCCCTATTGCTATCACTCACGCGTCTATATGTCCGTCTGTCTGCCTGTCTGTCATCTGTCACACAATTTTTTCCGAAGAATTTTTTAACTTCCCATTGATCTATGAACTTGAAATGTGGTGATAATGTTTATCATTACGCAATGATATTCTAGTAAATAGATATGTTATGAGCGCGAACATTGTGAAGACTCGAATACGTCCTAATTGGGACGTATAGTCTTTAGTCTATGCCACGCATGGTAAAGAGCGATACGCTTTGTTGAAATAAACAAAATTAAAAAAACGCCATCGTGTTTATTTAGAAAGTGTACCAATTATGATACCGAAGTATATAAAAAATAGAAGGAATCTCATACTATATGTAAATACGCAATAAACCTCAATTTACAATTTTTTTTCCTTAATTTTCTGATATTTGGAGGTTAGAAAAAGAAAAAAACATTGGTGGTCAGAATAATGTTTGTCTCTTTTTTTCTTGCTGGTTTTATCAAGCCATCCCTTTCGACTTGTAGTGAAATGTCAGATGAATGAAAAGTGTGTATGTGTGCTGCCGCTGCAGTGCGGAACACTTTTTTCGGTTGTTTTGTGAGTTTATAATGTATCTGTTTACTAGAATATCATTGTTATTACGTATATTTTACTAACAAATACCAATATATTGAAAAATCTGTTTTTTTCTTTGTTGCGGAACCCTAATTATGTGAAGTTTTAAAATGCAGATTTGGTCACGCAGAGCTTTTTCTCGCCTTGTAAAGAAAAATAAGAGCGAACACGGTCTTGTTTAACGATTCCTGAGACGTGTCGCGACGCGGTTTGAATGTCTAACACCATTTAACTTTCCCAACTTATTGTTTACTATGTGCTTGAAACTCTGCTGTTCCAACGGTGGGATGATAATGATTACAAAAGAGTTTTAAGGACATTAACTTTGGCGACGTTTTACATAAATTATTTTTCGACTGCGACCCGCGTATCTAATTGTTTTCGAACTCCGTGTTATTAAATGTTGCGTGGTTTAACCGTGAATTTATTAGATGGCATATTAAATACACTAAACAAATTAATTTTGTGATTACTCCAAAATCCCAAGAACTAATATTGTGTACTTAAAAAAACAGTTTTATAATGCAGTTTTCCTTGCTAAACATTTTAGTTGGCAAGCTTAAAACAAGCCTTTAGATACACAAACAGCATTAAAAGCAAAGCTAGCACTTAACTTCACCGTAAGCCAAAACAAAAGACGAATAATTCAAATACAGAAAATATTCACTGTATTTTCTGTGTTGTAAGTGTACCTTGAGGTATAAACCGGCCGGACTTGAGTCGCGGTGGGTTGCAAAGCCTCCTGAGCCGAGCGTTTGGGTGACTGCCAGGCCCCGATAAGCCAAGCCACATAACATTACATATTTCTTATTTAACCCCTGTCTAAGAATAACTTGGGTAATTGCTAATGCAAAAATTACCTGCAGGTGCTATGAACATTTTAAGTCTCTCGAAAAACTTGAGCAAAATGTGGTTGCGACTCAAAACCCCGAGGGCAAAATTAGATTTTATAAAAGTAAGTAAAACTATTTCACCACCACAATTTAGTATACAAAGTTTACACACTTTAGGCTTTATGAAGAACTTTAACTATGACGTCACACCGGCCGTCATAAAACTCACGAAGCTCGCCTCTGCAGCCAACGACAAAAGGGGAGAAACGTGGCCTTTTTAATAAATTCTTTTTAAGTTAAGAAAATATTATAGGTACCTCTCGAACGCCGAGAATGTTGACCCTACCCTAATGTTTTGATTTAATTATTTCTCAATTTTAAATCTAGACATTTCTTTCTTTATAGAATTCTTTAGTAAACTGTTCATTAATTGACCTAAATCCCATTCTATTGTACCTAAGTATTTAATTTTATCAAAGTACAGAACTTAATAAGCAATCTTTAAAGCATGGCGACATAGATATTTGTGAGACTAAGTTTTTATGATACAAAAAGGTAAACTATTCTGGCACAATTCGTCTAGACAGACACTATATTACTCGATCATGAGATTCCTCGATCTTTCTCCAGAATTCATAGCACTTAAAATAATAGGAACGCTTCGCTTCTCAAAATTCAATATCTACGCGAAGTTCATATTATTATCGAAAACTTTATGTAACAGAGATCTATAGGAACGTTCTGGAGGAGACCATCTCGTATATATGTCATATCACTTCGCAAGAATCGTTAGATTGGAAGCACTAAATCTCGTTAGATCAAGTGTAAAGGCATGATCAGAATTTGGCTGTTCACAGACTATAAAGCTCATAAAGTTGGTATATTACGAAAGTATCTGGAAATTGAATTGCCTACGCTAAGGATTACAATATAAATCTTCTTCTTTTCGAGTGGATGGGAAACTCTTTATTAATTTTGGGCCCAGTAGGTCGCCACTCCGATTGCGGCGTCAGTGGCGAGCATAAGGTCTTCAAATGTACAAGTGTATGGGCACTTGGGACACTCCAGCATTTGTGCCATATTTTGCAAAGGGGCACCGCACTCACACTGGGTATCAGACGGGTATATAAAACAATAGAAATAGACGCTGCTTTTATAATAAATCACACAGTAACAGAGCAGTGGAAGCCCAGTGGTAACGTGGTTCGAACACAGGCAGGCAACTTTGTGTAAATTATTTCATCACCACTGCTCTCAAAACAGTGAAGGAAAACATCGTGAGCCATGTCCTTGAACCAAAAATTCGAAGACATGTGACATCAACCAACCCGCATTGGGTTCACGTGGTGGATTATGGCCCATTCCCTCTCACAGAGGTCTGTGTCCCAGCAGTGGGAACATTAAAAGGCTATTGATGATGATGATGATGACACAGAACCAAACATTAAAAGCTGAAAACAAATAAACCTTAAATTAAAGACACCGTAAACGGTATAACAATCTGAAGCACCCTTTACAATTGCCACACTGGCTGGGCAAAGAGTCGTGCCACGCTTGGATGGTCGCCAAACTACGCCAGGTAATCCCACAAATGGTCGCGGTCATGTCCACAGACTATGGCCCGATATTTAGTTCACTAAACTGCCTAAATCACCCCGCATTTTAGGTGCAGCTTACAAATGCTGCAATTATTAGATGCAATTTGTGCCTGACAGTGGCACTCGCTATTATTATTGATCTGCTAATTGGCTATTCGTGTGGTTGTGAACGCACTTCAGTGTTTAACTCGGTTGGAAATAATAATACGATTTCACAGTTGTTGGCTAACAGTCATTAGCTAAGCTCCTGGACTAAAAGCGTTGACGATAATCGCATCTCGCCCATGCAATTAGTCTCCAGGCCGAGTCAGTGCCTTTGATTGAATGTACGGAGGGTTAATTTACTTGCACCTTTAACGCCTTTGCAAACAAATCTGTTTTATTGTATGCCTAAATATCAACATGACGCTACAGTAGGAGACATAAAAAATGTGTTTTCACAATTTTTTTGGCATGCGGAACAGGGTGTGAAGTCCCACAAACGTCCATTGAAAACTGAGGATCCTCCAACCAGACGGGTGTTGTGTCTGCTCCGGGCAACTGCCCAACGGTCATGGTCGGACTGATGTATTTATTTATTTATATTTATTTATTAAAAATTCATGCAACATACAGGTACATAGGCGGACTTAATGCCCGAGGCATTCTCTACCAGTCAACCAAGAGTGGTGGAGAGATAACATGGCAGGTGCATAAAAAATAGAAATTATTATTAAAGTAAAATTGAAGAATAGTTAAAATAAACATACATATATATTTCCTATAATAAATATATATATATATTTGAGTGATAGAAAGGTGATTGAGTCGACTCTGCTATTGGTGTAGAAAGTAATGCCGTAACTTCCGCTTAAATGCAAAATGCATGCATGCAATGCTTAATGTATGTGTTCTAATTGCACCGAAAACTTTGCATGCGCGATGCAGGATTTGTGTGACGTCTGTCATTAGTTCGTTAGTGACGGCGTTGATGCCGCGACACCATTCTCCGTTCACCATTCCATAACAAGACATAACTGTGATACGCGATGCCTCGGCCTGTCAGTTCTAACAACTCTCATTGTTCGCTGATTAGATGAGAATGCAGCAAAACTAGCAGTGGCACTGGGTACTCTTACACAAAACTTCACAAGCATTCTCGAGTCCCCTACGCCTGTAGACTTCGTTCATCTTTTTATAAGCACACCCCTATTTTGAGGAGGCTTCACCCCGAGTGTCCGTTCAAGTCTGGACTCCAATCATGCGATCGATGTCCAATTAATTTCCAGTTCGAATATATCACCCCATCCCTTGTTCTGCGAAGAGATTTGACATGAAATGCGCATCAATCAATGTTGGATTTGGTAACAAAAAATGGATTTTGGTCTCTTCAGTATAATATTGGAGGCTTCCCTCGGACCGCGCCAGTGAATAGACGTGCGCACTGCTCTCTGTCTAAAATATTGCAAAAATAATAAACAAAAATACAATATTAACTCGCCGAAGTACCAGGATTTCAGATACCGGTGCAAGTGTTATCGCCGTGTGTGAGAGGGATAGAAGGAAGGTGACAAACATAATTGTGACTGTAACTATTATCTTTTGCAAATACACCGGTCGGCAGCTCATTGTTTGTCGTCCAGTTTATCAAGACCCTCATTAACATTTAAACCCACACTGAACGGAGCTCATACTGCTGGTGAGTTTGTTTGACTACGCAAACTGTGGACTTACATAACCAATCTTTGAAATGTCAACACCGAGTACTCCACTGCCTAACAAAGTCCAATCGGAAAATGATATTTCCAAACTTGATCCGGAAAATCCTTTGAATTACGTTGGCAGAAGACAAAAAAGGCCACGAAGCGAAAACGCAGAATCATCAATCGAGTCTACCATCAAGGATGAACTAATGGGCATGCTCACCAACTGGAAAAAAGATCTCGATATTATCCTAAATAAATTGTGCTTGGACATGGCGGAACTTAAACAACAGAACGTCAAGATTCAGTCTACTAATGAAGAGATGGATAAATCTATGAAATTTATGTCTAGCAAATATGAAGAAATGAAAGAAAAGATTCTCGGCATGGAACAAGAACGAAAAGAAAACCGGATCTACATAACAACTTTGGAAAATAAAATTGATGATCTACAAAAAAGGCTTAAGTTCACAGTCATCGAGTTCCGTAACTTACCGGCTCAGATTGAGCAGGAGACACAACAAGATCTGTGTAGACTCGTTAAAAAAACTTGTAATGCATTTGAAACTCATATTGAACCTGCAGACATAAAAGACATTTATAGAATCGCAAGCAAAACAGGTGGATCCACAGTTATAACGGAGTTTACTTCAGTGCTGACTAAAAACAAGATCTTGAACAATGTGAAGTTGTATAATAGAAACCATGTGGACAATAAGCTCTCCACGTCTACTATTGGTTTAACGGGACCTTCTATACCTATCTATATAACTGAGAGCCTAACAAACAAGGACCGAAAACTGTTTGCCATGGCCCGTGACTCAGCCAAGAACCTGAAGTTTAAATATTGCTGGGCTAATAGAGGCCGAATTTACATGCGTAAAGATGATGGAGGTAAGCGCGTGGAGATTAGAAATGAGGCGGACTTATTGGCTCTCAATAAAATATGACTAAATACTATTTCACTACTGTACTTCCCCAATTTTAATTTTGTAAACTGTGTCATAAATGCACGCTTAGCTGAGTGTGTCTCATGCTTTATCTTATCCGTACAATTATTTATTTTTTTAAGCTTACCCTCAGAAGATTATAATATCTCATGTAAACACACGTACACCCTCCATATTCAATTCCTTACCACAATACATTTTGCATTACACTATCAGATATTATTAAAATCAAACTTTACTTACAACTACACAAACTACATTACATTACCGTTGATAGCGTACTATAAAAATTACATTGAATTAGCCCGTATATTATTACCAAATATGTATACTATTATTAAGTATTTTGTTAAAATATTAACTGTGGAAATGTTTTTTCGGGTGTGGCTCAGGTCACTCCCGCCTTATAACCATGGTTTATGCCCCGAGAAATATAACATATATAATTCGCAGCCATAAATGATTTCCTTACTGACTTGGATGGCATCTCCTTCTGTGACGCGCAAACCTGTGACCCTGACGCCTGCACCACTTTATTACCCGTACCAAACACTAACCTTATCGTGTTACTACAAAACATTCGCAGTATTAATGCCAATTTCTCTGGGTTTTTAACTTTACTGGAACGAATTAACATACCTAGTGATGTAATGATATTATCCGAATGCTGGCTTTCGTGTAATCCCATCATTCCCACTATTGATGGCTACAACTCTTATAAAACTTTAAATAATTACAACCAAAATGATGGTGTGGTCGTATATGCTAAAACGAGTTTATCTAATATAAAAGTTAGAGAGCCAGTTATTTCTGAAGCTAATTGTCTAATTATTACAATAGGTACCTACGTAGCAATTGTTGCTATTTACAGACCATATGCCTTTTCTGATCCTTCAATATTTATAGAGTCGCTGGACAGTATCCTTAACGAACTCAAATCCTACAGGAACATTGTCCTCATGGGTGACATTAATATAGATATTGCTCACGGCTGTCAATCTAAACATTCTTTAGACTATCTGGATCTTCTAGCACACCACGGACTCTTCACGGGTCATACATACCCCACCCATGGCTCCACTTGCCTGGATCACGCTAACCTGAAAACTTCAGTTCCGTCAAAAATTCTCATATTAGAGTCCACCATCACCGATCACTATGCAGTTATGCTCGCCCTCTGTAAGAGGAAAACTGACAAAAAGAAACAGCTTTCTTTTGTCAAGGTCAATGAGGATGAGCTTGCAAGTAATATGGAGAACATAAATTTTGAGCTTGTATACACCGCTACGGATCCTAACTTGGCGACTAAATACTTAATCGAACCAATTATTTCTGCACTAGCTAAAAATACCTCAACAATAACTCTGTCTCGCCGACGCAGACCTATCAAACCCTGGATAACTCCAGGACTGTTAAAGTGTATGCGTCATAGAGACAACTTATATAGAAAACTTAAGATCAACCCCACAGATGAAATTCTCAATGTCTCCTATAGAAGGTACCGGAACTATTGTACTAACCTGTTGCGAAAAGCAAAAACAGATTTTGAAAAATTACAATTTAAAAAAGCTGGTAGGAACTCAAAACAAGTATGGAACGTTATCCAGAATGTCACAAACTTAACTAGGTCTCAGTCGTCCGCATACGAACTTCTAGACTCCTCCAGTGATAAGCAATCTTCCTTAAATGAGGTTAATTCGTACTTCGTGAAAGTGGGCAGTGATTTGGCTGAAAAAATTATCAAGAGCCCTCGACCCCCTTCTCCTTCGTCAAGCTCCTGCTCTCAATCAAAATCCTTTGTGCTATTAAATACCGATGAGTCAGAGGTGGAACATCTTATAACTTCTCTCAAAAACGGATCAGCGGTTGGTTGGGACGGCATTACTTCTGAATTTCTTAAAAGGCACAAACAAGTTATTGTCCCTCCCCTCACATATATCTGTAACTTAGCTCTAAACACAGGTATCTTCCCTGACCTTTTCAAAAAGGCACTACTGCATCCGATTTTTAAGTCTGGCGATCGAGGCCGTGTCGAGGACTACCGGCCTATCTCTGTTCTACCCGCGTTGTCCAAGATACTTGAGAAAATTATTAACTCTAGGCTTGTTACTTATCTGGAGACGCACAGCTTGCTATCACCTAATCAATTTGGCTTTAGAAAAAATTTGTCAACAGATGATGCTGTACATAAACTAACTGATCTAGTAGTCAAAAAACTTGATAAAAAGCAAAAGTGCGTTGCGCTGTTTCTAGACCTCGCAAAAGCCTTCGACACGGTTTCCATTTCCATGCTCATTCATAAGCTCGAGTCTCTGGGAGTAAGAGGGGTGCAGCTGTCCCTATTTCAGAGTTATTTAACAAAAAGAACCCAAAGTGTCAAAATTGGGTCTTATACTAGCTCTGATTTACCAATAGATTACGGAGTGCCTCAAGGGAGTATCCTTGGGCCTACCTTATTTCTGGTCTTCATAAATGACCTCTGCAACCTCACTCTCCAAGGCGGTAACATATTTTCATATGCTGACGATACAGCACTAATTTTTTCATCCAACTCCTGGCCGGATACCTATCGCCTTGCTCAGGTTGGGTTTGATACAGTTAGAGAATGGCTAAATAACAATTTACTTACCTTAAATACAACTAAAACTAAACTTATGAAATTTTCTATTCGAAATCCATCGAATTCTTTAGACCCCTCTATGCAGATATCGGCGAAACCTTTATATCTTACTAATGACTGTGATAATGTGTCAGGTGCTATTGTGCTTGAACATGTCACATCAGTTAAATACCTAGGGATACTGATAGACAGTAACCTAACATTTAAAGAACATATTGAACAGTTATCAAAGAGGGTGAGAAAGCTCATCTACATTTTTAAACAATTGCGTCACTCAGCTGACGCAGATGTCATGAAAATGGTGTATCTAGCATTGTGCCAGTCCATCTTGAGTTACTGTTCAATCACGTGGGGTGGTGCAGCCAAATCCAACCTGATAAAGGTTGAGCGTGCGCAGAGAGCGGTGCTTAAGGTGTGCTGTTTTAAGCCCCGTCTCTTTCCTACAAAACAATTATACGAGTACTGTCAAGTTCCCACTGTGAGGCAACTATTTATTCTTGTTACTGCAGTGAAACAACATTCTCTAACACCCTTCGACCCGGATTCCACTACTCGTAACCGTCTTGTAGCGACATCTACCGCAATAAAAACATCCTTTAGCCGCAGATTCTTTGTCTTCCTTGGGCCATACTTATATAACAAACTGCATAAACAGTTATCCATACATAACTTAAATCGTCGTTTATACAAAACTACGCTACATCATTGGCTTCTTTCACAATCCTACTCAGAAACAGAAGGCCTCTTGGAGGTCCTCCAGTAATCTCTCCTTTCTTTTGAATGATTAAATCGTTAATATAGAAATTTAACGCTTTGTAATTGCCCACACTAGCACAGTCACCCACATACACCCCACACACACCACACACACACCCCCCAACACCACACATACACACTCCCCACACACACGCACTCATGCACAGGTACTTCTGATTTTCCTAATTTATGTTTTTAAATATTGTAACCTTAGCTTACTCACCAACCGTTTTCTAATCTCTAATGTAATTATATATGTATACTCGTCTATGCTACTTTTAACTGCAATTGTAATTGTTTATAAAAACCGATTTGAGGTGGAGGCCTGGTGACCTGTAACACAGGTTTTATTTACCTACCACAGGCACCAGCGATCCACAACCAAATTTGTAAATTACAATTTAAAAAAATATTTTTTGGTTTTGTACTTGGTTTGTGGTGAGAAATAAACGATTTTATTATTATTATTATTATTATTGGTTTAGTTACTAAAATTTAGTTATTATGGGATTAGTTTCAACTCAAAGACAAATATTTTTCTTACATCGGCTAAGAACGGTATATTGAAGGATTTTATTAACTTGCAATGTATGTATGTATGTAAGTGTGTTGAGTACAAATCTTGCAACTGAATTTTAAAGCAGTTATCCTCCACCGATTAAGATGAAATTTTGCATATACGTTTAGTTTGAATGACAATGCATGGTTAGCTAAGTGACGTCATTCTAAATCCAATATGGCGGACGGCCCAAGATGGCGGACTAGTTATTTTTGTGCACTGCCATAATATATGGGTATCAAATGAAAGGGTTTGCTGTGAAGAATACGAAAAAAGCTTGTTTTAAAAACAGATTTTTTAATGAATATTTTTTTTAATTCTCATCTGTCTGGACTGGTAGCAAGGAGTCACGCGTGTTCAGTAACTATACTCCAAAAATATAGTGTAACATTAAATCTGACTCACCATATACCGAAACTTTACTAACATTCAGACAAAACCTATAAACGTGCCAACTTCTGCCTCGAGCCGTTGATAAAAGTTGCTCCCGATCGTAAACTTTCCAAATTTTCGAAGTATTGGGTCTAAAGCCATAATCGATAGAGATATAAATATCTACTGAAATTTCGTGAAAATGTAATCTGGTTCTGTGCGAATAGGATTACACGCGCGTTCTAAAATAAAGATCAAAAAGATCATCAAATTCGTTTTATTCAAGACTAGCTGTACACGCGGCTTCGCTCCCGTCAACAGGCTACCTACCTACCCATCTACCCTACCTACCCAACCCTTCTTACCCTACATACATGATTGTTGCGTAACTTAAACCGTTTACGCAGCGCACGCAACGGAAGCTCTTCTCAAAAAGGAATATTTTTGCCCATTTTTGCAACAATTTTCATTTATGCTCCGCTCCTATTGGTCGTAGCGTGATGTTATAAAGCTAATAACCTTCCTCGTTAAATTGACTATCCAACGCAAAAATAATTTTTCAATTCTGACCATCAGTACTTCCTGAGATTAGCGCGTTCAAACAAATAAACTCTTCAGCTTTATAATATTAGTATAGATTCTGCGAATTTCATTAAAAGGGAAAACAGATATTATATTATTTCCGATGATGAACCGAACACTAACGAGAGTAATCTCCTGTTTCTAAGGACTTAAGCTTGTTAGTGCATTTTAGTCTAAAACGTTCCACAAATCGCTTTTATCTGTACTATGTTGGGACGTAAGCAGACGTAACCAAAACTAATACCGGCTGCCCCGAGAGAATCCGTCGTTTCCCTTAAAAGGTAAATTCGATCGAAACGCGAGGTGTTGGGTTTTCTTGACAAATTCACATTATATCCCCGATTGTCTGTGCGACCGTAAAAAAAAGGTCAGTTTTATTACGCGGACAAGAAAATGTGCGACGGTTAGTTAAACAAAGAAAATTGACGTTTTCGCAATAAAAAATTATGTTCCCCTGTATCGGTCTTTAATACAAACGGCCGGTGTAAAGAAAAGCGAAAATAAAATGGCTGCCTCAATAAAGATATTTCACTCGAATAGTTCGGGTTGGTTGAATTCTATTTTAGGTTGGATGCTATTTTAGATTGATATTTCGTTTCGAGGAAATTCCGTTCGCAACATGCGCACTGAACGAGCGTGTTCAAATGAATTAGCGAGGATTGGCTCGCTCGGCGTATTCGACCGGTTATTCTGAATTCAAAAAACTGTGTGTTCCACGTTGTAGTTTATTTTAAAAATTATGATACGAACGGGTATTGGAATATTAGTCTCGCTCCCCTTTAGCTGTTTTTATTAAATAAGGTTGAAGTATAAATGAAATAGTACATTGTGTATTAAGGGTGGTAAGTAAGGAATTACGATCGAGGCTCTAGTAGAAGCCCGAAGTCGAAGACTGAGGGCTTTCTGAGTCGAGATTCGTAATTCCCGTACCGCCCGTGAAACATACAATGTTTTTCATCACATTTGCGAGTAATAATTATGAATTATAGCTTTAATACACAAAGTACAGTCAGCACAGTTTTTTTAAAGCCGATGGCGAGTTTTTGCCTACACCACAGATTATACAAATGTTTCCTTAAATAGCCATGACGGAGTGTAAATAATTTCGACGTTTTGATACAAATAACTATTAAAATCGATTATTAAGAACATAAGTTGAGTATTTAAGTAACATGTAGCGAGATTGCAAAGAAATTCCTGTTAAGATAACATTTTAAGACAATTTTTCAATTGCGCGTAAACTCCTTGCATGACCTGTGCGCTGTGCTATAAATTAAAAAAATATTACTTACCGACCTTGGGTTTCATGACAAAAAGAAAGCTCATGGGTTTAATATGGGGCATTACGGCCAAGTTAACCTGTATGTTTAGATACTGTTTACGTGCAAGTGTGATGAAAACAATATTTTTATTTTGTATGTTTTTATCGTAGCGCTTGTAAAGTTGAGATACTTTACCTAGATAGATATTAATACATAATGCAAAGCTCAATCATTTAACATAACCTTTTAAACTCAAACTAAAAAGCAAACAATCTCAAACGCAAACATACTTCAGTGTAAAATCAAATCTCAGCTAAGAAAACCCACTTTTCCTGTGTTTTTCTTCATACAAATAACGTGTGGGAACAAACTGCAGTATTTTTTCTTTTTCCCGCCGTGAGGAATGCTCCACCATCTTGAAGCCGTGTTTGTTTTCAAAACCGCTGCCGCCATTTGTCACTCGCTGCCAGCTTTTGTCTTCCTTCAAGATATTTGTCTCCCCCTAAACTGAAAGGAGTGTATTATTTTACTTCTGTTGCTATTGTTAAATTCATACAATCTGGATCTGAATTTGTTAATGTTGATTTACAATTGTGTTCACTAATGTCTTTTGTTTGGTGAGAAAATATTTCATAATGGTATCGCTCGAAAGGAAACTTAAAATGTAGATATGAAAATCAAAGGTTCTCAACAAAACGGAAAGGGTAAAATCCCTCTCAACAAAACTTGTTATAACTACGTATATTCCGTCCAAACTAAAAAAATGTTCCCAACAGCGGTGACCCCACAAAACGAGCAAAAAAACAAGATACAAAATCTATGTGAAACCAACAATAGACCGCTTCGACAGAGGTTTTACCAATGGAAACATGAAAGAGAATTTCGACACGCGAATTCCCTGGATTATTTGGAAAGGGGTAACAACTGTGTGGACTTACCTACCCATAACTATACTATTTTAACATCTATTTACGAATATGTACATAAGTATTATTTTTTTCATGACCATAGATACAAGTCTTTCAGTCGAATACAAAAATGGGGTTCAACATTCTTTAGTATGCATTAGAAAGCAGATGTAACAGATTCTTATGTTGTTTGGAGTATTTGGCAGCAAATAGTATCGAGTCAGCCTTCCCAGTAAGCTTTGCGGAGGTAGTCAATACTACGATAAAATTCTCAGCTCCACTAACCCGAGATCGCTTCTGTCAATGATTTCACATATTGTCCAGACCATTGCGTAGACAGTTGAGACCAATGATATTCAAATAAACAGATACGTTATACACTCACAAAACAATTGAAGAAAGTGTGCCGCATATAGCGGCAGCACACATACACCCTTTTCATTCATCTAACATTAAAAAATATTTATATTAACCAATAAATAAATAAATTACAAATACACACGATGGCATTTATTTTATTTTGTTTTTTTTTTCAACAAAGCCTATCGCTTTTCGCCATGCGTGACATAAACTAAAGATTAAAGGACCTATTCGTGTCTTCAAAATGCGCGCGCTCATAACATATCTGTTTATTTGAATATCATTGGTTGAGACACAAAACTACACCAATTATATATCACAATATCCACTAGGAATCAATTTGCAAATAATATTAACAGCCGCTGAACTTCACTCCAAAAAATCCCGCCAAAAACTCCACATAAGTAATAAAGCTGCCAATGCTGCCATATATAAAATTAAGGCTCAAAGACTGTTTGAAGTATATTAAAAGGTTTTTAATTATTTTATTCTTATTCTGACAGTCCTCTACGAAGATCCAGTAACTACATATATATTTAAATGAAAAAGTTTTTAATATTAACGTTTATTTTTCAATATTCCGCTACCGGCCACAAAGAGATTAATATTGATAGTGAAGCTACTGTGTGTGCTAAAGTAAATATTTGTTTTAATTCTCGGTGTAATCCTTTTGATGGTAATTTTTTTTTAATATCTTGTTTGATTTCGCTTATTTATATGTACTCGTAGTAAGCAAGGACTTACAGATTTTTGCATTATGAGTGGCATCATTCTGTATCTGTTTTATCTAGTTACTGATCTTTGGTCTTTCACCAGACCATTACAACGACATTTTCTGAAATAACAAAGACTTTGTTGTACTGAAAACTAGGCCATTAGCACAAAAAAAAAATCATAAAAAAAAAAATACCCTGTTGCTGAAGAAATGAAAAACTTTTTTATTTTTTCGAATTAGATACATTTAAATATATAGTGTTATATATTTTTGAAATCACCTCTTCAAACACTTTATTTTGATACCCCACGCAATGAGTTTGGAAGAAAAAAAAATATAGGACCTCCAAGTTTCGCCATTTTTCTATTTTACCATTTTAATGTAGCCTGTGACTCTCGCGAGGTTATTGACGTAAGAATCATCAAAATCGGCCAACGGGTTTGGTCTCTAGAACGCCACATAGGAACAAACATACATACATAGACTGATAAACACATTACCCTCCTTCGGCAGTCGGGTAAAAAGAAACGTAAACTCACAACTTTAGCACCTGCAGCGATAAAACTGGAATGACTTTGGGACTAAAGTCCACACAAAAATGGGTTACATAAAATCAAGTGTGACCAGCTAAAACACACCATTTTATTAATCGAAAATATAGGGAAAAGCACACAAATTACTAGTGTATGGTGTACACGGATGGTTTTCGTGGTACGTGACTGTTTTACCAGTGTCCGGCCTTAGGCAAGGACGCCGAATTCGTTCCTTTCGATCTTAAACGTTGACATAACTAATTAGGATTCAGTTAGCGAACGAACGTGTTTAGTCAACTGGTACAATATGATTTGGCCATTGTAATTAGTAATTTTCTTAATCCCATCAAAAACATAAATGTGAAAAAGGGAGCCAAGTTCAATACTAAGAATATGCGCGGTTGTTGACTACGCAGAAAAATAATTGAGATCTAAATGGGTGCCAAGTTCTGTATCCTGAAATTTATTTACAAGAACATAAAACATTCTAAAATAAACACAATTTCTTATTTTTTCTGCTACAACAATATTTGCTACTTTAAAATATAACTTTTTAAATTTGAAAAGTCGAATTATTTACTTATAGCAGATAACTTAGGATAAATTCTAGCTCAAGATTTGACTTGGTTGGTTTTCACATACAAACCAAATTTCATGTGTTTATGTTAAATAGATTTTGAGTTATTAAGATGACAAAAGTGGCCTCAAAGAGCTCAAAACATATTTATATAAAAATACTGTTCCATTCAAATAATATGAAAACTGTTATTACTATCTCTGTGATTGTATTTCAATAAATATTATCGATGCGTATGTTATTGTAAAGTTCCTTTTTTGCTTGAACTTGGCTTGACACGCTGCCGCGTGTCTAGATGGGTGGACATTTTCAATACTGTTCGAAAGAAAGTTCGCCGTGGTGTCAAATAGCGACGAAAGTGTGTGTTTCTGTACTTTTCACACTATCCTACAGGAACATGGCTTGATTGTTATAATGTCTGTGATTGATTGCATTAACAAATTCAAACTTGCCGTGTATCTTTAACAACAAATTCCATAAATGCAAACCCGCTGACTATCCAAACTCTTGCATTATGTCACGCATACATGACAAAAACCACCCGAAGCCACCAACTGCGTGACCAACATACACATGACATCCCCAAAATCAGCTTAAAACAGACTTGTAACGAAATCGTAGGGATATCAATAGCTCTTAATTGGCGGAGACAAACCGCCGATGCTCGCGCACCCAGCGTCATCCAATTAGCGAGCGAGCTTCGAACGTGAGCCGCAAGATGGCGCCTATAGATTGGCCCATAGATTGGCGCTATCGCCCTTTACTAATGGCCCATGTTGCCAGACGTGGGTTCCGTTTGTATTAGGAAATGTTGATGAATTTATTGTGAGATCCAACTAGTTTAGTGGGTCACGGAAATTACGATATCTGAAGTTTTCCGTCGCAGACAGGATAATCAAAACGTTTCATAATATTTATATTCGCGAGCTGGCTGACCAAAACCAGATGTATCCACCGACTGCACAGCATTATTTTCTTCTTGTTTACGTCTTTTTAGTTCGCTTTTTAAGCAGTCGGGTTTTTGTGATTTTTTTATTTCCAACTTTCTAGTTATTTTTTTAACCAGGTAATTTTAAACATATACGTGTTATATATTTTTGGAAACACCTCTCAAAACCTTTATTGACCCCACACGATGGGTTTGGAAGCTAAAAAAAATTTTTTCCGCCACAAAATAGCGCCCAAAATCCGCCATTTTTAACTTTTCAAATTTTTATGTAGCCAGTGACACTCGCAGGGTTAAGACGAATCGATTGACGTAAGCATCATCAAAATTGGCCAAAGCATTTGGTCTCTAGAACGCCACATAGAAACAAACATACATATATACATAGACTGATAAACACATTACCCTCCTTCGGCAGTCGGGTAAAAAGAGTTATTTGGTTTGTTTTCGCTACGCAATTATTCAAGTTACATGTTGGATTATTTGAACTTCACATCTTATTGTGGTATTCGATTTTTAAATCTATCTTATAAGCAACATCAAACCTAAGCAAAAATCGTAATAGACGAGTAGAATAATCTTCAATAACAATAAGAAAACTTGCCATTTAATCACAAGCAGAGAACTTATAATAACATTGTTTCGGCAATGGATAATGAAACGCGCATTTTTCGCGGAACAGCCTTTATAAACAAGGGGAGCTCATCCCACTTTCAATTCAATTCGCGGTAACGTAAATCCGAGCGATCAGGGAGGAAACATCACCAGATTATGTGAAGCACTGCCTCTGGAAACATATTTATATAAAAAAACACTGTTCCATTCAAATAATATGAAAACTGTTATTACTATCTCCGTTATTGTATTTCAATAAATATTATCGATGCGTATGTTATTGTAAATTAATCAAAAGCTGAAAGGTATTGAGTTTACATTGTGTGATTTTATTAAATCCGTTATTGTGAACTTTAAACAAGTGTTTACTGTAGCTTTTAGCAAACCAATATTGTGAAATTCAAATGGTATTTTGTGTAGGGTAATATTTTCAGAACAAAAATATACCTAGTAAAAATATACCTAGTAAAAATATTAGCTACAGTCTCAACAAAATCAAGCGTGGATCTTGTACTCCTTAGCTCTCCGCTCACGCCCCACAGGGGTGGAGCAAATCCACCAGATTAAGTCATCGAAAAATTTGATGCGTGCGCGGCGCGCGCCCCCGGGGCTTAGCCCAAGGTGTGATCCGTAACCGCGCACTTTCCATTGACGATGTGTCGCTGAAAAAACGGATTTAACGGCTTTATAGAGCTCCGGTTATTTGGACAGACAGATTTGCTGACTATGGATTTATTAGAACTTTGTTTTTCAGTGTAGGTAACAAAGTTGGAGTGTTCTCACCAAGCATCGATTTTAAATGGTTCCGAAAAGTTTTCCTGGCAAACCATTTCACACAATATTTAAATTATTTAATACAAGTCCTGGCACAGCTTATTTCGAGAGAACCATAAAATCCAGTGAGCATTTACCCGAAAAACATAAGCACGGAACAATAATAAAAAGCAGTAAACACGAGTTTACCCAACTATACCGGTGAAAGAGAAATAAAAACGTGTTGTAAATAGGGCTGTCACGTATCAAGACGGCTTCCTTTAGAACTGGCAACCTTTGAAGTCCGAGATAAGTTCACAATTCGCTGAATCGAGACAAAAATACTAATGCTTTTATGTGAAGACTGTCTTTCACTGAATTAAGACAGTAATTTTAAGAGTTGACGCTACACTTAAATAAAATTGTAACTTAAAAACCGTAATTTACCGAATCTAGACCACATTTTATAATAGTTTATTTCAATTCATCAGACTCGAACCGAAATACTCGTGTTTTTCTTAAAAGAAATATCTCTATATATTTTAAGCTTCTTTCGCTGAAATCTAAAACAGGTATCAATTCTAGTACCTTTTATTTTAACCTATAAATACCCGTATTTCTGCGAATAACGCTGTTACAACAAGATAAAGCTGTGAAGTACACTTGAACAGAACAAGGGGAAGTGATTTTCTAAAGGTTCAGTTTTATTTACGAGCTACGGCACCCTTAAAACCATTAAATAAATAAAGTTTACCTACTAAATCATTCTCAGTGACCTCTTTGACCTGTCAAAGGCAGCCCTTGCACTATAATACTAGACTTGACCCCGATTTTACGTGCATTTCAATGTGGGTCAGGGGCTCGGCAGTGTACAGAAATGGGTCGCCACAAATTGTCCACTAAAATGACTAAAGCAACCGCTTTAGTACATAATTACTGTTAAATCTTGTTCTTTTAACTTTTTCAGAGCTTTTGAACTCAAGAAATACCGTTTTATAAATGCAAGAGACTAAATTAGCACAATATAAGTAGCATTACGCTTGTGTCATTGAAGTTCTAATAAAAAAGAAAAATATTTTTGCGAGATATTGGCTTCCAACATTGGCTATTTCGTTGAACCAATCCATTCGCAATAAAATAACGTAACGTTGCAATAAATAAAAAGTATACCATGCATACGACCCAATAGAGTTGCCACAACAATATCCGATCATAAAACTGATATTAACGTCAGACATAGCCGTTAAAATCCGCTTCACATCAAACTATCCGCGTTTGACATCAAACTATATCCGCTTTTGACATCATATCAGTTTATTCGATAATAAAACCATGTTCATCCCATAACACTTCTTATATCTTAATGCTTGTTCGGAAGCTGTAAGGTTTTATGTGCTACTTGCATCAATGAAGTTGTTTTGTTTGAGGATGTTATGTTTGTAATGAAACAGAAACTGATACACTCAATTGCAATAGAAAGAGTTTGAGTGTACTGATTTCTGTATTTATTTGTTTGATGTGGGCTGGGTTTTATAAGCCAGATGTATTGTATCAATCACAATATTAATGATGTCAATCAGTACTTCTAATAAAGTAAGTGATCAACACAATACACGTTTTTAGACGACGGCGACGCTTACGGCAGTATCTCAAGCACAAAGGAAGCTAGATATGGCCGCACTAAATGTCTCAATTTTATGATACATTTATCTCCTTATTATTATTATTATATATTCATGCAAAGTTATCTACTCATTTTCACACTATTTATTTACATATTCCCATATTCCTCACTATTTTTTGGGACACAAATTTACTTTTCAACACACTTGCTCATAAAGTGGTTCTAATTTCACCGCAACTAGGCACATAATGACACCTGTTATCAAACTGTGACTTTTTCATTACTATTATTCACAAGTGAGATAAAGAGTATTTTTTTTAATGTATTGGTTGAGTTGCTTTTTTCTTAAAAAAGTTTCGATACAAAAAAGATTGTGCTCAATAGTACAAATGTAACACATTTCATGCAACTTCGTATTTAAATAGATAATTTCAACTTGTACGTGTTTAATAAATAAAACTTTCACTTAAATATAACTTTTGTTTTTGTCTGTAATAAAGAAAACTTGAAATTCCCCATTTTGTACGTGGCTAAAACGCTATTCGCGAAAAGCCAAAAAAAAATAACTCATTATTTTTAGTCTATGGCCGATCGCCATGGTAGTAACTATTTAGTAATCTGTGGCCATGGTTAGATGCGCGCGCATAGGAAAACTGATTAATTTTGCCCGCCATTCCGAAAAAAAAATCACAACTCGTTTTCACTGTTGGAAATGATTTTTTTGTATTATTTTCTTCACAAGTGTGTTGAAAAACGTCGAATGATACACGTGTGTATTGATGATTACCGTCCTCGGCTCTCTTAAGACCCTCACCTAATGGCTCGGGTCTCAATGGCGCCTCAGCGGTAATCACCAACATTACACACTTGTACCATAATGTACTATTATTTAAGTATACATACGCAAGTCACCCTGCAGTATAAAACTGATTTACATCCGTCACCTCACACATCAGGTCCAGTTTATAACCAGCGTCAGCGTCAGCGTCTTTCTGGTATTTTTGCTGAACTGGGCCTTTTTGGCGTAACCGTGAAGCACACTTACCCGCTAACTTGTATTTTATTTGATGTTTAATATTATGTTGTGTCTTTTAGTCTGTGCCAAATATAAGTATTTTCTTTCTGTATTTCTTTCTTCCTTTCTTTCTTTCTTTCTTTCTTTCCTTCTTTCTTTCTTTCTTTCTTTCTTTCTTACTTTCTTTCTTTCCTTCTTTCATTCTTTCTTTATTTTCGTTTAATACACTTTAGAACCATAGATGTAATTTTTTTAAATATGTTCGCGCTTAACCACTATCTGGTAAGCGATGATGTGGTCGGCGGTGAAGCACGCTTGCCTAGAAGTAACCTATTCACTCTTGACTTAAATACCCCTAGATTGTAGCTATCGGGCAACACAGATTCCGGTAGGGAATGCCACTCCTTTGCTGTACGCATAATAAAGGTTGCGATGTTGCCTATTGCCAACTTTATTTGGGTTGGATTTCAATCTAAGCGGATACAGCTGAATACATGGAGCGACAATGTTAACTGCCTCACTGTCTGCCACAATAAATTCTGAAACAGATACACAGCACAATCTTGAAATTACTTTTTTTAAACAGCCTTCTCTAAAACAAAGACGCAGGTGAGATCTCCCAACTAATTACCTACCTGAAATTCGTAATCCCATGTCATTTGCCTAGGTTATATAACCATAGAGCAGAGCTGGCCCAGTAGTATCAGCCGCGACTTACAAGTTGAAGGTCGTGGGTTCGAGCCCAGGCTTTACTTTGTGTAAATTATTTCATCACCACTGCTCTGAAAAGGTAAAGGAAAACATCTGATTGTATGATGAAGTTTTTTCAGTGGTTCAAAAAGAGTTCAATAACACTTTTAAGAAGATAACTAAAACTGTATGCCCTAAGTTTTTATTCAGTGACTGGGCGACTACAGGACTTAGAAAAAGTAGGGAAAGACTTTACGAGCTATATGGCCTTTAGCCTTGTATGAACACTGAAACGTTTAATAAGTATGTTGCTACTTACTCGAGAATTTTTAAAAATACATGTAAGGCAGCTAAGGCCTTGTATATTAGAAATAAGGTTAAATTAGCAGAAAATAAAATCAAGACGGTTTGGAAAATTATAAATAATGAAACGAACAGGAATAAAAGAAATAATCCTGATTACACGCTTGGGACCACACACGGACTTATTAGAGATAACAAAAAAGTTGCGCAAGAATTTGTAAATTTCTTTACCAACATCCCAATTAAAACTACTGAAACCTTAAATTCTTCGCCCGCGCTTGCTTTTGGATTATTAAACGCGAACGTTTCAGCCTGCCCGAATGTATTTAACTTTTCACATATAAACCCCATAACAGTAATAAAAGCTTTTAAGCAAATCAAGATCAAACCGACTGAAGATCTGTGGGGAATGTCCATCAAAGCTTGTACCTCCATTATTCAGACTATAGCGCCGTACTTAGCTGTGATTTTCAATTTGTGTGTGGATCAAGGAGTCTTTCCGGATCTAATGAAATATAGTAAGGTTATACCACTTTTTAAATCCGGGGACAGTAAAGACACAAATAATTATAGACCAGTATCCGTGTTGCCGGTTTTCAGCAAGGTATTTGAGAAGATAATGCTTAATCAAATGCTCATTCATTTTAATACGAATAACATCTTGCATGATAAACAGTATGGTTTCACCAAAGGACGTTGTACAACTGACGCTGGTGTCACCCTATTAAAACACATCTTTAATGCGTGGGAAGAGTCGCAGGATGCCATAGGTATCTTCTGCGACCTGTCGAAGGCGTTTGATTGCGTTAATCATGAAACATTACTTCTGAAACTTGAGCATTACGGGCTAGGTCAATCAGCGTTAAGTTTGGTTGAATCTTATTTAAGTGATAGACAGCAATTAGTTCAAATAAACGGTGTGAATTCGTCGGGGTTAAACGTGAAAATGGGGGTACCCCAGGGCTCAATATTAGGTCCTTTCTTATTTTTAATATACATAAACGATTTACCCCGTTTATTGGAAAACAAACTAAACATGGTGTTATTTGCTGATGACACATCTTTAATTTTTAAAATAAATAGACGTACTTGTCAGGTTGACGACGTAAATAACGCGCTACGGCAGGTTCAGGATTGGTTCACTGCAAATAATTTAGTTTTAAATGGTAAAAAAACCAAGTGCGTAAAATTTTCCTTGCCGAATGTAAAAAGTACTGATTGTGACATTATCTTAAACAAGGAGAAGCTAGAATTCGTCGATAAAACGGTTTTCCTGGGGATCACGCTAGACTCAAAGTTACAATGGGGTCCTCATTTAATATCACTTGCAGGGCGGCTAAGTTCGGCAGCTTATGCTGTTAGAAAGATTCGTCAATTTAGTGATGTAGATACCGCGAGGCTGGTCTATTTTAGTTACTTTCATAGTATAATGTCTTACGGTATTTTACTATGGGGAAGGGCTGCAGACATTGAGTCAATTTTTATTCTGCAAAAACGAGCCATCAGAGCGATATACAATCTTCGCCGGCGCGATTCTCTAAGGGAACTGTTTAAGGGCATTAACATCATGACGGTTCCTTGTCAATATATTTATGAAAATATCATGTACGTGAGAAAGAATTTACATCTTTTTAGTAAAAACGGAGATAGACATAATTACATTACTAGAAATAGGGACCAATTAGTTCAACCAGGTTTCAGACTGGCTAAAGTAGCCTCTTCTTTCATGGGGTACTGTACAAAATGTTACAATAAAATTCCTCCCCACATTCTAGAACTGAATGAGACGAAATTTAAAACTTGTATAAAACGCACACTATGCAGGCAGGCATATTATAAGTTGGGGGATTACATCACTGATAAAAATGCTTGGCTCAATGCTAGTCTTGCTCCACAACCACTAGGGCGCAAAAACAAGTGATATGCAGAACATTATTGTTCTGTAGAATTGTTGGACCTGCTGAAGACTGTATGAATATATTTGTATTATATAGACTCAATTTCTTTTAGTATAGTATAACTGCGCAGCACGTGTGTGAGTACTATGTACCCAACTGTAAATCTACCATTTGCTGTACCTTGGTGTCGTTCGTTGACTTGTGTTTGCCCTGGCAGTTAAGTGTGTCATGCTCTCTCAAATGTCTCTCTGATGGTGGCGTGTGTGTTGGATCATTCGGTTCCCTTCATGATGGTTGAGCTGGGTGGTGCCGATTCATGCGTCATGTTCGTGAACGGGCGCCGTCAGTTGGGATTGGTCTTAACTTAACTGCTTCGGATGCTAGTGTTTTTCTAGTGCTTATTATGTAACTGCACAGTACATGTGTGAGTACTTTTAATACTTTGTACGTAGTATAGTATGTAGTGATTCTGGGTGCATTGTCCTCACACATTTAAATTTATGAATGTATGTACTTATGTACCTAAATTTTGTAAAAAAAAACATATATTTTTTTAAAAGAGTAAGTATGGAGTTTCTTGTGCGTTCTTCTCCATAACAAGCTACTTTCCGAATGCACGGTAGAATCAATTTTTATTCCCTGTAAATTTTAATGTATTCTAACGTTCAAAAGTGCCGCTTTGTGGCCTAGTTGAAATAAAATATCTTTGTCTTTGTCTTTGTCATCGTGAGGAAACCGGCATGTCCTAGAACCAAAAATTCGATTGGCATTCACCAACCCGGGCCCGCGTGTTAGATTACGGCCCATTCCTCCTCACAGAGACCCAGCAGTGGGAACATTAAAATGCCGATCATGATGATGAAATCTCACTGCAATATGATGAACAGGACCTCTCTGCCAAGAGTGTAGTTTTAATTAAACAAGAGTGTAGTTTTAATTAAACAAGAGTGTAGTTTTAATTAAACAAGAGTGTAGTTTTAATTAAACAAGAGTGTAGTTTTAATTAAACAAGAGTGTAGTTTTAATTAAACAAGAGTGTAGTTTTAATTAAACAAGAGTGTAGTTTTAAGTAAACAAGAGTGTAGTTTTAATTACAAAACTCGATGACATTGTGGCATCCACCAACGCGCACTGGGCCCGCGTGGTGGATCATGGCCAGGGGCGTAGCTACCGCCGTATCTGCCGTATCAATTATACGGGGCCCCTGGGCCACGGGGGCCCCCGACGTGCGTAAGTAAACATTAATAAAACAACTATTTTCCATAGAGGCAGAAACTTTAGAAAAACTAAAGTCATCATCAGCTATAAATGATTTAATAAATCAGTTTGCCGAAAAAAAGCCAAGGAGAGTGTACATTTAATTTGAATTGTTGTAATTTTTTTGGAAAAAGTGATACATAGATGATGAATAAATATTTCTTTAAATTTTATGCAAACAATTTTTTCTTTTGTGATAAATCTTTACCCTTCATAAGGGCCCCCAAACAAATTTTTAAACGGGGGCCCCGCCTCGGCACGCTACGCCACTGATCATGGCCCATTCCCTCTCAAAAAGAGGAGGCTTGTGTCCCTGCAGTGGCAACATTAAAAGTTTGATGATGATGATATAACCATAGATGAAACACACTTTTTATTAAAACAGTTCAGACTATGTTGCAGACGTATATCTTTACGCTAAATCAAACTGAAAATAAACGCTAAAAAGTCTCGCCAACAAAATAAAACGAAGCAAAAATATAATACTCAGAGAGAATTCTGACTGCGAGCAAATTATTATTTCCTTTTTAATTTCTCCAAGAATAATGGCGCGGTATCGATATTGCTCTCTTCCCGTCTTTTCTCCTATATTTCACTGTATTCAATTGTTATTTTTACTCTGTTTTATACCCAATTGATTTTCAATAGCTAGTGAATGGGAATTTATTATTCCATGAATGCGTTTTATAAAGCGAATGCTGAAATTTTATTCGTGGTTTGTTGCGAGAGAATACAGAAGGTATTTTCATCGAATTTGCCTAGATTTTTATACGGCAATTTAGAATTTTATAAAACCCTATCTCTATCGTTTCCGATATTTGTGCTTATCGTATCCCTAATGTTAACAAGCTTTGTTTAATTTGTCTTGTTATTATTAGTAAGTTGGTTAGTTAGTATGTGTAGGTTAACTCTTGCAACTGAATTTTAAAACAGTTATCCCCATCCGATTGAGCTGAAATTTTGCATTCACGTATGCTTTGAAGGACAATACATGATTGGAATAAACTTGTTTTATTTTTAAATCTTAAGAAGTACAAATATACAGTGGTGACTTTCATTAGATTGATCACTATGGTGATTATTTATTTATTTATGCACACACAATACACCTTACAGAGTAAAGAAAGAATACAGATAGAAGATGCGTTTGCAGAAATTTCTTCCAGCAGACCTGCGACAGGAAAGTTGGATGATAGACGAAGACACAGTGTGTAGAAAGAAATAAGGAAACCTAAAATAGACTATAATAACTTAACTAATTATATATAAATTACACATATACCTTAACTAAATATAAGTATAGAAGATAAAAATACATACTTAAAATATACAAAATTACTATATGGTATAGATAATGTTCCTTGACTTATTTTTTTAACAGTTTTTAGAGAGTCACGGATTTTAGGTGGAAGTTAGTTCAACAATCGTACTGCATGGACAGAGAAGGCAGCGAATAGAAATGAGTTTTATGGGATGGGAATCCTAATACACAAGCAAACAGACAGTTTCAAAATCATCTTCCAAAGCGCAATGTGCTCAGTCCACAATCGCCTTTGTTCCACTCGAATAAAAACAAGTCAGTGAAGAAAAACAAAAGAAGCACAGATCATTAGGGATATGTTAAAAGTTGCATTTCCTACAAGGATGCTCCCCGCAAAACTGCGCTCAGCAATCATTAATGTACATCTGTCGAGGATCTTAGCTTGCAACCGAGTTTCCTTTTATTTCATTTGCAATAAGAAATGTAAGCGCACGTATGTCTGTACTGCACAATTAATGGCTTTGTTCCAATAAAAAGCATTTGGAAATGTAGGTAAGTGGGTTGCATTAACACATTTGTGCCTGACGTATCCAAAACAGGACACCTACAAATCTGCCGATAAAAAACTCAGTACATTGTTTTTGACGCGAGGACCAGGTACCTTCCTGATGTGCCTCCCATACGGCTAAACGGTGTTATTCTTGAGCGAGTGGAAAAATTTAAGTACCTAGGTCACTTGAAACTTTTAAAGCATTCTGTACCATCTTCTACACTTGCAGCCCGTGGGAGGAATCGCGGGCGTCGTATGTGGCCCTTCGGGTCCAGTATAATAACGCGTTCAGAAAACTGATGGGGTTGCCTTGGCGTTGTAGTGCGTCAGGGATGTTTGCGACGGCGAGTTATGGACAGCCCTAACAGGGTTCTGAAAATGATTGCTGATAGAGTGGACTGTCCGTATATAGTTCACTGCTGTCAGTTACATGTGTCACCGTATCGTGTTGTTTTAAGCACATTGTTACTAACCCTATATGAGTTTTCGCTATATTCGAAATAAAGATTTTTGAATTTGAATAACATTTTAAATAACATGAAAAGCTTGTATGAAATTATATGTGCAAATTTATGGGTGTCCCCGTTTCCTGATTCTCTTCTGACAACGATTTACCTACTTAACTGCCATCAATAAGGTAGGTATGTTTCCCGAATAGTAGTAAACTTGATGTAGAGCCACACATTTAAATTTCTTAATTTTCCTATTACTGCGTTTGATATTAACATACTTAAGCCTTGTATCTTCCTCCTTGCCTTGCTCTTCCTCCTTAATTCTCAGAACATCCTTAAATATAATAGCACATGCAGACCATTATAAATGAATGGGCATGTTAAGTATAACTAGGAATATCTCAAGGGTCGGGAACAATGGCTGTCCTTCTACGGAACCTTTGTGTTGCTGACCCTGCGATAACATCGCACTACCAGCCAATCTAATTTAATGTTAACGGCCTTTACGATATAGTTACGGATACGATCATGTTTAAAATTGGAATATAGTAATGATTGCATTAATATTTGGAATAGTGGTCCAGATGATAGCATCTAAATTCTAACTCCTCTTAAAGGAAACATCCTCCACTGCACTCGATCATCCATGACAACGGCAGAAAACCTTTAATTAAAGTTACACAACGTTTTTTTGTAACGCAACGATTTACCGCAAGCCGTGTTTAAGGTACTTCGTTCCAAAAACCGCGAACTGTCAAATAAGAAGCTGTAAGTGAAAGTATAATCAAATAAATCAAATTGATAATTCTACATAAAATAACTGGCTAAAATGTTTGATGTACATAAAACAGCAGCAGATGTTCATAAAAATAATATAAAGCTGTATTAATTATAACGGATTAATTCGCATTAAGCCAACAAAGAGGCTTTTTGTCATAAAAAGCACATCAAGTTAAAAGGGTTTTACATAATGTTGCCACACAACATAGCCATGTTAGCCTCACTGATTCAAATTTCGAATGAATGTATACGGCATTCATTCGAATTCCGAATGAACGTTATTTACAGATTAAATAGGATACGCATTTTACCGATTAAATTAAATCCGGATTTTAATAATGCGTTTGTTAATTTGCGAACAGTACTCAAATATACCCCGAAGTTCAATATTTCAGTTGTTTTTGCTACGAAGCAAAAACAACTGAAATATTTTGTAAAACCGTCGTAAGTAGCACTCAATATTTTGATTCAATTTATAATGTCTTGAAGCAAGATGTGTATCTCATATTTTGTTAGTATACATAATATGTTGAAATATGTTGTACAGGTATCCAAATTTTCACAGTAATATAATTTTTAATCAGCTTAACTGTTCTTACATTATTTCCCATAGGAAGAACGACACTAGGATGTAGATGCAAATTTTACAGGATAATAGACCTAATTTACAGGGCCTTAGTATTACTCTGAAGCCGACCATCCCAAGTTTACGACAGTCCTTGGCTTCCATATTTCATCTGGCGTAAACAAGTAACTCAGTCTATGAAATACAGTTTCAATTTGTAACTAAATCGGAAATTCACTGAGGTTAAACATTTGTCACGGTGCTGATCATAAGATTGATCAGTCAAACGTAACAACACCGTGACAAGTTGTTAACTCACCCACCAGGCTCTAATAAACGCAATTTTCCTGAATTTCACTCAATCACATCCTCGCAAAAAAACAGCTGACTGCAATTTTGCCGCTCTTCGATTTTTTCGGCATAGTAACACCGAATAACAGTGAAAGGTATATTGGGAAAAACAGGTTAGCGAAAAACGTTAGGGGTGACGAAAATATTCAAATGTGGAACATAATACCCGAACAATGGGGGTCGATTGTACCACACGCCAGTGTTTAACCTGACCTTATAAATAATTCATGATATAAATATATGTTGCCAATAAAACTATTTTATTATAATTTAGATGGAGTTTGAATCGAGAATTTGTAACGTGTTGTGTGCAGCTTTTGTTTTTGGAATTATTATATTGAGAACAAAAGTGTTTAACTTGTTAGTTATTTCGATGTCTATGTTTAACCTTTTAAAGATTCAGGTAAGTCGTACTGATTAGTAGTCACAGGCCGAGTTTCTCACCTCTAAATTATCCCAGAATTAATGTGACAAATTGTCAAGCACGCGTTATCTGCTGTGATTGATTGAATGAATTTTCAACAGACAATCACAGCAGAAATCGCGTGTTTGACTATTTGTCACATTAATTCTGCACTTATTTAGAGGTAAGAAACTCGGCCATATAGTGTTGTTGGTCGTATTATTAGTTTTCATAGTGTTTTCAGTCGTACGATTATTTGTAGTCGTCGTCGTACAAAGACTAACTATAAACCATAAATCTTAACTATGACAATAACTTCGAAGCGTATAAAAATACATAAAATAGGCTGTTCAAGTCCAAAACTGTCTCGAAACCACAATTGAAATTGTTTCCTCTTTTGAAACAATCACCAACAGTATCTTAACTGATACACGTGCCATCAATATTACCTATGCCCAAGAGAAACATCAAAATAAAAACAGGATAAGGAGACAAAAATACCTTCTAATTAGATGAGAAACAAACGCAAGATTAGGGTCAACACGCACCCGGGGAGCTCTCGCCATTGTCGGAGTACAGCCTCCATTTTAATTTAATAATTATATGAACTACAGCTTACTGCCGTACCCCGGGGCCACTCGCCGGTTTTGATGTTAGTTGTGCTATAAATGAGGACACATAATATCTTTGTTTGTTGATTGTGTGTGTATGTGTGTGTGTGGTGAATGGAAATGTATCGTATGTTTTGGCTAGAGGGAAATTTGGTCATTGATATTATACTCTTTTGTGTAGTTGGCCAAAATTCCATAGATTTTTCTGTTTTATTTCACTCCACTATTTTTTATGCACAAATCCGAGTCCTTACAGTCAAAGGGCGGTTACGCACTACATCAGATCCGTGATATGGGTTCCGAGTTCAAAATTCTATGAATTATGACAGATAGAATTCGGAAAGAAGTACTACGGCTACTTCGGACCCGAAATTTCACGAACACGGATCGAATGTAGTGCATAACCGCCCTAATTCTGACAATTTTAGTTCGGGGCAATGATATTCAAATAAACAGATACGTTATACACTCACAAAACAATTGAAAAAGTGTTCCGCGCCGCAGCGGCAGCACACATACACACTTTTCATTTATCTGACATTTCACTACAAATCGAAAGGGATGGCTTGATAAAACCAACAAGAAAAAAAGAGACAGCTAGTGTTTGTTACTTGCGTGTGAATGTAAACAAACATTATTCTGACCACCAATGTTGTTATCTTTTTCTATCCTCCAAATATCAGAATATTAGGAACAATAATTAAATAAATTAGTAAATTGTGGCGTATTGCGTACTTATATATGGTATGAGATCTGTTTTATGTACTTTGGTAACATAATTGGTACAATTTCTAAATACACACGATGGCATTTATTTTATTTTGTTTTTGTTTCAACAAAGCCTATCGCTCTTCGCCATGCGTGACATAAACTAAAGACTAAAGGTCACAATTGTGACCTATTCGAGTCTTCACAATGCGCGCGCTCATAACATATCTGTTTATTTGACTATAATTGGTTCGGGGATAAAGATTTGATATTATACTTTTTTGTAATACAACGTAGCAGAATGTCAATTGAGTAGGTAAGAGGTGGTTGTGGAATACAACTACAGTTAATTTTAGACAGCGCTCACGGCAAAAGATTACAAACTAAGGCACTTTCGATAAGCGATTTTACTAAGCGAAATTGCAAGTATGTTCACATGGACGCAACGCGATGCGATTCGATCGATACGCACTTGAATTTTTCTTAGATAATATGTGCGCGAGATTGCCTATGGCCGCAATTTAAATTGCGACGCGCCATCACGAATGGCCCTAAGTTTACTTGCAACACCGGTACAATACCCAAAGTTTCAATTTATTTATCAACTGATTTTTGAGTACTTACATTATTATTCTTAATACTACCACATAAATAAAGCAGGTGAATGAGGGCAGAGCAAGACCCAGTCCCGCGCTAGGAACTAACCTGTGTTACAGGCACTGGGCACCTACTCCACCGTCACACTTGCAAACACACACACTTACAAACGTCGAAGTAGCATAGAAGAATTAAGACTCGCTGATTGCCCAGCTTAGGCAAGCCTGTACATAGGGAATCAGTATACCTACTAATATTAAAGTATGCTGACTTAAAATACTTATCCTTATAAACAGAAACGAAGTTGTAGTACTAAGTGCTTTTACTGACGAACGTTTGCGTAATAAAGCTGGTTAAGGCTACAGGAATCTGTTGGCTGAAAACGCATAGGACTGGTCGACGTGGTGACGATTGGGGGAGGCTTATTTCAGCAGAGGTCTTCCGGCTAATAAGAGAGATAATAATGATGTTTACCTTTATTTATTCTTTACCCAATTAGTCCGCTATCACTTTAATCTAAAGCCCGTCTCTCTTGTTTCAGGTATGCAACAAGATCTTCGGCAACGCGTCGGCGCTGGCGAAACACAAACTAACGCACAGCGATGAGCGCAAGTACGTGTGCATCACATGCGCGAAGGCGTTCAAGAGACAGGATCATCTGTAAGTTAAGATTGTTTATCATTTAGTCCATTTCCAGATCTCTGGGGCTCTAAATAACTTGACGTGGGCGACTGAAATGACACATGCTCAATCACTTATGTTTTGGCATATTTTCAATCGCCAACGTTTATACGATGTGACTTTGCCTAGATTCCAAAATTCTATAGATTTGTCTGCGCTACACCCGATCCGTGTCCGTGATATTTGAGTTCTGTGTTCAAAATGTTATGAATCATGACGGATAGAGTTCGGATGTAGTGCGTAAGCTTCACTACAAGAAGTACTACGGCAACTTCGGACCCGAAATTTCATGGACACGGATCGCATGTAGTGCGCAACCGCCCTAAGTCTGACAATTTTAGTCCGGGGGATACAGTTTTTTTTTTTTGAGCCCCTGTTGTAAGCTGCCAGACCTTCACGATTGAGACTAAGCCAATAGTTTAGGATACCTATCTTGTTTTACACCTAGAAGAGATAGATACTTTCCAGATTTATTATATTATTATTCCAGAGTTATTTATTTATTTTTTTACAAATACAACAAACAAGAACCAGCACAACAACAATAAATTTGTAAATTAAATTCGCAGAGCAATCTCCTAGTTCGCATAACCGTGGGAATAGTTATCATACGCTAACTAGTTTGGACAAACAAGCTAACTAGTTTAAAGATCAAAGCAGTCATTTAGCCGACGGGACACATGTCGAGCAAGGTGCTGCTTTAATGGCCGCAGCTTAGCCGCATGAATATTAATGAACAATGAGCTATAACGTACTCACGAACATACAGTGCCCTCACATAAATACGGTACATCTAGTTTTAAAAATGTGTAGTGGGACAACCAGTTGGTACAAAGTTTCTTTTGCTAAATGTTGTATGTTTTAAGTAACAGTCACAATGCTAGAAAATAACTTGAAAAAAGAACACAAAATCAAAATTGTTATCCGAACAGGAATATTCCTGTTCGGATCCATCCGTCTATCAATTTTTTTCGAAACACACTGGCCACCTGTAAAAAACCACATTCAAAATTTCAAATAACGAACAAAGACGAAAAAGGGTCATCTCGGTCGTTATCTAAGTTATCTTACACTTTTTTCAGCCTAGCTATCATTCGTCAAGAGTCTGGAGTTTAGCGATTAGTAATTTAGTTTCAAAAGATAGGCTTAGTAAATATAGCGTCGTCTTTGTCACTCATACCTGTGTGTGACAATCTCTTTCTAAAGCTCGATGTGCTATATTATTTGAAATTGGTACTAAATTGTGACCTGGTTTGACCAATACCGCAGAATTTTGAAATGTCACTGTCGAATACGATGTGGTTTTATTGGGCTCATTCAGTTTTATGTACCATTGTGGTTAATATTTTAATGTGCATATGTCATTTACTAAAAGGCCTTATATTGCATTCAGATATATGCGGGACTTAAACACATCTGTGTTTCGCCGGGTTACCAGGCTCGAAATTGAAAATTAATATTGCAATAGGTGGTGAGGGTAAACTGTTGCTTGCGTATCTACCTATCATACTCTTACCTTGTAAATCTCTGACTGGATGGATGAACACGGCAGCATACCCATCGTAATAAATTTCTATACATTGACACACAGCATTCATTTAGGAAAATGTTTCGCCCAGGGTAGAAAATTTAGTACTGGGGACAAAAATGGTTCCTATCTATTACTGGATAAGATCAGAAGTTAGCCTTCCCAATTTCCGCCCGAACATATTTCTGCTATCCTATTCAAGGATATATGAGGGGAAAAGGATACAGATATTTAATAACGGTTTTGAGTGGGTACGATCACCTTGCAAAGTTGGTTTATTAACGGCTATACGAACCATGATAGGATTCTCCAAACAGAAGCATTGAAGGAAACATATTGTAGAAAAATAAAACTTGTAGCTATAATTAACAAGAATATCATAAAACTTTTCTGTCAACTCTTCTATTGACGCTCGTATCATGTTGCAGCAACGGGCACATGCTAACACATCGCAACAAAAAGCCTTACGAGTGCAAAGCAGACGGGTGTGGCAAGTCATACTGCGACGCGAGGTCACTGCGGCGACACACTGAGAACCACCACCAACCGCCGGCACCAGAATCAAGTGAGTATATGTTACTGTAACAGTTACGTGCAACAGCAGTTGAAACATTCTTATGAAATAATCGAACTTTAAAAGGAATAGCCTTACATTGCAAGCAAGACTAACATCCACAGATAATATAATACAAGCATACAGATGCCTCATCCCATACAAAGAAACCGCGCCGACGTAACTAGCGTTTTTCGTCTGATTAAACTAGTAACTTTTTTCTAAGAACATCGATCGCGTTCGATTCCATTTCACGGACATAGATGGTGTTAGCAGCGACTTGGAAGTAAATGAGTTTACTCGGTTAATTTTTTTTTAATACTGCGACTATTTGAATTATAGTATTTTTTGCCCTTTTTTACAGTTTCATTGTAACAAAACTCTTACAAAACAAATTAAAAACCGATGGACTATTGGAATCAATTTTAAACGATACATTCAAATAGTCTTTGAAATGTGAATTAAAGAGCCCAATATTCCTTACTTTTGTAATTAGGAGAGTTAATTAAACAAGAACATATTTTTTATGATCGTCTCTAGAAAATCTTAATATTTCAATAAACTCAATAACGAATCGAAGCTTATCACGCCATCTAGTGCAATTTATTTGAACCAAATTTTCTTTCTTCGCGTTGGGAGCCCGTGCTAACATCTAAAGGCAAAACGCTGCGTTGCAACAGATTATTCACGTTCAGTCTGTAATCTTGGGCGATAAGCTAGGCAAGTATACTGTCAAATCCGTGTAGGCACGTTCGATCAGGCAACTTATCGACTTAGTTCACTATTACTGATCGTAAGCCCATAGTCACCTTGCAAATTGCAGCGGAATATTCTGCACAACGGGTTCACGAACGCTTTGTTATAGGTACTGATTCAATACGATCCACATACATCTAAAAACGTGACGTGTTCTTAAGGCGATATATACGCCCCAAAGTAACGCAGTACTGACCGTGCGCCCGCTCGATGCCAAAATATCAAAATTGAACCTCCTTTTGAACAGTTTTGTTTGCAAAATATTATTTGATTTACATATGCTATGTTAGGTATGAAGAAATGCCAGCCATCAATTTTTTGTATAAAAATATTTTTAAACATCCAAGTCGTTTTGGAGGAGTTTCCAAAAGTTGCGAAAAAATATCGTGTTGTTAATTATTTTTTTAAAGAAAAACTATTAGTTACACGAAAAAACCTTTTGTTCAAAATTATGTACATGAATCAATAATAAATATATATTTTTTTCAAACCTTTTAACCTAGTTGTTACTGAGGAGTATGCTTTAGAACGTTACCGTTTTTTCGTATAACTAATAGTTTTGCTTTAAAAAAAATATTAACAACACGATATTTTTTCGCAACTTTTGGAAACTCCTCCAAAACGACTTGGATGTTTAAAAATATTTTTATACAGAAAAATTGATGGCTGGAATTACTTCATACCTACTCGTAACATAGCATATGTAAATCAAATAATATTTTGCAAACAAAACTGTTCAAAAGGAGTTTCAATTTTGATATTTTGGCACCGAGCGGGTGCACGGCCAGTACTGCGTTACATTGGGGCGTATATATCACCTTAACTTAATTCCTCAAGTTACAAGTGACTACCTCCTTTGGATCTACCGATTGGATAGGATAGGAAAGGATAGGATAGATGGACCCCTTTGCTGCACTTAGACGCTCATTTGGTCCGTTGTGCGTGCAGGCCTCCTCTCTGTGAGAGACCGTGGTGGATACCACGCTGGCCCAGTGCAAGTTGGTAGATGTCACAGGTTTTTGTTTTGTTTCTAGGACATGCCCGGTTACCTCACGATGTTTTCGTTAACCGTTTTGAGAGCAGTGGTGATGAAAATAATTTCCTCAAAGTAAAGCGCCTGCCTGGGTTCGAACCCACGATCTAGAACTTGTAAGTCGCGACCGTTATCACTGGTCCACAACTGCTCTTAGATCTACCGATAAAATAAAGAAATAATTGTAACATGTACATAATTACGGATCCAATAATAATACTACAGTTATCTTTGTAACAATACATGAATAAACTTTATGAGTATATTTTATTATCTTAAAACACTCACACAGAAAATTACCACGATGAAAAAAATACTTACATAAAATTTCATCGCCCTCTCAGTAATAAAGATCTGAAATAAAATAAGCAATTAATAATATTCATCTGCTACTTTCTTCATAAGGCATCGTAAATCTGGAAGGGTCGGTCCTAATCTCAATGAGTACCAATTTTTAATCGATCCCTACGTAAAGGGTCTTCAATTTGATTAATCCCTGATTCTCCCTCCCTCCTTGAATCGCTGATTAGTTTCCGAATACGGTTTTTGGAAAGCGTTTGACTGGATAAATCATATACTAGGAAGAATTAGTTCTAACTTTCTAGCTTTTGATAAGTTGCTTACCGATTTTATTTGATCCCCTGAAATTATTGATATTGTTACTATTAAAGTTGTTAACTCACGTAGAATTCAATCATGCTGTTCTGTCCTGTCCTGGCTCCTATGCAGGTCACAAATAAATATTTTCTTTCTTTCTTTTCTTTATAATAACTACATGACCTAACCCTTATTTATACATATAGTTACAAATCTATTTCAGATTTTCACTAAAGAAGATCACGATTACAATGAACATTTTCTGTTTTAACTACGCTAGACTTGTTACCAAAATAAAAATGAAATATTACGAGCTCCGTATCATGTTGCTACACATACATCGTCTTCGATATCAGTATGTACGCATGTCTGTTCGTGTAACTAGTTCAAAACCCGAGGCGAATATAAATGGGGTCTGCGGCGAATTGAAACAGACTCAATACCTCCATAAGCCCTAGCGTTCGTCTCCTTTCTTTGTTCCCTCGGAAGCGAAACTTGTAATTAATTGTTGTACACTAAGCTTTTGTATTCTTTAGTGGGAAATTAAATAAGTAAAGAAACAATGGTATAAGTTTAACAATTAAGAACGTCCTGGAGTGGAGAAAACTCGCTGCAGTCATAAAAGAGGAGGGTGTGAAATGCTCGGTGCAGTTGTACAGGCAATAAAAGCTTATTACACTACAAATGTAGCCGCGATAGTTTTCGTGAAAGTGTCACCGCAGCGCTATGGAGTGGCAAACATATACGCGAGTAAAATATTCAAAGCATTGCAGTGCACACCTAACATTACACATATTCTGGATACATACAGGGTCTATGTTCGACGTTATGTTTGTTTGTTTTTTTGTATATTTTCACCGATATCTCCGTCAATTTTGGTCCGAAATTGGTTCCATTTTAATTTGGTGAAGAGCTGATGAAGAACTTCGGAGATATACAACAGAACTGATCAGTAAATAACGGCAAATCTCTCGGGATTGCTGCAACCGCATGTCTGTTTATTGTTTATACCATTTCATAACATAACATCACGCCAGTACGCTCTAAAGGGGTACGCAGTTCGCCTTGGTACACTCTGATTTCACCGGTTATGTTCAGTTTCATGATATTCGGGGAATCTATTCTGGCATTATAGGTACCTTACTAAACTACTTGCCTGTTAGGTAGGTACAACTAAAAAGTGAAAAATAAAATAAAACTTTTATACAAAAAAATACTACCTACCGACTTCCAACACTTTGTTCCCTTTATTTTTGGAAGTCGGTGTCCATAACACAAAAACTTGGTACTAACCAAAGACACCAACTGCCAAAAAGAAAGTAATTTTTCACTTTGTAGTTTTCTTATTTGGAAGTCGGTATTATTTTTTTGTAAAAAGTATTTTATAATGTTATCAAAAACTGTGTTGTCTAAGTCTCATTTTTTATTGAGTTCACTTGGGAAATATTTTTTTTATTTAATTAATAAATATCAAACAATGGTTAATTAAGAACTTGTATTCTAATTTTTCCCTCTCCCTCCCGCAGCTTCGTCAAGCACACCAACCAGCAGTGTTATCACGATTGTGGAACGTGAGGTGACAGCGCAAGTGAACGCGAATGCTGCTGCCAACGCGAACAGTAATGCTTCGCAGCGAGTCACGTCTCCCATCTCTCCTGCGCGTACTCAACCACCACATTCAGATGTAAGTATAATACTAACTATACAATAGGTGCAAAATAACTGCGTACATCAATTGTCATTGACCCCACTCCCGCCTCCCGCGCGGCGCGCCGCGTTCTCCTAGCGGGAGCAGCGTTGCCAGAATGTTAATTTTGTTACATTTTACGCTACTTTTGTCCTTATCATGTAACCTCCATGTAACACGACCCAAAATGTAACGTTTACGTTACTTTTAGGACTTACTAAAAAATACTGAAATATTTTCCAGCAAACAAAAATAATCGATACACGGACCGCATCTAAGAAAGTTTTCGTTCGTCGTGTTGTCGCACCTGATTTTATGACACACAAATTGACGTATTGCATATTCACTCACTCACGTGTATTTCTTAATCTACCATCCCGCTGACTCCGGCCGTTCGGCGAGTGAGTAAGCGTATTAGAATGAGCGTTTTTCACATAAAATAAGGTAATATAACTTGTTTCATGAAAATGTTACTTTTTGAGATGTCTCATGTAATATTTGGTTTTTGTAATTTTATTTGTAATATTTGTTTTTTTTCATGTAATTTTTTTTTTTTTTTTTGGCCGATGGCAACACTGAGTGATAGTCGAACGTCAGAGTTTTCAAATTAAGACTTTTCTATTAAAGACTTGGCTTAAAGGTCTCGTAACCAAGCCAGTGGCATAGCCAGAAATAATGAATGATCGTCAGAGTGACGTAGCAACGCTTGTTGCAAAGTTATTTTGATCGAGTACTAAGTTATGCTTGCTTCTAGAAATAATATTCTTCTTCTTTTTTTCAAGTCGATGTTGAATTCAGACATTTTGGGTCAGTGCCCAGTAGGTGGCCATTATTTATAACGGTATAAATGGCGTTTATCAATTCCTCAAAAATACAGGTGTATAGGCCTTGCAGCACTCACAATAGTTAAAATCTATTTCTTTAATGTAGGTAACCTACGCAAAAGAATACCACAAGATATCAACCAAGACAATTTATACGAAACTTAATTTCTGCCGTCAATTTTGAAAAATATAACAACCAAGCCCTATAATTACAAATCCATTCTAAGCCAACAATCAATATATAATGATACAATATCGACATGAATCACACTCTAGACGCGAGTGTGAACTTACAGCGAGAAGTGTCCCCCATTTCACTCACACATATGTACATATTCACTCCCCACACCCCCGTAAAAATAAACTTTCAGATTTCATTAAATTATCTACAAGATTTGTTGGGGACGCTTCTTAGAGATTATGGATTTTCGGAGAAAACTCCTGTGCGGTTACCGAGAAAGAAGTAGCTGCCGCATCGGTACTTTAGAATGTTGTTAAGGTTCACTAGAGCGCTAGAACAAATGTTGCAACATTAACTACACCTGTTTACTAAGAAAGTCTAATAAAACAAACCAATTTTTCTTTAGTTTTCTTGAAACTCAAGTTAACTGTTGTTACTTCTACTTTTGTGCACACAAAGTAGAACTGAACAAAGCCACAATTGCTACAATGAATCTTCTGATACCTACTACCCTCTGGTATTCTCTTCCCGTGACATCTGGGTCACATGATTGGCCAAAGAATACGTCATCAGTTACGATGCGCTAATAATTCAATATATAAATTAATTTAAAACTTAATAGATCTTATTCATCGTGTCGATGATACCATTTTTAGTTTTTAATTTAGATGATGTGCTTCGAACAGAACTCAGCCACGTCAACAGCCCTAGCGCTGGCCTCGCACATGTCCTTCACGGTGCAGGTGTTTGTGCACAGAGAGCAGGACAGCAGATGGGGCATCGTTTGCGGTGTGGTTCCACAGTCACATTGTGGCTGATCGGAGTACTCCATCTGACCATGTTGTACCTACAGCGGCCTAATTGGCTTCGCAACCTAATTAGAGCTTTCCAGGTTGGCCATGGCAGTTTATGCCCAGCTGGGAGCTTAACTTACTAAATAGATGAATCACACGAGTTTCTAAGTAATTAAGCTAGTTGGTAAATTATTTTAATAAACTAAATGAGAAAGTTTAATACAAAATTTACTAAAAAGGACAGTCAATGGTAACACTTATCGTGACGTAGTCTTAGGCCATCGTGGGAAGAGAATACCAGGCGGAGTATATTATTACACCATGAGCTGACGCATTATATACAAATTAATAGGCACTCATTACGAACCCACAAAAACATACACAACCCTAATCCGCTAATTTCCCATCAGTTAGTTCATACGCTTTTAGTCCCTCATTAATCTGGCTTTTTATACTTAGCCGTGTCTGGCGGCTTTCCAACTGGCCATCCGTGTAACACTCCGCCACCACCCTTATTAATTAACCAATTAGCCCAAAAGCCGCGTTCTGTGTGCTCTTTTAATTTCTCGCCATTAAAGGTTTGGACAAAAAACTCGCACCAATATGGCGGGTGTTTATCTACACTCGTGTTCAGATAAATCAAGTGGAAATTTAAGGGTTGGATGTGATCATTCTGTTTGATATTTGTGATGATATATTGACTGAACTTTCTGTTCCATTTCATCTGATTTTAGATTGATAAATGTTTATAAGAATTGAATCAGGCAGATATATCTAAACAAAACCAGCAAGCAATTTTGTGGAATTATTTAGATAATTGTTATACCTACACACAGAAATGAAAAAACGCCTTTCTGTTTTGTGTACCTACCTAAAGACAGTTATAGACATCAGACAAAAAAAAACTGAAAAAAATACCGCTACTACTGTCAAAAAAACATAGCATTATAATGTATAACTTATTGATACAGCTGATTTGCTGTTATTTCCTACTTATTATTTATTCTGTTTACCTACCTAACAGTTGTAGACGACAGACATAAAAACTGAATATATCGTTACTCCTATCAAAAATACATAGCTTTATAATGCATAACTCGTTGATACAGCTGATTTGCTTTTGATTTCTCACTAATTATTTATTCTGTGTACCCTACCTAAAGACAGTTATAGACGACAGACAAAAAAAAACTGAATAAACCGTTACTCCTATCAAAAAGACATAGCTTTATAATTTATAACTCATTGATACAGCTGATTTGCTGTTGTTTTCTCACTAATTATTTATTCTGTGTACCCTACCTATAGACAGTTATAGACGACAGACAAAAATAATTGAAAATATCGTTAATCCTGTCATAAAGACATATCTTTTTAATGTAAAACTCACTGATACAGCTGATTGACTGTTTTTTTTTAGTGTTTGTCGTCTACAACTGTTATTATTTATTGACAAACACTTCAAACAAGCTTAATACCAACCCACAGCGATAACTCATAGCACAGAACAGTTGAACGGCATTCCGACCGGTGACAAAACACTGCAACTATCAACAACAACAGCACTTCATCAGTTCATACTCGTAACTTCGGCCTTCAGCATCCAAACTTCGACAATACAATAAATTGCTCGAGTTGAACTCGACTCACTTTTTACGCTGGTTTAGAAGGACCTAAAAACTACCGGTTTTCTGTCTTTATTTTTTAAGATAGTGTAGTAATGGTATTTTATGACGACATGATTGGCGAAGTGGTTGAACGATCAGCTGCTGCGCTGCGTGTGGTGTGTTCGATTCTCACAATAAACAAATATTTGTATGGCCTACAGGATCTAGGTGTGAATTTAAATTTTTGTAAACACACCCACGATACAGGAAGAAATTCCTAGTGTGGGCAAAGGGCAAAAAGGAGAAAAATTAGCACAGATTTGTCTAATAAATAAAACTACAAACAATATACTCCTTTTTTTGGGTTGTCGTTTAAAAAAGATCTACAATGAATAAACAATGCCATAGAACAGACCAATAGACAAACTATTTCTCATTTCATTACATATACTAAAATTGTATTGCTGTATCATTATAATTTTAATATCAAACTCCACTTTAAATTGAATACACAATAGCACATAACAGGGGCGAAGAAGGAATGAAAGAAAAACTGGCCAAGTTCGAGTCGGACTCGCGCACAAAGGGTTCCGTACAATTATCGCAAAAACGGCAAAAGAATAACGTTTGTTTTATGGGAATTAAATATTTATTTTATTCTGTTTTTATTTTTTGTTATAGCGGCAACAGAAATACATCATCTGTGAAAATTGCAATTGTCTAGCTATCACGGTTCATGAGATTCAGCCTGGTGACAGACGGACAGACGGATCGTGGAGTCTTAGTAATAGGGTCCCGTTTTTACCCTTTGGGTACGGAACCCTAAAAACGCCCAAACCCAATTGACATGAGACAACGGCATGAAGATGACACAGTTGCATTATTTTGTTATGCAGTACATTTTTTGTAAATTATAAACTTTTTCTTACCTATTATGGACGGTCATGCCCTTAGCCCAGCAGTGGGACAACGTAGGTTAGTAAAAAAAAAACAAACTAACCAATAATTTCTTTACAGTCAAGCAACGGGTCGGACAAGTCGAGTGGTACGTCCAGCAGTACCAACTGCGACTCGAGCCCCCCCTGCACGCCACCCGCGCCCCCCACTCCCCCTGCGAGGCCCAGGCCCAAGAGCAGTAACAAGCCCAAGACTTGTACGGTAAGATACACAAGTTTTTTTTCTTGAGAGTATGAATAACATAAGCTGTCGGACTAAAATGTGTACAAGAGTGCGCTGTCAATAGGCTGGACAAAGTGGTATTTGTTATTAAAAAAAAAAAACAAAATTGCCAGAATATACAGTACACTAGCAGACGCCTCGCGGTTTCACCCGCGTAGTTCACGTTGTCGTGGGAATCAAGGGATAAAATGAAGCCTATGTCACCCGGGGGTAGTGTAGCTTCCCAAAGGTGAAAGAATTTTTGAAATCGGTCGAGTAGTTTTTAAGTTTGTTCGTTACATACAAATATACACAGATACAGATACAATCCTATCCTTACATTTAAAAAATCAACAATCGGTTTTGCTGATAGAATATCATGTTTGTCGAGAATTCTAGAGCGTTATGTCATCTTACCGTAGAATGTCAAACATAACAAAATAAATCTCAAAAAAATATTTAATGAAAGTCGTACAAAGTATTCATATTTAGCAAAGAGCGAGAAGCTTTTTTTATACCAAAGCTAAATTATTTGAAATAAAATATTAATGGTGCAAAAATTTTAGTAGCGTTAAATAAAATAACATGAGCTTGTCCTATTGATACTCTAGAATTTATTTCTTTGTGATAAGGAAAGGCTACAAGAAAAATACGACAAAGCCTAGCAAAGCGAGCAGTAGCAAGCCCAAGACTTGTTCTGTGCGATAACAAACTTTTTTCTACCTATTTACGTCGAAGAGAGGAGAAAAATACGGAGCTTAAACAACACTAAGGACTCTCTTTGTTAATTAGTAGGATTGTAATTTGTTTCTTCGAGTACCGCCGTCATCTTCAAAACATCTCAAGCGTAAATTTTTCTCATTACCAACTCGTGGTTCATTAGCATTTTATTTTTAAAGAGCTTTTAATAACCTATTTGTTTTATAACCTGAACACTAAACTGAAGTAATTGCTAAATTTGTACGTAGATTGCAGAAACTCGTTAATATATCCCCAGTTTAGATATACGGACCGTAAAAGCAATAGACCGTTTAAACGTTAGAACAAAAAGCCCAATTCCCGAAGAAGGATGGCTGGTCAGCCTTGCTCAACTCAAATAATTTTCATCCAACATTGACCGTAACTAACAGGGCACGCCAAACAATAACACATCTGGGGGAAAACAAAACAGCTACGGCGTAGCGTGTAACAATAGTGCTACGCTTCGTAGCCGACCGCAAACTTCTACAGAGTTTCGTAGCGGACGCAGCACTAAATCCTATGTAGGACTTGTACAACAATTCAGCCCACGTTGTAGATTGTGTATCGTTAAGTAACCACCGCACACATTTATCTAAGCACACACACATATGTTTGCTATATGTGTACTTATAAGTCTCGGGTAACCCATTTATAACTTGGTCGAAGACATTGCATTGTTGTACGGGTCTAGTTCGCCAACAAGATTAAATCAATCTTTGCTTATTGGACACGAGTCTAATCTTTTACTACATAAGTGGAGTTTTAAGCTACAAATATCAAGATAAAAAAAGCACAACAACTATCTTCAAATGTTTCTCGCGATATAACTCCTAAACAATCCATTTACGTTTTACTCAAAACATTTTTAGAACGCTCTCCAGCATCAAAACCCAACTCACTTACGTGAAGCAAATTACGAGATATTTTATTCAACAAAACGCCCGTCAAAACATTTTTCTTTTCACAACACAGAAAAATAACAAGCCAGTATTATTGAAACTTCGTTCTACAGAATTGTACTTACATTAAAGCTATAGAGTTTCCATAATAATTAACCGTTGGAACTTGAAAGCAACAAGAACATAATTGAGTATTATTAAATAAAATCCAAGTAGAATTATTAATCCTAGTGAGTAAATCTATTATGAAAACAATGTAAGTGGACCGTGGGAAGTGGGGTGGGTCGGATTCTTATGCAAATGGCGATACATCGCGGATCGGAGTGCGAATCGCCAGTGGGTTACATCGGGTGGCCATTCATCAGCCTTTGTAAGGGTTTAATAATTCAGGTGTGGTCGCGGACTCGCGGACTCGCACCTCTACCATGATTTAGATGCGATTTCTGCGATACAGACTGTTTAGATTCTAAGATTGAGTAAAGCTTTTAGATTTCGTGAATATCGTGCTAATGATATCAACTGTCAGCATTAAAGTTGAAAATAAACGTTCAAAATACTGTCAAAATCACATCTAGATTCACTATAATACGCGGTCAGTACTTAAAAATAAATATTAACACACATTTCTCACCCCTAATTCTGTCGACAGTCATCCAACCACGGCGTCTCATGGTAGAGGGTTTGCGAATACGGTCCCGCATACATCGCGCGTCCACCTGTTCTCGTCCCATAGACCGCTTCAAGGGCTCTAGTTCGAACCGGTTTTATCGCATTGTATCGAACTAGATTCGGTTCCATTTCGCACTGATGTAGGGTGCTATCATATTTGAATAGCAGTTACGATGTGAACTTTCCAATGAGAAATGTTTTATTATTAGATTTAGTAGTAGCGTATTTATTACTTTTATTTGTATGGGCACCTGTTCTTATAAGTAGTAATTCTAGGGGTTCTCGACGACTACTATATGTTTTAACGTTTGGTGCAACAATTCAAGTTCAGCCTTTATCAACTTACATTTAATAATTTTCCCAATAAAAACTTTTTCAACACACTTGCTCATAAAGTGGCTCTAATTTCACCGCAATTAGGCACATAATGACATCTGTTATCAAACTGTGACTTTTGCATTGCTATTATTCACAAGTGAGATAAAGAGTTTTTTTTTTATTTATTGGTTGAGTTGCTTTGTTCTCCTCTCTCCTCACCTAACAGCTCGGATCTCAATGGCGCCAATTACGTAAACTGCAGACGGTGGATCGAAAAAAAACCAAAATGATTTTAAACTAATTTAATTAAAAAGAAATTATTACAATATAATTAGTGAAACCTATTCGATGCTAGAATATGGAATGACCATTTACTTATTAAAAATAACTTAACGCTAATGTCCAATTTTGCTGCGTCGGCGGCTCGTGGCTGGATTGACGTCATCGGTGCAGTTTCTATGCGCTTGGCGTCAACACGGAGGAATTTGCATGTCAGCGCTATTGGTTAGGGATCCGTACTTAACACCTCCACCCGCAGAACAGCAACTATTTGATCATGTTGAGTGCAAATGTTGCTGGGACTTCATCTCGTTTTCTGGTTTCTACATCTTCATATGTATGTATCTTAAGAGTTGATTTCTTCTCATTATCGTCTGCTCCAAGGTTCCAGCATTTGTATCTGCGGCTTATAACCAAGATGATAAGTATGGTTGCGCATAGTACGATGATGTAGAACGGTATGGTTGTATGATATAGGACAACCGACGGAGTCTTGTCAATCTGGATAGGGCTTTCCATCAATACTTTGTTCTGGATGCTGTGAAGTTTTTCTAAGTTGACTGACTTGAAGCCGATAATGTGAGTGGAATCAGCTGTCTGGTTCATGTCGTTGTATGGGATTTTTGATAACTTGAGTGGCTGTCCTTTTATCTCATTGTTGTCGTTAATGATAGTGAATTCTGGTGTTTCCAGATAGCAGTTCATGGGTATGGTGACGAGATAGCTTCCTTGTAGGATGTTGAAGTCTTTCCTGCTGCAGGCTAGCTGTACTTTGGTAGGTTGAGGCAGAGAGATAACGTAATGTTGATCATCCAGCTTTTCTACTGCTTGCTTGGAGAGTGAGATCTTGGTGAATTGGCAGGTCTCCCTTAGGCCTTGGTTGATGATGAGCTCTTGGATGCAATCAGGCTTCGTCCGGATCTGATGACTTGTCTTCCTTTCACAGATATGAATGCTGCTGTACTTCGGGCATTCAGCCTCTATGTACACGAATGATTTCTCGTTTGTTGCTATGTAGGGAGAGGAAGGAATAAGGGCAAGTTGTTTCTTATTGGGTACAATGGATAGTCTATATAAATCATAAAGGTCTTTAGAGACTATAGGAAAACTGTATATTATTACTATTCTCTTCTCAATAAAGTAGGAACCTGGTTTTATTAGATTATAATATTCTCTTAACTCTAAGTTTAGGATTTGATCTTGGTTATATATGGATTTGAGCCTATCTATCATAGATCTTAAAACTTCTATATCAATCATAGAATGATGGGTGCTAGAAGCCCGTATAAAAGCCATTATGTTTTCTAACCTAATTATCTCTAACATTAAATCTTCTACATTGTTGGTTATAATTCCTAAAATTTGGGCAAACTTCGCGAATTTTATTAAGCTGTAATCTGTATAAGCACTCTTCTCAATAAGTAGTTCTAACGTTGAGTTAACTTTTTCTTGATTTTTTGTTATTTGGTCTAGGACGGTACCATGTTGGGACATCCATTCTTTACTAAGGCTGATGTGGTTGTTAAATTCTGATATTATTTTATTTTCATTATTTTGTAGAGTTTTAATAGCCTCATCATACTTCAAGGCATCTAGATAATCTAAGTTGCCCGTGACACTTTTTATAACGGACCCAAGGCTATCTACAAGACCTCTTTTGACTCTAACAGGTTCCAAAGATTTTACTTGTTGTAGTACCTTACTAAGTTTGTTTGCAAGATATTCAATCTGATATTCATAAACCATATAAGTCTCGTTAGTGAGTTTAGTTCTAAAAGTCTTTAGTTGCATCTGTACGGAGTTAATTTTATCTTCGATGTCGGTTAATTGAATGTACTGTATGAATGAATGGTAATGTGTAGTTAGTCTGGTCGGTCCTAATCTGTATGGTAGGAGTCCCGGTCCATCGTCTAATGTCTCAAGTCTTATCTCTTGAGGGTGTGTCGCTTGGACTGTCAGTAGTATCAGGATTCTGTAACAATTGGCTTGATTTAGGGATACGTTTCAGCCGCGATTTGGCTACGGGGCCACGTTTTTTCGAAGTGTATATGTGTATAGGCAGGTCAGCGAGTACTGTATCCTGCGTATAACGTGGTGCAGCTTTTTGGCGACTGGAAAAGGGGTTTTTAATAAAAATTTGTTGCTGAGGGGTATATTCTACTTCGGGCTCCCGAGTTTTGTTTCTACTGTTAATTAAGGCTGTACGATTTGCAAGAGATGACTCGTTAATGATTTCATAAACTTGCTTCATCTGTTGTCTGTGATTCTGCGCATATTGCTGTAGTATGTGTTTAGTCAGATCTATGTCGATTGGGTCTCTAGGGTCAAAATGTCCGGTCAATAGGTCAAAAGGTCTGCACTTGGTGAAACTATGGATGGAACTGTTGTATGCTATAATGGCGTATGGCATGAGATTAATTATCGGTTCGTCTTTATTTTGTAATTTAAGAATTCTAATATGCTCCAATAACGTCGAGTGAAAACGTTCGATGTTACCATTGTCCTTTGGACTATGAGGTAGAATTTTGTGGTGAGTTATCTTATGCAACCGCACAAATTCAGAGAAAAGTTGGTTCGTGAATTCGGTGCCATTATCAGTAATGATAGTCATAGGTAGACCATGATGGGTACAGAAACGTAACAATGCATGAATAATGCTAATGGCGGTTCCGTCTCGCAAATGATATGCTTGGGCATATTTCGTGAAAACGTCCATGAACGTTATGTATTTTTCGTTCTGAACTGTAAACAGGTCCATGTGGATAATTTCAAGTGGTTTGGTAGCCGGAGGTACTATGTTGAATTTAGGTCTAATTGGGTTCCTGTCGTATTTAGCCTGACCGCAGATGGTACACTCGTTAATAAACTTGGTGATTTGTTCTTTCATCTTTGGCCAGTAATATTTCCGTGAAAGGGCTAGGTGACATTCATTTATACCACGGTGGTTCGTCTTCCCGTCATGGTAATGTCGGATAATGTCTTGTTGTCGGAGGTATTCTTTAACATTCTCGAGTTCTGTCTTGGCTAGTACTAGGTTGATTGAGGAACTTCTAAATTTGTCTTGTATGATGGGTATTATTTTGTACATGGCTAATGGTGGGTTTATCAAGATAGCTGTTTTGACTTTAGGGTTCACATATTCTTTGATAGCATTAATAGTATCACTCTCTAGGTTAGATTCTGAAATTTGGACTGCGATTCGCGTATGATTTTCAAAAGGTTTAGTTACTGTAGGTCGGCGTTTTATGTCGCCTACTATAGTAAAGTAAATCTGGCGATGAAATTTATTGAGAGGTTCATCTGTGATGGGAACTTCCAGTATAGGGTGCTCATTACTGGTATGAACAGTGTCAGTCGAGGAGTTCGTTGGTGGAAGTGGTGCCTCCGATGGGTTATTAATCATAGATCTGAGATCCTCAGTACTTTTGGTCAATGAGTTCGTGTCAGTCAAGGGGTCTGTTGGTTGAGGTGATGCCTCCAATGGGTTGTTGATCATTGATCTGAGATTTTTTATATTTTCGATCACTGAGTTTATCTCATCTGTTTCCTCATTATGTATTTCTACGCGAGAGAGAGCATCAGCGTTTGTATTAAATTTACCTTTTTTGTACACTACAGTAAAGTCGTATTCACTTAGTCTGAGTCGCCATCTGGTCAGTCGTGAGTTGGGCTCTCTCAAGTTCATCATCCATTGAAGGGGTTTGTGGTCAGTCAGTACTTTGAATTTTCTACCGAACAAGTAAGGTCTAAAGTACTTGGTAGCCCAAACTATGGCTAGCAACTCCTTCTCAATGGTGCTATAATTTAGCTCACTGTCATTAAGTGTGCGTGAAGCGTAACAGACAGGTTTGTCCGATCCTACAGGTCCCTGAGATAACACGGCTCCAATAGCGACATTCGAAGCGTCTGTTGTGAGATTGAACTCCTTTTTGAAGTCTGGGTATTGTAAAATAGGGTCATTGGTTAATAAGGTCTTACAAGTTTCAAAGGCATTGACATATTCGGGGCTAAGAGTAATTTTACTACCTTTCTTTAGGCATAGGGTAAGAGGTTTAGTGATTCGAGCAAAATCGGGGATAAATTTCCGGTAATAACCTAAAAGTCCTAAAAATTGTTTGATTTCTTTAGGGGTTTTTGGGATTGGATACTTTTGAACTGCAGAAATTTTGTCGGGGTTCGGTTTTATGCCGTCTCTACTAATAATGTGTCCTAGGTAAGCAGTTTCTAGTTTTAGAAATTCTGACTTGTCCATTTGAATTTTGAAGTTGGACTCCCTAAGTCTTTGGAAGACCTTTTCCAAATTATTCATATGCTCTTGAAGAGAGGTGCTGTAGACTATGATATCGTCGAGATAAACAAGGCAGATGTTGTTTTGAAGGCCTCTTAGAACATTGTCCATTACTCGTTGAAAGGTGGACGGTGAGTTTTTGAGTCCCATGGGCATTCGGAGGAATTCAAAATGCCCGTGTTCGACATTGAAGGCGGTTTTTGGGATGTCCTGAGGGTCCATCTCCACTTGGTAAAAACCACTTGCCAAATCTAAGGTCGTAAAGTATTGGCACTTGCCTAATTTGTCGAGGACATCACTAATATTTGGTATGGGGTATTTGTCGTCTAACGTTTTTTCATTCAACTTCCGAAAATCGACTACGATACGCCATTTCTGTTTCCCTGAAGCGTCAGTTTTTTTGGGCACAACCCAAATGGGTGAGCTCCATGCAGAGTCGGAAGGTCTTATTATACCTTGGTCTAGCATTTTGGTGATTTGGTCCCTAACTTCTTCCCGATGAACGAAAGGGTATCTATATTTTGGTTTTTTTTCGATCCTACCGGCTGCGCCAATTACGTAAACTGCAGACGGTGGATCGAAAAAAAACCAAAATGATTTTAAACTAATTTAATTAAAAAGAAATTATTACAATATAATTAGTGAAACCTATTCGATGCTAGAATATGGAATGACCATTTACTTATTAAAAATAACTTAACGCTAATGTCCAATTTTGCTGCGTCGGCGGCTCGTGGCTGGATTGACGTCATCGGTGCAGTTTCTATGCGCTTGGCGTCAACACGGAGGAATTTGCATGTCAGCGCTATTGGTTAGGGATCCGTACTTAACACGCCTCAGCGATAATCACCAACATTACACACTTGTACCATAATGCACTATTTGACCAAAACTCGTACATGCCTGTTATTCGTATAGAAAATAAGCGTTAAATACTCATAATACCTATTCTGCATGAATTATTAACAAATAATTCAGCACAGACAAATATTTCGCCAATCTAACTGCACACGATAAATTCAAAATATGATTCCGACAGCAAACATTCCGCTACATTCCACAAAACGAACGAATCAAAACAAACATGACGCACATAGCAAAAATAATTACACCGCGCCATTCATTAAAATTACGCAGACACGAATTCAGTTGATTTAACATACAGAAAATTCACTATACACTACCAATTTTTACACAAACACCGTATAATCGCGCAAATAATTAAAACAGGACTTGCAATATATCGATCGGAAACGACCACTCGAAAATGGTTCCTCTTAACACGGGTTGGGAATTTAGTTTGGTTTAATTTTGTTTGCGGGTTTTAGAAAGCGGGGGTCAACGTTAAATAGGTAGGTATTGCAGACCAGGTATGCGTCGGTGGGGTTTATTAAAAGCACTCACTTTGATCGGGGCTCTGATTCGACGTCACCAGCAGGAAGCAATAAAGCCGGTTGTACACGGGCACATAATTACGAACGGGCCGGTGTGCTTCGCGGATACAATTCCCTCACAAAATTGACAAACGCTCTCGTGTAAACCGGTTGTTTCATTATTGAATACCTATGTATTTGCGGCGGTATTTTAATTATTTATGTGAGGTAGCTTGCATTGAATGCCGTGCAAATTTTGATTGGAATGCACGTTTGAATCATGAATATTTGCAGCGTCTAAATTCATTGAATGTTGCAAGCGATTTATAATATTCAATTAATATTTTGTTGATCAAATAGTAAATTTTCAACAAAACAAAGAAATTTCGTGGTTAAAAATCACACTGCATTTGTTTTATCATACAAAATAACAGGATATTGGGACGGAAGCCTTTGAAAACCTTTTGGTGTTTTACCTTTAACGTGAAATAGTCCGCTTTTTGATGAATGAAATTCGCACAAACCGAACTCGGGCGGTACTGCAATACTGTAAATTTGTTTCTCGGAAACTGAACGAGGATTCAAGTACAAATATTTGTCACCGGCTTCCATTTTCACATATAAAATTAAATATAAACGTTTAAAGTAGATAAATACCTACGATTATTTTTAATTCGAAAATATATTTGACTGAAGATAAACAAGGGCCAAAATAGGTACCGTACCTCGTGAGGCAACTAAAAACCATTCCATCACAGTTTTATGGAAACAGTTCAAGAATCTCCTTTTACTTGGACATAATCGAACTTACATTTCTGCGTAAATTTATACTCTTTCGTATCAGCTGGAATTGTTTTCCTCGCCATTAATGCTTTTCCGAAAATAAAACAATGACTCACAGAGCAAAAAACACGAAAACATCCCCGCAACTGCGCTTTAACTTGTAATCCGACCGCTTCGGTTCACCACTTTCGCGGTTTACCACTTTTCAACTTTAACACAAAGAAACTATTTAATTCCAAACTTTATTCCTTTTTGGGTAGGGTCTAAAATCCCATGTATTACTTAATATTAATAAAGCTTTCAATATAGGAGATCACGTAGGCATTTTCCGAGTACAACTCGATAGCCTCTCGAATTTCGTCTGGAATCGATTTGTGCTAATAACAATGGGTTTGCTGTGTCAGGAACATATCGCCGGCGGCGGGGGTTAGTTATCGGTCGAGACGTCAGCTATAATTGTGGGCCAGTTGCACACTGCTGTAATGGAACACGGTGGAGCCTGACAGTGACAGTGACGTCAGTGATCGGCTTTCACGTCATTGGAGCATTATCTATGTGTGTGGTTTATGATTGTTTCGGCTATTCGGCTTAATTGTATCATCTGTGTTTGATGAAGGATAATTTGGAGCTTTGTTCTGTGTGCCGGCCGAGAGTTTTGGCACCTATAGATATTATTGGTAATATTGTGTAGGTGTTGCTTTTGAATCACTACTTTCCTGCCTTGTTGTCATGTTATTTGGGTTCGGCGCTACACATATGTGTAATAGGCGTTAATATTTTATAAATAAAACAAAGTCGTGATGGTTACTCCATTTATAACTCGAGAACGGCTGGATCCATTTTTATGATCTTTGATTTGTTGGATTTATAACTATTAAATATCGGCAATATTAACGAAAAACTAATGTATGAAAAACGTTTTGCGAATACAGCGCCATCTCTGATACATAACAGAAATAAAACACGGCCCAAAATGAACATAGCGTTGTATACTGGTTCTGATAATGCCAGTAGATGGCGTTGTCGATTATTTTACAAACAAATTCGGGTTAGTTACGCCATTTTCGCATATATTTGTTCGAGATGGTAGGAAGTTCGCCGGAACAGCTTGATTATTATACTTTTGAATAATTGAATTATGAATTCCACTTATCTACCTTAACACCTCAAAAAGCTGTAGGCAAAATTACAAGTATTCGATCATATCTACGTTTCACAAATGATTATTAAATTTCAAATCACAAATACGAAGCCTGTTTCTATTGACCGGGCACCATTCCAAACTTCAAGTCGCTACTGGGAATTTCAAATAAAAAGCCCCAATAAGATTTTGCTTGACCTGGTAAATGAACTCGAGACCCTCTCGAAAGCATGGCATGCGGCCAATAGACGCACGTCAACTTGTCATCTGAACCTACCTTAGCATTTTAGAGACAAAAGCTTGAAAATTGTATTTCTTAGAACAGTGCTATTGTGTAAAATTGCATTGCAGTGTTAGGGGTAGTACACAAAGAGCGGTTTGTTACGTAAACACGATTAATATAGAGAGTCCATTTGTCCGTAAACAGCCAATCTAAAATTAAAACCATTTGCGCTTAATTTTATTGCAATCATGGTTGTGTGGGTAGGAAAAGCTTTTGCCATTTCATTTGTTTCTGTATTTGTTAGTGATGTTTTGATGCTTTCATTAGATTTTATAATAAAACTAGCTTTTGTCAGCGGCTTCGCCCGCGTGAAAAGTGCTTTATCTTCCCATGGTAACCTTATACCGGGATAAAAAGTAGCCTATGTGCTATTCCAGACTATAATCTATCTCTGTGCTAAATTTCACCCAGATCCGTTCAGCCATTCTGGCTTGATTGAGTAACAAATATACATGAATCCATCCATTAAAATTTTCGCATTTATAATATTTTAATAAGTAGGATGATAACCTTTTAAAAGCTCGTATTAGCATGACCGTAAATCAGTAAGTTCTTAGCACTATTATAATGCGTTACCTATAGGTATTATTATTGTATTGAAAACATATTAATTTATATACTACTGCCAGCAGCATCACCCACATGAAATTCAAAAATTATCCCAAGAGTACATATTCCCGTGATAAAAAGTATCGTATGTGCTATTCCCGACTATAATCTATCTCTGTGCCAAATTTCATCCAGATCCGTTTGAGAAGTAACAAACACACACACACACACACTCACAAACTTTCGCGTTTATAATATTAATATTGTTAAGTGTGGTGTGATAGTGTGATTTTTGAGGCAATTGGCACTTACAAAAAGGACTCAATTTTCCTTTACAATATCAAAGGGTCACCGTTTGTCATTGTAGCGTATTTGCCACAACCTTCGGCATAACTTTACTTCAATATTTTGAGTTTCACACTATATTTACAAGTGCATTTAAAGGACATTTTATTCATAGTGGGAATTCGTATTGAAAAAGCGTTTCCATTGAAAAGTGAAGCTTTATTTGTCGGTGGGAATTTCCAAGTTGTATACAGAATTCAGTATATTGAATAGCTGACAGCCCTGAGGCCAGTGTGGCGTGTTCATTATTGTTACAACTCTATAGCGCTCCGTGCGAGTATAATAAATTACTTTTAATTTTCATTTTAGTGAAATAAATACTCGTAGGTGTTGTTTTTTTTTTAATTTTAATGTTGTACTGTAAACCTTCAATTTGCTGGGTTAGAAATGAAAATTTTACACGCTGAAAGCAACGTAAAATGCGATAGATAGTAATTACAGTTTTTCTCCTGAGGTTTCATTTTGAATAACGTAGGCAGTAGTGTATTGCAATCCTGAAAGTGTAATAACAATATTCAATAAAAAAACTTTTTTTACAACATGCGTTTTTCGTATTCTTCTCATCAAACCCTTTCATTTGATACCCATATCATAGCAGTGCACGAAAAATAACTAGTCCGCCAACTTGGGCCGTCCGCCATATTGGATTTAGAATAACTGTCACTTAGCTAACCATGCATTTTCATCTAAACTAAACGTGTATGCAAAATTTAATCGTAATCGGTGGAGGACAACTGCTTTAAAATTCAGTTGCAAGATTTGACCCGAACACACTTACATACATACACTACAAGTTAAATAAAAGCTTGTAAAAATTACTTCGCCACCTTAAAAACAACAGTCACTAAGTCTCTAACACTCAAAAGTATTCACAAAAATCTTTAAACAACTTCTTTAACGCCCTTAAACACTTCGAAACTATCACAACATAGCATTTTAGCAATAACATAACACCACAAACATATATCTCCGACGTTCCAAAACTGTCACCATACAGAATAAGAACTCATTTTTCCTTGAAAATACGCGGGAATTTTCAATAGAAACCAATTTTCGGCGTGGTCAATACATGTTTAGCGGGCCCGCTGGGCGAAGCACTCAATAAGTGAAGATTGGGCCCGCCACCGTTGCAATTTTTGACGCGAACCACAAATTGCATTTGCTGCCTCTAAGGTTTCACCTTTCTTACCTGTATGGGGTTGTAACACACTGTGTGAAACTTTTTGGTACACCCTTTAAGCCCGTTGCAGACCAAGCACTTACATAATTTGCTGCCTACACGCAAGAATGAAAAATTATCTTTGCAAGCTAAGCTTGAACTGACTTAGCTTACCTATGGTTTGCAACTGGGTTTATATTTGTGTTTTAACAGTTTGTCTTCTGTATTTTTACTGAACACGAAATTTTGCATCATATACATAATGAATACGGTATTAAATCTTCAAATCTTTAGAAGTTTCTTATACGTGAACACTATAAGTAGAGTATTGGGAGAAAGGGTCCCGATAAAAATGCGGGAACGATACCCCGTGTTACCCTTCTTATATGTCGTTTCTCATTCATTCTTGCTTATATTTGTCATGTCATGCTTTCATACTGGTCACTATTGATGTAACCCTGAATCATATTACAGTCACAATATTTTTCTTTAGTGTAATGGATATTTTTATCTTCATCCTCAATTTTTTTTAGGAAGAAACGATGCGTTCCATTGCAGGCATTTCGCCAATCAGACATATAGAACTTTCTATGTTGCACAATAATTTTCTTCAATAAACTTAGTAAATATCTAACCCAGTAATCCACTTTTCATGTCACAACTTTGTGTCAGTTGTTCGAAGACAAATAAAGAAAATAAAATCTAAAAACTGGAGCACAATGTCACGTTAGTATTTTAGAGAACAAAGAGCGCTAGTGTGTCCTCGTCCCAAACCACGTCCCAAAAGAATTCGTCGCTGTCTCTTATCGAATTCTACGTCTTTGTACATACCACCAACTTCGCTCCAAATTTGATTCTTTTTCAGCTGTCATCTCATGGACTTTTGATTTTTTTCACCCCTCTGATGCAAGGAAACACGTCAAAGTTTCTCCCGAGATACAATCGCCAATATTGAAAATAGAAAATGAACACTCGCCCTGCAAAACTTTTTATATATTAATTTCTGTGACTTTTAATGAGAGCGGAAAGAAAGAAACTCAAAAGTGAAATTACATTTCAGATACCCGTGACAGATGTCACGCGACAACTTCTTCATGCTCATTCGTTATGAGTTGACAATTGAAGTGCATAAAACACTATCTGAATTAACTGGGTACATTACATATGCATGGCTTAATCCCCGAACCACCGCGTTTGTTGATTAAAAACACAGTGGCAGCCCTTCAGGAGTGAGATCCAACAATAATTCATAAGTTTTAGCTAGAAAAGGGATCGTTTATAAAGACGGTGTCATTGTTTTAGGCCGACGTCGCGATCCCCGCTCGAGGCGGTCCATTAATAATGTAGGGTGACAACGACGCAGGTGTGCCCCGCGCGCACCGATAAACGTCCCGATGCATAATTGAAGACGTGTACCTAACGTAGCTCTTACGTGACTCCCTCTATCTTCTAAGCGTAACATCAACTTTAAGCACGTGTAATAAATGGTTTTCTAATACCGCGTCCGACACCCTGTAAAAAATATGTTTTCGCTAAGCTGTTTACAAACTCAAGCGCCGTGTCGCGAAAATACTTTTCTATTTCAAAGAAATGTCTGTTGAAGCACATTTTTCTTTGACACATTCGTTTTCGGTAACCCTCAAATGCGGGCTGTAATTTAACGGTTTTCAATTCGCTAAATAGAATAACGTTTTTCAATAACGGTAAGTAGGTAACTTAAACTGTTGAGACTGTTCACTCAGTATTACAGAGAACGAACACAAGCAATTAAATTATTTAATTGAAGACGAACAACTTCAATAGGGCGCCCTATTTTAAAAAGTGAAGACTTTTGACCTTTTCTAACGCGTAGTGACCTGTGACCTCGGCGCCACGTGGCTCACTCACCCCTCGACTTGGCAGTCAGATTTTACGTGACCCTTATTTGTTGGCTTCCAAAAATCAGCATTTTTAATTTTTCACACGACTTTAACAATAGATTTGAGTTATTCTGACACACTCCGCGTCTTTGTAAATTGTTTAAGAAGTTCTATGAAATATTTACAATAATAAAATAGTGATTTATGACATAGTAACAGATTAAATAATAATGAAATACAACCGTATCCTGATAGATTTTTATTTATGAAGAATGAGGAAAAGGCGAAGTGAAAACTAAATTATTTTTCATTTCAAGTTCTAAAAATATAACACTCAAGGAGATATAAAAATAAGTTCATTTCAAGCGTAGCAAAGCTCTCATATATTGGCCTAATACCCAATTTCATACGTATAAAAGCACTTGCCAAAACTTATATCTTATTCTTAACAATAAAAACTTTTATCAAAACTACCCTCTACTATACCACTTATATTTTACAAGCAACAATTTCGACTGCAATATGGAGAATACGGCAGCTAATTTAAAATGGCAGCTCAGCTCTAAAAGTAATTCTTTAATTCTTTTCACTCGTATTCGTAATTGAATAAAATTAATATTCTCACAAGAAAATAATAATGTTTTAGTCCAAATAGACGTATTCTATTAAGTTTATGCAAATTGGTGTTCATACAAACTGCGGGACTTTTGTTACTGGTCTGGTCAGTTTTCTCGATTCGCGAGCTTGGAAACTAATCGAGGGGTCATCTCTTCGATATCTTTCCCATTCATTGTATAGTCATTTTATGTTCGAGTCCCATGAGATGAGCATCACAGCCTCGCGAAGTAATTCGTTGTCGAAATATTTCACCGATAGCGGTGAACGGGTTATGTGCGGGACGGTGCGTGGGACGCCTCAGTACTTTTAACCATTGTTGTGAGTAGTGTAGATATGGACAATTGGATAAAAGAACTTTTTCAAGCGCATACATTTAGCAAGCCTATCAGTAAGGCGTATTACCGGGTAAGTGTTTTGATTACTTTCTTTACTGCTTTCGATTTTTTCTTAATAACGTCCTAATTCATTTAGGTCTAATAAGATAATGAATTTTATTCTTTAGAAATCTGTGCGGGCTCTTTTCATTCATGGAAAAAAAAGCTGAGAGTACATTTTCATTTAAGCGTAGAATCCGGCACTATTACTTGTCCTCTCTTAGGTCGGTCTTCGTCATAGTTATTATATTCTGTTTCATTTAGAATAATAATATGGTACTTATTATAATATTTATTAGTCTATTGTTTTAGAAAATATTTATGTATTTTATTAGTTAAATAGTTGATTAATATCCGATTTTAATTACCGTTTTTTTTGGTACTCTTACCACTGTTGTGTCCTTTTTAACCCAAAGGTTGACTGGTAGAGAATGCCTTGCTGCATTAAGTCCGCCTATGTATCACCGTTGTACATAAAGTTGAAATAAATAAATAAAATTCATTTAATGGAATCATTTTTATGCGTACTCTCAACGCGAATTGGAATCGTAAAATATAATTTTAGATTTCAACTCTCGTAGTTGGAATCTAAAAGTATATGGTTAGTTGGCTCTAATATATAAGACGTAAAGAGCTCAGAACTTTTTTAGCTTAACAATTGAATTGAGTGCCATTTGCGAGCAGCGCAACAATAACGAGAGAACGGTTCGGACCAAAAAAGCACAATACTAGAGCCAACTGCAGTTCGGATGATGTATAGCAAAAACGCTACAGCAGCTCTACAGAACATCTGCTCTCACCTCCACATTAACCTAACGAGCCAGTCCTAATGGCGCGTTAGGGCTGCTCCGCGAAAAAAGCTTCAAATCAAATAAATTACTCACCCCCCACGACCCACTTTTAACATGTGTCCTCTGTACCGTTATTAGTCACGTGACAAAAAGCGCTTATCTGCACAAATGAAGACATAACACAGCGTTTTGTTTGTGCGTGCCAGCCCTGACAACTGTGACGTCATTAGTGCGGGTCCCAATGTGTTTAGTTTAAGTGGTTGAATTCTAGTTTAGAGTTTTCGTGTATTCCGTATTCGTGGCAATAAAAGCAAGTGTTTGCAATATTAGTTTGTAAAGTTTGACGCTATTACTGTTGCCAGTTGTGTTTGCGTATTCTGCGAAGACTGAGAGTAACCTGAATTGTTTATATTTCTAACGTTTTATATTCGTAGTACCCTATTTAGTATCATATAACGAATCATGCGAGACAAATTGGTAATCAGCTGTAATTCTATTTTTTTTTATAAAGTTTCATTTAGCTCGTCATAATCTATAAAAAAATATATATAACAAGCTTTTTTCGTATCCTTCTCAGCAAACCCTTTCATTTGATACCCATATCGTAGCAGTGCACAAAAAATAACTAGTCCGCCATCTTGGGCCATCCGCCATATTGTATTTACAATGACGTCACTTACCTAACCATGAATTGTCATCCAAACTAAACGTGTACGTAAAATTTCATCTTAATCGGTGGAGTATAACTGCTTTAAAATTCAGTTGCAAGATTTGACACGAACACACTTACATACATACATACATTGCAAGTTAAATAAAAACTTGTAAAAAGGTTTTATACAGTAATATTGAATCAACCGTTGGGTCGTTCGTTCATTAAAATACTTGGTATAATCAGCAAAGATACTATATTTCCAATAGTAAACTTACACTCACAAAGAGGATTGCAAAATGTATTACTCGTTTTCTTTATAAATATTTCTTCAGCACAGTTCCCGTCGGCGTACAACCCTAAGGAATGTACGGTCTACGTCTATCGCAGCTGTAATATTTGTTATGTCTACCCTTTTTAACAAAAATTGTCGTTTCAATACAAATAAAAGCCATTCCTTTATATTTATGCGGCATTTCTCTGTCTCATTAGATAAATTCAGGTTGTTGTGTTCTCCTTGAGAATTTGTATTGTTGAAGTATGTCAGTAAACGTTATATCTACTGTATATTTAGAAGAAGATGATGCTAATATTGTTGAGAGCACACGTCATTTTAATGGTGCTTTTAAAAAAAAAACAGCCAAGTGCGAGTCGGACTCGCGCACGAGGGGTTCCGTACCATTATCGCACAAAATGGCAAAAAAACACGTTTGTTGTACGGGAGCCTCACTAAAATACTTATATTCTTCTGTTTTTAGTATTTTTTGTTATAGCGGCAACAGAAATACATCATCTCTAAAAAATTTCATTGTCTAGCTATCTCATATGCCATATAGACGAGTGTGTTACGTGACATAGAAAACACCGAATAATAACACATCCCCGTAAGTTTACTAATACGAAACACTTAACAACGAATGCACGCTGCCACGAAAAACTGATCCCCGTAGCCATCCCCGTCTGTCTAGACGAACCGTGTTGCCTTAGTAATAGGGTACCGTTTTTACCCTTTGGGTACGGAACCCTAAAAAGACATGAATGTTGTTGTGAATGTTTTCGACAAAACTTCTGAAAAGATTATTTAGTAATAACATTTCTTGTTAAATTAAAAAAAAAACCTACTGATATTCGTTTAGTTAAGCTGTAAAACGATTTCACCAATGATCAGGAAAAAAATGCGCTGAACCCAAAATAAAGAATTCGGTATTGACTATCGAAACCACTTTATCAGTTGGTTTCCTGACTAGATTTTGCTGTATTTTCCTATTAAAAAGAATGTATTATATATTTATTGAATAGAATAGAATACTCTATACTATGTACACCATATAAGTTACAGAAAGTATAAACGAGGAAACATTACACTGGGTAACACAATGGGCGGCCTTATCGCTAAACGCGATCTTTTCAAGACAACCTTTGGATGGATTTAAAAAATGAAAGGAAAGACAGTACTGTAGGTAGTCTTTGGTGTACTATTTATATATAAAATAAATACATATATATATATTATATAGACAAATATGTACAGTAATAAGTATGGAACAAAACATCAAGAAAAACAACTATAAAAAAGATCACTATTAAACTATTATACCTAGATGTTTCTTAAAAAATATATCTCTTGCGATCGTTAGAGAAATAATCCGCAGCTGGTTTTATAGAGTGTTGCTAATGAATTCCGCCTTATCACAATAATAAAATATTCCTTTTCATCTCTGCTTATATGAATTGGATCCATGTTTAGTGGTCCGAACCGCAATAAGTGCCTCGTTCATAATTGGATATTTGTGTTACGCGGTATTAATTAGGCTTTTGCTCAATTAATAATGGAGCTGGTCTTATTATGCGACCAGCGAACCGTGACCAATAATTCCTAAATAAGATTTTTCCTATTAAGTTTGTGAGGGGTCCTACTTGGGCAATTTTGTTGTACAGTGATAGCAGATGTTCACCAATCATCTGACGCATACCTAATGTTATCCAGCGTTTGGAAAATATAGCGTTATCAATACATAATTATAATATCAATAATCTGCCTAGCCTTTTCCCAAGTATATTGGTCGGCTTCCAGTCTTACCGGATTTAGCTGAGTACCAGTGTTTTACATGGAGCGACTGCCTATCTGACCTCCACAACCCAGTAACTGCGTAACACGGTACCCCTTGGCAAGACTGGTGTCAGATCTCAAGCTTCTGACTACCCGTAACGACTGTCAAAGATCTTCAAATGACAGCCGGGACCAACGGCTTAACGTGCGTACCGAGGCACGGAGGAAACTCGGTATGTTGAAAAGATCACCCATCCACAGACCAACCTCGTCAAGCGTTGCTTAACCTTGATGATCGACCAGTGCGGCTGTTATTATTTAGCCACGAGCTCCTTATCAATACATATAATATATCTGTAGATAAGTCTATATATATAATATTTCCAAATAATATAGCCAGGGTGTTAAAGAATAACCAATAGAAGCCATTTCCAGCATTTTTGGATTTTTTGTCTGTTTGTTTATTTGTGCACGCATCACGTAAATTGTATGAAACCAATGTAGATAACTTTTATACATGAAAATCGTGCGTAACTTGTAGTAGTACTTAGTTTTCGTTTCATCGCAATCGCAATCGGTTCACTCTATCAAAACTTAGATGAATTTAAAGTGTTTAAGAAGTAAAATTGTCACAACACACGCAATTCAGATACTCGGACAGTTGAACTCGATATTCGATAGATGGCGTTGTGCATAATGCGGTGTTAAGATTCACCGCGAGAGAATGATGACTCTAGAAAATAAATTGGTAGGTAGGTAATTAGGGTAGGGTAGGCAGCCAGTTGACGTGAACGAAGCGCGGGCACAGCTAGTATAATAATAAACCAACGAATAAAACATAAAACTTTATAGACACGACAACAACCTAACTCGCATCAAGTTAACGAGAATCACTTGCTATGTTTAAAGTTTGTACAATGAGTCTTCACGAGTTTTAAGGGAATAAGTTGTTAACAATCATCTACCTCCACCTGTCGAAACTGCGCCAGTCAAGGCCCAGGGGTATCGTTCAAGTATTATTGCTAGCAACACGACTATAGCTCCGGAAAGTTTCGGGTGCCAGCCCTACTAACCCACCCGTAATGCCATTAGGCTTGCTCACCTTCTGTTTCTCTCAAATTGGGTTCTGCTTAAACATTTAAGCTATTTTTGAAAGCTTATTTAAGGCCTTCACTCTCCTTTTCCGACGTAAACAAGACAACATTGTTCTAAGTTCTATTTTATGTTCGCAAAATATCACCGTAATCGTGCTTCTAACTGCGCGTGTAGAACAAACTCGAATGCTAATGTTCGTAAATAGAATAATTCTGACATTAAAACATTTTATCAGATATAATTTACGAGTTGGCGCGCGACGCGGTGCGACGGAAATCCGCAACTAATTACAATTCTACGTGAATGAATAACTGCACTGCGCTCCCGTTGCGCTTTGTACGAAAAATTTCGCTAATAAATATTACCGGACACCGCATTATTCACTATTAATGTTCTAAGCAAAGTTAGCACCTCTCTTTCCGCTATTTATGGACTCCGGATTAACCCATAATTACCAATTTCCTTTTAACCGTCAGGGATTACGCAGAATCCATCAGAATCCATTAATTAACTCAGAATATTAACGAGCTACCGAAGATCGAAAGTTTGTACCTTGAAATTACGAAGTGCTTAATAGGTTCTAAAGTCTTTTGAACTTTTCAAAAGTCATCGTGAATTCTACAGACGCAGCAGGGCAGTCAGAAAGCCGCGAGTGGTGCGAGTGCGAGCGGGGCGACGAGCGGAGCGGGCGGCGCCGCCACCACTGCCCCGCGGGCCAGCGATGTCAAGCCGGTAGAATGCAACCTCTGTCATCGGAAGTTCAAAAATATACCCGCTCTGAACGGTCACATGCGATTGCATGGTGGATACTTCAAGAAGGTAATCATATAACTGTCATATCTCTTCAGAGCATTAAGTATTGTAACCTAGAGCTGAGTGGTGCCGATATATGCGTCATGTTCGTGAACGGGCGCCATCAGTTGGGATTGGTCATAACTTTGCTGCCTCGGCCTGTTATTGTACCTTTTTTTTTTATTCGTTTTTACTCTAGAAGCTTTTTCGTGCACGTCTTTTTACATTGTTCTCACATAACTGTAATTTTTCAAAAATAATGATGTAACCAAAAAATTGTAATTAAAACTGATGGAAAAGAGTGTTCGTGGAGTTTCTTGCAAATTCTTCTCCATTGAGACCTACTGAAGCTTGCGAATTTTCAACTATAGTCATCTTGTTTTTTGTTTGACAATTCAAAAGTACCTCTAAGGTTTATTTGAAATAAACTATTTGATTTTGATTGTTTATAGAATATCGTAAATCATACTTGTTAATGTTTCAGGACTCGGATAATAAAAAACTAGACAAGAAAGAATCAACGGGACCACCTTTGCAAACAGCGTCAGTATCTGTTCGAGCTCTTATAGAAGAGAAAATCATAAGCCGCCGAGGTGCCACTGTTGCTGCCACAACACCTACAGGTATGTAGAAACACTGATTAACAATGTACTTTTAGCTTAGCCTGCAAAGTATAAACTATAATATCTCCTATGTTCCCAGGCACATCTACAGATTCAGTGGCATCTCGAACTGGATTCGTAGCGCCCGCGCCGCCACCTTTATCTAACATCCGAACTTCGGTAGCATCGCCAGCATCTCCGGCTGCTACGTCATCGCATTTCGTCTCTCCTCGAGCACCACCCGTCGTGACTGTTGCCAATAACGCAGCGACAAGCATCTGTGCTGCACAGAGAGATTCTACACTCATAGAGCTTTTGAAAAAGGGGAACAGTAAGGTAAGAATCCTTTTTGGTTTGACCGTTAATTTTTACCTGTTAAATGTTGTTATAACCGTTAAGATAAGATTAGAGAAGAGAGACACAAAAAAACCGGCCAAGTGCGAGTCGGGCTCGCGCACGAAGGGTTCCGTACTTGGTAAATTGCGGTTTACGATTTATGACGTATTAAAAAAAAAACGACTTCTCTCGTTCAAACTAATTTTCGGTGAAAGTTTACATATTAATGTACATCATATATTTTGTTTAGCTTTGTCATTCTCTTATTTTAGAAGTTACAAGGGAGGGGATACATTTTACCACTTTAGAAGTGTCTCTTGCGCAAACTATTCAGTTTAGAAAAAATATATATTAGAAACCTCAATATCATTTTTGAAGAACTATCCATAGATACCCCACACGTGTGAGATTGACGAAAAAATTTTTTGAGTTTCAGTTCTAAGTATGGGGAACCCCCAAAATTTATTGTTTTTTTTTTCTATAAAAATCTTAATGCGGTTCACAGAATACATCTACTTACCAAGTTTCAACAGCTTTGTTCTTATAGTTTCGGAAAAAAGTGGCTGTGACATACGGACGGACAGACAGACATGACGAATCCATAAGGGTTCCGTTTTTTGCCATTTGGCTACGGAACCCTAAAAACAAACGAGTCCGACATGTTTGCCACATGTTATAGCATGCAAATATTGTGAAAGTTAATTATTAATGAAAACAATGAATAAGTTTCCGTTGTGTTTGTCCACAGGCTGTAAAACGATCAACATCCGATCCCGGACAGTCACCGACGCAACAAGAGTTCACTTTCCGACCAGAATTATTCGGAGTCTCCTTCAACTCAGATGATGGCTATTTTTCACCCGCGCTGAACGAAGACACTTTCCAATTTACAACAACTCACGACCAACTAGAGGAACTCGCGTCTCTGGAAGACTACGCAACTGTAGCAGCATCTATACGAGAGCGATCGCCTGTTACTTTTCCTTCAAATAGACGGCTAGCTGCGGTCCTTAATTCACCGCTACCGGAATCTCTTGCCGACTTCGGCGCTTGTCATGGAGGGTCACCGGTGCCATCTCCAATGGGATACTCTGCCAATTCTCCCGGATTGTCTTACTCAACTGGAGGTTCTCCAGGGTTGTCGTTCACGGCAGCCTCGCCGAGTAGCTATTCGAATCACGCTGAGCCGTCACCTGGATTGGCTTATCCAACACCTCCAGCATCCCATGATCCTCATTCACCAGCTCAAAACGCACCACGTGCGTCGTCACCACTCTCAGCTGCCTTTTTCACTGCCACAATGTCTAGTCAAGAAGAGGTAATTAACATTTCTATATTATAGTCCATTGTCAGCAGTAAACTCCAATATAATTTGCTCTTTTTGCCTAGGTGGAAGAAGCTTTAGAAGAAGTGCTGCCAGAAGAGTGTCGGTCATTAGATGCGTACGCGCTGGAACCCTCACCAACTGCGCGCCGGATCATGCTTAACTCTGAAGATCCACTTCTATCGAGCAGTCCTCGTGACTTTTCTCACCAGCGGCCTTTTCGTCGACATAGTCGTTTGGCGTCTACTATTTCACCGCTGCAACAATGGCAGCATGACTCACTCCAAGTAAATACTCGATACAATATACCCATTTGTCTTATTAAACTTTTTTGGAAAGTGTATTTAAACATTTTATATTTATACTTTAATTCCTAAATGTTTCTCTCAGGTATGCGTGGAGGGTCGAGATACAGTGCCAGCAGTATTTCTGAGCCCAAGCAGTGTGCCCGCATCCCCTCAGAGACGTAAACGTAGGGCGTCTCCGGCTGGTCCTTTTCGGTCCCGCATCCGACGCACCTCTAGTCACTATACGCCTCAACCGATACTGCCTCCGGACCGAGAAGGATCAGGGCTGCTGATAGAACATACTGCAGGTAAGGAATTACACTAAAACCACTTTTATCTAACTCTTATGTAACTTAACAATACAAAAAGTTTTATTAAACAGTGATCTCCTGGCCAAAAGCAACATGGTAGACCCAGACAGACACAGCAAGATAACTCTTCTAAAAAGTCTGGTCTTTTTCAGCTTCAGACAAAGAAAATTGCAAATTAAATTAGGAAAACTGCATTTAAAAACCTCCAGGGTTTTAAACAGTTATTTTCGTTTCCAGGTATAGCAGCCACGCAGTCCGATGTGCTGTCTCAACTGGAGGAGCCTAGGCATCCGCAGATCAACATCGGTCGGGACTTTCAGGCAGACCTGCCAGCACTGTGCAATGATCGTATAGATCTACATCGCGTGCCGGAACAGCTTTTATGGGACCCTGGCATCAACGATGCTCTAGACGAAAATGAAGGTAGTTTCAACCGAAATAAAAGTAGACATTTCTTGTTTCGATAAGTTTAGAGATTTTGTGTTGCCCATTTAACCCCCGTTCACACAGGAACGTTTGAACCGATCCGTTTTTCGATTGAAGAGTATGTTTCATTAGATCCTGAAGAATGTCATAAACGTGACAATGCTTATACTGTTACATTACCGAAAAAAACCACTCCTGTAAACAGTTTCTGTGTGAAAGACCTGAAACTGTGTGTGGAAGTCAGGCAGGCAGGCGCTCCATGTATAATACTGGTATTTCGCAGCATCTACTTGTTAGTTGGAGAAAAGTTAGGTAGAGAAGACACAGAACAAATATTTGAATAGATACGTTGTTGCAGCCTTATTGCGTAATGAATTTGGCAAGGCAAAGGGCAAAGAGTATGAAAAATTGACCAATTACATAGACGGAAATCCACATCCCGTTATTCATCTCGCTTGTGATTGGTCAATTTTTCTTTGCCCTTAGCCTTGACGTATTCATGACGCAATAAGGCTGTGGGTCTAGCTGTTTGTGTAAGTGAGTTTACATGTTTGGAAACGCACCCATGATACAGGAATAATTCTTGGTGTGGGGCAAAATGCTGATGTTTGGGGCAAAATGATGATGCAAAACGTGTGAACCACAGTACATTGTGAATTAAGGGCGGTAAGTAAGGAATTACGATCGAGGCTCTAGTAGAAGCCCGAAGTCAAAGACTGAGGGCTTTCTGAGTCGAGGTTCGTAATTCCCGTACCGCCCGTGAAACATACAATGTTTTTCATCACATTTGCGAGTAATCATTATGAATTATAGTTTTAAAACACAAGTCAGCACAGCTGTTATTACGAAATATGTGAACTTTTTTTAAGCGGATGGCGAGTTTTTGCCCACAGCACAGATTATACAAATGTTTCGTTCAGAAACGTTTAGGGCAAATACTTACGTAGGTAGTCAGCCATGACGGTGTGTTTTTTTTTTTAAAATAATTTCGACTTTTTGATACGAATAACTATTAAAATCGATTAATAAGAACATTAATTGAGTATTTAAGTAACACGTACCGAGATTGCAAAGAAATTCTTGTTTAGATAACATTTTAAGAGAATTTTTCAATTGCATGTAGACTCCTTGCTTGAACTTGCATGACCTGTGTGCTGTGCTATAAATTTAAAAAATATTACTTACCGCCCTAGGGTTTCATGACAAAAAGAAAGCTCGAGGGTTTTATATGGGGCATTACGGCCAAGTTAACCTGTATGTTTAGATACTGTTTACGTGCTAGTGTGATGAAAAAAATGTTTTGTGCAGTGAGAATGTTCATGGAGCTGTCGATGTGCGCGGCCATGCCGGTGGGCGGGCACTCGCGCGAGGCGGCGCTGCAGGCGCTGGGCGAGTGCGGCGGGGACGTGCGCGCCGCCACGCTGCGCCTCATGACGCGCGCCGCCGCCGCGCCGCACGACTCGCGCTGGACGCCCGTGGAGGTCGAAGCCTTCCTAGCCGGACTAGGCCATTACGATAAGGATTTTCACCGAATTTCGCAGCTGGTAAGTACCTACACATATTTATTTAAGTATTAAATTAAAAGATATCTATACTAATACATATTATAAAGAAGAAAGATACAAAATTTTTGTATGCAACGAATAAACTCAAAAACTACTGGACCGATTTCAAAAATTCTTTCATCATTGGGAAGCTGCACTATCCCCGGGTGACAAAGGCTACTTTTTATCCCTGTATTTCCATGGGAACGTGAACAACGCGGGTGAAACCGCGAGGCGTCCGCTAGTAAAATAATTTTTATAAATATCAAAAATAGTAACCCCCGGTGGGTTTGTCGGTTACGGGGTCCAAGATATTGGTAGTCAGGGCACATGAGAGTGTAACCTCCTAACGAAACGTGCGTGTACCGCTTCTGATCAAGCCCTTGATACAACCGAACGAGAGCCTCCTCAGGCGACACCTATTTGTTATTATGAGCCAGCATTGTCTAACTGCATGGCAAAGATTTTCCTTCCCTTTTTCACTCGTATGCGATTTTGGGCCAGTCCTTTAAAGAGATCATGTCATCTCATTATCTTTTTCTGGGCCCACCCTAATTTAACCAAATATTCTAAGAACCACTTTCTCAAAAATATGATAATAATAAACTTAAATCAGTGATCTACTCTTTCCCAGGTAAGAACAAAAGACTCGAAACAATGTATACAATTCTACTACTTCTGGAAGAAACTCACGAAAGATTACAAAACGCTGTACTTACGGAGCTGGACCATGGACCAGCAGGTCTCATCACAAGTAAGCAACGCCATTCACTCTGGGCTACAACACTTTGTCTTCCGGCTATCTGATGAGTGAACACCGAATGCTTGACGGATCTTAATACACGCGACTTGTCTACATCCAGGGTTCTGTAGGGCAGTGTACCGCGCTCAGCTCCGCGGCGTGTTCCTCCTCAGCCTCCACCTTCGATACCGAGGAGTTCCCCTGCAAGATATGCGGGAAGTAAGTTCCGAGACGCGGATCACGTCTGCATACTGCTTACATCGACATACAGCGAAATGCGCAAAAGCAAATTACGTGGAACATTGACTCCCTAAAACCCGTGGCAAAACTTATCTATATCTTGAGGATATATATCTCTCGATTTATAAACTCTTCAGCTAACCACGTTAAGTTTCACCTAAATTGTCTTTTGTGCATGCATTACGTATTAAGAGAAATATTTACAGCTTCTTAGTCACTAACTGAATGGCCGGAACTATGTTAAAATTAAGTTTAACGATAGAACTACGGCTCAGTGAGTTCGGCACTAGTTGTGTAATATCGTAAATCGTCGAGTACGAGTGTTCGTATCGTACGGCGCGGTCTCGGGCCACAGCGCCCAGCCATCGCTGTTAATGATGTTGATTTCACGTCAACTAATGTTTGCCAAACTTCGTATTTTAAACTAATTATATTTATTTATATTATTATATAATATCTATTCATTATAGAAATATTTTAAGGGCGTACTTTGCCAAAAAATGTACTTTGTGCCAAGCATCCACGGTGCCTAAATTCAAAAGCACGTATTCTTCTTTGGAATATTATTAAGAAATATATTTTGTTAGAGTAAAATTAGCAAAATTCAAGAAAGTGTTGTGTACTATTTATACTGTATCTTACGTGCCATTTAAATGCTAAAATACAAATTGAAACGTTAAACGAGACAGTTAGAGTAGTCGTATGTTAAGGCTACAATGAATGGATTTTATTATTTAACAGCGACTCATGTAAATATAAATTATAATGTATTTTCATTGTATTTTAAGACAGTAAATTTATGTCCATTGCTTAAGAGGTTGATAACTTATTTATTTATCGTACTTATGGTAGGATTACTATTTAAAAGGTTTTGTGTATTAATGTTGTATGTATATAAGTTTTCTCTAATACTAACGCTTACCGCTTGCTTTATCTGCAGTTATGCTTATAAGTTTTAATACTTTCGTTTGTTTTTCTTTCGCTTCTTTCATTTGTTCTTGTGTTGCTATTTCTAATAGTGTACCCTGTTATGTTTCAGAGTATTTAACAAAGTAAAAAGTCGTAGCGCACACATGAAGTCGCACCGGCCACTCGACGCCGAGCCAAAACGGCCAAAACTCGAAAAGCCTTATGAAAAGGTCGAAAGATCCGATGACAGATCCCACGCGACAGCTGAATACCAAAGTAAACCGCCCGCTCAGTAACTACTCCTTGCTCACTCATCCCGCCGCGCGCCCACTCCAGACCGTCCGACTGACTGTCCAACTGTCCGACTGTCCGACTGTCCGACACTAACGACTCAATCTGTAGCTAACCCAGTACCGCGCGCACGCACCCTCAGCGTCACACACGTGAGTGGCTCGCTCGGAGGACTAAATGCTGAATCGTTTAAGCATTTATTATGATAACGAAATAGTTAATATAGATTAAATTAAAAAAGTGACCTAGAAAGAGCGACGTAGTAACTAGTAGCTAGAGAAGAATTAGCTTTGGACAAATACCTTTAGAAAAAGTAAAATTTGGCAATTCTCGTAATGCTAAGCTTGGAGAGAGCTCATAAAGATATTTTGTATAACGATTGGTACATAAATATATAGCTCTTCGTAAAGTTTTTATATGACAGACTTCTTAATGTGACTTGCAAGTGTGATGTTGTACATAATGATAGAACAAGTAGTTCGTTGTATCGCTACGGTTCATCGAGGCCACAGGGAGTCTACTCCCTAACTCCGCCAACGAAGTTACGGGCCCGTCCGAAACTACTCCGGAACTTCTTAGTGAATTCCGAAACTACTCCAGCACTTCTTAGTGAATTCCGAAACTACTCCGTAATGATTCAATTTTTCGGACAGGAAAATAAACAAATCGGGAGTAGGTACAACTGTCAAATTGTGTTGTCATTAGTAGTTCAGACCCCGAACGAATCATGCGTCCGTATGTGATACGGAGTAGGAAACGCCCGTAATGGAGGCTGTAACTACGGTTTGTGCTTAGGTAGTAGAACCCCTGCTCAAAGGCCGAAACTACGGACTTCGCGCTTAGGGAGTAGAACCCCTGCTCTATCGAGATGTTGATCTATAAGTATTACCACTACTCGTATGATGTACGTGTGATAACATAAGTCGTGTAGTAACTATACTACCTCGTTTCTATTGATTGTTTCGTTTATCTCGAGCTCAGCTCGCTGTTACATTTGCTTGTTTGCTCATTACTTTGTTAATTTTGTAGTTATTCATTTCTATTGATTTATCTAGTCGTATTAGACAATTTTATGTTGAATGCACTTTGGAATTCAGTCACTGCTCTGTTGTAGTTAGCGTAATATTAAGACAACGGAATTCAATTCAGCATCCGTACCTAACTAGTCACATATCGATGTTGATTCAACGCACCTAGACAAATATTCACACGTTTAGATTTTCTCCGTGAGCTCGTGTAGTCAAGTGGGAACACGAAACTTATTGATACTTTTGATTGATCGAAACTAAACAATGAATTGATGTCCGTCACTTATTAGATGTAAATTATATTATTATAAAACATACTTCCACTTGATTCCGAAGCGCTCACGGTAATCGCCAAAATGGAGGGACAATATTTTTTTACACAAATATTATTGAATGCTCAAATGTGCTATATTTTATGTTGGTAATATTATTATATAGTTCCTTGTTGATTGTTCTGAATAATACGCCATTATTTAATATTTGACATTGTATAACTAGTTAATTTATTTATATGTGTACATTTTTTTCTATAAAATGACATATAAATGTGTCTACGTGTACCTACGTGTTGTGATATGCCTACTTATGTATGTATGGTTTATTGTTTCATCGTATTCTGTCTATTAGTTGATGGTACAAACCGGGCAATAAACATTGTTGCTCAAAATTGTATTAGCGAGTGTTCTAACTTGCCTGGCAATCGGTTCTATACTCCGCTGCTCCCAAAGTTGCCAACTTATTTCTCGAGTAACGAACACTTCGTGGTTGTGATGTTTCTAAGTCTACTGTTTTATTGTCTTCCGATACTTGTAACAACTAAATTAATTTTGGGGCAGAATTCCTCGTAAAAGACATGTTATAACAATTAATCTTGATTTTTATTGAATTGATGTTATTAACAAATTCTTCTTTAGAATAAAGTTTAACGATATCTATGAAAATGCGTGCGACGCGCCCAGTATTATAAAAGTAGCTCGATATATCTAAATATATTTTTTATGACAGAGTTATGAAGAACTACGTGTGTACTGTATCGCGCTGGAGGTCCGTACTGGGGTTATATCATACGAACAATAATAGTAGATTATGCAATGGTCATATAATAGGGGTAATTAAAACACGAGCGTGAGTTTATCACATGAGGTGAAGCCGAACATTGTCTATGAATGCGCATGACAGCGCGCACATACATAGACAATGACACTACTTTTCTACATTAAGCCTATGAGCCCATAAGCGCCAATAAGATAAAAAGTAAAAGAGTGCTATAATAGTACATTATGGTACAAGTGTGTAATGTTGGTGATTACCGCTGAGGCGCCATTTAGACCCGAGCCGTTAGATGAGGGTCTTAAGAGAGCCGAGGACGGTAATCATCAATACACACGTGTATCATACGACGTTTTTCAACACACTTGTGAAGAATATAATACTTAAAAATTATATTTATACTCACTCAAATATACTTATAGTTATATTTGAGTGAAAGTTTCATTTATTAAACACGTACAAGTTGAAATTATCTATTTGAATACGAAGTTGCATGAAATGAGCAAGCAATAGGTACATTAATTTATTTGTACTATTGAGCACGATCTTTTTTGTATCGAAACTTTTTTAAAAACAAAACAACTCAACCATTAAATAAAAAAAAAACTCTATAACGCACTTGTGAATAATAGCAATGAAAAAGTCACAGTTTGATAACAGGTGTCATTATGTGCCTAACTGCAGTGAAATTAGAGCCACTTTATGAGCAAGTGTGTTGAAAAATAATTTAAATAACTGCCGTTGATTCATAGAGACGTACCCAATCGGTAAATAGACAATAGTTATGACCAGCGGATATGTACTCCTCAGTGCGATACAGTGCTTATTACCGAACAACGCAGATACCTATTTAAAAGATGTATAATTTTTTTAATATCTTCTGGAGATTCGTTTTCCTTCCACGAGTACCTGAACAGAGTTCTGCCAAAGTACGACACAATGTATCATTTGAACCCGTGTGTCGCGGGCCCTACTGGTTGTTAATAAATTATAATGATGTACGCATAGTAATTGTAAATCACTAACTTGTGTGATTATTTGGTTGTGTTAATCTATCTTAACAATTTAGACGAAATTTTCTAATTCTATACTTTCTAAAACGATATGCCAAAGTTTTAACAAATTGATAGTTGTAACTGATTTAAAATAGGTAGGTACATCGTTATTAGAACGGAACATAGGTAATGGACATACTTATTAACAGAAACGTTTCGTTTAGAATAAGTCAGGCTTGTGCTGAAACCCCAAACGAGTTACAGCTTTACAATTCATACACCCGGTTTCTCAACACTCAATTATCGGGCTGTTAACGTAATCGACGAATAATCGCCGGTTGTCTGTTGTGATAGGCTGTTGAAAATTTATTCAACCAATCACAGCAGATAACATGTGCTTGACAATTTGTCACATTAATCTTGCGATAATTTTGCGGTGAGAAACCCGGCCCTAAACTACGAAACCAAGTGCCGTTTATGTTGTTTTAGGTACTGAAATTTATGACTTTAGACCGACGATCATTGTTCTTTTCTCTACATTCAGAGCGCACAGAGTTATTTTCCTAAAAAAAGTAAAAATTAAGTCATACAAAACTATCGTGTAAATACTGAATATTTTTCCAAAATAAACTTAACGGTACCGGAGGTAGTTCTACGTCGTAATACAATCTATTAAAGACAAATCCCTCCAGAGATAATTTTAACAATACTCTTAGCTATTAAGACTGAAAGGTACTTTCTAAATTCAGAAAAACTTCGTTGTTTTCGCGTAAATGTAGATAACTGTCCTTCCTCTCATTATTTATTAACTGTTAGTAGTGTAATCATGATGTCACTAACCCATTCCATGTGCCCAGTCATACTAGTCAGGGTATAGCTTTATAACGGTACCCTAATTTAACCAAATGTAACCAAAACTAGCAAGCATCGATGTTCTGTAGAGCGCCCGGCGCACGCTGCGAACGCCAGCGCCCCCTGGCGTTAGCGCCCAGTCGCCCACTAGACATGTTGCTGTATTCTGGTAGAAGTATGCACTCAGACGATAAGTATTAAAATTAACATAAGATTGACGATTTAAACAAAACTTATTTCAACTTAAATATAGAAGTGCCTTACAATTTTAATTTTTATACTATTTTCATAATTTATTTTCGTTTTAATATCTAAAAGCACTGGAAATTGCATTTATTGATCCACTGTCCGTTCTGCTAGGACAGAACCGATGTGCGGATCGCACTGTCGTGTTTTTGTTTTATGTTGTTTTCGTTTCTTAAAATAATTCTTAGAAAATAAAATTAGTGGTTTAATGGAAACCAAAAAGACGTTATTTTTTCATATTTTTCTTTTAAAATTAGGAACGTCTATAGTATTAAAAATCACGAATAAATAAATACATAAACAACGTCATCAGAATATCGTAAACAACAATAACTAAAGGTCAATTGAATGAAGAGTCATAATGTGAGGAACCGTCTTACCAATAATGTAACATAACGAATCACAATGAATACAGCGCTAATTAAGTGTAAGTAATAAATGTTTGTAATATTAAATACCGATGTTCTGTTCGCTTGAATGTTCTTGTAATCCGACTCTCGTTTGTACTCTGTAGTCCTGGCACATAGTGTAAATGTAAGTACTTCTGTATTTGTGTCAACACATAAAATGTTACTATAGTATTAATATTTTGTAAGTCTAAATGGATATTATATTCTTCTAATTTTGTATCAAGCGCGCGAGCGGTGCGGCGGGAGGCGCGAGCATGCGCGCGGAGACGCGGGGAGTCGCGCCGCTCCGCCTCGGTGTACTACGTACCTAATACGTACTTACTTGTAATATAACTGTAGACGATTAATGTACCGTGCCAAACGCACGATAATTGATATTACACTCTGTGTTGTGATTTTGAGAATTCTGTAAATTACAAAAGTCTTTGAAAATACTATGGAAAAAAATTGTAGACACCTTTCTAGATTAGCACAATTCTTCGCGTAGACTCATTAGGCCAAAAATTTATTAAGCATTTAGATTAAACGGACGTACGTAGGTAATCATTGGCAGATGTAAGTGTATGTATGAATAGATTCATTGTTATATTCGATCAATGTGATGATTCGTAAAAACAACGAGTACTCGAGCCCTGCCGCGGCGCGCGGGCGACTCTTCACAACTTCGCATATCCTTGAAACAATAAGTAATAAAATTAATTTCTATTATATATATTGATAAATTTATTAGGGTAACTAATTTTTTAAGACAATGACTATTACGTGATCTTTTAGATTGTCTTTATTAATAAATATATGGTGAAGGTTTTGTCAATTCGTTTTTATTTTTATTTCCTCTCTACTACTTTAGATACACCTAGATACCTACCCTTAAGTTAGATAATTTAGGCAAAAGTTTTGCTTACTGCAACCTCCACAAATAAAAATCGAGGGAACGCCTCAAATAGTTTAGGCATACGTATAGCGATTTTGGTATTTTCATCAACAATGCAAGCATTTGCACTCAGAAAGTATAATTTGGTGATGTAGAACTGATGAAGAAGGGTCACTGGAACTCCTTAGTGATAAGTGTGTCACGGGTATAAGATATCTCGAATAGTTAACCGATTATGATGATGCAAATACTTATAAATAATTATGGGTGGTATTATGAAAATGATATAATACCATCGAACTGAACTGACGATGAAGCCGGCAGGTAGGCACTAGAACTCCGAAATAACACAATATATCCTAATCGTGTTTGGGCTTATTGGAGTCGTCGGGTGATGTCTTTTTCAATAAATGATTTACGTGGTAATTTGTACCTTACTGAGGTATAAAATTAGATTTTAGAGAATCAAATAATATTGTCCCTATTATTTAGTTGTCTAAAGAACTATCAGTTAGTTCAGCAACGAACTTTTAGCGTCTAACGAATGCTTTCCATGCGACCATAATATTATTGTAAAAAACAATCTACCATCCGTCAAACCAAATACTCTACCGTCTACGGCCGCGAGCAAACCTTCGATACACAGAGTACTTTCTTCGATATCAATACATGAACGATCACATCGAGATTGCTTACATCATTTTTGACATTGGTTTTAATATAGAATAGGTAAGTACTTAGATGAAGAAGGTAAGTACGATGAGTATTTAAGCAACGAAGTCGACCTACTACTTACTTCATATAAGTGGTTGTGATGACAACAGGTCACATTTTTTTTAATAATAAGGCCAACAGGCAATCAAACCTCTTCTTTTTCTGATTTTGTACCTTGCAGTACATTGAACAAAGCGTCGGACGAGTTGGGAAAGAGCCGTAATACGGCTTGAGACAAAGTGGGAAGCTGACTACCTGTACAAAGTGACGTATTAGTGAAAGTGACCTGTTAAGGATAGGGACGACATAGCTGGTGTGACGTGTTGTCATCACAACCATATAAGTGAGGTACCAAAACTAAAAAGACAAAAATAAAAACTTTTTAACAAAAAAAAATAACCGGTTTCCAAGGCAAAACACTACAAAGCGATAAATAACTTTATTTCCGAAGTCAGTCGAAAAAACAATAAGTAACAAAGGTGGGCTTCGGAAAAGAAGTTAATATTTTTTTTTGTTAAAAAGTTTTTAGGATGCATTAATTATGACCTTCAGCACTGCTGACTGCGATAGTAAAAGGTAACGAGAAGGTAAAATAAACCACCAATACAATAACTGAAGCTCTCAAACTGTAGCTTTTCTAAAGTTTATCCAATCGTAGCATCGCTACGCAAGAACTTCATGCTTCTACGACGTAGCTAAGCTACGATGTCGTAGCAGCTCGTAGAATGCTACGAATTCGTAGCAGGTGGTAGCAGGCTACAAAGGTGTAGCATCTCGTAGCAATCTACTAATACGTAGCATCTCGTAGAAGGCAATGAATTCGTAGCAGCTCGAAGAAGGCTACGAATTCGTAGCAGCTCGTAGAACTTACTTGTGCCGATTTAAAAACAGGCTGTCCCGGCCCATTTTTCATTGGCAATGAGGTGCCGAGTTGCCAGCTTGTCAGTTTTGTGTGCGATGGAATTGCATGATCTAATTCCGCCTAGACCGTTCTATCATCGGACTATAAGACGTACGGCTATGTGTCATCCGTACATTCTGGACATGGACATCCCTTCCAAACGCACTAAATTCTTAACGTTTGGGGCATACCATAATTGTGCGTAGATATAAGAAGTGGAATGCCCTGCCGGTCTGTTTCCCAATAGCTCAAACTGGAGTCCATTAAGTCAAGAGTGAATAGGTTACTTCTAAGTTCATGTTTGTTCTGTGATCATGTTTCACAAACAACCACATGGTAAACGATGGTTTACCATCATGTGAGATAGTGGTCAAGCGCGAAGAAAAAAATAATAAGAATAGGCAATTCGTAGCAGCTCGTAGAAGGCTACGATTTTGTAGCAATTCGTAAAATGCTACTTATAGGAATCGCCTTATGCCCTTTCGAAGGTTGTTATAAAAATCTATTTATTCACATTTGAGTTTGTGCCATACACGCTTCAGACTTTTAGAAAATCATTGTATGCATTATTACGTATAGTGTCCGGCCGAAACCGAATTTCAGCAACAGTCTCAGTTTCGGTTTGTCGAGACCGAAACCGAAACTTCCTTAAAATGATCATGTTTTGAGGGAAAAATAAAAGAAAACGTTATTATAATCAGTTAGTCTTTATTTTTTTTAACCAACTTTCCAAATAAGAAACGGTTTCTCAATTCGGCCGCATATATTTTATTTTTTTATGTGTTCGCGGATAACTTCCGTCGTTTATGAACCGACTTTGATGTTTATTTTTTTGTTGGAAAGGAGATATCCCAAAGATGGTACCATATTAGTGTACGTTACCCCAACAGACAGTGACTTTTAGAGTGATATGAGTGGAACGTATAATTAGTGCGTAATCTGCTGCGAATGTGCGCCACATAAAAAATAAGTGTTTTTGAAAAACGGAAAAAACGATTCCTGCTGGGGTAACGTTGTTCCAGCAGGAACCTCGTTTTGACTTTTAGCAATATTATTCGATAACGCAAGCATGTATGCTTTAGAAACTTTTTATGGTTATAACAGGCGTTAAGATGGACTGAATACAGTTTTCAGCGAGCTTATACGTTTTCTCATTTAGGCGCTGCGATTTTTTTTCGGGTTTAAGAAAAAGCGCAATTTGAAAATTATAAATATTTTCTTTAATCTAATTCCGGCACAAATACGCACAAATCAAGAGCTACTCGTGTATGTTTATTCTACATGCGCACGTACAATGGTTTTAGAGATACACGATTCTGCAAAACGTTACCGCAGCAGGAAAAGCAATATCTCGAAAACCTGATGACGCACCAATTATATTTTCGGCGCACATTTTAGCACAATTATAAGCTCTCTGCCCATGCACAATATTTCTCATTCATTCGTTTAGAATTTTCCTGCTGGAACAACGTTACCCCAGCAGGAATCATTTGTCCGTTTTTTTTCAAAAACGACGACACGCACTTATTTTTTATGTAGCGCACATTCACAGCAGATTACGCACTAATTATACGTTCCACTCATATCACTCTAGGAGTTACTTTCCTGTTGGGGTAACGTACTCCATATTAAGGAAACCAGGATGTGATGATGGCATCCTAGAAAAATTTAAGGATCTCCTCAATGTTATAGGCATACATATAGCGATATTGGTATTTTTATCAACAATGCAATCATTTACACTCAGAAAGTGTCATTTGGTAAAATGGAACTGATGAAGAAGACCTCAGAGGGTCACTGGAACTCCTTAGTGATAAGTATGTCACGGGTATAATATATATCGAATAGTTAACGAACTATGATGAAGCAAATACTTATAAATAAATGGTACTGATGAAAATGGTAACATCGAACTGATCTGACGATGAAGCCGGAGGTAGGCATTGGAACTCCGAAATAAAACAATGGATCCTAGTCGTGTTTGGGCTTATTGGGATCGTCATGAAATTTACTTTGGCTATAAATGATTTTCGTGGTATTTTGAGGTACCTACCAAAACTAAAAAGAGAAAATAGAAAATCTTTTAACCTTTTGAGCGCCAAGCGGTACCGAATGCGATGTGTCCCCCAGCGCCAAGCTATAAATGTATAACGAATATATAGTCAAACGTAGTGATGTGGGTAATTATAGTATCGATAAATGTTACTCACATGTTTTTTTTTTTATAAATGTACCAGAAAAATAGAAATAATGACGTATTTCGATTCCTTGTTTTATTAACACATCATCATCAGCCTATTAATGTTCCCACTGCTGGGACACAGGTCTCCTCTCTGTGAGAGGGAGTGGGCCGTAAACCACCACGCGGGCCCAGTGCGGGTTGGTGGATGTCACATGTCTTCGAATTTTTGGTTCTAGGACATGCCGGTTTCCTCACGATGTTTTTCTTCACCGTTTTGAGAGCATTGGTGATGAAATAATTTACACAAAGTAAAGCGCCAGCCTGGGTTCGAACCCACGACCTACAACTTGTAAGTCGCGGCCGATACCACTGGGCCTGGCTGGATTAACAATAGTTGTGATGAGAAAAAGCAGAATACACTATGTAAGAACGATATCGTCTGATGTACTCTCGTATTTATCGGATTCAGATTCCTAATCCACACCTTCTACGATTTTTAAAAGTTCTTCAGAACGTAATTCATGCTTCACACCTTTTTTTTAATCGATAACGATCCATAACAGCGCTGCACTATCTCAAACTGACCTTGACTTACGTCTATGACGTCACAGGTTGTCTTCTATTGATGTCCATGGCGCACGAGGCACCGATATCTATTAGTTTCGTAGAGACGGGATCTTTTAATATCGATATCAGTATTAACCAAAGTCCGGCTTTGTGTGTATTAAAAGATTTAAGTAAATGTATGTGTAAGGGCTAGCAAAATTACGTACATTCTCCATAAGGATCGCATTTATTTCAAAACTCAACATTTTGATTCGAAATAAGTGTTTTTTTAAAACTTTTGTGTTTATCGACACTTTAGAAACTTAATCAAGTAACCACAGCACTAGGCGTCTTCCTATAAAGACTACGGCGCCTGGGACACAGTAAAAAAATTGGCTGGTATTATTTTTCTGTTTTTTATATAAACAAAGACCACTATTGAAATAAAACATTAAGTTTAGGATTTTAGGCAATAGTAGCAATACGCACAAAGCATTTGTTCATGTATTTTAATGTAATAAACGATAAGATTATATATTGTCTTTTAATAAAGACGTGGCGTGGGGGCACGGAAGCGGTTGTCTTCTATAGAAGACCGTGGCGCTCAAAAGGATAAACAAAACAATCAAACCGACTTCCAAAACAAAACACTACAAAGCGAAAAATAACTTTATTTCCCGAAGTTGGTGTCGAAAAACAATAGGTAGGTACCAAAGTCTGTTTGATTTTTTTGTAAAATTTTGTTTTTTTTCCTTTAAATCACTTAGCTATGCAGTCTTCGACATTTTCACTTATTGGTATGATAATCAACATAACAACCCCTCATTGTATCAAATATTTGCAAAAAAATGCTTGGATGGAATTTAACGCACCTAACATGACTGATCGCAGCGCGAGAACTCCCGAATGCAGTTTCGGTTTCGGTCACAGTTTCGGAAGGTTTGCCGCCGAAACCGAAACTCGATTATTTGCCTAAACTCGACCGAAACCGAACTTTCGGTCGGACACTCATTACGTACTTTGTAACATCAATATTTACAGTACCTACTTGGTTGGAAAGTTTAAACAAAACAATTATGTAGTGTTTCTTCAGTCTTTGAAGCGTATTTTGAAATAACATAATGGTCAGGGGTATAATAAATGGAATTCAAATAAAACCAGAATTGTCGTCTCCATCCGTTTATTAAGAACATTGTTAACACAATGAATCTTATCTACAGACCGATAAAACTCTGTTACAATTACGCAAAACAATTGATGGACAACAATAAAATAAAAAATACGTAACACAATAACACCCACGGAATTAAATCGAACACTTTCGAATTGTTATCTGTAAACATTATGTTTGTATATCTTGAAAGTTTGCACGCGAATTTTAATGTTAATTTTATACAACTTGAAGTGTAGTGTTGTTTTTATTTTAGCAAAATATGCAATATGAAATGCAAAGATCATTTAAAAATTTAGAGTGGAGAGAAGTATAAGTACATGTAATTACTGGTATTCAAACTGATGGAACTCAAGATACCTACAGTTATATGAATACTTTTTAGTCGAGTATAGATGCAGTGTACTTACAACACTACACTCCAAGACGTCAACTTAAATAGATTCCACAAATATAACATTTCAACAACACGGATTCAAACTTTGGTTAGATTTGTATTATTTATAACAAGAGAAAAAATATTATTTTCTTCCATTTGTTGTAAACTATATGTTCCACAACATTGTGATAAGTACTGAAGTGTAGCGAGGCAAAATTACTATTTAATAAATTAGGTGAAAAATAAAACATACGGACAGTAGGACAAGTAGCGCTAAATATAATTTTAATTATTATACAAATGGACGTAGCAATTACAAATATAATTCTTCACAGAAATCCGTTATTATAAGGCCACGCACACACTGCGCAACTTTCTAACAGCAGAGTGTTTGCGAAGCGACTAGTCGCCGCGTCGGTCTACGCCTTAACTTTAGACACAACTGAAGGGGAGGTGTCTACAAAATTATGTATACAGCCATTATCTTAAAACATTTAGTTATTACACTCATTCTAATAAAATTGACGGGACAGTAACATCGAATTGTAATAAATCTACTACGACGACTAACAACCGAGCTACTTATTGAAAAATGAAACACACAAGAAATCATGCGATATTTTACTATTAAAATTGTGTTTGTATATCTAACCAGGTAAAACACGTTTAATTTAAATTACTCTCGAAACACAAATGCATGAATGCACTATTTTATGCCGCCTCCACACGCTTGGCGAACAATGGCAAACAGCAAACAACATACACGAACGTGTGGATGGGTGTTTGATTGTGTTCGCCTGTTTTTTTTATGTGTTCGCCCGTGTTCGGCATTGGTGTCGGTTTTTAAGCACAAATCAAAGAGTGTTCGACAAACGTGTTTGCGATGTATCCACACGCTTGTTCAGTTTAGTAGTACGCGCGAGCTTGCGGGCGGCGGACGCAGTTAATAGTGGTGGTCAAATTTACGAATCGTGACATTTTGTGTATCCTAAGCTAAATTGTAAGGAAAAATGAGGAGTTTAACCCGAAAGTAATCGCTGCCACAACAAGCTCATCGTCCGCCATGTTTGCCAATCCGGAATAGACTAGCATGTTCGCCAAGCGTGTGGATGCTGTGTTTGTGGTCAGAGATCGGCACGTGTTTGCTGTTCGCTCTGTTTGTGGCAAACAGCAAGCTTATGGAGGCGGCATTATATATTATAGACGACTACAACTAAGTAAGTCGCAATATTGCCACACAAGTTATCCAATATCATACGGAATTCAAATACAAAGTAAATGAAGCATATTTACAGATCCCACTTTATTCGTGCATAAAGAAATATATTATTATTCCTGTACTATTTAATAAAAATTGGAATTATTGCATTACTAAAGTGTCCATGAGACAAACTCAACACTTATTTTAAACACCAATCTACCCAGTGCTAGAACAAACGAAATTATTATTTTTTTAGAAACATTTTTTATCTAGTGGACTAAAATACATACATATAATTGGTGTCAGTCATCATCATTGTATAGTTCATCAGTGGTAGCTCCGTGTTTTGTAAGTCGTTCTACAATCACATACCTACACAAATAGTTCACACACCTAATATTAGAATTGTATGAGAAAATCACGCACACACCAACACAGAAATATTGAATATTATTGGATATATCGAATGGAGAATTCGCGACAAGAATTATTAAAAGTAGGCCAATGAGATAGTTTAAGACTCCGTTTAGATGATAAAAGACAAAGTTGTGGCAAAAGGAATTTCTAAAACATAATATTCAATATCTATTGTCGCAAACTTTAGGCCTTCAATGTTATATCAATTAGTACCCGTAAGATTTCACTTTAAAACACAACTACCCGCTAAAAATTCTAGAACTCGAAACTAAAACATTGTGAAAACGAAAAATTTCGGTAGGTATTGCAGTTCCACAAAATCGAACTAAATGCACATAAAGATCTCAAAACTAGTGATGGAACCAAGAAATCTTAAGAGTACTAAGAAAAGCTGGTACATGAATTATGTGATAAGCTTTTTCTTATGTTCCTGATCCTCTTGAAGCACAGCTTCTTCCAAGTTCTCCATACAATTCCGGCAAATAGGTTTGTGTACAAAACACGGCGCGCCGCCACTGACGCGCGCACACTAGCTGCGCACGCGCACGCGCCGAGCTGCACGCGCACGCGCATTTCCGCGCGCACTGCGTCACTCCAACTTCACCGCCTTCTTGCCTTTCACAATCGTAGGTTTGTTCTTCATCATGCCTTTTCGCCTTTTAGATGTCTGTGGACAGAAAATCCTGGTAATTTCTTTGTCTATAGGTGAGAGAGTGATTTAAAAAAAGCATTGCAGCCAACAGACACACATTCAGCGTTGTTTACACTTTAAGTGAAACATGCAATGCTGTACAAGGTGTAACAAAGGTTTGATTTTTGAGAAAAATTGTATTTCTTTACTAAAAGAAGATTTTTTGAATCATGGTATAATGCTCACAACGGATCTTTGTGTCTCTGAATTGGCTGTAAGACCCTGCGTGCTACTACGCAGGGTCTTACAGCTTATCTATGTGTTAATATTGAAGGTGAAGATAGCATTGTATAACTGTCTCTTTCACTCGCTTACGTTTGTCGCATCGTCCTATCTCGCTTACTCTATGCAGTATACTCGATGACAAACTGTTTCTTGCAATGGTTCGCAGAGCCAACTTCAGAGACACAAAGATCCGTTGCGACCAATATATAGTACGACTCAAACTTAGTGGAGGCTTTGAAGAGCACATTTTACTGCGTAGTACTGTCGCCCACTGTCACATGAATTTCCTACTGTACAGCGAGTCCCATCGTATTTCGAGACGCGCCATTAAGATTGAATCTGCCTATAGCTTTACCATCCCCTTTAATATTTTGATTTCTGTTACACTTTGTATTTTACAGAAAAATATTAATACGCTAATAAGACTCAATAAAACCAACAAATAAAAAAGAACTAAATAATCAAAAATAAATAAATTATCGATTTATTCATATCTATGATAACTTTAAATAAAAAACAGACATATCTAGAACTATATTTATTTTCTCAACTACTCTCTCTAAGTACTCTTAACAAAGTCGCCAGACGGAAGACCTTGAAAAGTTAAAATACCATTATCATTGTATGGCACCTGCCATCACAATTAAAACCATGCAAATTTGTATCTGGCAACCCCTTTAACGTCAAAATAATGTCAATGCAAAAATTAAACAGAAAAGCGAAGATGTATGACGTCACACAAGCTCAGGCTACATACAACCACATACATCGGTCAAACAGAACTCAACAGTGGTAGGTACTATACCGTCGGTCCGCCTCCTAAGGCTAGCTGAAATACGAGAAAATTAGTCAGTACACCTGTATTAGTTACGAGGGTTAATTTTGTAGCTACAAAAGTCGACAGTGAAAATATCAAATGACTTAAGGGCCTACATACCCTTTAGTGCCGTAAAACGGTAACTTTCTAAAGCATACTCCTTAGTAACGGCTAGGTTAAAAAGTTTGAAAAATAAAATAAAATAAAAAAACTTTTTGCAAAAAAATACTACCGACTTCCAAATACAAAACTACAAAGTGAAAAATAACTTAATTTTTTAAAGTCGGTGTCTTTCGTAGGTACCATTTTTTTGCGTTATGGACACCGACTTTAAAAAATTAAGTTATTTTTCACTTTGTAGTTTTGTATTTGGAAGTCGGTAGTATTTTTTTGCAAAAAGTTTTTTTATTTTTTACTTTTTAGTTGTACGTACCTAATAGGCAAGTTAGTAAGGGAACTATTTCGCCAGAATAGATTTCATGAAACTTGAACATAACCGGTGAAATGAGAGATCTGCTTACTCCTTAAGAGCGAACTGGCGTGATGTTATGTAATGAAATGTTATAAACAACAAACAGACATGCGATTGCAGCAATCCCGAGAGATTTGCCGTTATTTATTGAAGAGTTATGTTGTATATCTCCGAAGTTCTTCATCAGATCTTCACCAAATTAAAATGGGACCAATTTCGGAACATACTTTTTCAAACAAAAAAAGAATTTTCAAAATCGGTCCACAATTGACGGAGTAATCGGTGAACATACACAAAAAAAAAAAAAAAAAAAAAAAAAAAAAAAAAAAAAAAAAAAAAAAAAAAAACAAACTTGAAGTCGAACATAGAACCTCCTCCTTTTTGGGAAGTCGGTTAAATATTGATTCATGTACATCATTTTGAACACAAGGTTTTTTCGTGTAACTAATAGTTTTGCTTTAAAAAAAATATTAACAACACGATATTTTTTCGCAACTTTTGGTAAGTCCTCCAAAACGACTTGGATGTTTAAAAATATTTTTAAACAGAAAAATGGTTGGCTGGAATTTCTTCATAACTAACATAGCATATGTAAATCAAATAATATTTTGAAAAGGAGGTTCAATATTGATATTTTTTTCATAGAGCGGGCGCACGGCCAGTACTGCGTTAACATTGGGGCGTATATAGCGCCTTAAGTGACATACAATGCACTGATGGATTTTCAACCATCGGCAGAGAGACCGACCGTTGAATATTCAAAAGTCTATGTCCCTTATGATATCTGAAATTTTCACCGTCGAAGTGGTTCAGGGATATATTGGTTAATATGGGACACAAATAACATAATAAAGAGTGAAATACTAAGATCTTGGAACTTTAAGTCTTAGCACGCACTGCGGTTTTTATTCCGCTGTTGTTAGTGATTCAGTTCGCGGATAAAAATTCGCGCGAATAAAATCCGCGCGGCTAGAAATCGCAATGCGTGCTAAGCCTAAACGTTAGTCCTAAGGATCAAATAGACTCATCTCCGTCAAGTGGAAGTGAGAGCAGTAATTGGGATTAATAACACAAAAATGGCTGTTTTCACTAACACTATGCGATACCTAAATATATTTGTAGGCACTTCTAAAGATTTCGTTCTGACGAGTGGCATGGTTTCGAATGACTTTGACAGATGTCAACTTGACGTAACACTAAGCACTAGTTTTTGGCGCGAAGAAGGGAGAGGAGTCAAGGATCGAGTAAGGTTATGGCGGGTTGGATTTAGTGGTTAATTTGTGATAAAACTTATGGAGAAACACAGTGACCGATTGCTCGTGTAGATAAAACTACGCGCTTAGTGGAATGTCGTATACCTACGTTATTCGTCAATACACAACGTGATCTGTTACATTGTGACCCTACATACAAGCGAAGAAGTTGGTTTGTCTATCTCGTATTAGACCGAAAAGAACCCATGCAAATAATGGCTTTTTCTGACAATTACGCAGTACTCCCTACAAATTAATTAATACATTTTTTTTTTTATTATTATTATTTATATTATTATTTCATTTATTCATTTTATATACATATTTTTAAATATTATTTTATAAAAAAATAAAAAATAAAGAAAAATATTATTATTATTTTTATTTATTATTATTATTTATTATTTTTTATATTATTGTCAAGTCTCTGCACTGGGCCGAGCGTTGAAAAGCTAACAGTGCGATTATATTTAGACTATGATTTATATATCGCATGGTGATAGTGAAAACGGCTACAACTCTTTTTGATTATTTACCACAACCATAGAGAGTCAATGTATTTACAAGGATGTTAGTAAGATAATAATGTTGTTTCAAGTTTGTTTTACCTTTTTAGAGATAGAGTTGCTAGTCGGAACTGTTCGTTTTGCAAGCGGCAAGCGCGGGCGATTGAATTCATCTGGCTTTTTCACTCTGGAAATTGGACACAAATTTATAAAATGAAAATTAAACAAAAATAAAAAAATTTAGGGTTAAACCCATTAGAATGGAGAAGAATTGACGTATAAGACCAATCCAGTTTAAGGCTGTCTGTCCACTAGGCGCCAAGTAGACTTTAGTCACAATAGGTAAACAAAATAATAATCAAATTCTGTGTAATTATGACCAGCACCTGTAGTCAAGTTGACAATCTACAATCGATAACGCTAGTAGAAAACGAATCAATGTATGGTAATGACACATCTGAACGTTAAGTCACGTGGTCAGACCATACAAATAGAAGGCGTTAACGATTGTAGAAAGAGATTCTATACGAAACGTTTGTAACTTGGCTAGGGGGGCTGATGTATAAACCTAAACGGTTTGAGGCTTGAGTGTATTTATTTATTAATTATATACTTTATTGTACACCATAAGTTACATTTATGAAGGAAACTTAAAACTAAAAACATATACAATGGGCGGCCTTATCGCATTCCGCTATATCTTCCAGGTAACCTGGTATGGGCAGTAATTGCTGGAAAAGAAGCGTGGCTGTTTTTGGTATGACAATACCAGTGTTAAATAAATTATATATTATAAAAGATATGCAGATACATACATATATTAATATATACATACATACCAAAATATAAAGGTAATAAATATATCGCAAAAAAACAGCACTTAAATATTTATTTTATTCTGTTTTTAGTATTTGTTGTTATAGCGGCAACAGAAATACATCTTCTGTGAAAATGTCAACTGTCTAGCTATCATGGAACATGAGATACAGCCTGGTGACAGACGGACCGCGGAGTCTCAGTAATAGGGTCCCGTTTTTACCCTTTGGGTACGGAACCCTAAAAATTATGACAATCAATTCATAATCACAGCGACAGGTAATGCTCCCTCATGAGTCTTTTGAACACAGGCAACGATTAGGCTCGTTTGATTGGGTCTGGCAAGGCATTCCACAGACGAATAGCCTGGACAGTAAAGGATTTATCCAGAAAACTCGTGGAACACATTGGAATTTGAAGTCGTAAGTTATCTGTTGAACTAAGAAATTTTGTGTGGGAATCGCAGAAAAACTGAAAACGTTTCTTAAGATAAAGAGGGACGAACCTTATACAAACATTTTGTAGCCCCTCAAGTTTTTCACGTTGTTCTCGATTACGGTCAAGATAGCTGGCATCACCATAATCAAGGATGGGTAGAAGAAGTGATTGTGCAAGCGCAATCCTGGTGGCAGACTTGTATATGTGTGTATGATTAGCAGAGATCGGAATAGGTAGAATATATTTACCTAAATTTCCAGGAAGTAAGTAACATATAGTTGATAATACCTCCTCTAAAATCCCGGCATCATAAACATGACGATCTAGCTATTCCGATCTGTGACGATTAGTAAACATACCTGTATATTCTGACTAGCCAGTGCTCAGTGGTGTAGGCCTCTTCCAGATAGGTGAGCTTGAAGCCGCGGTTGCCGGGCAGGGCGCCGCGCGTCCTGTCGTACCCAGGCGGACTACCGCCGCTGTCGTATCTACAACGATAAACATTTTATATTAACTAACTCTCATTTCTAAGGATCCCGATATTTAAAACTATTTCGCAAGCCAGTAGTGTGCTGATAATGAAGTTATAGTAGTTTGAGTCTGCCAAACGAAAGTAGACACTCGAATTATTTGCTATATTTTTATATGGCAACGCTATACTAATGTCAACATTAATTTTTGGTGATTTGTTGTGGTCTTGATAATACGGTCAAGTCGGTAAAAAAAAGCAAATTGCGACCGACGAAATAATGGCGAATGAAGGTGAATGTGGCTGTCGTCAAGGTGATTAGTAATATTGTAAGGTACATACCTATAATATGATAGTTTGTACATTAGACAGTTTAACATAGTTTTAGACGCTTCTGTATCGACCCTGTATTCGCCTCTCTCCGTGAAGTAGTCTGCTTCCTGTAGGCAATTTATCAAATTTTAAAGAACAAAAAACCAATAAAAACCATACGTAACTTCAAAGTACATAAGTGCTTTTTATAGAATCTATGAACCACAAGTCTACTTATTTAAGTTTAAACTTAAAAAAATAGACTTGTGGTACGTATTACAATACCGGAATTTAAAAGACCGTATTTTATAATAATAGGTATTTTGGAAGAAATTAAACGCCGAATGATTGTTTGGTCGAAAGTATTAAATCCAGTAAGTTCATTTTCCCGTAAGCTTAAAAGATCCATATCCCGAACTTTTAAAACCTGAATATGCACATCCCGAAGTTCAAAATCCCGAAATTACATCCCAAAGCCTAAAATCTCTAAGACAATGACAATAAAGGAGTTTTCAAGCGCTCGCGCACGGTTGGTTGGCTACTTCCAAGTTGCTCGAACAAATTTATTTTTCGGGATTTCGTCCCTTCGAGGTTTCATCCTTTCGGGCATTTGAACATCGGTATTTTTTGTTTCGATATAACGGCTATCGGCATTTAAAACTTTCGGTATTTTGAATTTCATTCGACGTCGGTATTTCAGTCATATTTATTATGAAATTTCGGGATTTTAATACGTACCCTGGAGAAGAGATCAAAAGGCGATATAGATTGTGCACCACGCGACATATCGACTCTTATATAATTTTGTTTAAGGTACAAATTGGAATGATTGACGCTCATTCGTGAATAGTACATTGTGATACAAGGGTGGAAAGTACACCTACACACCCGTGTATCACACGACGTTTTTCAATACAGTTGTGGGAAATAGTAAAAACAAGTCAAAGAATTAAATTTTATTTTTCCATAAAATAAAATTAACGTAAGTCGCCACAGATCTTTCTCGAGATTTACGAGGCAAAATTTCATCTTGTGCAGTGTTGGCCTCAGATAAAATATCAGGTGGAGTTAATTCCATTTCATCACTTGTACTTGAACTCATATTAAAAAAAAGAAATATTTATCACACAAAAAAAAAATATACCATTCCTCCTCTAAAAAGCTTATTTTATTTTATACTGAAAACAGTGAATAAAAGCACTTTTAATCACTGTTTTGGTGTTTGAATTTAGAACAAACCAATATAATATTCAAACTCCATCTCAATGCTATACAACGTCCTTGCGCATAAAATATTCGATACAAACTTAGATAGAGATAGAGTTAGAGATAGAGTTAGAGATAGAGTTAGATATAGAGTTAGAGTTAGAGTTAGAGATAGAGTTAGAGATAGAGTTAGAGATAGAGGTAGGGTTAGAGATAGAGGTAGGGTTAGAGATAGAGTTATACAAACTTAGATAGAGATAGAGTTAGGGATAGAGAAAGAGATAGAGTTAGAGATAGAGTTAGAGAAAGAGTTAGAGATCGAGATAGAGTTAGAGATAGAGACAAAGTTAGAGATAGAGTTAGAGATAGAGTTAGAGATAGAGTTAGAGATAGAGTTAGAGATCGAGATAGAGTTAGAGATAGAGACAGAGTTAGAGATAGAGTTAGAGATACCAATTTTTTTTTTTTACAACGAAATCAGCATATACGGCCTATTCGATTTTTGACAAATATTTATGTGAAAATAATGAAATTAAAACTGTTAATTCAATATATTAAACAACCATTTAATAAACTTTTGAGAATTTTATGCTAAGACGTACGGACTCATTCATTTTGGCCTCGAATAAAATCCCATTTTATTTTAAGTATGAAAACTCCTTGCTACTAAACGTTTTTAAATTAACTAAAATTTTTTAAACTTAACTGCAAAACTAATGATCGAGCTCGTAAACAAAAGTCACGACCGCGTAATAGAAAGATGCCTATGCGAAAGATTTAATTTTCGAATCATAATTATAGCCTCTGAAAGTACGCCATGTTTAACAACTGTATTGCAAAAGAACATTTGCCACTCATACAAAATGTTTGTTAAATACATGTCTAACAATGCAAAAGTACGATGAATGGTCTAATTGAAATACATTATTTTTGATTTTAAAATTAATTAACATTTCAATACAGTTGTTAAACATGGCGTACTTTCAGAGGCAATAATTATGATTCCAAAAATTAAATCTTTTGCACAAGCATCTTTCTATTACGCGGTCGTGACTTTTGTTTACGAACTCGATCATTAGTTTTGCAGTTGAGTTTTAAATTTATAAGTCAATTTAAAAAAGTTTAGTAGCAAGGAGTTTTCATACATAGAATAAAATGAATGATTCCGTACGTTTTAGCATTGAATTCTCAAAAGTCTTTTAAATGGTTGTTTAATATATTTAATTACCAGTTTTAATTTAATTATTTTCACATCTACATTTGTCAAAAATCGAATAGGCTGTATAGGCTGTTTTCGTTGTAAAAAAAATATGTCCAGTTGCAAAAACGCGCCATTTTCTGAAAATTTATTATTTTTGTGAATAAACAAATCTAATTCTTTGATTTGTTTTTACTATTTCCCACAACTGTATTGAAAAACGTCGTGTGATACACGGGTACTTTCCACCCTTGTATCACAATGTACTATTATTAAATACTCACATGAATATCCTTAGGATGTTCGCCCTCAGCGATACGGACCATCCATATGAACTTATTGATATCATCACCGGAGTAGCCGATGGCTCCTCCGAAGATCACCAGCACGTAGTCCACATCTAGCATGGTCATGATCTCATAGGCCGCCGTCTCGTTGCTGGCCATCGCCTTGCCGACCAACGCGATGTGTGAGTTGTTCCAAGTGTTGTTGTCAACTAAAGTTGTGCGGTTGCCCATGCCCGCTATCTATGGAAAATACAGGAGGAATTTGAGTTTTTGTTATTAGTTTGTATCACTCGGCAGAGAATAGGGCATTTATACACGACTGGCTGACCGCCGGGGTTTCGCTCCCGTCAACTGGCTATCTACCTAAGTACCCTGCCTAACCTGCCTACCCTACCTACCTACTAATTTTTATCTATCGATCAATAGTTTTCTCAGCGCACGCCAAAGAATGAATTGTATAGGCAACATTTTGCTACCTTGGGTACATTATTGCAATGTTCATACGGATCTCTAATTTTTTTTTTAATATATTATAGCCTATGACACTCAGGAATAATGTAGCTTTCTACTGGTGAAAGAATTTTCAAAATCGGTTCAGTAGATCCAGAGATTACCCCTTACAACGTCACAAACTCACAAAATTTAACCTCTTTATAATATTAGAATTGATAGTGTTATGAAAGACGTCTGTAGTTACGCATAACTTCGTATTCCCATACGCACTAAACGGTTTGGGAATACTTTTATGCGTACAGCCACAGATAATGTAGGTTAGGTTAGGTTAAGACGGGCTGGTGTCCGCAACTCCACGTCCAAGCGCGTATTTTGCGTATACTAACATACAGATGCCTCAACCCATATAAAGATACCGTGCGGACGTAACTAGCGTTTTTCGTTTGATTAAGATGATTATTTATATAAGTACTTCGGTCGCGTTCGGTTCCGTTCCACGGCTTTTAGATGATGTTAGCAGCGACTTGCAAGTAAAAGGGTTTTCTCGGTTCGTGACAATTTTTTCTTTATTTACAGTGACGATTTGTTTTATAATGTGTTATTGCACGTTTTTACAGTTTCATTGTACAAAAATGTGTTACAATACAAATTTAAAGAAAAAAGAGAAAAAAAGAGTAGCATTCCTCAGAAATTTAAAACCGCGCCATCTATTGGAATCGATATTAAACGATCCGTTCAAATAATCTTTGAAATACGAATTAAAAGCCTAACATTCCATAATTTTGTGCTTAGGAGAGTTGAATATTGATGATCAATTGTAGAAAATGTTTATTTTACACACAATTCATTAACAAATCGATGCATATCGCGCCATCTAGTGACACATATTTGAACCTAATATTATTTGTCAGCGCCGGGACCCCGTGGTACAGCTAAGGAGTGGAATTCCCTTTCGTAATCTGCATTTCCTGATAACCACAGCCTAGGAGTCTTCAAGTCATGAGTGAATAGGTTACTTCTAGACAAGCGTGCCTCATCCTCGACCACATCATCGCCTACCATCAGGTGACATGGAGGTCAAGCGCAAATATAAGCGAGAATAGGAAGAATCAAACCGCCATTAGACTCGGCACACTGCACTAGTCGCTGCGCAGTAGCAAATTCATATGACAGCTGGTGTAAGGGTTGAGTTTCCCCGAAACGAAATGCGAACTTCACAGACATGATTAAGTTCGAATCGATATAATAACGTTCTAATCCTTTTACTTTAAATAAGTTGTCCTTTGTTAGCATATTATTATGTTTTGTAATGATAGGCCTGGTGATGATAATCGAAAGAAATATAAGAAAACATAATTTGAGTGATAGGTGATGTTCTTCAGAAAGGCCAGGTGCGCAGTACTCATAACCGGCGTGTGTGTATGACTCGATGTAGGTTCGTAGCAGGTGGCGTTCTGTGTTTTCTGCCTACCCTCATAGGGTGGTGGAAAAAGGCGTGAGTTTATGTATGTATAATTTGGGTAATCTTAAGTAAAAAGGTTTAATCATGCATTGGTTCAGCGAAATCTTAGAATAAATTAACCGTGTCATTTTAGTTTTACATAGTACGACCAATTTTATAGTACGAGTATTTTTCAGTATTACGTTTCAAGTAGTATTAAATTGCTAAATCTCCATCACTAATCGGTAAAACAATAATAGTTAAACGCTAATAAAAACCGAGACCAGCATGTATTAACATCAATTTTGCGCATGAATAATCTTACTACTATAATAAACGTGAAAGTTTGTGAGAATGTATGGATGGATGGATGTTTGATGACTCTTTCACGCAAAAACTACTGAACGGATTATGAAGCAACTTCACAGAAATATAGCACCATCAGAATAACATATAGGCTATAATTTAGAGAGCAGTGGTGGCCCAGTGGTACAGGCATACGACTTACGTGTCGTCGTAGGTCGTGGGTTCGAACCCAAGCCGGCGCTTTACTTTGTGTAAATTATTTCGTCACCACTGCTATAAAAAACCGGCCAAGTGCGAGTCGGACTCGCGCACGTAGGGTTCCGTATCATTATTGCAAAAAACGGCAAAAAATCACGTTTGTTGTATGGGAGCCCTACTTAAATATAAATTTTATTCTGTTTTTAGTATTGGTTGTTATAGCGGCAACAGAAATACATCATCTGTGAAAATTTCAACTATCTAGCTATCACGGTTCATGAGATACAGCCTAGTGACAGACAGACAGACAGATGGACCGCGGAGTCTCAGTAATAGGGTCCCATTTTTACCCTTTAGGTACGGAACCCTACAAACGGTGAAGGAAAACATCGTGAGGAAACCGGCATGTCCTAGAACCAAAAATTCGAAGACATGTGATATCCACCAACCCGCACTGGGCCTGCGTGGTGGATTACGGCCCATTCCCTCTCTCATAGAGAGGAGATCTGTGTCCCAGCAGTGGGAACATTAAAATACTGGTAACGAATGTTTTTTTTTTTATACATCCGCTCACGCTTGACCACTATCTCAGCTGATGGTAAGCGATGATGTGGTCGAGGGTGAAACGCTTGCCTAGAAATAAATTAATTTATAAAGATATTGACAGAAGTGCTGATAGATGTTTTAAATTGTTACCTGATAACCGTAATCCCACCAAGACATAACTCTTGCGTCTTCAGCGGTATTCTGTGACAGCCAGCCGTATGCTTCCCTGAAGTCGTCCAGGATTTTACGAGATCTGAAAGAATAAGATGTTGTCAGTCACTAATATTATTATCTACACAGTTACAAAATCAAAAAAAAAACCTTTATTTTTTATTTCACATAGTCCTACATGGGCACTTATAAAACTTAACCAAAAGGTGCACGGTTCGGTTTGGTCGTATAAGAACCGGCTACTCGAAGAAACTCCACGGTTACTCTTTTAAAAAATGGTTTGGTTTTACAATATTTACATGTTACAGCATTAGTACTTAGATATGGGAGGATAACGTAGGACCGACAATAAGTCGTAAGAGACTATAAAAAAAAGATATATGCTACATAAAAAAAAGAAAAAAGATAAAAAGAGATGAAAAGTTAACAAATGTCATCAAGCATCTAAAAGGCCTACTACAAACAGACTTCTGCCAGTCTTATCCAAGTGTTGGTAATGGTTTCGGCGTTTGACAGCTGAACTTGTAAAACCGATTAAGTCAATCCAGTCAGCCAGATAGTCGTGAATCGTGGCTTCATCACAATTTATTTATGTAACGTATACTATAACGTAACTTTAATCATTAGATTGGACTAAACTTACGAAATTCTGTGTATGTAAACACAATCTCGTGACACATTTTCATCTGATTAAAGTACCTAGGTCATTGACATAGATTGTACCGATAGACAAGAACATTCATGAAAAAATATTGTTCAAATGCTGGTGAGTAAGAACTAAAGTTCGCTGCAGCGCTAATAGTACATTGTGTATTAAGGGCGGTAAGTATGGAATTACGGTCGAGGCTCTAGTAGAAGCACGAAGTCGAAGACTGAGGGCTTTCTGAGTCGAGGTTCGTAATTCCCGTACCGCCCGTGAAACGTATAATGTTTTTATCACATTTGCGAGTAATACCTAATAATATATTTAATACACAAGTCAGCACAGCTATTATTACGAAATACGTCAACTTTTTTTTAAGCGGATGGCGACTTTTTGTCCGCACCACAGATTATACAAATGTTGAAACGTTAAGGGCAAAAACTTACGTAGGTAGTCAGCCATGACGGAGTGTAAAAAAATAAAATAATTTCGACGTTTTGATACAAATAATTATTAAGAACATTAGTTGAGTATTTAAGTAACATGTAGCGAGATTGCAAAGAAATTCCTGTTTAGATAACATTTTAAGACAATTTTTTAATTGCGTGTAAACTCCTTGCTTGAACTTGCATGACCTGTGTCATGTCAAGTAAGTAATATTTTTAATTTATGGCACAGCATGCCATAAATTAAAAATATTACTTACTGACCTTGGGTTAAATGACAAAAAGAAAGCTCAAGGGTTTTATATGGGGCATTACGGCCAAGTTAACCTGTATGTTTAGATACTGTTTACGTGCAAGTGTGATTAAAAATATTTATGTTGTCTAATCAAACTATTAAAACATGCAGCGCTAGATCGCTTATAGAGTTTAGAATACTCGCGATCAAAACGTCGTAAGCGCTTTGAAATTCATGGCGCTTATGCGTTTCGTTCAACATAGTCTAAAGTAAGGTGTACGGATTGCAGTACAGTTCAGTCGAACATAATGAGTGTTCGGGTCGCCAAATCTAATGAGTAGTATATATATATTGATTACGTAGGTCTTTAACAACACGTTCAGTACCCGGCCACGTAATATAAAACATTTGTTTTTATGAAAAATTTATCTTTGTAGTGGGTCGTCTCTGTTATCATAACTTAGTCCCTTTCTAACCTATAACCTCCTCCTTTTTACGAAGTCGGTTAAAAAACACTGGCCAGCCCCGGCTTTGCCCGGGTCATAATAATTTATAGCTTACTAGCTGACCCCCGGGGCTTCGCTCCCGTTAACTGGCTACCTACTTACCTACCCTGCCTGCCATGCCTACGTACCCTACCCTGCTTACGCTGCATACCCTGCCTATCCCACCTAACCTACCAACTCTACCTACCCTACCCTACCTACTATTTTTTATCTATCATCAGTAGTTTTCTCAGCGCACGCCAAATAATGTATTTTACAGGCAACATTTTGCTACCTTGGGTTACATTATTGCAATGTTCATAAGGATCTCTATTTTTATTTTATATATTATAGCCTATGACACTCAGGAATAATGTAGCTTTCTACTGGTGAAAGAATTTTCAAAATCGGTTCAGTAGATCCAGAGATTACCCCTTACAACGTCACAAACTCACAAATTCACAAACTTTACATCTTTATAATATTAGTATAGATGACATCTGGAATAATGCACCATTCAAATGCTAAAACATTTTTCAAATAGGTGCAGCTGTTCCAAAGACAACCCTACACATAGGAACAAACTCACAAAATTCAGGTTCTCTTTATAATATTAGTTAATGTTCTTCTAAGAAGGACTTACCCATCATTGCCGTAGCTAGCGAGCACGATACTAGGGCTGGAGTAAGCGTTGGAGGTGGCCCAGGTGCAGTGCACGGAGAACAGCATCAGCAGTATCATGAAGAGAATCAATGTGACGGAGCGGACGTTCATGCCGAGTCCTGTGTCTGGCGGGATGCTCGGCTCGTGTGTACGCTTCTTTAGTTTACCGGCCTGTTGGAATATTTGTGAAAAATAATAAATATAAGTAGGTAAAAAAAAAACATACCGTTTGTGTAGTTGCGAAAGAGTACATTACTGCAGCGGCCAGCAAAAGAGGCTTTGATGGACGAACGTGTACATTTTCGTTTACACATTACTGCGTACGTAAATATCTACACGTATCGGTGGTACGCAAAGACTAAGCATTTATAAAGTATGCGTATTTCATGGACTAGGTGGACTAGGTAGAACAGGTATTTGGATCGAGTATTACGTACGACCCATCTCTAATAATGACAATAACATGTCACAGTAAGGGGTAGGCATTGTTTTGCTTATCTGAGAACTTTTTAAGCCACATTCTTCAATTCATGGTCAACAATTAGTGCCCTCGACTATTCTAATATTTGTACATTTTACCTTACCAATATTCATTTGCAAATTGTGGCATCTTATAAATGGCTGGTCGTTATAAACGCTATTGTTATCTCTGTGTTGTTTATCAGTAAGCCACACAAAATTAATCGAAGAAAATAACACGTTCCTGCCAACTTGGTTGCCTGATTTGCCGAGGCTGCTTGAGCCACTTTGCAACACTATGAGACGATTATATGTTTAGCAGAATCTTAAAACAGAGTGCATGATTCAAATTTTACCTTATCATACAAGCTCTTCGACTCTTCGGTGTCGACCTGAGGCGCTGGCAGGTCGTCTTCCCTCAGCACCAGGTCCAATAGGATGGAGAAGGCGATGCCGGACAGCACGCACACGACGGGCGTCAGCGTCAACATCAGACGGACCATCACACCGGCGAAGTATACTGCGCTCAAAGCGTAGAGGGCCACTAGAAGGGAAATCTTAGGATCAGTTAAATGTAGAATGCGGAGGATTTCTATAGGTTACGCGATATTTTTTAGCAGCCTGCATACTTAACAAGTTAGTGGTAAGCAGTAGGATCAAACCGAATAAGGCCTAGTTTTTTGATCCATATTATTATTATTATTATATACTTTATTGTACACCACAAAAATACAAACATACAGAACAATCATTTTTAAAAACAAAGTGTATAATATATAATATATAATGGGCGGTCTTATCGCACAGGGCAATCTCTTACAGACAACCTTTGGATGGACTAAAACGATAGGAGAAGATTTTAGGGCTGTCAGTGTACAATGATCATAAATAATATTACTTACTTATACATAATAACATAAAATACATAAATACCCAATATAAAAAATATCTAATATACTAATAAATATCGAATATATGACAGAGAAAGGAAAAGACTAAAAATTATAGTGAAAGGTAATGCTCCTTTACCATTTTCTTAAACGTTGGCAGTGTTTGAGCACGTCTTATTTCTATAGGTAATACATTCCACAACCGAACTGCTTGAATCGTAAAAGATTTGTCGAAGAAGGAAGTGGAATGCATACGAACACTCAATTTTAAATTCTCCGATGATCTCAAGGACTTAGAATGGGTGTCACAGAGGAACTGAAAACGTTCTTTAAGATAAAAAGGGGTAAAAGGATTAAAAAGCACATTATAAAGCAAAGAGAGTATGTGTGCATTCCGGCGAAGGCGAATAGGAAGCCATTTGAGCTTAGTACGAAATTCAGAAACGTGATCATATTTGCGCAAGCCAAATATAAACCTAATACAGAGATTTTGAAGTCGCTCAAGCTTATCCAATTGGTCTTGGGTGAGATCAAGATAGCTGGCATCAGCATAGTCCAGGATAGGGAGAAGAGATTGTGCTATCGCAATTTTAGTCAACCAATGTTTAAATATGAACTAATAGTTTTAAATTGCCGGGTTTTTTCATCAAATGTTAGAAAGTTGAAGAGTTAATGGCTATCAAATGGTAAAATAATTAACTCCCTAACTTTTTAGACCATTTGCGAGGCTAACAATTTGAACAGAGAGAACCAATGTTTAAGTTTGAACGTTTTAAATTGCCGGGTTTATCATCAAATGTTAGAAAGTTAAATAGTTAATGGCTATCAAATTGTAAAAAAAATAACTCTAACTTTTTAGACCATCTGCGAGGCTAACAATTTGAATAGAGAGAATCAATGTTTAAGTATGAACGGTTTTAAATTGCCGGGTCTTTCATCAAATTTTAGAAGGTTAAAGAGTTAATGGCTATCAAATTGTAAAATAATTAACTCTCTAAGTTTTTAGACCATTTGTGAGGCTAACAATTTGAACAGAGAGAACCAATGTTTAAGTATGAACGTTTTAAATTGCCGAGCTTTTCATCAAATTTTAGAAAATTAAAGAGTTAATGGCTATCAAATTGTAAAATAATTAACTTTCTAACTTTTTAGACCATTTGCGAGGCTAACAATTTGAACAGAGATTTCAGAGACTTGGTTAGATTTCTAGGTAGCAGAGTTTAATTTCTTGACTGGCAGTTTAGTTTTAGGTCAGATGTTCCGATAAATGTCATTCAGGGGTAAGTTACACTTAGAGAATACAATCCCGGGATCCCGACCGTTTTCTGGGCCCGAAAATTCCGGGACTGTACTTGGCTAATCTCGGGATTTTCGGGATTGACACAAACCAGTCTAATTTGTATTCCGTAGTCCGTTGCGCCTTGACAATTACCTTGCCGAGATTATATTAATAGCATTTATTACGACAAAAAAGCATGCCTTAGATACGGCGTACTCCAACCAGCATAGAACCTGAGCGAGCGTCTTCAGCTGCTGCTTATGTTGGCAATAAACTACGAAGCAGGCTAGGAAGTCAAACATTGGATGCTTTGATATTTCTGCGATTATATTTTCGAAAATCTAAATAGTTATTTTGTGTCGTCTTTTTGATTTTTTGCATAAGTATAGTTTTTTTGTTTTGTCTTTTTTCGTTTCTCTCTATCTTTGATTAGATGGACCAAAAAATAATGTTTTGCATGCCGTATGGCTGAATGTAGCGGAAACACCCAATTCTGTACCATCTCAAACTTGTACCTACATTGCTGGCAAGTAAATAAAGCTGATTCTGATTAGATGGATGACTATATTGTGAGTTGTGTTGTGCAAAGACATTAGAAGCATTTTTTCTAAATACTCTTTTTTTTCATTTGAGTCCAATTAGGAACCACATAGTCTAATCCCCAAAGCCAAAGATTACGCTTCAAAAATCCCGTAATCCCGGGATTGAAAAACATACTCGGGATTATATTCTCTAGTTACACTTCAACTATGAAAACCATTATTAATGCTGTAGAATAAAGACGGTGTTTTGCCAACCGACAAGCCAAATCGCTGAAAATTCAAAGGTATAAATAAGTCACTTACCAAAAACCCTCTCATCGTTGATATTCTTGATGCAGTACCACAGGCCAACGGGGAAGGTGCACACTAAGATGTGGAGGTCGAAGAAGAAAGAAGACCATGTGGTGGGCTGATGTTCTGACACCGATGCTATGATGGGGATGTGGATCTTCGCGTATGTTGTGTCCCATAGCGAGTAGAATCTGAAATAGACGTAGGTGTTAGGACGTTGTAGGGCAACAAAACTGTAGTCCAGGTTATATGAATTCGGAATTAGAGATATATTTCAAATATTGGAACAATAAAATCTGTCATACAAATTCAGTTTTTTTAGGACTTTGGGGGTATGTGGAACAGGGTGTAAAGTCCCACATACCTCCGTAGAAAAGGGAGGATCCTCCGACCAGACGGATGTTGTGTCTGGTCCGGGCAACTGCCCAACGGTTGTTGTCGGACTGTTGTATGTGTTCTAATCGCGCCGAAAACTTTACTTGCGCGATGCAGGATTTGTGTGACGTCATGTCGTTAGTTCGTAAGTGGCGGCGTTGGTGCCGCTACATCACTCCCCTCCGGAGACCGGAGGTCGATAGGAGGTTGAGTCGTCCGTACATCTCGTGATGTGTGCCTGGCCAGTGGAAGGTTGGTTCCCGTGAGTCGGAACCGGAAGTCGCAGAGTTCGCGGTGAGTCGGAACTGTATGCGGTTGTCCCCAGTGAGTCGGGGTGATGAAATCCCAGTGAGTCGGGATAGTGTTGCTGGCTCCAGTAGTTCGGAGTGGTGATGATGTCCCAGTGAGTCGGGACAGAGCTGCTGGCTCCAGTGGGTCGGAGCGGTGATGAAAGAAGCTGGGGGTGATGACCAGGAATGCGCGTCCGCTGCATGCTGGTGGTCAGGATACCCCCGTAGATGCCGTGGGTACTGGCTGGCTGTGACTCGCTGCTCGAAAATCTTGAGGGAGTGATGATGACGTCACGACGAAGTAGCTCTGCACGAAGGCTGCGTTGACGTTCATGTTCGGGGTCACCAGTTTGGGGGTATGTGGAACAGGGTGTAAAGTCCCACATACCTCCGTAGAAAAGGGAGGATCCTCCGACCAGACGGATGTTGTGTCTGGTCCGGGCAACTGCCCAACGGTTGTTGTCGGACTGTTGTATGTGTTCTAATCGCGCCGAAAACTTTACTTGCGCGATGCAGGATTTGTGTGACGTCATGTCGTTAGTTCGTAAGTGGCGGCGTTGGTGCCGCTACAGGACTCAAAAGGAACCCGAACCCTTATAGGATCACTTTCTTGTCCGTCTGTCTGTCAAGACCCTTTATCTCGAGAATACGTGGAGGTATCGAGTTGAAATTAATATAGTATCATCAAGTTTGCAACCCCTTGCAGCTGTGAGAAAATCAAACTTCTAGATCAACGCAATCAAGAGACATAGCCATTAATGACGCATATTTTATTCTTGCAAGGGAATCAAAACCTACAGGGTACCTCCCGTTGACCTTGAATCATGAAATTTGGCAAGAAGCAATGTCTTCTAGCACAAGTAAAGAAAAAATCCGTACACCGTAAATAGCTACATAAAAAAAAGATTATTAACTTATTTGCAGTTGGTTAACTGAGCCCGACTTATGTCGATGTATGAGGACAACCGTTTTACAACGGCAAAGTTAACTTTGTCGCTCAATTCTGTTTATCTTATCGTTAGAGCAATATTCGGTGCCCTCATAGTTTATGAACTTCAGTATATTATTAAATTATTTTTATAAACGTACGGAACCCTCAGCGCGCGACTGCCACTCGTACTTGGCCAGTTTTTTTATCATTAAGGTCACTTCTAAATCAATTATAAATACACAACGCTAAAGCCAATACGCTGCTAGTCCTGTTTTCCGAAAGCTACTGGCGAAAATCAGACGTTTTTAGTTTTTCATTTGACCTCTTTCATGAATGAGTTCAACCATGAGTGAATCGATTCGGAAAGTAGATATGTTCACAGTTTGTTCTATGGTTTCAGAATTCACAATTTTTAGTAGACAACAAAAAATCGGCCAAGTGCGAGTTGGACTCGCGCACGAAGGTTTCCGTACCATTATCGCAAAAAATGGCAAAAATATCACGTTTGTTGTATGGGAGCTCCACTCAAATATTTATTTTATTTTGTGTTTTTAGTATTTGTTGTTATCTGTGAAAATTTCAACTGTCTAGCTATCACGGTTCATGAGATGTATCTCAGCTGAAATAGCTCTAGGCAGTTTGGCTTGGTCAGGCTGTAGCCTGGTGACAGACGGACAGACAGACAGGCGGATCGTGGAGTCTTAGCAATAGGGTCCCGTTTTTACCGTTTGGGTACGGAACCCTAAATATGTCTAAACCTAAATTGAAATACTCTCAAGTAAATAGTTAATTCGTTAGCATAATGTAAACGTATTTCAACCGTTAACTACACAATACAGCATTATATATGGAAATAATAACACACCACTAAACATTTCGATACTGAACTACGCAATTATTGTTTATTTCAACAATAAATCCAGCCAAGTTCGAATCGGACTCGCGCTCGAAGGGTTCCGTACCATTATCGCAAATAAACGGCAAAAATCACGTTTGTTGTATGGGAGCCCAACTTAAATATTTATTTTATTCTGTTTTTACAACAGAAATACATCATCTGTGAAAATTTCAACCGTCTAGGTATCACGGTTCATGAAATACAGCCTAGTGACAGACAGACAGACGGATCGAGAAGTCTTAGTAATGGGGTCCCATTTTTACCCTTTGGGTACGGAACCCTAAATATGAGGGCCATTTCAAAGAAAAAATCTGATTTATATATTGGTATTTGTTAGTAAAATATACGTATTAATAAAAATTATCACCAAATTTCAAGTTCAAAGATCAATGGGATGTTAAAAGCCGACTTTGGTGGCTTCTCATTCCTGTTTACCTATATTTTTTAAAACAAAAATTACAGTACCTAACTATTTATCTACTCAACGAGCTCTAAACAACGATACCCCCCACTCGATGGTATATCGTTTTTTATCACCCCCCCCTTTAGCTGTATGGAAGTCCCAAATGTGAGCTTCAAAATTTTTTTGACCATTTGTATGGCTTTGGGTCAACATGATACTTATACTGTGAACATTTGAAGACTGTAGCTATAACCATTTGGCCGTAAAACCCTTGTGACAGACGACGGACATGGGACAGACAGACGGACAAGTGAGTTCGGGTACGGAACCCTAAAAAAGAGCGGAAGAAAGAATAGATTCCAAAACCTTATTTCGATACATATCATCCTACGTTCAACTTTTGACAGTCTTCACGAAATTGTTGAATCTAAGAAAGCGATCAAAACAACAACTTTCACGCATGAAATATCATGTTCAATACTATTAAAACAATAGGTGTCAACATTGAGGTCAACATTACATCAACTTAACACGAACATTCATATCAAGCCATAAAAACATGGGTTTATTATCGTCCAAGTCAACACCTGTAAATGTCCTAGTAACACGTCAGACATAACTCGAACACATGTTTCAAAAGTAACACCTGGCGTTTCACATGTATAATAATGTTTGTTTTGTATAATATTAAACTACGTATTTTTTATACCATGTTGGTTGGGTGTGCCAGTTTATGCATTGTCACGGGATCCAAGCGCTAACAAAGAAAATTTGGTTCAAATAAATGTCACTAGATGGCGCGATTTGCATCGATTCGTTATTGAATTGTGTGTAAAATTTACATTTTATAGAATTGATTATAATAATTGTATGTTCTTTTTAGGGTTCGGTACCTCAAAAGGTAAAAAAAGGAAACCTTATAAGATCACTTTCTTGTCAGTCTGTCCGTGTCTGTCTGTCCGTGGGTCACGACCGATTTTCTCAGGAACGGATGGACCTAGCAAGTTGAAATTTATACCAGATACTGAGGTCTATATTCCCTATTAGGTGTATAAAAATCAAGATCCTAACTCAAAACGATAAAAAGATACTGGCAAATTTTGATTTTCACGTAAACTTGTAAATACCAAAATTTACCTTAATGTTTAACTTTTTAATTTTTCGGCATTTTCCCTTTACTTGTGCTGTAAGACCTTGCTTTTAACCTAAATTCTTTCACTCTCAATTCTAGGTCAACCGGGAGTACCCTATAGGTTTTGGGTCTAAAACCTATATGGTAGTTCCCGTTGACCTAGTTACCTAATTATGTTGGTGAATGTAGCTGTTTGTACGGAACCCTCGGTGCACGAGTCCGACTCACACTTGACAGGTTTTTGAATCAACTATTTTAGGCACAAAATTATGGTATATTGGGGACGTGACAGCGTCAAGTGCACAGTTAGGTATTAAGACCGAGTTGTATAAGGATAGTTTGGTTTCGGTAGTACGGTCCCGTCACAGTATAAATTTGAACGAACAGTACGGAAACTACCTACAAACTCTCACACAAACAGGCCTAACTGTTTTAATACTAACCTTCCACTCCAAGGTGCGATAACTCCAGCATACGTCAGCAGTACAACTGCTAGGAACACTGCACCGGCAGCAGTCAAACCACCCAAGATGAGCAGCTGCTTCCACTGACCCTTGGGGTTCAGGCTGTGGAGGTACTTCATGGCACCTATAGCCATCACCAGCGCGAACACACCTGTTGACAACGAAACATCATGTTGGCATCATAACCGGGGGAGAATCACACGATTTTAGACTTTATCTCTACTAAGACAAAGTTCATTATTTTTAAATGGAAATTGAGATTCGATATGTCCACTTGCTTCAATTGAAATCAATCAAATCAAAATATTTTATTTCAAATATTGCGACCTTCGACCTGATACGGTGATACCTAACGTATACAGTATTGGTTAGAGCAGGGCTTCGCAATCGTTTTTATACTGTGACTCTCTTTACACAGTGTATTTTTTTTGCGACGCCTTTAGTATAGACTGGACGAGTTAGGAAAGAGACGTAATACGGCTAGAGACAAGTTGGGAAGCTGTCTACATGTACAAAGTGACGTATTAGTGAAAGTGACCTATTAAGGATAGGGACGACATAGCTAGTGTGACTAGTTGTCATCACAACCCTCAAAAGATAGACATACTCGTATGCTGTCTCGGACTTTTTTTTTAGAACTTTTAAAGAAGAACAATTCTATCATACATGATATTTGCGTAACTTAAACTGTTTGCAGCGCACGCAACGGAAGCTCTCAAAAAGGAATAATTCTGCCCGTTTTTGCAACATTTTTCATTTATGCGCCGCTCCTATTGGTCGTAGCGTGATGTTATATAACCTATAACCTTCCTCGATTAATGGACTATCCAACACAAAAATATTTTTCAATTCCAACCAGTAGTTTCTGAGATTAGCGCGTTCAAACAAACAAACTATTCAGCTTTATAATATTATACTAGCTGAACCTCGCGGTTTCACTCGCATCTTTGATTACTACTCCGCTCCTATTAGTCATAGCGTGATGTTTTATAGCCTATAACCTTCCTCAATAATCGGGCTATCGAATAGTGAAATAATTTTTAAAATCGGACCAGTAGATCCTGAGATTAGCGCGTTCAAACAAACAAACAAACAAACTCTTCAGCTTTATAATATTAGTATAGAAGTAGAGATATTGTAAAACCAAGGTATGAGAAGTCAGCTTTTCTTACAAAATTTTTATCCGAATAATTTTTTAAATTCCCATTGGCCTATGAACTTCAAATTTGTTGATAGTGTTTATTATTACGTATATTTTACTAGTAAATAACAATAATTATATTGATCAATCAGATGTTTCTTTGAAATTCCCTAATTTTCCCTATGACAACCTACTTGATTTTGCGGTTTGGTACGGAACCTTAAATGTCCGAAGTCCGACACACACTTGGCCTGTTTTTTTTATTGTCGGCAAGCTTGCGCTTGACCACTATCTTACATGATGGTAAGGCATGATGTGGTCGACGGTGAAGCACGCTTGCCTAGAAGTATCCTATTCGCTCTTGACTTAAAGACCCCTAGATTGTAGCTATCGGAAAACACAGACTCTGGCAAAGAATTCCACTCCTTAGCTGTGCGCTTAATGATAGTTCCCAGGGTGGGATGTCCACCATTTTCTGTCATCTTTAATTTATTTTCCAATGAATCTACTCAGTAATAGCTGGACTAAAAGTTGGATTATTTGCCAAATCGTATCGTATTCATTAGTAGGTAAATCGTGCAGCACTTCAAAAAATTACCATAAATAAAAATGGCTTCAAACGGTTGAAATGCACAAGAGAAGTGAAGCCCGATAACGCCATAGTAACATTTGTGTCAACAAAGTGCTGTTCAATTTATTACATCAGTGCAATTATAGTTTTGTGCAGAAGCAACATTAATTCGCTCAATGTCATAGACAGGGGAATTTTAATACGACTTGTATATTTTAAAGGGGAAATTATTAACCGAACGAAAAATATACTGAATGGGCGACTATTTATCCGGTTTGAGTAATACCTTTAAGGAGGTGTTTGTGATCTGCGGCAATAATATTATTACATACCTTAATTGTATTTGGGGTCTTATTTTTACCCGACTGTCGAAGGAGGGTAATTTGTTTATCAGTCTATGTATGTATGTATGTGGCGTACTAGAGACCAAACGCGTTGGCCGGTTTTGATGTTTTTTTTTTACGTCAATCGATTCCTCTTAACCCTGCGAGTGTCACTGGCTATATAAAAATTGGAAACGAAAAAAATGGCGGATTTTGGGCGCCATTTTGTGTGGGTAAATTTTTTTTTTTTCCCAACTCATCGTGTGGGGTATCAAAATGAAGGGTTTTAAGAGGTGATTTCAAAAATATATAACACTTATATGTTTAAATGTACCTAATTAAAAAAAATAACTAAAAAGTTGTAAATAAAAAAAGATAATTATAAAAATCAAAAAACCCGACTGCTTGAAAAGCGAACCAAAAAGACGTAAACAAGAGGAAAATCATGCTGTGCAGTCGGAGGATACATCTGGTTTTGGTCAAACAGCTTGCGAATATGTATCCTCCGACTGCACAGCATGATTTTCCTCTTGTTTACGTCTTTTTAGTTCGCTTTTCAAGCAGTCGGGTTTTTTGATTTTTCTAATTTTTTTTTTTTTTCTATGTTAGCATATCATTATTTTGAAAATAGCATAAAAACCGACGAGGCGTCATAGTTGTGAAGCGCGCGAGTTCGGATGTATTCGTGTTTTCAACGAATTAATCTTTTTAGGACTCTTAGGGCACGCCGACACGGATAGGTTAGGTTCGAGTTCGCTCGCTTTGCTCTCTCACTTCAGCTCCCGTCATCTTCGTCATGTCAGGTTACTTAAGACACTGCAGACATAAAAAGGAGCGACAAACTTTTATTTTCAAGTCGCTGTTATAAACATTGGTATTCGCTCACTGTTTGTCGCCCACTTAGTAATATTTCAGTAAGCCATATTCAGTATTTTTTAACCGACTTCCCAAAAAGGAGGAGGTTCTATGTTCGACTTCAAGTATGTTTTTTTTTTTTTTTTTTATGTTTCTTCACCGATTACTCCGTCAATTGTGGCCCGATTTTGAAAATTCTTTTTTTGTTTGAAAAAGTATGTTCCGAAATTGGTACCATTTTAATTTGGTGAAGATCTGATGAAGAACTTCGGAGATATACAACAGAACTCTTCAATAAATAACGGCAAGTCTCTCGGGATTGCTGCAATCGCATTTCTGTTTATTGTTTATACCATTTCATAACATAACATCACGCCAGTACGCTCTTAAGGGGTACGCAGATCTCTCATTTCACCGAATATGTTCGAGTTTCATGAAATCTATTTTGGCGTTAAAGTTACCTTACTAACTTGCCTATTAGGTACGTACAACTAAAAAGTGAAAAATAAAAAAAACTTTTTGCAAAAAAATACTACCGACTTCCAAATACTAAACTACAAAGTGAAAAATAACTTAATTTTTTGAAGTCGGTGTCCATAACGCAAAAAAATTGTACCTACGAAAGACACCGACTTCAAAAAATTAAGTTATTTTTCACTTTGTAGTTTAGTATTTGGAAGTCGGTAGTATTTTTTTGCAAAAAGTTTTTTTTATTACAACTTTAATTTGAATTTATTTTCGCTCGTTTAAATACATGCATTTTAAAGCAATCCATTTCAGTAATTTCAATTCCAACAAAACTGGAAATAATCGCTCTGCTAAACCAAACGAATTTTATTTCGACATGTAGCCTTGAATTTATTTAATTCGGCATGTATTGTAGCCTTGAATTAATTTAATTTATCTGTAAGAGCAGAGCAGTGTACAGTTCATGTTTTGTATTTAATTTCCTTTGTTAAGGTAATAACCGTGGGACGGATATGTAGATGCAAAGAATTGAAATTTGTTCAAGAAAAAGAAGGCGACTAAAGGACTTTTCTGTAGAAACATCCTTATTAAAATTAGGATTACAAGCTTATAACGTACCAACGTGCATACTGATACCGCTACTGCCGATACCGAATATATTACTCCCCATCATCATAATCATATAAACCGAAAGAATCCTCACCGCTGTACATAGGTCCACTGCTGTACATAGGCCTCCCCAAGCGACGCCACACTGACCGGTCCCATGCGTCTTGCAACCAGCGGATCCCAGCAACCACCACCAGCCACCACCTGGTGGGAAGCCTTCCAACGCAACGTTTTCCGGTTCGCGGTCGACACTCCAGAACCATTCTGCCCCATTGGCCATCCTTTCTGCGAGCAATGTGCCCTGCCCACTGCCACTTAAGTTTGGCAATTCTTCGGGCTATGTCGGTAACCCTGGTTATCTTGTGGATTTCTACATTTCTGACACGATCACGCAAGGAAACCCCGAGCATAGCCCTCTCCATTGTCCTTTGAGTGACTGTAAGCTTTCTGATAAGGCCCCTTGTAAGCGACCATGTATCAGAGCCATATGTCATCACTGGCAACACACACTGGTCATAGACTTTCGTCTTGAGACACTGTGGTAAGTTGGACGAGAAGATACCGCGCAACTTCCCGAACGCTGCCCAGCCGAGTCGGATTCAACGGACTCTTTCTCGAAGTTGGCCCTACCCAACTACCCTGGTCGAGATAGGAGTGGGTGTAACATGGGCATTCAACATCACCATCGTTTTGTCCATGTTCATCCTAAGACCCACTCATTATTACTCTTAAGCTTACTGAATCATATCCCTTAAAAATCTAACAAAGGCAAATCTAGGAATCGAACTGCGGACTTTACGGACTTATTTGAGAAATATACGTATTAGGTATACTTCAAGCGTCTACTTAAGGGGCTGAATTCTCAAAATGGGCTTTCTTTTAAACATTTTTTAGCCAAATCTATTAAAGATGTGGCAGCAGAAAAAATATATGTTAATCTTGATCATATTTCCGAAAACTTTGTTGTGGCCGAAACACGTTTACGCACAAAAACCTCGATACAATTGAATGGCAAAGTAACCTCTTACCGTGATCTTCAAAAGATTTTTCCGGTAATACTGACCAGCGTACATTTGTACAATTAACACCAATAACGTATCATAAAAGGACGCAAAACTTCATTGTCTTATATATTGAAGTTTCATTCATTATTTTTAATTAATTCATATTAATATGTTTTGTAAAAAAGTCTATACAAATTCCATCGTGCTTCTCTTTCCATCCAGTGCAATTCGACAGTGACCGCTTTGCGGCGTTGCTAGGTGGACGTATGTCGCTTTTTTCCGCAAAAAGCAAAAATAATATTCAATTTATTTCTCGTCAATTCAATCTGTCAAAAAATATCAGGTATAATGCAGCCAGATCATGTAGCCTTGTGGCTTTATTGGAACTAACGAAATCACAAGTAATATTGTCAAAGTCTGTATTATTTTTATTTTTTGGCACTACCGCTATCACTGGCATCTATATTTTTGTTGTATTATAAACGACTCACGTCGTTAAGTTTACTTACTAAGTCCATAACTAAAAAGTATTTGAACCTCTTTGAAAATACAACAAATGTTATCTCAATTTGAATTAAACAATATTTAAAATATAGGTAAGGTCGAATACTATTTAACCTTCTTCGTTCATGTGAAAACAATAGAAGCAAAAAACACAGAACATGGAATGGTCGTACCAACCACGCTGGCAGTGTCTCGAAATGACAGAACTAATAAAATTCTTCGTATCCATTTGTTTCAATCTTTGTTTATTTCTAACATACGGCACCTAGAATTGACCAAAAAAATTCAAATTCGTGAGAAATGATAATCTATTTCTCACGAATTTCACATTTTTTGTCGTTTCAACCAAAAATCGTCCACATGTGGACATAAATCACACCAAGACTCATCACATTGATCAGTCCTGTATTTCTCGCAATTAACTATCCCAATTGCAATAACGGGCAACAATAATAGTTTGTTAGTCTATTAATATTGTTAAGCTAATTATTAATTGATCTTATCATTTTGCCAAATCGGCACTGACAATTCTTATTTATTAACAAAAAATCCGCCGATCGCCCTGGAGAGTAAACTCAAAGACTTACACTTGGGGATTGCCAAAAATTTACGCAGCATTCTGGAGCTAAAAAGAACAGACCGAATACGGAACACGCTGTGTTCCCAAACGGGCATAATAGACGTGTGTAAAAAGGCTGTTTGGTTCAAATGGGCCAATGCCATTACGGCTCAAGTTAGTAGCATGCAAATTGAGCGCTGGGCAAGCCTCCACAATCTTGAAGATGGAACGCACCGTTGAGGCCGGTCCAGAAATAGGTGCCGAGATGATTTGGACGCGTACCGGGAGGGCTGGTTCTAGACGGTGCGGGAAAAGAATGTCTGGAATGACTTAGGTGTACTCTTATGAATTTAATTGGGGATGGATGAAGAGGGATGGGACGGCCAAAGAAAAGATAGATGGACTGTGTGAGGAGTGATATTAAAGAAAAGGGAGTCAATTATAGCGTGGTGCGGGACAGAACGATATGGAAGAAGAAAACGTGTTGCGCCGACCCCAAGTAACATGGGACAAGGGCAGTAGATGATGATGATGATTTCAGACTTTTACCGGTAAGACTTAGTAAATCTGTTTTACCGATAAATAATAAGTTCCATCATAATTTTTTTTTTAAACTGAAACAACAGTTCGGATTTTACAGTAACATATACGTGGTTGTGAGGCATACACTGTTTTTAGTATTTATGTTTTCTTTTTTAGGGTTCCCTAGCCAAAAGGTAAAAAACGGAACCCTTATGGATTCTTCATGTCTGTCTGTCTGTCCATCCGTATGTCACAGCCACTTTTTTCCGAAACTATAAGAACTATGCTGTTGAAACTTGGTAAGTAGGTGTATTCTGTGAACCGCATTAAGATTTTCAAACAAAAACAGAAAAAAACTGAAACTTATTTTTTTTTTCATCCTACCTGTACATGTGGGGTTTCTATGGATAGGTCTTCAAAAAAGATATTAAGGTTTCTAATATATTTTTTTCTAAACTGAATAGTTTGCGTGAGAGACACTTCCAAAGTGGTAAAATGTGTCCCCCCCCCTGAAACTTCTAAAATAAGATAATGATAAAACTAAAAAAAATATATGATGTACATTACCATGTAAACTTCCACCGAAAATTGGTTTGAACGAGATCAAGTAAGTAGTTTTTTTTAAATACGTCATAAATAGTAAACCACAATTTAACAAGTACGGAACCCTTCGTGCGCGAGTCCGACTCGCACTTAGCCGGTTTTTTTATGGCATTCGTTGTGCCTGGCGCATATAAACATTTTCTTTCTTTCTATATTATCTTTAAACACCTACACTGTACCAATACTTATAGCAAATAAATGATTGATTGATATATAACAAACAATAGCAACAAATAGTTTCAGCCGTTCTCTAGTGAGACGCTTACAATCACATACAGCATTTTTAGGGTTCCGTCTATCTCCCTGTCGGTATGTCCGTCTGTCACGAGGCTGTATCTCATGAACCGTGATAGCAAGGCAATTATTTTTTTTACAGATGGTGTATTTCTGTTGCCGCTATAACAACAAATACTAAAAACAGAACAAAATCAATATTTAAGTGGGGCTCCCATACAACATACGTGTCTTTTTCCGTTTTTTTGCGATAATGGTACGGAACCTTTGTGCGCGAGTGCAACTCGCACTTGGCCGGTTTTTTTTATTTATATATATAGATAAAGTTTACATGACCGTGTTTTTTGCGCCCTGTCTATTTGTTTTTTAACTCTAATATACAGAAAAGCGGCACCACGTGACCTCACCACAGAGGGCTGATGTATATCAAAACCCAGTACGTGCTTTGTAATAATTATATTCCAGGAGAGCGGAAAGTCATCTTGTATTAGTAACTAAATGATATATTAAGATTTCAAGAGAATACTAAACAAGGAATATGAACCTACTAATTGTACAAATGATATTAATAGCGTCATACATTCTATTGCATATTTTAAACATGCCTAAAAAAGACAATTCCAAACCTAGTAAATTTTGGATATTTGCTAATTTAAGGTGTCTTTACAATTTGATGTGACTTTCCTATTGTAAATAATGATAAAATTGATTACTGAAAGCACTAAATCTCAATTCAAATTTAAAGTTTCCAGTTTAATATTGCACAGTCCATTTCAGTATAGTAAAACTCATTAAAATAATATAAATAAAATTATCTAGCTATTAAACCAATATAAAAAAATGTAACGTACTGTGTTCTTATATGTGGCAGTCGCATAGAAGCAGACATAATTATAATATTTATTCAATTTGCACGGAAAAGACTCGTATGACACTAGCCAGATTACCTATTTTAGTGATCTTTATTTTCGTAGCAATAAGGTTGCATTCATAGGCAAAATAACAGTGAACGATCTGATGTCAGATGCTAGCCAGTTTGAAATAAGAACTTGCGCGGTTATATTTTTGTAAAAAAACCATCGGATGAGTCCGTTTATGATATGGGCCTCTGTGGTCGGCCTTGTGTATTTAATTTTCAAATACTTTTCGCTCCAATTTGAGTTTCCCCTAAACTATCGATGACAGTGGGCGTGGCTTAGAACCTCAGATGTCGATTGTCAACTGTTCGTCCTCAGCCCCTTAAACATGTATGTATGTACAATACGAAGCATAATAACAAAATGTATGCTAGCACTATCGCGACAGATCGCCCAATAAAACAGCTACACTTCAATAAAATTTCCAATTCGACCTTGAGCGCCACATACACATACAAAACGCAGGAAATTGTAAACATTAGAATAGAAAATCTCTATCTGTTTCGTTCTCGCGCGGCAGTTGTTTATGAATTGTATGAGTATGAATAGCTCGCAAATTGGATTGAATAGAGAATGTTTACGGTATATCTGGTACGGTAGTGAAATTAACTGCTCCTACACAAAGGATTAATCTTTGCATTGTATGCCAATCGTAGAGCACAAAGTTTAATGATGATCGAAAATGTTATTGCTGAACGCTCTAAGCGCGCCAGAAAGAAAAAAACTGGTCAAGTTTGACTAGGGTTGCCATCCGTGCGGGTTTCCCCGGATTTGCCCTAGTTTAGAAGGCGTCCTGGGAGCGTCCAGGCGGGCTTTTGTTTGTAGTCTGTGTTTAAAAGTGTTCAGTTAGTTTATTACTATTAAAACTATATTTTATTCGACTTGTGAGTAACTTAGAAAAATACTCTATTGTGTAATGTCCGGGTTGTAAGCTCCAAAATCCGGGGTTTTTACGCTTATTGTCCTGGTAGGCAGATTTTAGAGATGGCAACCCTAAGTGCGAGTCATACTCGCGCGCGGAGGTTTCCGTACCATTATCGCAAAAAAAGTCACGTTTTTTGTATGGAAGCCCCACTTAGATATTTATTTTATTCTGATTTTATTATTTGTTGTTATAGCGGCAACAGAAATACATCATCTGTGAAAATTTCAACTGTCTAGCTATCACGGTTCATGAGATACAGCCTGGTGACAGACGGACAAACAGACAGACGGATCGTGGCTTAGTAATAGGGTCCCGTTTTTACCCTTTGGGTACGGAACCCTAAAATGATGCGTCCCGATGACAAAGAAATTTCTGCAAAATGCATTTTCATCGCCACTGCTCTCAAAACGGCGTAGGAAAACATCGTGAGGAAACCGGCATGTCCTAGAACTAAAATTCGAAGACCCGCGATGGATCCGCGTGATGGATTATGGCCCACTTCCTCTCATAGAGAGGAGACCTGTAATATACTATACGTATACTCCAGAGAACCCGTGCAAAATGGCGGCCAAAATCCGCCATTTTTCTATTTCCAATTTTAATTAATCGATTGACGTAAGAATCATCAAAATCGGACAACGCGTTTGGTCTCTAGAACGCCACACAGGGACAAACATACATAGACTGATAAACACATTACCCTCCTTCGGCAGTCAAGTAAAAAGTAACGTAGCTTTCTTTCAGTGAGAGAATTTCCGAAATCTGATCATTACATTCAGAGAATTACCTTTTAAAAACATTTAAAAAAAAAAACGTTAAATTAGATTAGATTTCGATCTCAACAATGTTTAAGAATATATTATTAGTGTAGAAAATTTACGGTAGGTATACTTAACAAGCATTGGGTAATCAATTACTCAGAAAATTGGAGCCGTTAAATCCGTGTATAAACAATTAAATGTTATCAAGCCTATGTTTCATGGTGCATGTGCAGTTGTGGCATTTCGTACCAATAAATTACTTTCATTGACGCCAAGTCATAACATAGTACCATGTCAGACCATGTGTCATGCTTTGATTTATACACACACGACTGCCATACATAATTATGTTTCATAATAGCATGAAAAATATAATTAATTAATAAATTAACATTACATTCGCTATAGATGTTTTCTTATTGATCTAACCCCACCTTGAACTATGAAGTATCTTGTTGCAATGTTTTTTTTTTGTTTTATTATAAACCAGGAGTACAAATTGGTATATAAAGGATATCTCAGATTTTTTTTATTTTTTAATACTTAAAAAAAAAGATACTGGAATTAGTTAAATCTCTGTTTATTTACTGTTGAATTAACTAATTCTAGTTTTTTTTTTTTAAAGTATCAAAATATAAAAACATTCTTTACATATTAATATTTGTGAAAATATCACAAATTATTAACTTTTAGTATGAAAGTATAATAAGTTGTAGCTATTTACAATTTTCAATCTATCAGAGGCTTCATGCTTATTTCTTGCTAATTACTAAAATAGCCATGTATTGAGTAATCAATTTATAGTTAATGAATGTGTAAGCTTCCATATTACATGTTTTAAGCATACTAGTCACAGATATAAATCTTACTAGATGACGCGATAGTATGTACTTCGCGTGTCAAAAAAGGGAGTAAAATTACGATCAATGATCGTAATTTGTGCTTTTCATTTAGCGTTATCGGCACCGGAAATCCACCGAAATCTAGAAAAATGCCTTTATATGCCATATTGAGCTGTAAATACTGTATAGAAAAAAACTTTTTTGCAAAAAAATATTACCGACTTCCAAATACAAAACTACAAAGTGAAAAATAACTTTACTCGGTGTCTTTCTTAGGTACCAATTTTTGCGTTACGGACACCGACTTCAAAAAATAAAGTTATTTTTCACTTTGTAGTTTTGTATTTGGAAGTCGGTAGTATTTTTTTGCAACTTTCATTTTTTATTTTTCACTTTTAGTTGTACCTACCTAATAGGCAAGTTAGTAAGGTTACTATAACGCTAGAATAGATTTCATGAAACTTGAACATAGCCGGTGAAATGAGAGATCTGCGTACCCCTTAAGAGCGTACTGGCGTGATGTTATGTTATAAAATGGTATAAACAATAAACAGACATGCGATTACAGCAATCCCGAGAGATTTGCCGTTATTTATTGAAGAGTTCTGTTGTATATCTCCGAAGTTCTTCATCAGATCTTCACCAAATTAAAATGGAACCAATTTCGAAACATACTTTTTAAACAAAAAAAGAATTTTCAAATTCGGTCCACAATTGACGGAGATATCGGTATTTTAAACGGTTTCGGCGCATCACACTTACATTTCATAAGTTGGTCGTAAACTTGTAAAGCCTGCTTAGCTGTGATAGTTTGCCTTTTAATTTCGTTATATATACTAGTGCCGTGAAATTTTTCACATATCCAAAAGTAACCATTTAGCTGGCAGGGGGGGATTCTAACAAAAGTTAGCCATTTAAAGCTTAATTTTACGCAAACGGATCCCTGAATCGAAAAATGGTTTTGACAGACCCGTAATATTTTTGAATGGCCTATCCAACGATAGCCCACAAAATGGGATACACGAGAAAAAAAAAACATCCTCACTTTAACGAGTACATGGGGTAACCGAAAAAAATCTTTTTTCTTGATTTTATTTTACCAATTGGTCGGCGTGATTAATAAAATATCTATATCCATGCCAAATTACAACTTTCTAGTACTAAGAGTTTCTGAGCTAAGCTGCTGCGGACAGACGAACATGGCAACTCTTTTAGGCTTCCTTATTGACTACAGAACCCTAAAAATTACATGATATGGGCACATACATATGGCTCCAACAGCCAACTGCTAGTCCAAAGGCTTCCTCTCTTTGATAGAGAATGTATGGGGTTGATAGCCACCATATGGGCCCATTGTGCATGGTAAATAGTTAAGTAACCATTTACTTAACTATTTACCATGCACCTAAAGCTAAACTGGACCATAAACAAATTCATTGTTTTTTTTTTTCATTCATACCATATAATAGCAAAAAACAATATTATAGCAAGAAATAGGACTAACCTGAAGCAGCCATATGTTCACTTGTCCGGATGGGCTGGAAGCCGACAAAGGGTATCTGCATAGACATCAACAGGCCTACGATGTAGAACACGCTGTAACTGACGAACAGTCGCTGGGAGAACCTTCCCATGATCAGCAGCAGGAACACATGCAATGGGATCAAGTTGATGATGAACACGTAGCCACCCCATGCTGACACCTATAATACAAAAAATGGTGTTTTACTGGCAATCGTAATACATACAATTTTTTTTTTTTTAATACTTCTGATAACATTATAGTGTCCGACCGAAAGTTCGGTTTCGGCAAAAAACGAGTTTCGGTTTAGTTTTGGTTTCGGCGGCAAACCTGCCGAAACTACGACCGAAACCGAAACTGCATTCGCCAGTTCTCGCGTTGTGATCGGTCATGTTCGGCGCTTTAAATTCCATCCAAGTTAGTAAGCGACAAAGACATTTTGCCGCGTCCACGTGCCTAATCATGTCGTGACTGGATTGCGTTTACAGTTATTTTTGTTTGTTGTGAGGTTTCGAGTGATTTATTTTGATTTCGGTAAGTTTTATTACGTGGTATAGCTTAAGAGTAGGTAGAAAACATCAAAAAAATGTCGAAGATTGCATAGCTATGTGATTTAAAGATAAAAAAATAAAGAGTCTTTATTTTTCCCTCAAAACATGATCCTTGTCAGGAAGTTTCGGTTTCGGACGAAACTGAGACTGTTGCCAAAATTCGGTTTCGGTATTGGTCGTAAAAACCAGTTTCGGTCGGACACTTTATTTATGATGAATGTGGGAAGATGTTTATTGTATTTTTATGTAGTACCCATTGTCAATTATTATGGAAGTGTACCTTGGTTTTATTAATCCCATTCTGCATATGTTATTGCTTTCATAGTGATGTAGATAACAATTATGTCTACCACATGAGGTACTACAGATATTTACATAGAATATTTATAGCTATGTAGTCTAGACAATAGCACTAGCCACATAATAAGGTTATTATCTTAAATGCATCTTAAAATTGTTCTAACAGGAATACAACAGAGCAAGCAAAGTTATGTCTAATTTATTTATTTTTTTAGTGAGACTAATACTTTACTGGAAAAGCAGTTAATATTTTTAACACTCCCACTAAGATTATGCTTTTCAGAAGATAAAACTAACAAGAAATCTTCTGTTACCTGGCTTGACCCTCAGTTTATTTATTTATTACTAGGTTCTGCATGTGGCTTCACCCGCATAAAAAGTGTTTTATCATCCCAGGGGAATAATTCCTATATCCTTCCCAGGGTGTCAAACAATCTCCATGCCAAATTTCATCTCAATCAGTTCAGTAGATCCAGAGATTAACCCCTACAACCTTGCAAACTTTGTTTTGCCATAAAAACACCAAACATTTATCTACCCTACCTACCATACCCTACCTACCCTACCCAATCTACCTACCCTATGTACCCTACCGTACCCTAACAACCCTACCTAAAAATAGATAGTAGCCGATTCTCAGACCTACTGAATATGCATATAAAATTCCATAAAAATCAGTCAAGCCGTTTCAGGGGAGTATGGTAACTAAAGTTGTGACACAAGAATTTTATATATAAGATAGTATAGATAGATACCCTTTATTTATTCATTAATATTAGGCTTGGATGATGATAGTCTTGAATTGGAAGGAATTGCATCTGGAGATTGGCTGTAGCCTGTTTATTGACATATAACAATCTTGACAATACCTCAAATTTGAATCTAACCAGAGGAATTATAGCATTCAAATTGGAAAACAATAAGAAAAATGCAGAAACTATTATAACCAACTCACCATGTAAAAGTAAGACAGGGCAGTGCAAATAGACCAGAAAACTGATCCATTCTTCAAACTCTTCAGCCATAAGTAGTATGTGAACTGCAGTGCAAATATTGCAATACCCTCGTTGTCATAGCTTCCTGCTACGGACCGACTGCTGTAGCCAGGCACTATGGCTATGAAGCAGGCGGCAAACAGGCCAGCTCCACGAGACCAGAGCTCAGAGGTCAGCAAATATGTTGCTATGGCTGTGAGACCACTAAAAAGGAAAAATATTATTAATTTTAAAATGCCAACTACTTTTCCTTATACCAATATTGATTAAGGTTATAATTATTTAGCAGTGCATTATATTTCAAAATTTTGTAACAGTCTTAAAGAATTTTTAAATATAATGAGTAAAAATGTATTGATTTATGGCAAAATTTTAATATATATAATCTAGTGTAAGGCAATGGCTTATCAAGAGCATGTGTTTTAGAAATGCTAACATTGCTCTAATTTCCTGGTGAAGTACAATACTTCAAATTATCTGATTTTATCTATCATATCAAGTTCCAGTATAACAGATTCTGAACATGTTATGATCAATACTAAATAATGTTAACTTTGATATGTAATAACAATGAATACCAAAACAATTACCTGAATACAGGTGCAAGGAACACACAAATATCTCTAATGTGTATTGGAATATTGAGGGTGTGCAGAATCCAGTGGATTGTGCCTGATGTTATCATAAGGCCAGGGTACACCGTCCCGCCCACGATACGACCCAGCGGGTACCACGCACGTTCGTCGAACCAGTTCAGGAAGTTGTAGAACCCATGCTGCACCATGTAGGCCGTGGAGCGGTAGTTGAACCTAGAACACGTAGGCAATAAATGGAGGGAACCCTATCTTCAACAGGTTAACATTACTGAGCTAATTCTCCATACTTACCATGGGTCAAACTCGTGAATTATACTCTCGAATCGTATAACAGCGAATAGCCGGGATGCGAAACCGGCCAGCCAAGCCAATGACAATACCGTAACAGTGATCAGAGTGCTGAAGCCGGCCGTATTATTGAATAATCCTTTATTACGGCCATTGCCCGACTTCGCAGCTGCAGTCTGCGGCATCTTTGGGGCTGATATTACTACCAACTATCCTAATAATTCACAAAAAATATATTTTCATACATCAGAACCAACAATTCGATTCAGAAGAAAATTGACTTTTTCGATGACTGACGTACGGACACGTCTCTCATAAGAATAAAGTTGCCAAGTAATTAAATAAAAATGTCAAGACCGAGTTGTATTTTAGTAAAACCGGTATTTTGTGTATTAGTTCTCGGAGAGTGTGAAGGACTATTATAAATATTTTTATATGGCAATGTTTCTATTGGATTTGTGAGTGTTATTTTTTTACAGCTGTTTGTTGAAATGTTGACGTTGACATTTTGCCATCCATCTCGTCCACTGTTTCGTCGGACGTAAATAAATTTTAACAAATAAATACATATTGTAACAATTTACTGTTTTCCGAATGCAATTGTAACAATATAAATAACACAAATGCCCAATTATCAAGAAATTGTGAATTTAAACGTAGGCGGTACAAGGTAAGATATCAATCAAATGGAAAGTGTGACATTAATTTTTATTTTATTTGCTTTAATTTGTTGTATCTCGTCTCGGCATTCTGTGCCTTGGCATAATATATTATGATTAAATTACGCACATAAGATGGGTCATATATTGATTATTATTATGTATGTACTCCAGTTGAAAAGTTCAGTTATAGATTACCACTTCTTAGATATTTCATCGTAAATACTGTTTTATATTTCTACTTACGCCGCCGAAAAGACTCTCAATTGTTGTCTTAACTCAGAAAGCTTGCTAACGTAGTTGCATTAGAACTGTCTTACTTATTAATTTAATTATATGTTACATGATATTAAGAAATATAATCTTTGTTTATTTTGAAATACAATTCGTTATTAGCGTATAGTATCGTGCTTGTGTAAAAATCACTGTTTTAAGCTTTTCTAAGCCAAACCACCTTTTTAGATTCTCCACATCATGGCACACATTAACCTGGGTCCCAGAGACATTCTTCACTGCCCTGCTCAGTGGCAGGATTCCCACGGTGCGGGATGAGACCGGAGCCATATTCATAGACAGGGACCCAAACCTCTTTGGTCTCATATTGAATTTTCTACGTACTCGGGATATAGATCTAAATAACGTTAATATTAGAGCTTTGAGGCATGAATGTGATTACTTTGGCATCACCCCGTTGAGCAGAAGACTGGCTTTGTGCGATGAGATGAACCATTCATCCTGTGGAGATGTCCTGTTCTATGGATATCTGCCACCTCCATGTAAGTACTTTAATGTTGTTTTAGAAATTAGCACAAGATAAACAAAATAATGCTGAAGTCATGTTTACAATTTTGTAAAATAAACATGAGTCATAGCCCCACCTACAGTTATCCATGTTGATCAATGATGAATCATCCAGACCAATTAAGCTCCCATGCTTTGATAATAAATTGAGCTAGTCATTCTGCTGTGGTATAACTAAAATGCCACTATCCAACATCTGGTTGATTTTTGATTTTTGACGCTATATTAATGAGAAAAATATATCTATTGATCTTCAATACCTTGAATAGTTTTGGAAATTCGCATACACAGATTGTTAGATTTTTTTCTCGTTAATAAAACATCAAAAGTTAAAAATCTACCAGATTTCGGATAACGGCATTTTAGTTATACAATGGCAGCATTGTAGACATATCTACCGACAAAATAAATTTATACAAAAGTCTGATGTTGGGGTCTTGGGGGCTTAGTTTATGAGTTAATCATGAAATATCAAATTTTGTTTTTTTTTATAAAGATACAATTTGGTATATAAGAAGATATAGTCATCGGCACGTAACTTAGCAAGGTTTTGGCGTAGTTGGGGTTAAGTTCGCGCATCGTACACTTATTGCCACAAAAAAGTGGTCACTTTTATTTATTGTAATTTTTCAATGGTTATGGCCATCATTTGTTTTTAAACATGTATGTTTAGAAGAAAGTTAAATAAAGGAGAGGAATGCGTGAAGTTTATTAGATGTTATAAATAAAATACATACAGTTACAAGTTAAAAAAATATATTTGAAAAAGATAGTAAAATTTATGGCATTGTTATCAAAATAAAACAAAAACACTCCTAATAAAAACTAAATTCAAAACAATAACAACTTAACAAAGACAAAGGGTACAACTTTCGTGCACACAAGTGTAATCGGGAGCGAACGGAAAGAGGACGGGGTGCGGGAGGCAAGGATCTACTGAGCCACCAATCGCACGCTCGGATCGGTGCAACCTTGTACCCCGCGTCCCGCTTCACTACCAAGGAGACCTAAAAAACGACTTCTGCGCATCTAACGACTCTTGTCAAGTAACGTGCCGATGACTTATACCATTAAGGTTTGACAACCCAACTAGAAAAAAAACTTGGGATACAAAACGAAATATGATATTCATAAGTAATTGCATTAATGGACTATGAGAGAGATAACAAAATTACAAACAAATACTTGTTATCATTGGTCAATAGTGAAGATAAAATCTGTTAAGCTCAATAGCTTTTGATAATACCTACATGATAATTCTGTTATGAAACTTTATAGTCTGTGTGATTACAAACAGCATTGGGCTAAATATTTAGAAAAATATTATTTAATTCTGAACAATGTACACTTTCACTGAAGATTAATTTTAATTTCTACGATCGCATTCGAAAATTCAAACGTCAAATGCGCGTATCTTTTTATCTGGATAGAACTGTGTATATTATGTTGTAGAGATAAGGGTCAATATGCTTTGTACAGTTTTAGAAATTCGCCTCAACTCTGATGCTTTGAACACAGACATTAATCTAACTAGATAACGCAAGTCCCTCCATCTGTATGAAAACCAAGCGTGCCACTTTTTCACACACAATGTAAAACAAATTTACTTACCAAAAATTTAATACCAATTTTGAAAGAAAAGATTTCCAATGCCTCGACCAACTTTTTTTATAGTCTTTACAGCTCAATATGGCATAAAAAGGCATTCTTCTAGATTTCGGTGGATTTCCAGTGCGGATAATGCTAAATGAAAAGATCAAATTACGATCATTTATCGTAATTTTACTCCGTTTTTTGAGAAGCGAAGTACATAGAATTGCGTCTTTTAGTTAGATTTATATCTGTGGCTTTGAACCTTAGAGATTTGGTCAAATATACAATAATGATGACTCAGCTATTTAAAATGTTATAAAATAATGAAAACTTTTTGTTATAAACTTTACTTTTCAGTAAACACGGCCCTTCCTAATGGCAGCAGCTCGCGGAGCGGCAACAGTTGTTCACGAAAGAACTCGACGGCCTCAAGCACAGAGGTTACAGTAAACAGAACTCATTCGCGAAACTCCTCGCTTGATCTCCGTACTGTCGGCAGGATACCGTCACAGGATCAGCTAAGGTAATATACATTCTGGTTTTTAAAGCTATTGCTAATTGAAAACATTCCTGAAATCTGCTTTAAAAGACAACAATAATGGTTACTAGCTTTTTCCGTGGGTTGGCTCCCATGGCCAATCCCAGGAACAGTGCATTTTTCCAGGGTAAAAGTACCCTTGGTACTTGGCAATAAAGTAGCTTCAACATTCAGAGATTGCCTTTTACAAACATGTTAACTAACAAGCAATTTTACCTAGTTATAATATTCGACGATTAGTTTATTTAGCTTTGAGCAAAACGCCGCGCTAGCCGTTTTTCGTGCAGTTTTTAGGAGCTATCTACTCGTTATTTAAAATGAAATATCAACTAATAAAAATACATAATTTTTTTACATATTCCAAAATTGTAGATTTCTTTTTTTTTTAATGAAGTATATGTTTCACTAATCTCCTTCCAACAAAACCATAAAAAATGAGAAATAATGATTGATAGCATGCATCTCCTCGTAAAGTGTTCATTAATATTTTTTTGTATATATTAATTATCTATACAATACTTAATTAACTAAGACTAACAAATTAGATGTCAAAGTCACAACGACACGTCAAATATTTTTTTTGTACTAACACTAATGGATAGACAATTTGATAACGAACATTTTGTAAGTTTTATTTTTTTCAAAAGACCAATATTTGATTTTACAAAGATTTTATTCTAAAATCTGGGCGTATTCACTACTGTAATTCATGCGCCACCAGTGCCGCTAGGCCAATAGGAATGCTCATATCTCACGCTGATTTTTTGGTCAGGGTACGGCCTTAACACCTCCCAGCGCTAGCAAAGAAAATTTGGTTCAAATACATCTCACTAGATGGCGCGATATGCATAATTTTGTTATTGAATTGTGTGTAAAATTAACATTTTCTAGAAATGATTATAAAAATTGTATGTTCTGTATTTTATTAACTATCTTAAGCACAAAATTATGTAATATTGGGGCCATAATTCACATTTCAAAGATTATTTGAACGGATCGTTTATATTTGATTCCAGTAGATGGCGCGGTATTAAACTTCTGAGGCAGGACACTCGATTTTTAAATTTGTATTGTAACACATTTTGGTACAATGACACTGTAAAAACGTGCAAAAAAATACTATAAAACAAATCGTCACTATATTTAAAGAAAAAATAGTCACGAACCGAGAAAACCCTTTTACTTGCAAGTCGCTGCTAACACCATCTATAGCCGTGAATCGGAACCGAACGCGATCGAAATGCTTATAAAAATAATCAGACGAAAAACGCTAGTTACGTCGGCACGGTTTCTTTGTATTGGATGAGTCAATATATATTATCTGTGGCTATAACATCTCATTATAATGATGATAATTTTGAATAGAAGAGCAGGGTATTTGCTCTATTCAGTACATATCAGTTCCATCACAATGTTTATCTTATCTTTTGATCACAATTGGTGTAGCTGCATTTCACAGACACATACATTTATAAACTTTCACATGCATCCATTGTTAATAAAAGTGAGTCAGCTTGCCACATTTTTATGGTTATAACAAACATTATACATACTATTATCGTTGTTTTTGCGCAAAGAGTTAATTATATGAAGGTTGGACAAACATTGTTTCTTTTAAATGGAAACTATGAAGAGTGAACCAGTGCTTCACTCAGCGATTAATGTTCCCACTGCTGGGTCACAGGCTTCCACTCTGTGAGAGGGAATGGGCCGTAATGTACCACGCGGGCCCAGTGCGGATTGGTGGATGTCACATGATGTTTCCTCACGATGTTTCCCTTCACCGTTTTAAGAGCAGTGGTGATAATAGTACATTATGGTACAAGTGTGTAATGTTGGTGATTACCGCTGAGGCGCCATTGAGACCCGAGCCGTTAGGTGAGGGTCTTAAGAGAGCCGAGGACGGTAATCATCAATACACACGTGTATCATACGACGTTTTTCAACACACTTACTTACTACAAAATAATACTAAAAAAATATTTCCAACAATGAAAACGAGTTGTGAAATTTTTTTCGCAATGGCGGGCAAAATTAATCAGTTTTCCTATGCGCGCGCATCTAACAATGGCGATCGGCCATAGACTAAAAATAATGAGTTATCTTTTTTTTGGATTTTCGCGGATAGCGTTTTAGCCACGTACAAAATGGGGAATTTCAAGTTTTCTTTATTACAGACAAAAACAAAAGTTATATTTAAGTGAAAGTTTTATTTATTAAACACGTACAAGTTGAAATTATCTATTTAAATACGAAGTAAAGCATGAAATGTTTTGCATTTGTCCTATTGAGCACGATCCTTTTTGTATCGAAACTTTTTTAAGAACAAAGCAACTCAACCAATAAATTAAAAAAAAAACTGTTTATCTCACTTGTGAATAATAGTAATGAAAAAGTCACAGTTTGATAATAGGTGTCATTATGTGCCTAATTGCGGTGAAATTAGAGCCACTTTATGAGCAAGTGTGTTGAAAAATAATTTACACAAAATAAAGCGCTTGGCTGGATTCGAACCCACAACCTACAACTTGTAAGTCGCGGCCGATACCACTGGGCTACCACTGCTCTCTGCCGCTGCCGCCTAATTGAAATAGCGATTCGACTTTGGTTTCTTATTCATAAACATCTCTGATCCGCCACCTGTCTGATTTTTCTGTCTAGATATCTGACCACCTGCTAAGCGAATTCTTAGTTAGAATTCAGATTAAAAATTGCTTAATTATGTGCTAAGCAGTTCAGAGCTATTATAAATACCCAATTATGGGTTAAGCTTGCCTTTGTACATCAATTGTTTTTTTACTGGACTACGGCGAAGCCAAAAGGAAGGGTTATGATTTTAGCAGTCTTTGTATGTATGTACCTATGTTTGTATTTACGTATGTTCCTCCGTAGCGCCTAAACTATTCATCCGATTTTGATGAATATGGTGTCAATCGATTCGTTATTATGGCCCAGCCATAAAAAAAATATTAAAAATAACCGACTGTTTAAAAAGTTAACTAAAATCCTGCTGTGCAGTCGGAAGATACACTGCACAGCATGATTTTCTTCTTGTTTTTCGTTTTTTTAGATCGCTTTTTAAGCAGTTTTTTTTTTTATTTACAACTTTTTAGTTTTTTTTTTTTAATTAGGTACATTTAAACATATAAGTGTTATATATTTTTGAAATCACCTCTTAGAACCCTTTGTTTTGATACCCCACACGATGGGTTTTGAAGATAAAATAAATTTGGTGCCCCACAATATGGCGCCCAAAATCCGCCATTTTTATTTTCCTTTTTTAATGTAGCCAGTGACACTCGCTGAGTTAAGACGAATCGATTGACGTAAGAATCATCAAAATCGGCCAACGCGTTTGGTCTCTAGAACGCCACATAGGAACAAACATACATACATACATAGACTGATAAACACATTACCCTCCTTCGGCAGTCGGGTAAAAAACACCGTAGTCGAGTCACAGCTTTAATTAAACATTTTGCTTGGTATGTTTTGTCTGCAATAAAGAATAAGAATAATACTGAGAAAGAAAAAAGTGCTCCAACCTGAAACATCTAACAATCGTTCTCACAATGTATACCTAACAACTACGTACAATTTCCAGTCGCTGCGGCAGAGGTCACTCGAGAGCAGCTTCGTTAGGTAACGCGGACTGCCACAAAGGACATCGCCCGCCAGACAGTACGTATATCTATGTCATTATGTATGTCTGTGCTATCAGAGCAATTCAACTCGTGAGTCACTCATTGTGCCTTTGACTTTATATATCGTTCGATGCTTAAGTGGGGTAGTTATTATGGTACAATCTAGATTGGTATACGCGAGGGGATTGTCGATTCATCATCATCATCATTTCAGCCGAAAGACGTCCACTGCTGGACATAGGCCTCCCCCAAGTGTCGCCACATTGATCAGTCCCGTGCGTCTCGCATCCAGTGGATGCCGGCGTATATATTCCCCAATGTTAACGCAGTACTGTCCGTGCGCCTGCTTGTATTCTTTGATTTACATATGCTATTTCAGTTATGAAGAAATTCTAGCCATCAATTTTTCTGATGAAAAATATGTTTAAGGTTACACTAGTCGATCATTCTTCCATACAAACGTAGTCTGGCGATTACTCCACTGTTTGACGATGTACGTTCAAAATAAAAAAATGATATCAATTTGTCTCATCATTATCTAGCCCTGTATGGAAACAAAAAAGTTAAAAAATAAAATATTTGAAAGTTATGAGCGTCGAAAGTTCCATATTTCAACACTAATTTTGACGCAAAGATGCGTTAAAATTAATCGGAAATAAATACCATAAGAAGAAGGAAAATGCAAAACGGCCTCCATACAGGGATAGATTAGTAATTCAACAATGCAAATAATTTTATTTAGAAAATATACATTTAGTAGTTTTTTCATGATATCTAGACTACCAAAGGTCTGTTTATAAAATTTCGCGCGCTCATTTTCTTCCTAAATCATCATCCATTTCAATACAAATTTGAAAAAGTGCTAATTCGTAAGCGAACTAGCTTCTTACTGCTCATCACAGCATCTATCTCTTTCGCACGTGTTGTCGGATGAGATAGAATGCATTTTAACCTCCCGTACAAAATAGTTTGTGCCCTCGACTAGGGGAACCTTAAACATCCAAGTCGTTTTGGAGGAGTATCCAATAGTAGCGAAAAAATATCGTGTTGTTATTTTTTTTTTAAAGCAAATCTAATAGTTACACGACAATAGTACATTGTGATACAAGGGTGGAAAGTAGGTTATTGCAAACGAGCTGTCATTAACATGTCATTTTTAATGACACGAGTTTGCAATAACCTACACACCCGTGTATCACACGACGTTTTTCAATACAGTTGTGGGAAATAGTAAAAACAAGTCAAAGAATTAAATTTTATCCAAACTAATATTATAAATGCGAAAGTAACTCTGTCTGTCTGTCTTTCTGTCTGTCTGTCTGTCTGTCTGTCTGTCTGTCTTTGCTTCACGCCTAAACTACTGAACCGATTTGTGTGAAATTTGGTACAGACATAGTTTGGAATTTGAGAATGGACATAGGATAGTTTTTATTACAAAAATTAAATATAAAATAAAATTTATTCCGGACATACAGCGCCATCTATTGGCCAAGAGTCGGCATCAATTCAGTACTGAAAATTCATCGGAAAAATGTAAATAAATAGTAAAAAGGTATGAAAATATAATATAATACAACTTTTAGTACAAAGAAAATGCTGTAACGGAGTATAGATAATTCTATTAGTACTATATGTCGAGTTGGTGATCGCGCAATGGTGTCGATCGTTACACGAGTTCGGTTCATGTTATTGTTTTAATTCATCGGAAAAATGTAAATAAATAGTAAAAAGGTATAAAAAAATAATATCAATATAATAAAACTTTTAGTACAAAGAAAATGCCCGAACGGAGTATAGATAAATAATCCGAGTTGTCACTATGCTCGATAGATGGCGTTGGGATCGAAATAGATCGCGCTATGGTTTCGTTACACGCATTTGGTTGGGTATCGGCCGAATTGTGGATTGATCGTTTCGTAAATTTAAAATTGGCTTTCATTTTTGAAGAGATCCCGCGAGATCGGGAACTATGTGGGTAAAACCAAAAATCTGCCGGAAGTCACTATTCCACGCGAACGAAGTCGCGGGCAAAAGCTAGTTTTTCCATAAAATAAAATTAACGTAAGTCGCCACATATCTTTCTCGAGATTTTAGAGGCAAAATTTCATCTTGCGCAGTGTTGGCCTCAGATAAAATATCGGGTGGAGTTAATTCCATTTCATCACTTGTACTTGAACTCATATTAAAAAAAAGAAATAATTTATCACACAAAAAAAAAATACCATTCCTCCTCTAAAAAGCTTATTTTATTTTATACTGAAAACAGTGAATGAAAAGCACTTTTAAACACTGTTTTGGTGTTTGAATTTAGAACACACCAATATAATATTCAAACTCCATCTCAATGCTATACAACCTCCTTGCGCATAAAATATTCGATACTAACTTAGATAGAGATAGAGTTATACAAACTTAGATAGAGATAGAGATACAGTTAGAGATAGAGATAGAGATCGAGATAGAGACAGAGTTAGAGATAGAGTTAGAGATAGAGTTAGAGATAGAGTTATACAAACTTAGATAAAGTTAGAGATAGAGATAGAGTTAGAGTTAGAGATAGAGTTAGAGTTAGAGATAGAGATAGAGTTAGAGATAGAGTTAGAGATAGAGTTAGAGATAGAGTTAGAGTTAGAGATAGAGATAGAGTTAGAGTTAGAGATAGAGTTAGAGATAGAGATGGAGATAGAGACAGAGTTAGAGATAGAGATAGAGATAGAGTTAGAGTTAGAGTTAGAGATCGAGATAGAGTTAGAGATAGAGACAGAGTTAGAGATATAGTTAGAGATACCAATTTTTTTTTTACAACGAAAACAGCCTATACAGCCTATTCGATTTTTGACAAATGTTTACGTGAAAATAATGAAATTAAAATAGTTAATTCAATATATTAAACAACCATTTAATAAACTTTTGAGAATTTTATGCTAAGACGTACGGACTCATTCATTTTGGCCTCGAATAAAATCCCATTTTATTTTAAGTATGAAAACTCCTTGCTAATAAACTTTTTTTCAATACAGTTGTTAAACATGGCGTACTTTCAGAGGCTATAATTATGATTCGAAAATTAAATCTTTCGCATAGGCATCTTTCTATTACGCGGTCGTGACTTTTGTTTACGCGGTCGTGACTTTTGTTTACGAGCTCGATCATTAGTTTTGCAGTTAAGTTTTAAATGTTTTAGTCAATTTAAAAAGTTTAGTAGCAAGGAGTTTTCATACTTAAAATAAAATGGGATTTTATTCGAAGACAAAATGAATGAGTCCGTACGTCTTAGCATAAAATTCTCAAAAGTTTATTAAATGGTTGTTTAATATATTGAATTAACATTTTTAATTTCATTATTTTCACATAAACATTTGTCAAAAATCGAATAGGCTGTATAGGCTGTTTTCGTTGTAAAATTGGTTTCTCTAACTCTAACTCAATCTCTAACTCTGTCTCTATCTCTAACTCTATCTCTAACTCTATCTCTAACTCTATCTCTAACTCTATCTCTAACTCTATCTCTAACTCTATCTCCAACTCTATCTCTAACTCTATCTCTATCTCTAACTCTATCTCTAACTCTAACTCTATCTCTAACTCTATCTCTAACTCTATCTCTAACTCTATCTCTAACTCTATCTCTAACTCTAACTCTATCTCTAACTCTATCTCTAACTCTATCTCTAACTCTATCTCTATCTCTAACTCTATCTCTAACTCTATCTCTAACTCTATCTCTAACTCTATCTCTAACTCTAACTCTATCTCTAACTCTATCTCTAACTCTATCTCTATCTCGATCTCTAACTCTATCTCTATTTCGATCTCTATCTCGATCTCTATCTCTAACTGTTCTCTATCTCTAACTCTGTTCTCTGCTCCACTGTTTTCAGTATAAAATAAAATAAGCTTTTTAGAGGAGGAATGGTATAAATTTATTTTTACTCTCTAACTCTATCTCTAACTCTATCTCTAACTCTATCTCTAACTCTATCTCTAACTCTATCTCCAACTCTATCTCTAACTCTATCTCTAACTCTATCTCTAACTCTATCTCTAACTCTAACTCTATCTCTAACTCTATCTCTAACTCTATCTCTAACTCTATCTCTAACTCTATCTCTAACTCTATCTCTAACTCTAACTCTATCTCTAACTCTATCTCTAACTCTATCTCTAACTCTATCTCTATCTCTAACTCTATCTCTAACTCTATCTCTAACTCTATCTCTAACTCTAACTCTATCTCTAACTCTATCTCTAACTCTATCTCTATCTCGATCTCTAACTCTATCTCTATTTCGATCTCTATCTCGATCTCTATCTCTAACTGTTCTCTATCTCTAACTCTGTTCTCTGCTCCACTGTTTTCAGTATAAAATAAAATAAGCTTTTTAGAGGAGGAATGGTATAAATTTATTTTTTTTGTGTGATAAATTATATCTTTTTTTTAATATGAGTTCAAGTACAAGTGATGAAATGGAATTAACTCCACCCGATATTTTATCTGAGACAAACACTGCGCAAGATGAAATTTTGCCTCCCTTATCTCGAGAAAGATATGTGGCGACTTACGTTAATTTTATTTATACCATTCCCCCTCTAAAAAGCTTATTTTATTCACTGAAAACAGTGAATAAAAAGCACTTTTAATCACTGTTTTGGTGTTTGTATTTAGAACACACCAATATAATATTCAAACTCCATCTCAATGCTGTACAACCTCCTTACGCATAATATATTCGATACAAACTTAGATTGAGATAGAGTTAGAGATAGGGATAGAGATAGAGAAAGAGATAGAGATAGAGTTAGAGTTAGAGATAGATATAGAGAAAGAGATAAAGTTAGAGATAGAGTTAGAGATAAAGTTAGAGATAGAGATAGGGACAGAGATAAAGTTAGAGATAGAGATAGGGACAGAGATAAACAAAGAGATAGAGAAAGAGATAGAGTCAGAGATAGAGATAGAGATAGAGTTAGAGTTACATATAGAGATAGAGATGGAGTTAGAGATAGAGTTAGAGTTAGAGATAGAGTTAGAGATAGAGTTAGAGATAGAGTTAGAGATAGAGTTAGAGATAGAGTTAGAGATAGAGTTAGAGATAGAGTTAGAGATAGAGTTAGAGATAGAGTTAGAGATAGAGTTAGAGATAGAGTTAGAGATAGAGTTAGAGATAGAGTTAGAGATAGAGTTAGAGATAGAGTTAGAGATAGAGTTAGAGATAGAGTTAGAGATAGAGTTAGAGATAGAGTTAGAGATAGAGTTAGAGATAGAGTTAGAGATAGAGTTAGAGATAGAGTTAGAGATAGAGTTAGAGATAGAGTTAGAGATAGAGTTAGAGATAGAGTTAGAGATAGAGTTAGAGATAGAGTTAGAGATAGAGTTAGAGATAGAGTTAGAGATAGAGTTAGAGATAGAGTTAGAGATAGAGTTAGAGATAGAGTTAGAGATAGAGTTAGAGATAGAGTTAGAGATAGAGTTAGAGATAGAGTTAGAGATAGAGTTAGAGATAGAGTTAGAGATAGAGTTAGAGATAGAGTTAGAGATAGAGTTAGAGATAGAGTTAGAGATAGAGTTAGAGATAGAGTTAGAGATAGAGTTAGAGATAGAGTTAGAGATAGAGTTAGAGATAGAGTTAGAGATAGAGTTAGATATAGAGTTAGAGATAGAGTTAGAGATAGAGTTAGAGATAGAGTTAGAGATAGAGTTAGATATAGAGTTAGAGATAGAGTTAGAGATAGAGATTGAAACACAAGTGCTGTTACCTTTTTCCTAGCTCAGGTGTCAGGGTTTCACATTTTTTTATAAATTTTGAAGGTAATAAACCCATTTATTTACTATTATACCTTGTGCCGCTTCAATCTTTATTTTTCTCGTAGTCATGGTATAAAATATAGTATGCAACTCTTGAATAAAACGGATTTATATCGAGGGCCATGAATCACTCGCGTCGCTCATGATTCTAACACTTGAATCACTCGCTATGCTCGTGATTCAATCATCATGAATCACTCCCTACGGTCGTGATTCAGTCGTTAGAATCCTTCACTTACTTGTGATTCATCTACGGCCCTCGCATTAAATCCGTGTTTTATTCACTAGTTGCATAATATACTATTTATGGAAAAATAAAATTTAATTCTTTGACTTGTTTTTACTACTAGCTGTCCCACGCGGCTTCGCTCCCGTCAACTGGCTACCTACCTACCCATCAACCCTACCTACTCTACATACATGATTGTTGTGTAATTAAACCGTTTACGCAGCGCACGCAACGGAAGCTCTCAAAAAGGAATAATTTTGCCGTTTTTGCAACATTTTTCATTTATGCTCTGCTCCTGTTGGTCGTAGCGTGATGTTATATAGCCTATAACCTTCCTCAATAAATGGACTATCCAACACAAAAAGAATTTTACAATTCCAACCAGTAGTTTCTGAGATTAGCGCGTTCAAACAAACAAACAAACAAACTCTTCAGCTTTATAATATTAGTATAGATTTCCCACAATTGTATTGAAAAACGTCGTGTGATACACGGGTGTGTAGGTTATTGCAAACTCGTGTCATTAAAGACAGCTCGTTTGCAATAACCTACTTTCCACCCTTGTATCACAATGTACTATTAAATTGACTAAAACATTTAAAACTAAACTGCAAAACTAATGATCGAGCTCGTAAACAAAAGTCACGACCGCGTAATAGAAAGATGCCTATGCGAAAGATTTAATTTTCGAATCATAATTATAGCCTCTGAAAGTACGCCATGTTTAACAACTGTATTGAAAAAACATGTTCACAAATAATGTACATGAATCAATAATAAATATATTTTTTATTGAAACTTTTTAAACTCGGCCATTACTGAGGAGAATGCTTTAGAAAGTAACCGTTTTACGCCACTAAAGCGGTGGTAGGCCCTTAGCCAGGTCATCGGTCCACCTAGTGGGTGGCCCTTAGCCAGGTCAACGGTCCACCTAGTGGGTGGCCCTTAGCCAGGTCATCGGTCCACCTAGTGGGTGGCCCTTAGCCAGGTCATCGGTCCACATAGTGGGTGGCCCTTAGCCAGGTCATCGGTCCACATAGTGGGTGGCCCTTAACCAGGTCATCGGTCCACCTAGTGGGATTGTCGATTAGTAATTCCTATTCTCTCACCATGATAAAGAACAAATCAACAACCACCTCGTGGTTATCTTATAAAAGCTTGTACATCGTTGCTTGTTTCGAACATCAACTTTGCTATCAGTCTGCAAACTAGTAAATAATGTTTTCAAACCCTTCAATTAGTCTAATTAGGGCCGATTTCACTAATGAAACTAATCGCGGTTAGTTCAACTAAACTCTGCTTATCCAAATCTGTATTTGCATAAACTGAGTTTAGTTGAACTAATAATATAAGAAACTATCAATTAGAATACATTCTGATTGATAGTTTCTCAGCGGTCTCAACCAATCAGTATGCTGTATTTAACCCCCGACGGAAAAAGAGGGGAGTTATAAGTTTGACGTGTGTTGCTGTGTATCTGTGTGTCTGTCTGTGGCATCATAGCTTCTAAACGGATTAACCGATTTTGATTTAGTTTTTTTTTTTGTTTGAAAGGTGATTTTGTCTAGAGTGTTCTTAGCTATGTTTGAATAAAATCGGTTAAACCGTTCAAAAGTTATGGGCGTTTTACTGTTTGAATCGGGGTGTTTTCGCAAGATATCGTGTCATAATTACATGTTCAATAGATTGCCGATCGAAGCGTATCTACTATGTACTAGATAAATTATGTAGCATGAAATCAAAATGTGACGGGGGTTATTTAAATTTTGAAATTTTACTTGTTGCATAAACTGAGTTTGGTTGAACTAATCGCGATTTTTTTTAATTGGTGAAATCGGCCCTAAATATGAGATGGGTGTAGGGTTAAGTCATGTACCCATGTTCTATCAAAGAGTGGTTGTTCAAAGTTACTACCCCTTGTTTGTTATGTAGCCCGACCGTCTTCCAATCGTTACTTATTCCGATAACTAGCAAGGCAGAAGACACTGTAGACCACCCCCCTCTTCCCCGAACGTAACTCCTTTTATTTTATTTTTCATACGACTTCTTTATTACGATTATTCAAATGTATTGTATAACTTAATATTGTTTATTTGCAGTGAGCACATGGAATGATAATATGAAAGTTCAAATTATAAAAGCACATCACAACTGGGTCGCTGTGGCGTATACACACTTTGTGACGGGTTATAGGTATGTATACAAACATGTTATTATAACATTCACACGGTTTAATTTATTAGCTTTTACCTACAAGTGTGATCTAACTAAATAAAGTATTGTTTTTAACCGACTTTAAAAAGGAGGAGGTTCTCAATTCAACTGTATTTCTTTTTTAGGGTCCCGTACCCAAAGGGTAAAAACGGGACCCTATTACTAAAACTCCGCGGTCCGTATGTTTGTCTGTCCGTCTGTCACCAGGCTGTATCTCATGAACTGTGATAGCTAGGCAGTTGAAACTTCCACAGATGATGTATTTCTGTTGCCGCTATAACAACAAATACATGCTGTGCAGTCGGAGGATACATGTTCGCGAGCTGGCTGACCAAAACCAGATGTATTCTTCGACTGCACAGCATGATTTTCTTCTTGTTTACATCTTTTTAGTTCGCTTTTTAAGCAGTCGTGTTTTTTGTTTTTTATTATTAACTTTTTTTTATTTATAACTTTCTAGTTATTTTTTTTTAGAATTAAGTACATTTGAACATATAAGTGTTATATATTTTTGAAATCACCTCTCAAAACCCTTTATTTTGATATCCAACACGATAGGTTTCGAAGAAAAAAATTTTTTTGCCTCACAATATTGCGCCCAAAATCCGCCATATTTTTTTTTCTTTTAATGTAGCCAGTGTCTCGCCAGATTAAGACGATTGACGTACGAATCATCTCTAGAACGTCACATAGGAACAAACATACATAGACTGATAAACACATTACCCTCCTTCGGCAGTCGAGTAAAAAGATTATAATGAATCAAAATCAAAAATCAAAATTTCTTTATTCAATTAGGCCATTAAGCGGCACTTTCGAACGTCAAAAATAAAAATTAAATGTAATAATAATTGATTCTACCGTGCATTCGGAAATGTAGCTTGTTATGGAGAAGAACGGACAAGAAACTCCACACTTACTCTTTTAAAAACAAAAAAATGTGTTTTACAAGTATTTGGTTACAATAATCTTGTAGGAAAAATACATATATGTGAGAACGATGTAAAAAAAAACGCACTTAAAAGCGTCTAGAGTAAAAAAAACTTTTTGCAAAAAAATACTACCGACTTCCAAATATACTTAATTTTTTGAAGTCGGTGTCTTTCGTAGGTACCATTTTTTTGCGTTTTGGACACTGACTTCAAAAAATTAAGTTATTTTTCACTTTGTAGTTTTGTATTTGGAAGTCGGTAGTATTTTTATGCAAAAAGGTTTTTTATTTTTCACTTTTTAGTTGTACGTACCTAATAGGCAAGTTAGTAAGGGAACTATTTCGCCAGAATAGATTTCATGAAACTTGAACATAACCTGTGAAATGAGAGATCTGCTTACCCCTTAAGAGCGAACTAGCGTGATGTTATGTTATGAAATGTTATAAACAACAAACAGACATGCGATTGCAGCAATCCCGAGAGATTTGCCGTTAATTATTGAAGAGTTCTGTTGTATATCTCCGAAGTTCTTCATCAGATCTTCACTAAATTAAAATGTGACCAATTTCGGAACATACATTTTTAAACAAATAAAGAATTTTCAAAATCGGTCCACAATTGACGAAGATATCGGTGAACATACACAAAAAAAAAACAAACGTGATGTCGAACATAGAACCTCCTCTTTTTTGGGAAGTCGGTTAAAGCAAACAATTAAAAATACAATAAATAGGTAATTAAAAACAGGCGGAGGCATCTAAGATATGACCAATCCCAACTGATGGCGCCCGTTCACGAACATGACACATGGATCGGCACCACTCAGCTCAACCATCATGAAGGGAACCGAATGATCTAACACATGTGCCACCATCAGAGAGACATTAGAGAGAGCATGACACACTCAACTGCCAGGGCACACTGAAGTCAACGAACGACACATAGTTACAGTAAATGGTAGATTTACAGTTGGTACATAGTACTCACATATGTGCTGTGCAGTTATATAATCCAAAAAAATAAATTGAGTTTATACAACACAAATATACATTATAATTATTCGTACAGTCTTCAGCAGGTGCAACAATACTTCATAACTTTTCTGCTTATCACTTGTTTTTGTGCCCTAGTGGCTGTGGAGCTGGAATAGCGTTGGGCCAAGCATTTTTATCAGCGACTAGCTGTCCCACGCGGCTTCGCTCCCGTCAACTGGCTACCTACCTACCCATCTACCCTACCTACCCTACATACACATGATTGTTGCGTAACTTAAACCGTTTACGCAGCGCACGCAACGTAAGCTCTCAAAAAAGAATAGTGTTGCCCTATTGGTAGTAGCGTAATGTTATATAGCCTATAACCTTCCTCGATAAATGGACTATTCAACACAAAAAGAATATTTCAATTCCAACCAGTAGTTCCTGAGATTAGCGCGTTCAAACAAACAAACAAACAAACTCTCCAGCTTTATAATATTAGTATAGATGTAATCCCCCAACCTATAATATGCCTGCCTGCATAGTGTGCGTTTTATACAAGTTTTAAATTTAATAATTTTATTGTTTCTGATCTCTTTACAGATTAACTGACTCATGTGGTTGGTACGTAGTATTCCAATCCCCGGTACAAGACTCAGTGATAGAACGGATAGCGTTGAACGCCAAGACTGGTGGAGGTGCGGGAACTTCTAGCGGGACCAGCTCGACGGGAACTGACGTCATGTTGGGCATAGCGAGCGGCGCGCATGTCCGACTGTGGGCCTTCTCTACGCACAGCGAGCCTGTTAGACGTACTTTGGTTGGTGAGTAAGATTTTATTTGTACTAGCCCCAATCCAAAATCTTAGTCTGGCCACAGATAATACAATACTAGCATACAGATGCCTCATCCCATACGAAGAAACCGTGCCGACGTAACTAGCGTTTTTCGTCTGATTAAAATGATTATTTTTATAAGTAGGTACTTCAATCGCGTTCGGTTCCGTTCCACGGCTATAGATGGTGTTAGCAGCGACTTGCAAGTAAAAGGGTTTACGCGGTTCGTGAATACTTTTTTTTAAATACAGCGACGATTTGTTTTATAGTATTATTTTGCACGTTTTGCAGTTTCATATTGGAAAACAAACTAAACATGGTGTTATTTGCTGATGACACATCTTTAATTTTTAAAATAAATAGACGTACTTGTCAGGTTGACGACGTAAATAACGCGCTACGGCAGGTTCAGGATTGGTTCACTGCAAATAATTTAGTTTTAAATGGTAAAAAAACCAAGTGCGTAAAATTTTCCTTGCCGAATGTAAAAAGAACTGATTGTGACATTATCTTAAACAAGGAGAAGGTAGAATTCGTCGATAAAACGGTTTTCCTGGGGATCACGCTAGACTCAAAGTTACAATGGGGTCCTCATTTAATATCACTTGCAGGGCGGCTAAGTTCGGCAGCTTATGCTGTTAGAAAGATTCGTCAATTTAGTGATGTAGATACCGCGAGGCTGGTCTATTTTAGTTACTTTCATAGTATAATGTCTTACGGTATTTTACTATGGGGAAGGGCTGCAGACATTGAGTCAATTTTTATTCTGCAAAAACGAGCCATCAGAGCGATATACAATCTTCGCCGGCGCGATTCTCTAAGGGAACTGTTTAAGGGCATTAACATCATGACGGTTCCTTGTCAATATATTTATGAAAATATCATGTACGTGAGAAAGAATTTACATCTTTTTAGTAAAAACGGAGATAGACATAATTACATTACTAGAAATAGGGACCAATTAGTTCAACCAGGTTTCAGACTGGCTAAAGTAGCCTCTTCTTTCATGGGGTACTGTACAAAATGTTACAATAAAATTCCTCCCCACATTCTAGAACTGAATGAGACGAAATTTAAAACTTGTATAAAACGCACACTATGCAGGCAGGCATATTATAAGTTGGGGGATTACATCACTGATAAAAATGCTTGGCTCAATGCTAGTCTTGCTCCACAACCACTAGGGCACAAAAACAAGTGATATGCAGAACATTATTGTTCTGTAGAATTGTTGGACCTGCTGAAGACTGTATGAATATATTTGTATTATATAGACTCAATTTCTTTTAGTATAGTATAACTGCGCAGCACGTGTGTGAGTACTATGTACCCAACTGTAAATCTACCATTTGCTGTACCTTGGTGTCGTTCGTTGACTTGTGTTTGCCCTGGCAGTTGAGTGTGTCATGCTCTCTCAAATGTCTCTCTGATGGTGGCGTGTGTGTTGGATCATTCGGTTCCCTTCATGATGGTTGAGCTGGGTGGTGCCGATTCATGCGTCATGTTCGTGAACGGGCGCCGTCAGTTGGGATTGGTCTTAACTTAACTGCTTCGGATGCTAGTGTTTTTCTAGTGCTTATTATGTAACTGCACAGTACATGTGTGAGTACTTTTAATACTTTGTACGTAGTATAGTATGTAGTGATTCTGGGTGCATTGTCCTCACACATATAAATTTATTAATGTATGTACTTATGTACCTAAATTTTGTAAAAAAACATATATTTTTTTAAAAGAGTAAGTATGGAGTTTCTTGTGCGTTCTTCTCCATAACAAGCTACTTTCCGAATGCACGGTAGAATCAATTTTTATTCCCTGTAAATTTTAATGTATTCTAACGTTCAAAAGTGCCGCTTTGTGGCCTAGTTGAAATAAAATATCTTTGTCTTTGTCATTGTACCAAAATTTGTTACAAAACAAATTAAAAATCGAGTGGCATGCCTCGAATTTAAAACCGCGCCATCTATTGGAATCAATTTTAAACGATGCGACAAATAATCGTTGCAATGTGAATTAAGAGCCCAATATTTCATAATTTTGTGCTAAGAAGATTTGATTAAAAAAGAACACAATTTTTATGATCAATTCTAGAAAATGTAAATTTTACACACAAATTTTCTTTGTTAGCGCTGGGACCCCGTGCTCTGACTAATAACTGACTCGCTCGGCAACTTTTTAAAAGCTACATGACATCAAACCGTCTTCAACGAATTTTTACCCGACTGCCGAAGGAGGGTAATGAAAAATTAAAAATGGCGGTTTTTGGGCGCCATTTTGTGGGGAATTCTTTTTTCCTTCCAACCCCATCGTGTGGGGTATCAAAATAAAGGGATTTGAGAGGTGATTTCAAAAGAAAGATGTAAATAAAAAAAGTTAATTAAAAAAATCAAAAAACCCGACTGCTTTAAAAGCGAACTAAAAAAATGTAAACAAGAAGAAAATCATGCTGTGCAGTCGGAGGATACATCTAGTTTTGGTCAGCCAGCTCGCTAATATGTATCCTCCGACTTTGTTTTTTGATTTTTTTTATTAACTTTTTTCATATTTTAGGTTAACTTATAACTATGTCTGATTTCCAGGTACTTTCAACCTAGGCGTAAGAGTAGAACACCTACTCTTCGTGGGACCCCAACTGGTGGCTTTAAGTGGCGCCGGCAGCCGCAGCAAGGCAGGAGTGTGGCACACCAGCACACAACACTGGCAGACACAGGACGTGGCGCATCTCACCACGTACGACACGGCCGGCTCGTTCCTGCTGCTCGGCACTGCCACCGGAGCCATCAACTATATAGGTGAGTTGAAATAGAGTGTGGCACACCAGCACGCAACACTGGCAGACACAGGACGTGGCGCATCTCACCACGTACGACACGGCCGGCTCGTTCCTGCTGCTCGGCACTGCCACCGGAGCCATCAACTATATAGGTGAGTTGAAATAGAGTGTGGCACACCAGCACGCAACACTGGCAGACACAGGACGTGGCGCATCTCACCACGTACGACACGGCCGGCTCGTTCCTACTGCTCGGCACTGCCACCGGAGCCATCAACTATATAGGTGAGTTGAAATAGAGTGTGGCACACCAGCACGCAACACTGGCAGACACAGGACGTGGCGCATCTCACCACGTACGACACGGCCGGCTCGTTCCTGCTGCTCGGCACTGCCACCGGAGCCATCAACTATATAGGTGAGTTGAAATAGAGTGTGGCACACCAGCACGCAACACTGGCAGACACAGGACGTGGCGCATCTCACCACGTACGACACGGCCGGCTCGTTCCTGCTGCTCGGCACTGCCACCGGAGCCATCAACTATATAGGTGAGTTGAAATAGATTGTGGCACACCAGCACGCAACACTGGCAGACACAGGACGTGGCGCATCTCACCACGTACGACACGGCCGGCTCGTTCCTGCTGCTCGGCACTGCCACCGGAGCCATCAACTATATAGGTGAGTTGAAATAGAGTGTGGCACACCAGCACGCAACACTGGCAGACACAGGACGTGGCGCATCTCACCACGTACGACACGGCCGGCTCGTTCCTGCTGCTCGGCACTGCCACCGGAGCCATCAACTATATAGGTGAGTTGAAATAGAGTGTGGCACACCAGCACACAGCACTGGCAGACACAGGACGTGGCGCATCTCACCACGTACGACACGGCCGGCTCGTTCCTGCTGCTCGGCACTGCCACCGGAGCCATCAACTATATAGGTGAGTTGAAATAGAGTGTGGCACACCAGCACGCAACACTGGCAGACACAGGACGTGGCGCATCTCACCACGTACGACACGGCCGGCTCGTTCCTGCTGCTCGGCACTGCCACCGGAGCCATCAACTATATAGGTGAGTTGAAATAGAGTGTGGCACACCAGCACGCAACACTGGCAGACACAGGACGTGGCGCATCTCACCACGTACGACACGGCCGGCTCGTTCCTGCTGCTCGGCACTGCCACCGGAGCCATCAACTATATAGGTGAGTTGAAATAGAGTGTGGCACACCAGCACACAGCACTGGCAGACACAGGACGTGGCGCATCTCACCACGTACGACACGGCCGGCTCGTTCCTGCTGCTCGGCACTGCCACCGGAGCCATCAACTATATAGGTGAGTTGAAATAGAGTGTGGCACACCAGCACGCAACACTGGCAGACACAGGACGTGGCGCATCTCACCACGTACGACACGGCCGGCTCGTTCCTGCTGCTCGGCACTGCCACCGGAGCCATCAACTATATAGGTGAGTTGAAATAGAGTGTGGCACACCAGCACGCAACACTGGCAGACACAGGACGTGGCGCATCTCACCACGTACGACACGGCCGGCTCGTTCCTGCTGCTCGGCACTGCCACCGGAGCCATCAACTATATAGGTGAGTTGAAATAGAGTGTGGCACACCAGCACGCAACACTGGCAGACACAGGACGTGGCGCATCTCACCACGTACGACACGGCCGGCTCGTTCCTCCTGCTCGGCACTGCCACCGGAGCCATCAACTATATAGGTGAGTTGAAATAGATTGTGGCACACCAGCACGCAACACTGGCAGACACAGGACGTGGCGCATCTCACCACGTACGACACGGCCGGCTCGTTCCTGCTGCTCGGCACTGCCACCGGAGCCATCAACTATATAGGTGAGTTGAAATAGAGTGTGGCACACCAGCACGCAACACTGGCAGACACAGGACGTGGCGCATCTCACCACGTACGACACGGCCGGCTCGTTCCTGCTGCTCGGCACTGCCACCGGAGCCATCAACTATATAGGTGAGTTGAAATAGAGTGTGGCACACCAGCACGCAACACTGGCAGACACAGGACGTGGCGCATCTCACCACGTACGACACGGCCGGCTCGTTCCTGCTGCTCGGCACTGCCACCGGAGCCATCAACTATATAGGTGAGTTGAAATAGAGTGTGGCACACCAGCACACAGCACTGGCAGACACAGGACGTGGCGCATCTCACCACGTACGACACGGCCGGCTCGTTCCTGCTGCTCGGCACTGCCACCGGAGCCATCAACTATATAGGTGAGTTGAAATAGAGTGTGGCACACCAGCACGCAACACTGGCAGACACAGGACGTGGCGCATCTCACCACGTACGACACGGCCGGCTCGTTCCTGCTGCTCGGCACTGCCACCGGAGCCATCAACTATATAGGTGAGTTGAAATAGAGTGTGGCACACCAGCACGCAACACTGGCAGACACAGGACGTGGCGCATCTCACCACGTACGACACGGCCGGCTCGTTCCTGCTGCTCGGCACTGCCACCGGAGCCATCAACTATATAGGTGAGTTGAAATAGAGTGTGGCACACCAGCACGCAACACTGGCAGACACAGGACGTGGCGCATCTCACCACGTACGACACGGCCGGCTCGTTCCTGCTGCTCGGCACTGCCACCGGAGCCATCAACTATATAGGTGAGTTGAAATAGAGTGTGGCACACCAGCACGCAACACTGGCAGACACAGGACGTGGCGCATCTCACCACGTACGACACGGCCGGCTCGTTCCTGCTGCTCGGCACTGCCACCGGAGCCATCAACTATATAGGTGAGTTGAAATAGAGTGTGGCACACCAGCACGCAACACTGGCAGACACAGGACGTGGCGCATCTCACCACGTACGACACGGCCGGCTCGTTCCTGCTGCTCGGCACTGACACCGGAGCCATCAACTATATAGGTGAGTTGAAATAGAGTGTGGCACACCAGCACACAGCACTGGCAGACACAGGACGTGGCGCATCTCACCACGTACGACACGGCCGGCTCGTTCCTGCTGCTCGGCACTGCCACCGGAGCCATCAACTATATAGGTGAGTTGAAATAGAGTGTGGCACACCAGCACACAGCACTGGCAGACACAGGACGTGGCGCATCTCACCACGTACGACACGGCCGGCTCGTTCCTGCTGCTCGGCACTGCCACCGGAGCCATCAACTATATAGGTGAGTTGAAATAGAGTGTGGCACACCAGCACACAGCACTGGCAGACACAGGACGTGGCGCATCTCACCACGTACGACACGGCCGGCTCGTTCCTACTGCTCGGCACTGCCACCGGAGCCATCAACTATATAGGTGAGTTGAAATAGAGTGTGGCACACCAGCACGCAACACTGGCAGACACAGGACGTGGCGCATCTCACCACGTACGACACGGCCGGCTCGTTCCTGCTGCTCGGCACTGACACCGGAGCCATCAACTATATAGGTGAGTTGAAATAGAGTGTGGCACACCAGCACACAGCACTGGCAGACACAGGACGTGGCGCATCTCACCACGTACGACACGGCCGGCTCGTTCCTGCTGCTCGGCACTGCCACCGGAGCCATCAACTATATAGGTGAGTTGAAATAGAGTGTGGCACACCAGCACGCAACACTGGCAGACACAGGACGTGGCGCATCTCACCACGTACGACACGGCCGGCTCGTTCCTGCTGCTCGGCACTGCCACCGGAGCCATCAACTATATAGGTGAGTTGAAATAGAGTGTGGCACACCAGCACGCAACACTGGCAGACACAGGACGTGGCGCATCTCACCACGTACGACACGGCCGGCTCGTTCCTGCTGCTCGGCACTGACACCGGAGCCATCAACTATATAGGTGAGTTGAAATAGAGTGTGGCACACCAGCACACAGCACTGGCAGACACAGGACGTGGCGCATCTCACCACGTACGACACGGCCGGCTCGTTCCTGCTGCTCGGCACTGCCACCGGAGCCATCAACTATATAGGTGAGTTGAAATAGAGTGTGGCACACCAGCACGCAACACTGGCAGACACAGGACGTGGCGCATCTCACCACGTACGACACGGCCGGCTCGTTCCTGCTGCTCGGCACTGCCACCGGAGCCATCAACTATATAGGTGAGTTGAAATAGAGTGTGGCACACCAGCACACAGCACTGGCAGACACAGGACGTGGCGCATCTCACCACGTACGACACGGCCGGCTCGTTCCTACTGCTTGGCACTGCCACCGGAGCCATCAACTATATAGGTGAGTTGAAATAGAGTGTGGCACACCAGCACACAGCACTGGCAGACACAGGACGTGGCGCATCTCACCACGTACGACACGGCCGGCTCGTTCCTGCTGCTCGGCACTGCCACCGGAGCCATCAACTATATAGGTGAGTTGAAATAGAGTGTGGCACACCAGCACGCAACACTGGCAGACACAGGACGTGGCGCATCTCACCACGTACGACACGGCCGGCTCGTTCCTGCTGCTCGGCACTGCCACCGGAGCCATCAACTATATAGGTGAGTTGAAATAGAGTGTGGCACACCAGCACACAGCACTGGCAGACAGAGGACGTGGCGCATCTCACCACGTACGACACGGCCGGCTCGTTCCTGCTGCTCGGCACTGCCACCGGAGCCATCAACTATATAGGTGAGTTGAAATAGAGTGTGGCACACCAGCACGCAACACTGGCAGACACAGGACGTGGCGCATCTCACCACGTACGACACGGCCGGCTCGTTCCTGCTGCTCGGCACTGCCACCGGAGCCATAAACTATATAGGTGAGTTGAAATAGAGTGTGGCACACCAGCACGCAACACTGGCAGACACAGGACGTGGCGCATCTCACCACGTACGACACGGCCGGCTCGTTCCTGCTGCTCGGCACTGCCACCGGAGCCATCAACTATATAGGTGAGTTGAAATAGAGTGTGGCACACCAGCACGCAACACTGGCAGACACAGGACGTGGCGCATCTCACCACGTACGACACGGCCGGCTCGTTCCTGCTGCTCGGCACTGCCACCGGAGCCATCAACTATATAGGTGAGTTGAAATAGAGTGTGGCACACCAGCACGCAACACTGGCAGACACAGGACGTGGCGCATCTCACCACGTACGACACGGCCGGCTCGTTCCTGCTGCTCGGCACTGCCACCGGAGCCATCAACTATATAGGTGAGTTGAAATAGAGTGTGGCACACCAGCACGCAACACTGGCAGACACAGGACGTGGCGCATCTCACCACGTACGACACGGCCGGCTCGTTCCTGCTGCTCGGCACTGCCACCGGAGCCATCAACTATATAGGTGAGTTGAAATAGAGTGTGGCACACCAGCACGCAACACTGGCAGACACAGGACGTGGCGCATCTCACCACGTACGACACGGCCGGCTCGTTCCTGCTGCTCGGCACTGCCACCGGAGCCATCAACTATATAGGTGAGTTGAAATAGAGTGTGGCACACCAGCACGCAACACTGGCAGACACAGGACGTGGCGCATCTCACCACGTACGACACGGCCGGCTCGTTCCTACTGCTCGGCACTGCCACCGGAGCCATCAACTATATTGGTAAGTGGAGTGGTATCTTAGAATAGCCGAGTTCCCCCTATGACATGTATGACGCGTACCCCTGCGCAACGTATAAGGCGCGGGAGGAAGAGCACTGTATTAACTAGCGTTTTAACGTATAACCCAGTTCTTTGACGGGTATTGTACCAATGATTAATAATATAGATGTAGACATCAAAATGAGACCTGATTTGGAAAAATAATTCAGAAAACGATAACGATTTTATGTGGATAGGGTATTGTTTTGCTAAGTACCAGCATATAAGATTCCATTTGGCCACGGCACATCTTTCAGAACGTTAAAGGTATAAGCATAATCAAAAATGATATAATGTGCCCACTAATGGAGCATAGCCCTCCTCTCCTGAGAGGGAGTGGACCTTAATCCACAACGCACCCAATGCGGGTTAGATGTCTCATGTCTTTGAATTTTTGGTTCTACAACATGCCGGTTTTCTCACGATGTTTTCCTTCACCGTTTTCAGCGTAATGGTGACAAAATAATTTACACATGAATTGCCTGCCTGGATTTGAACCTACAACTTGTAATTTGCGGCCGTTACCAATGCTCTCTTTTTAAAGCTTCCTTAACATAACTTATATATAATACGCAGATATGCAAAAGTTCCCGCTACGAATGAAGGACAACGATCTTCTAGTGACGCAGCTATACAAGGACCCAAATCAAGAGCCAATCACAGCTATATCAGTGTACCTCACACCTAAAACGAGTAAGTGATAAAACGCTATAATACAGCCAGAGTCTAAAACCTATAATAATTCTTACCTTAACAGTGGTCATATACCTACTTGTTCACATATCAGTCTAAATTGACCAAGTATAGTGCTATAGACCAGCGTTACTCAAAGTGTGCTCCGCGGAACCCTAGGGCTCTGTGGAGTCTCTATAGGAACTCCACGAAAATACTGTCATAATTAAAAAATATACCAAAGAAAATATGGTTGCAGAGAAAATTTTGTTCCTATACGACAGTCACTAAAATTATAATATTTTTTAAGCAAGTAAATTGTAAAACAGCGAAATCTAGCGAACTCGCTAGATTTCGCTGTTTTACAATATAATGGATGCCGAACCTAGACCGATATGAGACTTCAACTCTTTTCTATCAAGCCTGATATGAAACAATCTATGAATAAATAAAAAACAGTTTCATACCTCTCATTAGCTTAGTTAGATTGTAAGGTAGCATTTTCACCCTACTCACCAGCTAACTCAGGGGTAGGTGATGAGGATGAGACAATTGCAGGGATGATTTCGCATGAGGGTCGACAGAAGTAAAAGTCTTTTAATTTGGTCAACTTATTTAATTTACACTTCGGCAGCATTACAGCTTCATTATGTATTGATATGATACATATAAAACTTACTTGTATATGGGCTATAATATACCCTTAAATCATAGTACCAGATGTATGATATCTTAATCAGCACCGTCCCTCTGTGCAGTTGGTATCCAGTTTTGCACCGGTCGAAATATCATGGGTATTCGGAACCTGTTGTTGCAAACTGTAGCTGTCGCTCTTATGTATAGATGACCATTATTTTTATATATTTATTGTTTAAATAAAATTATCCTAATGAGCCCTGCCAATGGGAAAAATGCACGATGATCATCATATAAGCACATGTTTCACAAGCATGAAAATATAGTCTAATTCAACCAATACTCACAGCGCTTGCTGGCACATTATATATTTATATTTGGGGCTGGTTCCCTGCCCTCTCCGAGTCATCTTGATTATGTTAGATGAACCTTTTTTTCTTAATCGATATTTTCGTATCCGTACGAATGAAGAATTAGCAATGGAAAGGAAATGTCACTCTTGTCAGTCATAGACATTGAGCGTTTTATCGACCAATAGATATGATCATAATTAATAGACTTGGCCTTTTATATTTATAAATTGAATTGTGTGTTTTATTATAATATATATTTATTACACACAATTCATATTTACTTATTTTTAATCAATTTAGTATATTTCAACCGACAGTAGCGCCATCTGACAGAATTGCATTAGAAGTAATGACAATTAAGAAAGAAAACTAGTAAGAGATTCACGCCTTTGACACTAGATGTCGTTATTCTATATAACAGTATTATTAATTGTTACAAGATAAGTAATGAATAAGACATGATTATTGGATTACTAATAAAGAATAAGTACACATAAGATTATTTTTATTATTTTAGGAAACAAACGTATTTTAGGGCTCCGCCAAATATTTAGATTTCCAAAAGGGTTCCGTTGCTAAAACAGTTTGAGAACCGCTGCTATAGACTATACTTGGGGCCGATTTTTCAATAGTCTGATAACTTTTACTGAGGAATAAAAATGGCCGTTTGACATATTTTCTATACAAAATCTGTCAAACCGCCATTTTTAACCGACTTGCCAAAAAGGAGAAGGTTCTATGTTCGACATTATGTTTGTAAATTTTTTTTTTGTGTATTTTCACCGATATCTCCGTCAATTGAGGACCGATTTTTTTTCCGAAATTGGTCCCATTTTAATTTGGTGAAGATCTGATGAAGAACTTCGGTAATATACAACAGAACTCTTCAATAAATAACGGCAAATCTCTCGGGATCGTATCGCATGTCTGTTTATTGTTTATACCATTGCATAACATATCATCACGCCAGTACGCTCTTAAGGGGTACGCAGATCTCTCATTTCACCGGTTATGTTCAAGTTTTATGAAATCTATTCTAGCGTTATAGGTACCTTACTAACTTGCCTATTAGGTACAACTAAAAAGGCAAAATATAAAAATCTTTTTTGCAAAAAAATACCGACTTCCAAATACAAAACTACAAAATGAAAAATAACTTTATTTTTGGATGTCGGTGTCCATAACGCAAAAAAAAAAAATGGTACCTACGAAAGAAGTCGAATGGAAGTCGGTAGTATTTTTTTGCAAAAAAGTTTTTTTTATTCATTAGGTACTTAAAAGTTATCAGACTATTGAAAAATCGGGCCTTCATATCTTAGATCTTACTAAACGTCCTATTTCAGCATAAACTCTTTAAATGACCAAAATATTTTTTTATAAATACAAAAAATTAAGTTGCAATAGAATTTTAACTTTGCCATGCATTACTTTGAGTTTGTGAATCCAAAGCTTGACAATTATAAAAAAATCTGAAATTTAATTTAATTACATCCCTAAAGAACGAATTCTTCATCCTTTTCCTACCATACACAGATCTATGCGGCAACTGGATAGAGATAGCATACGGCACGCGTTGCGGCTCGGTGCGCGTCATCGTGCAGCATCCCGAGACTGTGGGCCATGGACCGCAGCTGTTCCAGACCTTCACGGTGCACCAGAGTCCTATCACTAAGGTAAATATACCGAATTTTTACTGATAAAGCCCGAAGAGTTGTCAAACATAAATGGCAGTGGGCAGAGCATATGTGGCGACACTTGGGGGAGCCCTAAGTTCAGCGGTGGACGTCTTTCGGCTGAAATTATGAATTGAATTAGCTAGCGAAACTCCGCAGACGGGATGGGTATCGATTAGGGCATGCATTCCGGAACTCCGTAACATTTTTTCTAATATTTAAATTCCGGAATTGAGAGGAGTAATTCCGGAATTCCGATATTCATATACTTTGATATTTTGATTATTATTTATCAAAAATTTAAGAAGCTCGTGGCTAAATAATAACAGCCGCACGGTTCGATCTTCAAGGTTAAGTAACGCTTGAAGAGGTCGGTCCGTGGATGGGTGACCATTTTCAACATACCGGAGTTTCCTCCGTGCCTCGGTGCGCACGTTAAGCCGTTGGTCCCGGCTGGCATTTGAAGATCTTTGACAGTCGTTACGAGTAGTCAGAAGCTTGAGATCTGACACCAGTCTAGCCAAGGGGTACCGTGTTACCCAGTTACTGCGTTGTGGAGGTCAGATAAGCAGTCGCTCCATGTAAAACACTGGTACTCAGCTAAATCCGGTAAGACTGGAAGCCGACCCCAACATAGTTGGGAAAAGGCTAGGCAGATTTATTGTTTTATCAAAATTTTAAGACTGGAAGGAGACTATGAGGTACGAAATGTACGTGACACGTAATACATACAACCATTCAAGTATCGTTTATTTTTAACCCCCGATGGAAAAAGAGGAGTGTTATAAGTTTGAGGTGTGTTGCTGTGTATCTGTGTGTCTGTCTGTGGCATCATAGCGCCTCAACGGATGAACCGATTTTGATTTAGTTTTTTTTTTGTTTGAAAGGTGATTGTATCGAGAGTGTTCTGAGTTATGTTTGAATAAAATCGGTTCAGCCGTTCAAAAGTTATGCGCGTTTTACTGTTTAGATCGTGATGTTTTCGCAAGATAATTGTGTCGGGGGTTGTTTAAATTTTACTTGTTATTAATATTACTAGCTGACCCGGCAAACTTTTTTTTGCCATAAAAACACCAAACATTTATCTACCCTACCTACCCTACCCTACCCTACCTACCCTACCTACCCTACCTACCCTACCTACCCTACCCTACCTACCCTACCCTACCTACCCTACCCTACCTACCCTACCCTACCTACCCTACCCTACCTACCCTACCCTACCTACCCTACCCTACCTACCCTACCCTACCTACCCTACCCTACCTACCCTACGTACCCTACCTACCCTACGTACCCTACCTACCCTACCCTACCTACCCTATCCTACCTACCCTACCCTACCTACCCTATCCTACCTACCCTACCCTACCCTACCTACCCTATCCTACCTACCCTACCCTACCTACCCTACCCTACCTACCCTACGTACCCTACCTAACCTACCCTACCCAACCTACCCTATCCTACCTACCCTACCCTACCCTACCCTACCCTACCTACCCTATCCTACCTACCCTACCCTACCTACCCTACCCTACATACCCTACCCTACCTACCCTAACTAAAAATAGATGTTGGCCGATTCTCAGACCTACTCAATATGCTCACAAAATTTCATGAGAATCGGTCAAGCCGTTTCGGAGGAGTACGGGAACGAACATTGTGACACGAGAATTTTATATATAAGATTAATGTTTAGTTCTATTGTGTGACGATTGGTACACGCTCGGTGTGTATGCTGAATCTTTTCCGGCGTTGACCTTTTAGGGTATTATTTTATGTGCGTCTTACGAAATTTTGTTAAAAAGGTGAAACTTCTTACCACCTTAGCAATAATTGTGGTTACTGTGATAACATTTATGTTGAGATTAGATGATAAGCAGAAGCAATGTTTTGTATAATATCACTTTGGTCGAAAGCATTATACCAACCACAGAGTACTGTCAGAAAAAATATTAGTTACCAGATAATAAATATTTATATAATGTATGGAATTCCTTTAATAGGTATACCAATATGGGTCGCTAATAACTTTCAAACGTAAGACCATGCTTATACCGTAAAGCACATATATCTACAGAAATATATTTTAAAGTAAGATGAACCAACTGCATAAGCTGCTCAATCAAAATTAATAACATCTATTGTTCTTGTTGTTTTGCTTGACGTAGTGGTTGAGCGATCGGCTGCTGCGCTGCGTGTCTCGGGTTCGATTCCCGCACGGAAAAAATATTTGTATGGCCTACAGATAATTGTTCCGGATCTGGGTGTCTTGTGTATGAGAGCTTAAATGTTTGTAAACGCACCCACGATACAGGTAGAAATTCCTAGTGTGGGGCAAATAAAAAAAAAAAAAATCGTTGTCTATCGTCATAATGTGCTCCTTTATTAAACTTTCATCAAGCCTTTGTCGCGACAAATACTAGCCTAAAAACTGCTCAGTGATTCCGATTTAAGTTCAGAGTATTAGTTCTGTTGTTAGGTTAGCTGTCTGGTAACTAATATTTTTGCAGACTGTACACTTTAGGGAAAATCAACATCAGTATTTATCGCTAGGTGTGAGTTTCAAGAAATTATTCAATACCGGTTTTTCTCGCATTGATAGGTTTTAACAAAATCTTTAGACTTCCTCATTGGAATATTAAAGGTGCGTTTTATTAAAACGGTTACAGTGTTTATGATTATGGGCCGAAATCAGAAAAGATAATGTTTTTTACAGTCCTAGAAAATAAAGGGAAACCCATATATAGTTTTGATCAAGCAGTTCACTGAACAAAAAAATATAATTATGTATTTGTTACAAAACGTTTGACTGGAAAAAATATGGCATTGGGAACCTTGCGATATTGCATGCCCTAGTATCGATATCTAATTGCTATAAAACAGGTACTCTCAAAGAATATTTAACATTCAGCCTAACGCGTTGTTACGCCGGCAGATGGCACTTGCCGATTTGCCATACAAATGAACTCGACCATCGCATATTCGCGCGATGATAGCTTTGTCTAAGGTTGACACAATAGATTATTGATAAACGATAGTGTTTAACTCGGTAATCTAACAAAATAATGTCTTGTTTAAACTCACAGATTATTTCCGTCGAGTGTCAAACGATTACGATAATGATTTCTTTAGCGCTACGTTTGATGTCACACACTGTTAAGGCTCTGTCTTATTACAAAGCATATGGCGAAATCGAAAAGCGCCCCCTGTCGGTGCGACGATGCGTTCGTGTTTTCCCATATAAATGAAACAAAATAAATTTTAAAAATGGAGTGGATGCCTCGAGAAATTTAACACCGCGCCATCTATTGGAATCAATTTTAAATGATTGATTCAAATAATTTTTGAAATGTGAATTAAGAGCCCAATATTCCGTGTTAAATAAAACAAGAACATACATTTTATGATCGTCTCTATAAAATCTTAATATTTCACAAAACTCAATAACAAATCGAAACTTATCACGCCATCTAGTGCAATTTATTAGAACCAAAATTTTCTTTCCTCACGTTGGGTGCCCGTCCTCATGTTAATAAATCTATTTTTTTTTCCTGCAGGTTTCTTTGTCCGAGAACTACCTAGTGTCGGTTTGCAGCGAGTACAACCACGTGAGAACATGGCGTGTCACGCGGTTCAGAGGAATGATCTCCACTCAGCCAGGAACCACGCCCAAGGCGGCCTTCAAAGTGTTAGCGTTGGAAGCGCCCACTGCACAGCCCCATAATGATTGTGGTAAGTTTATATCCTCCTTCTTGTGTCCCTAAACAGGCCTTGGATTGGCATCTATGGCGGAAATAAATACCATAAGAAGAAAGACAATTTTAAAAACGGCCTCTGTACAGGGATAGATTAGTAATTCAACAATGCAAATAATATTATTTAGAAAATATACATTCAGTAGTTTTTCATGATATCTAGACTCCCAAAGGCCTGTTTATGAAATTTCCTTTTCGTCCTAAATCATCATCCATTTCGATAAAAATTTGCAAAAGTGCGAATTTGTACGCGAACTAGCTTCCTACTGGTCATCACAGCATCTATCTCTTTCGCACGTGTTGTCAGATGAGATAGCACGCATTTTAACCTCGCGCACAAAATAGTTCGTGCCGTTGACTAGGGGAACCTTAAGTCAAGTCTTGTGCCATACTGAAACTATAAAAATATTTGATTTACTGTTAGCCCAGTTGAAATCGATGTAGTTATCTGTTTAAGTGCATAGTTCCAAAGGAAACGACATTAAATCATGTAAAAAGGCATTTCACCATAAGCTCTTAGAGCAAAGTCATTTTTAGTGTGCATAAGGGACTTGATACATATATGGGTATACATATATAGGAGTATATGAACTGTATACATTTGTCCCTTTTCGCTGTCGTTCCATGGTAATTTTGACACGTCATGGTACGGGGAGCTCTCAGGCAAGTATAATACTCACAACGGATCTTTGTGTCTCTGAATTACCTGCAATACCCTGCGCAGTAGCTATTTTTGAAGGAAAAAGAAGAAGAAGGTCAGGTTGGTCCCCATGGGGTTTATAGAGTTGCGGCTGGGCTTAAATTGTTGCAATTTTAATAAGGTTTTATAAAGTACACAACTTAGTTTGACTTGTAGAGCAAAATGTGAAATAAAAACTTGTTCGCAAAAAAATGAACCAATTACAAAAACAATACACTAAAAAGTGCAAAATAACTTTCGTTTCGGAAGTCGGTGTCTTTCGTACCTTATGTTTTTATCGTTTTGAGACACCGACTGTTTAGTCTTAGAAGTCGGTTATTTTTTTTGCAAAAAAGATTTAATTTTTCTCTTTTTGGTGTTGGTTCACCATCACTAAAAATTGGGTAAGTCCCATAGTGAGGTACCTATAGGATTGAAATATACCCATAATAACTCAATTTACACATTCGTGCTGTTTGTCGCTAAAGAGTTCGGTTGTACAATCCATATCTTGAAAACTGTCTAACCGATTTTGATGAAACTTGCACTATGACCTAAGTTGAGAGATACTTAATCCAATAAAAAAAGAATGATCAAAATCGGTTCAGTCAAACACGAGAAAATCGCGGACAAACATACAAGTCAAACTGAGAACCTCCTTTTGAAGTTGGTTAAAAAGTCCCAAAATTTCGTAGTTTATCGCGTAGTGCGCAGCTAGCACAAGTGTTTCGAAGTTGCAAGTTATTGTATTAAGAATACCGTAACTGGTTCATACAACATGATTTCGACTGGGCTATGTTTTTGAGTTGGCGATGAAAAGCATAGAACCGATGTGGCATCCATATTTGAGATTTTTCTGTAAAGTTCGGCAATGAGTCATGCTAGCTTCCATTGAAAATTATTTCATTTAGGTTAAGGTTTTGAAAGCAGAATAGAGATATAGTCTCTAAGAGTCGTAGACAGATATAATTACTATTACTACTACTCTTACTACTATTCTTATTACTTTTCATTAAGTGAAAATTAAGCGTCCGCATTAATAAACCTTATTTTTAATACTATTTGTTCCGTTCCCACAGGCATACCGTGAAAACGGTTTTGTCGGGCATAGTTCTTAAGTTAAGATTTTATAAACTTGAATTTTCACAAATAAATAAATAATAGTAATAATAAAATGACCCATATTTTGTTTGTAATTTTGATCCAGAAAAATAACCAGAAATCCTTGTTGCAGGTCCATATGGTGAGCAGGATGAAGAGCAAATATTTATACAAAAAGTTGTTCCGGACACAGATACGTTATACGTCCGACTAGCTTCAAACGGAAAAAGGTAACAAATACACACTATATGAACCTGCAATTTTGCTGTACGAATTCGATACCAAAAATCATCAAACGTGCAATAGAAAATGAACCATCTACAATGAGCATAAAGTTTATAATCGCTTAGATCTTTTTTGTCACTAGTTCCATCTTTAAATTTCTCAGGGTATGCACAATCCATTCAGTAGACGGCTCAGCGGTGTCATGCTTCGTTGTAGCGGAGTGCGAAGGAGCGTTGCGACCGCGGCGCCTACTGCTGTGTGGCCATCGCTCCGGAGCCACGCAGATGTGGGATCTTACGGCTCCCATAGACAAGGCAGTCAAGCTTCAGCCTGTGCCTGCCAATGGAGGTATGGAAATATTAACTTCTCTTGTATATTCGAACAAGCTATTTGGTATACAGGCAAAACCTTTAACCTTTTTACCCGACTGCCGAAGGAGGGTAATGTGTTTATAAGTCTATGTATGTATGTTTGATCCTATGTGGCGTTCCAGAGACCAAACGCGTTGGCTGATTTTGATGATTCGTATGTCAATCGATTCGTATTAATCTTGCCAGTGTCACTGGCTACATTAAAATTGGAAAAAAGAAAAATGGCGGGTTTTGGGCGCCATAATGTGGGGGCCCAATATTTTTTTTCTTCCAATCTCATCGTGTGGGGTATCAAAATAAAGGGTTTTAAGAGACGATTTTAAAAATATATATTACTTATATGTTTAAATGTACCTTAATAGAATAATATGTTAACTAAAAAGTGTTAAATAAAATAAAAAATTAAAAAAAACAAAAAACCCGACTGCTTAAAAAGTAAACTAAACAAGAAAAAAAATATGCTGTGCAATCGGGAGATACATCTGGTTTTGGTCAGCCAGCTCGCGAATATGTATCCTTGGCGTGTGCTGAGAAAACTATTGATGATAGATAAAAAATTGTAGGTAGGGTAGGCAGGGTAGGTAGGTAACCAGTTGACGGGAGTGAAGCCACGGGGGTCAGCTAGTAACATCTAAACATGTAAAAGAAAGTCGTGTTAGTTACACGATTTGTAACTCGAGAACGGCGTGTCCGATTTTCATAATCTTTGATTTGTTGGGTTTATCCGGCCTTAATAACAGAATAGAAAAATTAACAATAGAAAAATATGACAATAATTCCCCATACGTTTTGCAAACAGCGCCATCTCTGATACATGATAGCAACAAAACATGGATAAAATGATCATGGCGTTGTAAGCTGGTTCCGGTAATGCCAGTAGATGGCGTTGTCCATTATTCTGAAATTCAGCCTATGTCTATACTATCCTTATCCTTACATAGTATAAAACAAAGTCGATTCCCGCTGTCTGTCCCTATGTATGATTAGATCTTTAAAACTACGCAACGGATTTTGATGCGTCGTTTTGTTTATAATAGATAGAGTGATTCAAGAGGAATGTTTATATGTATAATACACGCGAGCAAAGCCGCTGGCAAAAGCTAGTCTATACCAATATTATAAAGAGGAAAGATTTTTTTGTTTGTTTGTTTGTACCGAATAGGCTCCAAAACTACTGTACCGATTTCAAAAATTCTTTCACCGTTGGGAAGCTACTCTATCCCCGGGTGACATAGGCTTTTTATCCCTGTATTCCCACGGGAACGGGAACTACGCGGGTGAAACTGCGAGGCGTCCTCTAGTAATATTATAAAGAGGAAAGATTTGTATTTTTGTATGTAACGAATAAACTTAAAAACTACTGGTCCGACTTCAAAAATTCTTTCATCGTTGGGAAGCTACACTATCCCCGGGTGACATAGGCTACTTTTTATCACAGTATTCCCACGGGAACGTGAACTACACTGGTGAAACCGCGAGGCGTCCGCTAGTCTACATTATAAAACAAAGTCGGGTTAGTCACACCATTTCGCAATCACTGGGTCGTGGAAGTTAGATACGCAGTCGCTCCATATTAAAAACTGTTACTCAATTATATTTGGTTGGACTGGAATGGTGCCATCACATAGTTGGAAAAACGCTAGGCAGATTGATTTTACAAGTTGTAAGCTGCCTGTATATTGAATAGCTTGTTCGACTGTACAATAATACGGAGCATAGGATGTTGAGTGCTCTAATCAAACATTTTATTTATTGATAGGATGGATGGCATACCTACATGCTAGTATTAATTGGAGTCTGCAATAGAAGCATTAAATAAATTGTATGTGATTCATTTTATTTTTATGAGTACTTGTAGGTAGCCATGAAATAGCCATTCGCAATTAAGGCCGCTATCCCACTGGCGTTGTACGAGCCTTGGCGTTTCTCCAACTTGACGTTGACGTCAAATATTTATAAAATGCGCAGTGTAACGCGCGTATCTTGTTAATAATTCAAAATTCGAACAGCGCGCCAAAACTCCTCCATGTGCCGTAATATGTCTGTGTGGATGCGAAGGCCATGCGATGCACACACGCGTACGCCGCTCGCGTGATGTCCGAGAGCCAATCAGGGCGCTCGCGGCGGGGTGGCTCGCTGCGCGCTTGCAGAGCGCGGGGGTCGCGGGCAGTGATCAACAGGCAATGACGTAGTAATGGCGGGCGTCGCATGCTCTCGCACTTCCCACTTTGTGTTTTGGTTTCCTTACCTATATATATACGTTTTGTAAAGAAGTGAGAATACAACCCCGTTTGATGATTAATGGAACGAACCTAGTTTTATTTTGGCTAGCATCCTTTACACTGGCGCTCAACTAGTGGCCACGAGAAACCGATGCGACGCGGCCGCCGCCATTTTTGGTTGGAAATAACTTCGTTGGACGTCTTGGACTCGCGAAGAAAACTACGTCAATCATCGATCGTCGACCGATCTTCAGGTTGTGAAGAACGTGACCTTGTTACTCTTGCACCATGCCAGTCGTTCCACGGCGTACGGCAAGCCGCCGTGTCGCCGACGACCAGGGGCAGGGCAACTCGGATGACGAAGCCCGCGAGGTCGTAAGCGTCGAAGCGCCGGAAGCAGCGCCGACGCGACAGCAACTATCGCCGGAGGCAGGATCTTCACAGCAGATCGCTGATCTATCATCACTCATGGCAGCTTTCGCCAAGTCTCAAGCGGAAGCCAATAGGCAGCTCATCGAGACGCTACTATCTACGTCGATCGCGCATGCGCGGTCGCCCACTCCAGCAACCGCCGACGGGTTCGCGTCGACGAGTTTGGGAGGCGCCAACTCTCACGGAGGTGGCAACTTCAGCAAGTGCACGGCTCGCTTTGACGGCGAGAAGAAGGACGTCGAAGTGTTGGAGGCGTTTATAGACGCGGTGCAGGTGTATAAGGACTGCGCCGGCGTCAGCGACGAGCACGCGCTGCGCGGCCTACCCATCCTACTCGTCGGCGACGCAGCGGTATGGTGGCAGGGTATCAAGAGGAGTGTACGTGACTGGGACGATGCGATCAACCATCTACGTGCTATGTACGGCAGCATTAAACCCGCGTACAAAGTTTTTCGTGAAATGTTCGCGGAGGAGCATACGGCCCCTCAACGTAGTGTGTGTAAGTGTTCGCGTGTAAATTACGTGCTCTCATGAGTACGTTACCGTATGAGTTGTGTGAAGAAGCTAAAGTGGACATTGTGTACGGTCTCTTGGATCGCAAGGTCCGCAAACGGTTGCCGCGGGAATTGTTAAACTCGCTCGACGATACCATATGTAAGTTACGGCATGTCGAGGAGTCGATGGCAGAGGTAAAGGTACCTAAACCCCCGGTGAGTAAACCTAAACATTTTACTAAGAGCGACGCTACGGATACTACGACGAGTAGTAATCCAACACAACAAACCCCCACTAGTTCAAACACCTCTACAGGTTTAGGTAAAAACCGTAAAACTGGTAGTAATAACAATAAGGGTCTATTCTGTTACGGTTGTGGGCAACAAGGCGTTATTAGGTCGAAGTGTAATAAGTGTACGCAAGTAGATAAAAAGGTTCCAACTAAAAGTAGTTCGTCTTTTAACTCGATCGAACTAAAATCTGTTAATGTGTCACATTATAGTAGTTCTCTGCCCACCCGCGATCGAGTCTGTGAGTCGCGATATCATTATTATCATGACGACGAACAAACGTTTACGGAACAATATTCCGCGAAGTCCGTAGAGTGTTTACATTTCGATAAACCGGATTATTCTGGAAAAAGTCCTTATTCTGGTAAACAGCCGTATTCTGTAGACAATTGTTATTCGGTAATTAAGTCAAACATTGGTTTCGATCGTTCGATTGATCGTGTTTATTTTGAACATTTTGAATGTTTAAACGATATGTCGTGCGTTAATTATAGTACTTTAGAGGGTCAGCAGTACTCTGAGGATAATGCGAATATGCAGAGTGCAAATATTGACCCCGACCCGACCTGGCCGTTAGTAAGTATAGGTATCAGAGGTCACGAGGGCACTGCTTTTATTGATACGGGCGCTTCGCATTGCCTCGCTAGCCCTTCGCTATATCGTGTACTATTGGATGCTGGTACTGTGTTTTTAGAATATCAGCGCGTTATCAGTCTGGCTGATGGGACAAGTACGGCGCGCACGATTCTCACAGGCAAGTGTAACGTAATATTGCAGGGCCGTGATGTGCTAACCACGTTCTTGGTGATACCTGGTGCGGACACAAGGACGCTTCTGGGACGCGACTTCATCACCGATGCTGGCGTCGTGTTGAACTTGCCTCAGTGGTCATGGAGCTTTGCCGACGACCCCGAGAACAACTATGATTTTGTTCGATCTTATAGTTGTGTCTCATCGACCGACGCAGATGCCTTATGTGTAGAAGCTTCTCAGCTGCACTTAAGAGAAGACGAAGGCATGAATTTGTCTGTTAGTCAGCGGGCCCAGCTAAATAATCTGATCGCGTCGAAGGCTACGCGCTTCGCAGCCGATGGTGAACCTACTACTTTCGCAACGCACCATATCAAGGTAGGGGAGAAGCCCGCAAGAATAGCTTCTCCGCCCTACCGGATGTCACCAGCCAAACGACTGATATTGGAGAAAGAGTTAGACAAGTTGCTGTCAACCGATGTGATCGAGGAGTGCGAGTCTCCTTGGGCGGCCAACGTAGTATTGGTTACCAAAAGGGATGGAGGTACGCGGCTCTGTATCGACTACCGTAAGTTGAATGCGGTCACAGAACCAGATAGGTACCCACTCCCAAGGATGGATGATGTTCTCCACGCAGCCAAGACTAGCAACTTCATGTCGACCTTGGACCTTCGGTCAGGCTATTTTCAAGTGTGTGTCAGTAACGAGGATCGTGACAAGACGGCGTTTGTCACACCGTTAGGAACATTTCGTTTTAAACGAATGCCCATGGGTTTGCGCAATTCAGGCGCTACTTTTCAAAGATTGATGGACGGATTTAAGTCAAATCTTCAAGGCGTCTCTCTATTGTGTTATTTAGACGATCTGATTGTGCTGTCGGACAGCTTCGACAAGCACCTTAGCGACCTTGAAGCTGTATTTGACAGGCTTGAGCTATTCAATCTGAGGGTTAATCGCGAGAAGAGTGTTTTCGCCCGTGATTCCGTGAAGTTCTTGGGACATCTTATTGTACCCGGCGGAATCCAGGTTGATCCAGGTAAGACAGCTGCCATTAATGATATGGCTGTCCCCAAGAATCTCACCCATTTGAAGTGCTTTCTGCAAACTTCTAGTTGGTTTAGACGTTTTATACCTAATTATGCAGAGATAGCGAGGCCGTTGACCTCACTTCTGAAGAAGGATAGTACTTGGCATTGGTCTGATGATCAGCAAGCTGCATTCGACGGTATAAAGCAACTGTTGGTGTCTGCTCCTATATTACGTCAAGCTGACGAGACCCTACCGTTTACCCTTACAACAGACAGTAGTGGTTACTGTCTGGGGGCAGTTTTAATGCAGGGGGAGGGGTCCGAAGAGCGCCCTATTGAGTACGCCAGCCGCCTCCTTAATCAGGCTGAAAGGAACTACAGTACCACGGAAAGGGAAGCCTTAGCAGTAGTGTGGGCAGTTACCAAATTCCGCGGATATATAGAGGGCGCCGAGATCGTTGTGAAATCGGATCACCAACCATTAAAATGGCTGATGAATGTTAAATCACCGAGTGGACGGTTAACCAGGTGGGCACTTACTCTACAGTCGTATAACCTGCGTATTGAGTACACCCCGGGCAAATCCAACGTGATCGCTGATACCCTCTCGCGCCCTGCCTGTATAGACGAGACGGATTGTGATTTATGTCAAGCTGTTATTGATGTTCCAGCTAGGGACGCTCGCGGTTATCGTGAGATCCAGTTACGAGATCCCGATGTCCGTAAAATACTGGAAGATCTTGAGGCATCGGACGAACCGTTTAGGGGGAGACCATGGGCTGATCGTGGTTACGTTATCTCCGACGGTGTACTTTATAGATATGGACCGGAGCAGAGCGAAAATGACGACGCTTGCGTGGTCGTGCCGTCGAGCGAGAGACACAAGGTCCTTGCTGACTACCACGACGCGCCTACTGCCGGTCACTTAGGCACCGAACGAACCCTCCAGCGTATCGCTTCGCGATACTATTGGCCAGGTATGAGAGCGTTCGTAGCCAAATATATCAAGGAATGTGTCCCGTGTCAACGATATAAGGTGGACACGCGTAAGCCTGCAGGACTTATCCAGTCTCCAGCCGTGGCGCAGCGATTTGAAGTGATTGCCGTCGATCTTTTCGGGCCACTCCCAGAGACTGAATCAGGCAACAAATGGATTTTAATTATCGAAGACGTCTGCTCTCGTTGGGTAGAATTGTTCCCCTTGAAAAGCGCAACTAGCTTCGATTGTGCTGAGGTGATGGTTAACGAGGTTTTCTTGCGGTATGGTGTTCCACGTCGCATGATTAGCGACAACGGGGTGCAATTCATCAGCGAAATCATGCAGCAGGTGTGCTTTGTGTTTGGCGTCGACCAAGCGTTGACACCTTACTACCACCCCGAGGCGAACCCCGTTGAGCGCAAAAATCGCGACCTCAAACCACAGCTCGCCATACACGTGGGTAAAGATCACTCAACGTGGGATTCACACTTGGCAGCTGTGAGGTTCGCAATGAATTCTGCCGTGACCCATAGCACAGGTTATTCACCTGCAATGTTGACTTTTGGGCGTGAATTACGCGCGCCCGCAGATGTCGTTAACGACATGCGCGTTATTGTGGAAGGCGATAGGTTTGTGGCGAATGTGACGCCCTATTTAAAACGGTTGGCGACTATCCTTCTGGACGCTAGGGATGTTCACGAAAAGGCTCAGGACATCCAAAAGAAATACTCGGACGAGCATCGGCGCCCGGCGCCAGATTACGAGACAGGCGATTTGGTCTTGCTCAAAACCCAAGGCTTGAACGATGCTGGTCGAGGGCAGACCCCTAAATTTATACCTAGGCGCGACGGTCCCTATCGAATACGCGATGTTTTGAGTAATACGACTTACAGTCTCGAGCGTGTCAATGGAGAGATTTTGGGGAAGTATCATGTTTCGCAACTCACGCCTTTCATCGGGAAAGTGCAACCCCCTTTACAGGAGAAAAGGAAAAGAGGTCGCCCGCGTAAATAGATGCCTAGATCTTATACTTTTTGTTACTATTTTTGTAATTGTTTTCTTACCAGCTTCGGTTGCCATTTCATTCATAGCCTTGTCCTAGGTCCTATTCCAAACGCGAGGTCGTGTGTTTGGACTAGAGGGGGAGGTTGTAACGCGCGTATCTTGTTAATAATTCAAAATTCGAACAGCGCGCCAAAACTCCTCCATGTGCCGTAATATGTCTGTGTGGATGCGAAGGCCATGCGATGCACACACGCGTACGCCGCTCGCGTGATGTCCGAGAGCCAATCAGGGCGCTCGCGGCGGGGTGGCTCGCTGCGCGCTTGCAGAGCGCGGGGGTCGCGGGCAGTGATCAACAGGCAATGACGTAGTAATGGCGGGCGTCGCATGCTCTCGCACTTCCCACTTTGTGTTTTGGTTTCCTTACCTATATATATACGTTTTGTAAAGAAGTGAGAATACAACCCCGTTTGATGATTAATGGAACGAACCTAGTTTTATTTTGGCTAGCATCCTTTACAGCAGTCATTATCTATACTAATATTATAAAGCTGATGAGTTTGTTGTTAGTTTGAACGCGCTAATCTTAGGAACTATTGGTTGGAATTGAAAACTAATTTTTGTGTTGGATAGCCCATTTATCGAGCAAGGTTATAGGCTATATAACATCACGCTATAACCAATAGGAGCGGAGCATAAATGCAAAATGATGCAAAAACGGGAAAAAATCTTCCTTTTTCAGAGCTTCCGTTGCGTGCGCTGCGTAAACGGTTTAAGTTACGCAAATATCATGTAGGCAGGGTAGATGGGTAGGTAGGTAGCCAGTTAATGGGAGCGAAGCCGAGTGGGACAGCTAGTTTTTAATAATATTAGAGTACAGTGCGAAATATTTACTTTCTTGTAATTGATTAGACCATAAAGAACTTTCCTAAAATTTACGATGAGTCTTTATTTTTCTTTTACGTAATTTTTGTCGAGTAGCAAAGCCAACAGTAGTGTTTCCTTGTCGGAATCCATTTTGTCTCTGATTGTTCGCCTCAAATTGTAGCATGTGCGCGACGTTAAGGGGAACGCTAATACTCGTAAAACGCCAGTGGGATAGCGGCCTTAAACTGTTATACTAATATGATAGAGAAGTCGTTAGTGTATACGTCATTGCCGGTCTTAATGCTTGGACTTCCCTTGGCGTATATGCGTGTTCTTTTTAATACAAAATTTGTGTCCGACCGAAACTGGTTTGTACGACCGAAACCGAATTTAGGCAACAGTCCCGGTTTCGGCCGAAACCGAAACTTCTTTACAAGGATCATGTTTTGAGGGAAAAATAAAGAAAACGTTATTATAATTAGTCAGTCAGTCTTTATATTTTTATCTTAGATAGTTAGGTTAAACTTGATTCTACTATAAACTATGTATTAGTTTGTTATAATGAATTTATTTGGGGATGTTTATTATCTACTCTTATGCTATATCACGTAACAAAACTTACCGAATTCAAAATAAATCATATGAAAACGAACGAACTGCAAACACAAGCCAGTCACGACATAATTAGGCACGTGGACGCGGCAAAATTTATTCGTCGCTTACTCGCTTGAATGGAATTTAACGCGCCGAACATGACCGATCACAGCGCGAGCTGAACTCCCGAATGCAGTTTCGGTTTCGGTCTTAGTTTCGGTAGGTTTGCCGCCGAAACCGAAAATAAACTGATACTCGTTTTTTTGCGGCAACTCGACCGAAACCGAACTTTCGGTCGGACACTATACAAAATGAACTTTATTTCAATAGAATATGGTATATTTTGGCGAGTACAAGTACAAGTACTTCAAATATTTTGACATATACACCAAGTGTAGTCCCAGCATAAGAAAAATCACAGCTGGCATAAAATGAGTGTTTTCTTCTGCAGCAGAGGGCGATGAATCCCCGACTCCCGACGGGGGCCCGTCGCCGGACGAGCTGGTGCGCCTGCTGTCGGCGTGCGACCTGGACGCCACGCCCGCGCCGCCAGTGCCGGCGTCCCCCAACCGCCCCATACAGGCGCCCTGAAACTCGGCCTTTAGTCGTCAACGCTTGACATGATCTGATTGTATTTCTTTGGAGATGTTATGGTGGCTTTTTTACTGAAAGTGTCGTTAGGTTTTCTGTCAATGTGATTTTGTACGATGTATTTTTTAATTCCAGTACCAAGTTTTGCACTTTATAAACTTTTACAGAAAAAATATGGGGATATATTTAGTATCCGGGAGCACGATTTTAGGGGTTTTAAGGGGGAAGGTTCTAGGGAGTACTCCTCTTCCCCCTAAACCTAGCAAATAAGTAGATTTCGCAATAAACAGTGTTTAAAGTGCTCTTACATGCTTCTGCATCGTCTCCGGCGCTGCGGGAAATGCAACCCCTTCGCCTTTACGTAATAAAGGATAGAGTTTTTATATACACTCTAGGAGTGTCAGCCAAATGACTAAGTGAAGTCGGGGTGCCCTAAAGTCGGCATTTACCAAAAAAACACCAAGAGCACATTCACGTAAATACTAGAGGAACGGAATGAATGACACGTCATATCAGGTCACCAACCCACAAAATGGCGGCAAACGTTCCGTTTCATGGTCGTAAAAATAATTTATTTTTGTTTTTATTTTCTAAAATAGTAGTGAATTATAAAAAGAAAACTATAATTAATTATAAAACAACAATAAATAATTAAAAAACAATAAAATTAATCTTTTAAAATGAACATGTGCAAACGCATAATGACGTTCCATTGTCCATAACTTTAAACACATATTAAAAACAACGCGTCTGCTTTTATGGTTGTGGTGGGGTCATTTGAAAAGGGAAAACAACCCCAAATCGTGCTCCCGGATACTAAAGCTAACCCAAAATATGTAAACGTTTATTCAACAATTCAGCCATATATATGTGGAAGAATAAATCGGAAATAACAATAATTACAGCGAAATAAAACTACATATCATATACCTTTTCCCCACAGACCTTTCGACATAATATTCCTCTAAATGATACAGTAACACAAGAGACCATAAGTATTTTTTCTATTAAGCTTTTAATGTAATGTATCTTATGCGATACAATAGATAGACATTGATAGAATTTGCATGTAAATATAAAATTGATATCAAAACTATTCTTAAATTTTGAAACGTAAATTCGATTAACTTGAATAAATATTGCCAATTTTTGCCTTATGATACACTCAGAATGTCTATAGTATTTGTGTGGATAACTTATATTATTGTTTGTATATTCTTTCTTCACTAAATTGTAAATAAATTGCAATTTTCATTGTTCAAGTGTCCGCCTATTAATTCACTTTTCATCGCACGGTAACTTTGTGAAGTTTGCAATTTTATTTAGGTTATAGCTCAGAATAAAAACTATTACCAAGGGGTCGGCATACTGTCAAAATAATCAATATAATACCAGAGTTTATTACTGAAGAATGCAAGAGTCGTAAAACTCTATGGAACAGTTTTTTACGCGTAGTTAACTCAACCAACGGTTACATAATATAACCAATGATAATCTAGTAAACAGATATGTTATTAGCGCGCGCATTGTGAAGACTCGAGTACGTCCTAATTGGGACGTATATAGTCTTTAGTCTATGTCACGCATGGCGAAGAGCGATACGCTTTGTTGAAACAAAAACAAAATTAAAACAATGCCATCCTGTGTATTTAGAAAGTGTACCAATAATGATACCAAAGTACATAAAACAGAAGGGATCTCATACCATATGTAAGTACGCAATACACCTCAATTTACTAATTTATTTCAATTTTTCTTAATATTCTGATATTTGAAGGTTAGAAAAAGAAAAAATACATTGGTGGTCGGATTAATGTTTGTATACATTGACACGCAAGTGACAAACACTAGCTGTCTCTTTTTTTCTTGTTGGTTTTATCAAACCATCTCTTTCGACTGGTAGTGAAATGTCAGATGAATGAAAAGTGTGTATGTGTGCTGCGCTGCTGCGCGGAACACTTTATTCGGTTGTTTTGTGAGTGTATAACGTATCTGTTTACTAGAATATCATTGATGATAACGAATGGTTTCAAATATCGGTAGAACGCGTTTATTTATCAATTGTTGCCATCACAAATGGTCAAATAAGTTGAAGAGTTAATATTATTGGACCATTTGTTAAACTAACAATTGATGAATTTACGCGTTTTACCGAAATTTTAAACCATTGCTTTGGATATTAAACCATTGGTTGAGTTAACTACGGATCAAAAAATCTGGGCCCAAGGCCCCCTTGCGTGAAAAGCTTTACTCAGAGTTAGTTGCTAACACAAGGTTAAATTGATAAATGTCATACATAACACGGGGTTAGCTACTATCTCGTCGTTAGGAAGATAACCCAGGGTGGCGCAAGCGGGCCTGAGTAGTAGATTTTTTCTTAAGAAATAAATACATTGATACACCTCCTTGTTAGTAATTCTTTTAAAGATTAGAGACTAAGAACATTGGTTTATTTTATTAAAAGGTCACGATATTATATACTTCCAGAGACCCGCACTCTCATGGTCACTCTCACTGCAAAGAGTATAATTATACAATATTCGACTTTTCAAAACGTATTTTAACTTGCTCCTTGTTTTCTCTGCAGATGATGACGTCATTGTTTTCTTATATATATCGTATATTACAGGGTTCTGTTAAAATGTAAATAATGAAATGACATTGGCAGATACAGCTAGAGTCTGGCAAACGAAAGTAGACACTGAAAAAGCGCGGCAAATTTAAAAAATATCAGCATAGCAACCCCAAAACTAGTATGCAATACCTGGAATAACCTCATTTGATACTTTAGAATTATTTATATTACTTCGTTTGAATAAAAATACTTTAGGTAGGTAATACTTTAGACATGTATCAATCTGAATAAAACAAAACAACAGTAGGTATTCTATAATAATTTTGGTTTATTCACTATCAATCAAAATATGAATATCCACTCCTCTGCTAGCTATTTCATCCAAGTACTGGTGCTGGGTCCTTATCCTATCTTTCTGCTCTAAACCCGTAAGTTTTTCAATAGCTTTCACTATCTCATCAACATCTGCTACATCTGCCAGATTTTATGTAAAAGAAAACAAATGTGTTAAAATTAAAATGCAACATTTATTATGATAAGATAAATGACCATATTGCATTATTATGAAGGTAATAGAGAAAAAGATTTTACAAAAAGATAAATAGAGATTACGAATTAAAACAAAGTATCAACATGATAGCAACATACGGAAAATTGGGTTTGACATTAGTATAGCATTGCCATATAAAAAAATTGCAAATAATTCGAGTGAATACTTTCGTTTGCCGGACTCTAGATTAGCACGCTGACTGGGAGAGGAAGCATAATGCTATAAGCATGCTATAAGCATAATTTCGTGCACTTCCGATAACACCATCGAACATTTGACTGATGATTGAACGCGATCATTGCTTTGGAATATTGGTTGATAGCTCCTGAACTCTGCTTAGATGTGCTGATCACATTTAGTTTCATTTTTAAAATGCGCCATTAGTCATATTTCTAAGGGTGCTTTTCTAGAAAAGATGTGTGAGGTAGCGAGGTGGTGTGCGAGGGAAATATCCACCGATGAGATGATTTCTTGATTTCGCTAAGAAAGATAATTTGGTTCAAATAAATCTCAGTAGATAGCGCTACATGCACCGAGTTATTAAATTATGTGTAAAATTAGCATTTTAAGGAATTGAACATAAACATTGTATGTTCTTGTTTAATTAACTCTCCTAAGCAGAAAATTATGGCATATTGGGCTCTTAATTCACATTTCAAAAATTATTTGAACGGATTATTTAAAATTGATGCCAATAGATGGCGCGGTTCTAAATGTCTGAGGCGTTATTGTAACACATTTTGGTGCAATGAAACTGAAAACGTGCAAAAAATACTATAAAACAAATCTTCACTGTATCTAGAGAAAAAAAAACATTTACCGAGTAAACCGATCTTCATGGAACGGAACCGAACGCGAACGATATACAAAAAATAATCGGTTTCATCAGACGAAAAAGGCTAGTTACGTCGGCGCGGTTTCTTTGTATGGGATGAGGCATCTGTATGCTAGTATTATATTATCTGTGGCTAGGTTTAGCGCAGCTCTGGTGGAAAAGGGCTAACAGAGCTATTTATGTTTACTTATAAAATAGAAAGAGATGTGTGCGAGATATATCTGCACCGCTTAGCTGCACACCGTTTCACAGCTTCGCTACACGTCCTCACGCCGCCTCGCTACCCCATACAAGTAGGTTTAGTGGAAACAGACACATATTTTCACAGCTTCGTTACCCATCCTCGCGGAGCTTCGCTACCTCGAACATCTTTGGTGCAACAAAGCACCCTAACGCTACCTAAGTAACTGCGACTCTCCTGTGAGACTCCTTAGTGCGGTATCTGCCTTAAGGTTGCCCTAGTCGACGGCACGAACTATTTTGTGCGCGGGGTTAAAATACATGCTATCTAATCCGACAACACGTGCGAAAGAGATAGATGCTGTGATGAGCAGTAAGAAGCTAGTTCGCGTACGAATTGGCACATTTGCAAGTTTGTATCGAAATGAATGATGATTTAGGACGAAAACGAGCCCGCGAAATTTTATAAACAGACCTTTGGGAGTCTAGATATCATGAAAAAACGACTTAATGTATATTTTCAAAATAATATTATTTGCATTGTTGAACTACTAATCTATCCCTGTTTGGAGGCTGTTTTGAAATTTTCCTTCTTATGGTATTTATTTCCGCCCAAAGATGCGTTAAAATTAGTGTTGAAATAGGGAACTTGAGAAGCTCAAAAAAAAATTATTTTTTCATTTTTCTTTCCATAAAGGGAGATAAAAAAATAGATAATGATGAGACAAAATTATATCTTTTTTTTATTTTGCTCGTACGAGTACATCGTCAAACAGTGGAGGAATCGCCAGACTACGTTTGTATGGAGAATGATCGACTAGTGTAACCTTAAAATGCCAACGATAGGGTTTTGTCAAGTCTCGAATTTTATCAGTAATCATATTTTTTATATTTAGATTTTATTACGAGACGTTTTCGTGTATTTAAGGCAATTGTCCCACCGGCGACGATCATTGAGTAGCGAGTGTTATTATGCGACGGGCGATTACTCGCACCACTCGCTCGGGGCGACCGCACTGAAGGTAGAAATGACTGCTGGTTGGTCTCTCGGCGTGGGTTCTGATCACCAAGTGAACAAGCGAGCATCGCTGAGCGAGTATAACTTTGATAGCGAGAGAATACAAGCCGGCAGTGTTAACAACCAGCGACCAACTATTAATAAATATGTCTCTTTTAATGACACGGGATCTTACGGGATGTACGTTTCTTTAGCGAGAAAATTGTCGATAGATAGTCGCTTACTCATCGCCGGTGAGACAAGTGCCTTACGAGTGCAAAATTAAGTTAAGACTGATTTGAATCACAAGCTCAATCACGAAAAATTCCCTATCACTGTCTTAAATTCTTTATTTTTGACTATCAATTTTTTGTATAATTAAGTATATCTAATAAGCGAATGTATATGTTAATGAAATGAAAGTAAATTAGATAGATGTGATACATTGTTTCTTGTTAATCTATCACTGCTGATTATATAAACCTAATGCATTTAATAACGGTGTGTTAACAATGTAACAATAAACAGACAGATCTCTATTCTACTTCAACTACGGGAGGTTCATTTTTAAAACTTAAATATAATTTGTTTTATTGCAGCTTGTTATAAGTTTTTTCAGTAACTTTAATACGTCTAAATGTCTATTTTTGAAATAATTGTATTGAATAGATAGGAAATGTCATATCAATGTTTATAAAAAAATCTCAGTAAATAATGCTTTCGTCGAAAAAAAAATGGTAAAGGATTTTCAATACGGTCTACTATAATACGGTTATTACGATACCTTGGCTTTTGGTATCTCGACCCAGTGTTCGTTCAATATCAAAATGTGTATGGTCGGTCGCAGTGTTTAGCTAGAAGAAGCGATATCGGCATTAAGAGAATCAAAGCGCAGAGCTGACAGTTCAAAATGCCCAATCTTTAGTAGGTACGGCACTAAAGATTGGGCATTTCGAACTTCCATTAGTTCACGACATCAAATGGGACATCGAACAGGCACGCGGGAAGTCTATCCTAGACTTTGTTCCACAACCAGGCGGCCTTTAGCTGCCACCGGGGCCGTTAGTAGTGAATGAGCCTAAAGAATATTGTGGGAAAAAATAAATTAAAATATATTTTCTGAACGCATCGTATTTGGTTCGAAGTGAAGTAGATTTTTGTCTCTATTTAAATTGTATTTGTATTTGTGCGTCTTTAAACGAGTGTATGCTATTTATAGTGTAAATTAGATTGTTCCTAGATAATACAAAATTATGTATATACGGAGTAAATAAAATATTATTTACATATAACTTGTGTTCGTTATTTATACCTACATTGAAGTAATTATTTCAAACTGCTGGACACTGATTGTTCTTGGCAAGTGTTTTTAGTGCATTAAAAGTTTCAGCTCCCTTCCAGAAAGTAATAACTCATACCATGCTAGAAAAAGACGCATATCGAAACGGCTAGTTATTTGCAGCAAATAACTGGTGTGCAAAACTGAAAGCTCTATCCTACAACTTTGCAAACAAAGTTCTCCAAGAAATATGTCCGTGAATACCGCGGGACCACCAACGCCAATCGCTTCCATACTTGGTAGATAACTACTACTTAATTGGTACTAATTAGTACTCGAACAACGAAATTGGTATCTTGGTAGTTTTTGGGAAAATCGAATTTGAAGATGGTCCGGCAGTAGGCACGGTCCCTTAAGCAGGACCACCATGAGCGCTGAAAAAGGTGGCATGCTACAGCTATTCTAAGTATACAAATAATAAGTACCCTTATATGTGATTCGTAAAAAAGAAGAACTGAAACATTTGAATTTACTGAAAAATCAACGATGTTCACTTTCGCGCGCTTTGCTCAGCAGGACCACGACTTTGAATGTTGATTACAAGTTTAAGGAGCTTGTTGCTTTCCTCAAACCTACACAGAAAATGAATACCCTGGAAGATATTTTTTTTTTATATCTTTTCCCCACACTAGAATTTCTGCCTGTATCGCGGGTGCGTTTACAAACATTAAAACTTACATACAAAAGACACCCAGATCGGGAACAATTAACTGTAGGCCATACAAATATATGTTCCGTGCGGGCATCGAACCCGCGACATGCAGCGCAGCAGCCGATCGCTCAACAACTGCGCCAACCGTGTCGTCAAACGGATAAAAAAGTACCCAAAATTAAAAATGACTACGTCAGTAGTTTACGAGATATACCTTGCCATTGGTGGAGTGGCTGTAGTCAGGGTATTAAATTTTCATTTCAAGATTTCCCTATTCAAAACTGTAATTTCTTCCCAAATTTATAATCTTAAAATCGTACTAATCATATAAGGTATTATGAAAATATGAAAAAGCAACAAAGGTTTAGGTAAATAAAAACAACATAGTACATGATCATGTAAGTTTATTTTAAAGTAATATCGTTGTCTTACAAACATCCTCACGACACAAATCATTATAATTAGTTTTAAATAACAACACATCAATTGACTAGTGAGGCAACATGTTGCAAAGTACCCATGTGTGCAAACCCTGTCTAAATTGTTATTTTTACGTAAGTATTTACAGTTATAATGAAAAGTATGGCACACACAACACACAACATATTATGAAAAGTGTTTTTAAACATGATCGTCTCAACCATTATATCATTAGTCTGGATTAAAAAAAATAACAGAATCTTAGAACTGAAGTAAAGGAATTAACAAAATTTTATAGAAAAAACATCACAAGAAAACCTCTTAGACAATTGAAAAATATCAAACACCTAGTTTTATTTATCGATAGCATTCAAATTTCTGATAAACAATTATAACACGAAACAAAACTCAACACACTGCAAATATCAACTCAGCTTCGACAAAAGAAAAATATTAAGACCCTGCAAATGTCAACTGGTCTACAGCGAGAAAAGATCATAGACTATACGTTAAGAGTAAGTTTATTAAATACTAGCTTCTACCAGCGGCTTTGCCCGCATGATTAGTGTTTTCTTATCCCAAGGGAGCAGTATACGCGCATAAAAAATCTAATGTGATATTTCAGACTATAATCTATCTCTGTGCCAAATTTCATCCAGATCCAATCAACCGTTCTGGCGTGATTGAGTTACAACCATCCATCCATACATCCAAACTTTCGCATTTATAATATTAGTAAGATGTCCCATTAATACTAGTCAAGCAATCCTAGTAAATTAAAAGTAAATTTATTTCGTCTAAACCTTAAAAAATAAAATACAGCACTAAAATTGTCTAGGGGTCAGTCAGTTATTTAGCTAAAATGTTGAGTCTACTAACTTAACTCGAAACAATACAACACTTTTTACAGTCGGTTCTGAGGTTTGTCTATGCTACTAAATTACCTAGGCATTATGAAAATACTTATATTTTTATTTTAGTATCCCCATACTTTTGCTTCGAATTTTTAATCAAAGCCTCTTTCAATTTAGACGAGTTTCGTGTCGGAATGCTGCGGGAGCTGCGGCACCGAAGCGGTGCGTGTGTCGTACTGCGCATATGAAATAATCGGTTGTTTTTTTTGCCATACAATTTATGCCATAAATAGTCGTCCTGCTGTCTTGCGTGCGGGGCCCCGCACTGCACTCTTGGTGTATAAAATGTATGAAAAAATCAACCGGACGTGCGCAGTACGACACACGCACCGCTGAGCAGCGCCCGCAGCAATCCGACATGAAACATCTAAATTGAAAGAGTCCTTTTATTGTACAATTTCACTGAGTAGGTATCATTTTTCTTCATTCATTTAGTGACTTGTGGGCAAGTTTCATACGGAGGGCGGTATATGCATCATTGCAAAGGCAAAATATTATAAAATAACTGGAACTGAAGGCACTGGCATGGTGTTATTACTAACATTTAATATAATTAGTTGGTTTTAAGCACACACTAGCCGCGTTTATCTTATACAAAATTATTCCCCTGTTTTTTCCCTAGAAAAAAAAAACTGTAAATATTTTTTGTTTTGTGGTATCTGCATCCATTCCTACCATATCTCTATATTTCGATTATAGTTGATTAAATGGTGAAAATCATCCAGTTTTGTAGTAGAAAATAGGGAAATACGAAATATTGATTTCGCCTTTTTACACTGACAAAATCAATTCGAACTGTAACTGTCCATATCGCATTTTTTTTGGGTGGGTTTGCGGGAGAGCGAGGGCGATAGTTCCGACGAATCAAAAAAAAATTCATAGTGCCAGCTTATCCTCTTAACACACTTTTAGCGACTAAGGCCCAGTTTTTCACGCGTAGTTAACTTAACCAATCTACACTATTAATAATATTATAAAGAGGAAGGATTTGTTTTTAAGTTTGTTTGTAATGGACTATACCAATATTATAAAGAAAACAGACTATTTTGTGTTTGTACCGAATAGGCTCCGAAACTACTGGACTGATTTTAAAAATTCTTCCACCTATGGAAAGCTACATTATTCCCGAGTAACATAGGCTATAATTTATTTTCATAAAAATTAGAGATCCTTATGAAAATTGCAATAATGTAACCCAAAGTAGCAAAATTTTGCCTATAAAATTAATTATCTCGCGTGCGCTGAGCAATCTATTGATGATACATAAAAAATATGTACTTTATGATTAAAGTACTCATTATTGAGAGAGAATATAAGACATTATGTGAGAGAATATGTCTCACTATCATGGTTAAGTCACAATAGTAGCTTATGTGTTTTAAAATTTTATTAGATCGCCGGTAGAAACAAAAGTTGGTTACATTCGTAACTATTGTAGTATTAATTCTTATTCAAATAAATAGTTTAATAAATTGGTAGGTAGGTGGGTAGATAGGTAGGTGGTAGGAAGGTATATAGCCAGTTGACGGGAGCGAAGCCGCAGGTGTCAGCTAGTAATGGATAAACTCAAAAACTACTGAACCGATTTTAAAAATACTTTCACTAGTAGAAAGCTACATTATTCCTGAGTAACATAGGTTATTTTTTTAATCCCGGAAACGGGTCCTGTGGGGTAGGCCACGCGAGAGAAGCCGCAGGGAAAAACTATGGTTAAATATGTAATGGTTTCAAATTTCCTTAAAATGCGTTTTTTTTATAAATTGTTAAGTTCAGAAATGGGGTTTAATAAGTCGCAGATTTATTTATTTAACCATTATTAACAATATTGGTGAATGAATGCGTTACTACGGATCAAAAAACGAGCCTTAGAAACGAAGTGACACCATCAAGGTAGTAATGTAAAATCTATACAAAAACTATACAGACTGTTTGCATAATATAAAGTAAGTGTAGACAAACACAAATACACACTCATTTTATCATATTTTTTATGTTTAATCAACATACTTATTATCCCTTGTTTAATATTATTAGAAATAACCGTAGGACAAAGCTATACTATTTTATACTGTGATTAGAAGTCAGAGGTTAATTATTTGTTTAGGTAATCAGTGAATAACAATACTGTATTGTTATGGCGGTTCCGCACTGCATCCGATTCGAATCCGAGAAATATCGGTCCGAAGTAGTCTTAGTACTACTTATAGCAGAGAACGTTACCCCAGCAAGAAAGTGGCTCCTAGTATGATTATATGATTGGAACGTATAATTAGTGCGTAATCTGCTGTGAATATGCGCCACATAAAAAAATAGTGCGGGTCGTCGTTTTTGAAAAAAAGTTACGGAAAAACGATTCCTGCTGGAGTAACGTTGTTCCAGCAAGAAAATTCTAAACGAATGATCGGAGTGAAAAATATTGTGCATGGGCAGAGAGCTTAAAGTTGTGCAAAAGTTTGCGCCGAAAATATAATTGGTGCGTCATCAGGTTTTCAAGATATTGCATTTCCTTCTGGAGTAACGTTTTGCAGAATCGTGTATATCTAAAACAATTGTATGTCCGCCTGTAGAATAAAAATACACAAGCAGCTTTTGTTAGGTGCGTTTTTTAATGTGGTGCAGATTACGCACTAATTATACGTTCCACTCATATCACTCTAGCAGCCACTTTCTTGCTGGAGTAACGTTCTCCTTATAGTAGGGGAACGGATCAGTGCGGAACCGCACTTAATATTTAGTTATACAATACGCATATTTTAAGCCATAACCATGTCACGAACAAACACCATTTTGCCAGAGTCATGTTATTTGAACTGTTATTTTTATTGAAGCAAAATGGAGTAAACTTCTATTGACATAAAATATTATAGCAAATTATTAATGTTTTCTAAGAGCTGCCTATACTAAAATGATTAGGTACTAGCAGTGATATTCTAACTTTAAAACTTTCGCGTTTCATAATTGAAATACAATATATCACGGGAACCAACCAATATATATCCGGCAGTTCAATAAGTCGGCGATTGCAGAACACCTATTAGAAGGCGGCAGCAATCACTGGCTCGAATTTCATCGTCCACAAGTCCTCTCCACGGAACGCCACTTCTATTCAAGAATTGTGCGTGAAGCGATTGAAATTAAAAAAAAAAACAAAACGTTCAATCGGGATGACGGTTACAAATTATCCGCGGCGTGGAATCCAGTGATTCAAAAAACATTACCTCGTTTTGTGCAGTCGACGAACTTACGAAATAAGGACACGGTCAGTGTAGTGTGTAGAAATGTGAGGGTAGAAAAAGCATTTTCTGCACCAACGGAGCCAGTCCACCGAGACACCAGTCTGCCCGGGACCACGGTCGTTGCAACACGGCCGAAACGTCGGGTGAAATATGTAAATAAACAATCGAAATCATCGCGTTAAATTCCCGTGATATATTGATTTTTAAGTGATATTCTACTTTTAATTTGTTCGCTAATAAGTAACAGTTTGATTACTATGTATTAACTCAGACCAAACACTCCATGAAACCATAAAACCCGTGATACACAAACGTATTGCACTGTTATTGACGAACAGCGGTGTTATACTCGCAACGTTTGATTATAAAACCAATACCGCGAAGGGAGTTATTACGAGGTTTAAGGCCAGAGTTAGTTCAAAATGTAACACAGAATTTAGTAAATGTAATTTGTCAAAGCTTAATGCCGACTTTCAAAAGTTACGCTTACACTAAAATCCTAACAACTGTGTCGGTAAGGTCATACGAATTTTGAAACAAAATGTCAGCTCCAAAAACATGCAAATTAACACTGGTTAAAAACAAATGACAGCTTAGGGGAACCATAGTATATTATTCCATATTTTTGTAGTTGACTGTACAGTACTCGGGCGTAAATATGACACATCGCGGTTTAGAAAGAGAAGGTATGAGAAACAGAGAAACAATTTTACATTTAAATAAAAATAGTTCGACGTGACAATTACGGCCAGGTACTGCATAGCGATACTGGCATCAACACTAGTAATAATATTACTAATTACATTCACGTTCCCCAATGTAATCTGTTGTCAAAAATATCTGGACTAGTCAAAGGTTTGAGCATGAAACACCATAGGGCGAATCCTAGTAGGAAATTGCATACGATTAATACCCGTTGTAGAGGTGGAAACTCTGTTATTTCCCCAAAGTTCGGAAATCCCATGTGGTTGCAGAACATGTGTGCGACTAGAGGGGCTACGAAGTGTCCTGAAAAAAATAATCTATTATTAGATTTAATAAGATATTCTGAACAAATTTTCCGTATCGATGAGGATAAAATAATAATAGAATATAATGATAGATATAATTTACTATTGTTGTTTTGTACATGAACAAATTTGAGTACACGAGGTGTGTGTAGTCGCAGCGGAAAATGTAGAATTTGTTCATTTTAGTTTAGCAGATATTTAGTGTAAGACATCGTGTAATTGTGTATGGTAAGTAGAAATTTGTGCATCCAACAATTGGGGAGCTAACAAAACCTGTTTCCGCTGGAACTACGTCATCCTAGCGTCTTTAATTATTTAGTGTAATGAGCTGAAATTTTACATGTGAATAGTTGCATTAATACACTAATTATCGGAATATGTTTTATTTTGCTTTTCCATTAAAAATACCTACAATTGGATGTCATACAATAATAGTGGTCCAGTCGTAGTACATATGTCATTGCTCATTAATTACTCAGACCACATAAATTAAACTTGGCAAGACATTGTAGGCCCTTACAAGATACAAATAAACGTAATAAGTTAGGCTCTAGAATTCCTATTTTAAGTACTTATACTTAATAACCTTATTTTACTTTTACGTGTTTATCTTCTGAACGGTATGTTTTTTATTTAAAAATTCTTTTTCACTAACATTACACACCAATTCAAAGCAACATGCTTAAAAAATTACAACTCTGCATTAAACCGTTTTAAATGATTTTCGTCAAATAAGCAAACGTCAGCGCAGCGGAATCTTGATTATTGCCGCACTTTTATGACACACAAATTTCATTTAAACATACACATTTACCTCTCGTTACACACTAATTATTGAAGGTATTTACGCGTTTTTACGTGTTTTTCCGCTGCGACTACGCACACGTACACGAGTACACTGTGTACATATTTTAATTTAAACAGTATGGACCCTATGCAAATGTTGTTTAAAATATTTGAATGCCACCCACCTGTCCTTACAAACAGATATGCCGAATAAGCACCAAACAGACTTGTGTACGTAAACTGGAATGCTGAAAATAAGGTAATACAAGTTATAAATAAATTGATAGGTAAAGTATCACATAATACATTTGCATGTTTTTCCTCTCCATCAATATTATGGTAAAATACCATTCTACCTAGAACTGATTACATTAAACTAATTATAATGGCGGTAATTATTGCAAATAGCAGGATGTGGTTGCCCATTATCCTGTTATTATTTAATGGTTTATGTAACATTGATCAAGTTTCATATAAAAATAACTAACTGCTCTGAAAGGCTATAATAAATCAAGGTTTTAAGGCTATTTACAATGTAATCTTATCAAGCCATAGGTGGCCTGCCTGCTTGTTGCCAAATTAATCTGGGTTTAAGCAGGCCTCCGTCACTCCGCGCGTAGGTGTGAGATAAGTACCTGCGAGTGCCTTTGAGCATCGCCGGCGATGCTAAGATCAGTGGTTGTCCGTTGTCGCATGCCTTGGCTTGGCTCGCGCACGTACACTCCCTGGTAACGTTTTTACCCGACTGCCGAAGGAGGGTAATGTGTTTATCAGTCTATGTATGTATGTATGTTTGTTCCTATGTGGCGTTCTAGAGAACAAACGCGTCGGCCGGTTTTGATGATTCTTACGTCAATCGATTCGTGTTAACCCTGCGAGTGTCACTGGCTACATACGTCACTAGAACGCCACATAGGAACAAACATACATACATACATAGACTGATAAACACATTACCCTCCTTCGGAAGTCGGTTAAAAAGAAGCGTGGGGGTATTTGATTAACATTATTCACATAAAGCGGCTTTCAGACTACGCTATAATATAATAGAATATAGTATATAGCTCATAGCACAACAATATCGCGCACCATACAATGTTATGGCCACGTTCACAGTGTACTGTACCAGTGGTGTCTCATTCCATACAAAGAAACCGTGCCGACGTGTACTGATTATTTTTTGTACATAGATCGCGTTCGGTTCCGTTCTACGGATATAGATGGTGATCTAGCTATCGCCGTGGAACGGAACCGAACGCGATCGATTTACAAAAAAATATCGGTATAGTCAGATGAAAAACACTAGTTACGTCGGCACCGTTTCTTTGTATGGGATGAGGCATCTGTATGCTAGTATTATATATACTATCTGTGACTGTACTATATATTTTTGGCTTACTATACGCTATAAAATTGGTGCGATGCGCTGAGTTCATTCCTCCTACCTCACCCCCGGCCGTCCCGCAAGCGAAACGAGCGACACAACTATAAATGTTTGCGATAATATCGCGTAATGTGAACGCCATGCCATATAATAGTATAGCATTAGGTCCTTCTTTGCTATACTATTTAGCACAATAATATAGCCTCGTCTGAAAGCCGCTTTATGTTTTTTTTTTTCTGCTACCACATTATAGAAGTGAAGAAGGCCTACTAAGGAGTGGCAATTAAAATTATGGCATTACAATTGGCTACACATAAAAATTGTTTTATAATCACAATATTATCAACATTCAATAGCTATGTCAGCCATACTTACTAGAGACCATGAGAGCTGTCTTGAGTTCAAACCCAGCTTTTATCTGTTCAAATATATGGTGGAAGTGAGCTGAAAAAGAAACAAAAGAACTTCTTATTTATATTCTTGTCACCACTTTAATTGTCAGTGATGAATAATTGAAGAGCAGTGGTTGCCCAGTGGTATCGGCCGCGACTTACAAGTTGTGGGTCGTGGGTTCGAACTCAGGCAGCCGTTTTACTTTGTGTAAATTATTTCATCACATCTGCTCACAAAACGGTGAAGAAAAACATCATAAGGAAACCGTCTTAGAACCAAAAATTCGACGACATGTGACACCCACCAACTTGCACTGGACTCGCCGGCCCATTCCCTCTCACAGAGGAGACCTGTGTCCCAGAAGTGGGAACATTAATAGGCTGATGGTGATGTTTATTTGTAAAGCAAGGTTGTTGTGTGGCCCTGTTCCACCTTGAATCTATATTTTTATAATAATATGTCAGACAGTATCGGAGTATTACTTTGTACAGTTTAAATTACAAAGTTGTAAATTCAACTTTAGTTGTAATAAAACAAATATCCAATTCAAACATGCTTTGTTTTTAGGGCCACACATTGTTTTTATTATCTTTTCTACACTGCTTGGATCAAACTAGTATGTTTAAAAAAGTTATTTTACTTTCAAACTGCTCTGTAGCAAATAATCTTTTTTTTAGTTAAAATTGTTTCAAATTATGGTATTGAAAATCTTTAACAGGTGATTTGGTGCTTTCTTGTTGTAATATTTAAAATCTAAAATAACATCCATGATTTTTTATTTCTTTAATAGGCATATGTACACAATTTCTTACACTATTTCTTTAAAATAGTGTTGAGTTTATAGCTTAGATAACAGTGTGCTTAACGTAAACAATCTTTCATGTTTTATTTATTTTTTTATATGCTTTACCTTTTCTTACATAGTATAAAACAAAGTCACTTCCCACTTTCTGTCTGTCCCTATGTATGCTGAGATCTTTAAAACTATGCAATGGATTTTGATGCATTTTTTTTTTAATAGGTAGTAGTGTAGTAGTGATTCAAGAGGAAGGTTTATATGTATAATACACGCGGGCAGAATCTAGTAACATATATTAGTAAAAAGAAAATTAAAACTTCTGCAATCTCTTCCAGGCAACCTGGTAGCGACAGTAATTGCCTGGACATGAAGAGGGCTGTCATGGTGTGAAAATAACAGTGTTAAAATGCTATATTATAAAAGATACACAGATAAATACATAGGCTATCTAATAGATACATAAATACAAAACATAATAAAAATAAATGAATATGTCAATGTGTATACAAAAAATATACATATATATTCTCCTTACTGTCACCAGACTGCACTTATCCAGTTTTAATACAAATTGACGTTTATGTTAATGCGAATGAGAGTGAGTAAAAACTGGCACTAAGCCCACTGATAGCCACATTTTTGAGGTATTAAGGTTAAAGTGACAAAATGTTAACAAGTAACAAAAGGCCAGTTATCATAATCAATAGACATCACTAAAAATATTGCTTTGGGCATTGTGTCTAGTGCTACTTACTTTAGTAATTAACATTATATTTATAACAAATTATTGAAATTTAATATTCACCTATGCCGAAGAGAAGTGGCCCAGCAAACACAGCAGTCATGGGCTCCACACACTGGATCAGCAGTGGTATCATGCAGGCTCTGAACACCCATTCTTCACTCAATGGGGCCATGAAGTGGTTCCTCACCCATACAAGGTCCTGCCAGCTGGAAAGCCAATACATTGGCTCTGGATAGCAAAAGAAATAAAGTCAATAAAAAATTAATTAGCAGTGAAATTAATACTTTTTAGACACAGATAATTTACAACTTACTTCAACATCATCATTTCAGACGAAAGACGTCCACTGCTGGACATAGGCCTCCCCAGGAGTCAACAAATGACTTACTTAAGATTATATGCATAATGCATTTCTTTAACAGAACAATACAAAGATTCTGTTCATAGTGTGATGCCATAAAAAAATATGTTTAGTACCTGCATACAGCTTCCAAGTCCCAGATAAAAACTGCATAGTTAATGGTCCCAAAAAAAGTGTAGCAGTCAAAATAAATGGCGAAATCATTGCTGGTATAATACCAGCCCACCGCAGTCCAAGTTGCTCATACAAGTCGCCTTTACTTAAAGACTCTTCAGTGATAAAATACTTAACAAGAAATGGTGCCAGTAACATCATAACAGACACACTGAAAAATCTTCTTTTAATTGTAGACGGATGATCCCTGAGAATAATATATTATCTGTCTTGAATATCCTTAAGGCATATCACAAAGTTAATTAATTATTTTCATTACAATTACCTGCTCAATGTAGACCTCCATACGTACAAGCTCGCAACATATGAAATTGTTAGAAAGATACAGGCACAAACAGAAAAACTGCATTGACTTACACCAAACCAATCATTGGAAGACATTTTTAATAGACAAGTAAAAGCACAATATTAGCCCGATCGAATTATATAAATAAAATAATGAAAATTATGATTTCAAAACACCATCATTTTGTTTGAGTGAGAGACAGCAGAGTGACACTCGACACTGACAAGAAAATGCCCAAAGAGTATGTAACACTACGTTTAAAAATGCCATGGAATGGAATGGAATGATGAGATGAATAATGAATGAAAAAAAATGAATGATCAAATGACATGACATAAAGGTGCCCATACACGGGACAATTTGTCGTTTCGATCGATCGTCAAGAAAATCGTACTATTTTATCATTCGATTTCCGTCCGATGTGAACACACGAACGATGTGATCGTACGATTCTCAGTCTCTGTGCGGAGTGAAAACGTTTAGCACGTACGTGGGTGAGCGATGAAGTCGCAACTACTTTGTATAAGCGCATTGGCGCTCATCGTAAATTAAAAAAGACTTTCTTCAAAAAATAAAAGGAAGACTAGGAGAGAATGGACTAAGAGATGGCTTCTGAAAAGACATCAATATTCTCACATCAATCTTCTTGAGGAATTACGTTTTCATCCTAAAGATTGGCATAACTACCTTAGGATGTCAGAGGAAACATACTTAGAGCTTTTGCATAAGGTATCTTCCAGAATAATAAAAAATGATACCAATATGAGGCAAGCTATTACTCCTCACGAACGTCTTACTGCAACGCTGCGTTTCCTGGCTACTGGAAGGACTTATGAAGATTTAAAATTTACAACGTTGATTTCACCACAGTCTTTGGGAAAGACTGACAGTAGAGATGTGCAACTCGAGTTACTAACTCGAGTTGACTAGAGTGGTATTCTTACGAACTCGAATACACACACATGTCATGTCAAACATTTTATCTATTACTTACTTCTTACTTGTTTTTTTTACAACAATATCAATATTTTTAAAGATTGAACCAAAATAAAAAGGTAAAACCAATAACCAACATTAAAAAGCATCTCGAAAGCCAGGAGTTCGGAACTATTATAGAACATCCTTCACGATAAACAGTATGGTTTTACCACAGGATGTTATACGACCGACGCTGGTGTCACCCTATTAAAACAAATCTTTGATGCGTGGGCAGAGGCACAAGATGTCATATGTTTCTTCTGCGACCTGTCGAAGGCGTTTGATTGCGTTAATCATGAAACATTACTTTTGAAACTTGAGCATTACGGGCTAAGCCAATCAGCGTTAAGTTTAGTAAAATCTTATTTAAATGATATACAGCAATTTTTTCAAATAAACGTTGTCAATTCGTTAACCGGTTAGCAGTAAAAATGGGGGTACCCCAGGGTTCAGTTTTGGGTCCTTTTGTATTTCTAGTCTACATTATTGATTCACCCCATCTATTGAAAAACAATCTAAACATGGTGTTATTTGCTGATGACACTTCTTTGATTTTTAAGATAAAAAGAAGTACGAGTAACTTTGACGACGTAAATAACATATTGCGACAGGTTCAAAATTGGTTCACAGCTAATAATTTATTTTTGCTAAAAATACTACAGTTCTTAAAAGATAGCTTGATCTCTGCGACATATATCAAACTGACGTATACGTTTTTGTTAGCCTGTCAAGCGCTATTGTTACTGTATTGATGCTGACAGCTGTCGCAGCGATCAAGCTATCTTTTATGAAGTATAATTGCGTAAAATTAGCCTTGCCGAATGTTAATAAAAGCACTGATTGTGACATTATATTAAACAGGGAGAAGCTTAAATTCGCTGATAAAACGTTTTTCCTGGGGATCACACTAGACTTAAGGTTACAATGGAGTCCTCATTTAATATCACTTGCAGGGCGGCCAAGTTCGGCAGCTTATGCTGTTAGAAAAAATCGTCATTTTACTGATGTAGATACCGCGAGGCAGGTCTATTTTAGTTATTTTCATAATATAATGCCTTACTATGCGGAAGGGCTGCAGACATTGAGTCAATTTTTATTCTGCAAAAACGAGCCATCAGAGCAATATACAATCTTCGCTGGTGCGATTCTCTAAGGGAACTGTTTGACATTAACATCATCATGACGGTACCTTGTCAATATATTTATGAAGAACATCATGTACGTTAGAAATAATTTACATCTTTTTAGTAAAAACGGCGACAGATATAATTATGTTAATAGAAATAGGGACCAATTAATTCAACCAGGTTTCTGGCTAAAGTAGCATCATCTTTTATGGGCTACTGTATAAAATGTTACAATAAAATTTTAGAACCGAATGAGACGAAAATTAAAACTTGTATAAAACGCAAACTATGCAGGCAAGCATATTATAAGTTGGGGGATTACATCGCTGATAAAAATGCTTGGCTCAATGCTGGTCCTGCTCCGCAACCTAGTGGGTCTAGGGCGCAAGAACAAGTGATGGCAGAAAAGTTTTGAAGTATTGTTGGGCCTGGTAAAGACTGTATGAATATATTTGTATTGTATAAATTCAATTTCTTTTAGTATTATATAACTGCACAGCACATGTGTGAGTACTATGTTCTGACTGTAAATCTACCATTCACTGTACCTATGTGTCGTTTCGTTGACTTCTGTGCGACCTGGCAGTTGAGTGTGTCATGCTCTCACTAATTTCTCTCTGATGGTGGGACATGTGTTGGATCATTCGGTTCCCTTCATGATGGTTAAGCTGAGTGGTGCCGATCCATGCGTCATGTTCGTAAACGGGTGCCAGCAGTTGGGATTGGTCATAACTTAGTTACCTCGGCCTGTTATTGTATTTTTTAATTGGTTGTTACTCCAAACGCTTTTTCATGCACGTATTTTTACGCCTTTCTCACCTAAGTATTTTTTCAACAAGAATGATGTAATCAAAATTTGTAATTAAAACTGATGGAAAAGAGTGTCCGTGAAGTTTCTTGCAAATTCTTCTCCATTGAGACATACTGTTGCGAATTTGCAACTATACTTCTTAAAAGATAGCTTGATCTCTGCGACAGCTCTCAGACTCTCAGTATCAATACAGTAACAATAATCTCAGTTGACAGTTGACATATGTCACAGAGATCAAGTTAACTTTTACGAAGTTTAATGTATTTTTTTTTCTTTGCCTGCATTGTCCCACTCCCGGGCAAAGGCCTCCCACATTCCTTCCATTTCCCTCGAAGTTGTGCCTCATCTCGCCAATTCTCGAGAAAGTTATCCAATTTATCTGCCAAATACGAAAGAAAGAAAGAAAGTGCTTTTATCAAATAAATAATTTATTCTAACTTGGCTTCATTCGGCTAACTCGAGTTGAGTAAGTTAAGTGAATTTCTACTCGGGTTAACTCGAGTCATGTTTATCCGAGTTGGTACATCACTAACTGAAAGTAGTAGTAGACAGTGATGCGACTTGTGCTGCTACTACTTTTGATTTAATTGCCACCAGCAAAAAAACAAAGTGTATAATAAAATGAAAAAAGAAAACATTTTGCAACTTGGTGAGGTGTCTAAAGGTGGAAACAGATTACTGAAACCCCACCCGACGCCACGCCACCCGACGCCTTCTGACGCATTGAAGTACTAATCAAACCCATACATTTAGTACGGTCAGAGACACATAGTCAACACGCCATGCGATCACACGCATTCCCACGTGTCAACACGCAGTCGGTTTGGATCAGCGTGTTGCCGGGAGTGGGGGAACACACGCCACCCGACGTTTCGACACAGTGTGTCTCTATTAACACCCGATCCCACGCGTCAGTCAGTCGAGTGGTGCCAACAAAGGGAAATTTACCCTAATTTAGAGTAAAGTTTCATCAGCACGGTCATTTTTAGGGCACAAAATCGGTGAGGGTAATTTTTATGTTTATGCTATAATAGAAATTAGTAACTTTTTGAGTCAAATTTACAATGATATGGACTAAAGTTTAAATATTACCCTTGAGCCCGCGATTTCTTAAAACTTCTTTTTCGATACGCCTATCATAGTCTCAATGACGTAAATCCCAAAATAACCAGTTTTTAGTTATGGTTTCTATTATTGTTATAGTAAAACTGGTCTGTATTTATATTATAGATTATAATGTCTCGTCTTATGTAAAATCTTGCATGAAATGTATCAAATATATATAGAACGGAGAGGGAAAGCAAATTAATAAAAAAAAAATTTTTTTTTGTATAACTGAAAATCAAGGCATGTTTCCAAATCTTTTTACAGTCCGTTCAACCGATTTTGGGTTCTATCCTGTAAACATAAGGATGACATAAAAAGCATAAACCTGTTACCAAAACCAACTGTTTACTGCAGCTATCATTTGTCGTATCACAAACGCAATAGAAGTTAAAATCGGTTGAATGAGCTGTAATATGGGCTAATTCAAACGTCTAATGTTATCGCAAATGGAGTATAGGGTACATTGAGATCAGACTTGAGATAAAACAAAAACGAGACCTGGCAATACTGGCTATGACATTAGCTAACGTGTTGTAGCATCATGTGGGGTGTTGTATATGTGCACGGTGCGCGTCGGGTGTCGACACGTCGGGTGGCGTGGGGTAGCGTGGGGTTTCAATAATCTGTTTCCACCTTAAAGGTGGAAACAGATTATTGAAAAGTGGTCTCGTTTTTGTTTTATCCCAAGTCTGATCTCAATGTACCCTATACTCCATTTGCGATAACATTAGACGTTTAAATTAGCCTACTTTACAGCTCATTCAACCGATTTTAACTTCTATTGCGTTTGTGATACGACAAATAATAGCTGCAGTAAACAGTTGGTTTTGGTAACAGGTTTATGCTTTTTATGTCATCCTTATGTTTACAGGATAGAACCCACAATCGGTTGAACGGACTGTAAAAAGATTTGGAAACATGTCTTGATTTTAAGTAATATGAAAAAATTAATTTTTTTTATTAATTTGCTTTTCCTCTCCGTTCTATATATATATTTGATACATTTCATGCAAGATTATACATAAGACGAGACATTATAATCTATAATATAATTACAGACCAGTTTGAATATAACAATAATAGAAACCATAAAAAAACTGGTTATTTTGGGATTTGTACGATACCAAGTACTTGACTACTTCATTGAGACTATGATAGGCGTATCGAAAAAGAAGTTTTAAGAAATTGCGGGTTCAAGGGTAATATTTAAACTTAAGTCCATATCATTGCAAATTTGACTCAAATAAGTTACTAATTTCTATCATAAACATAAAAATTACCCTCACCGATTTTGTACCCTAAAAATGACCGTGCTGATGAAACTTTACTCTAAATTAGGGTAAATTACCCTTTGTTGGCACCACTCGACTGACGCGTGGGATCGGGTGTTAACTAGAGACACACTGTGTCGAAACGTCGGGTGGCGTGTGTTCCCCCACTCCCGGCAACACGCTGATCCAAACTGACTGCGTGTTGAAACGTGGGAATGCGTGTGATCGCATGGCGTGTTGACTATGTGTCTCTGACCATACTAAATGTATGGGTTTGATTAGTACGTCAATGCGTCAGAAGGCGTCGGGTGGCGTGGCGTCGGGTGGGGTTTCAATAATGTGTTTCCACCTTAAATATTGAGCAAACTTCGAGCTTTGTGTGTTTTTTACTGACCACCTGAGCTTTTGGCTGAATCGTGTTGTAAAGCTAAAAATTGCTAGAAGAAGTGGCCGCAAGATCGAATGTTAGTTGCGCTACATACAAAAAGCGTTTCACAAAGCGATGATCATCAATAAAGATAAATTCAATTCTAAAAGTTCAGATAGAACATGATAAATGTATTATTGAACTTGAATCACTTATTAAATCAAATCAAAAACGTAAATTACTATTATTAGAATGGTTTTAATTGGAACGCGTTAATAAGTAAAAAAAAACATTTATTGTTATGTCGTAGATGGCGCTGTGATCGGTCGCCATGTTAATCCGAAATCCGCCATATTTTGCTGAGAGTCGCCCATCGCTCGAGGGTAGTGTGGGTTTTCATCATTATTTATTCAGATAATGATTATTATCAGTTTAATATCATAATTTTAGTGTCAGTGATTAGTGTGATATTTATATAACAATAGAACTATCTTCTAGCAATAACCAATGTGGTATAATCTCTGTTTCCCGTTTGCCTGCCCAATCTAATCTAAACAGAAAATGGCCGACGGTGTTGGTGCGGGTGTCTCCTTTGTTTAGGGCTGAATTCTAGTGAAAATAAGTGTTAAAAGAAATAATGCCTAGTGCCTCGTTTTCCTCTTCGCGTTCTTACGTTCGTAGATCGCGGAGAAAAGGCGGACATCGAATACCACTACCTTCTAGGACACAATCCAGTAAGTAATCCGGGTCGGCCGAAGTCGCCCCGATCTTTAGAAATGCTTCGTTATCCATATTTCCTTGATCATGTAACTTGGGAGTTACACGTTAATGCATTTGAAAGTTGTTAAGTAGTGTTGTAGTGGCTAATTTATGCAGCTGTATTATAGATTTGACATTCCGATTTATATGAAAATGTTGGAGCTTGGTATTGAATTTTGAATTGGTCGATCATTGTTCCTCTTACGTTGATTGACATGTAAATTCTTATTTCCATACATCCAATGTTTCATGATGATATCGGATAGCGCATTTCAGTGACATTTTGCGCAATATGGGTATTGATTTGCTAGCTGAAAACTTATTTTACACAGAATGACGAAACAGCTGTTCTGATACATTTCCGAAGAGCCGATGTGTATTTATGTGCAGTTACGAAACTTTTTTCATTTTAGTTCTCACACATGGAACCAGTGTCGAATACTTGTTTATTTTTTGTCTCATACCCATTTTTATGCTCCACAACCAAAAAAAAAAACATGTACCTGTATGACATTGGATCCTGTCAAAATCTAGAATGAGCACTTTAAAATGGACACTGTATGCCAGATTAGAGTATATTTACGTAAATGTTATTTGATTTTGGACTATGTTAAAATTTTTATCACACCAAAATCATTGAGAACTTGTGTTGTTACTCTCTTTGTGGTTATTGAACTGTATGAAGCATTAATAATGTTGAAGTTTCATTCTGAAACTAGTTAATGTGGTTATTTTTTCTAAATAATGAAACCTGTTTAATAGGTAGTACAATATATGAATAACATCATATAGCTATTGTGTTAATTCTTACCTAATTATGTAGTATGTCTAAATATTTCATGTACCTTTGTTCTCATGATTAAACATGTGTTATACCTACAAATAATTTGTGAAATCCTTATGTATAACTATAAATATTTAATACATGGTTAATTGTGAAGGACACAAAGATATGAGGAAGTACAATTTAGTATTGATATTTTTGCATAATAACCTCGCAAGTTTAGTCAATGAATACCAGTTATGAATCAACAAACTATAATGTTGTCATGGCTTTATCAATGCATGCAGAATATACTAAGACATGTATAATGATTATAATAAGATAAGGAAATATGTTGGTGAATTAGTGGATTATTCTATTGTGCTAGGCACTTGTGAACATATGAAAATGATGAACCTCTAGGGATTAAATTTTTAATTATGCATTTGTTATTAGTTAAAGGGCAAAATCTGCAAGTCCATGATTAGACCTGTCATACTGTATGGATCAGAATGTCGGGCAGTGAAAGAGATTGCATGTAGCAGAGATGAGAATGTTGAGATGGATGTGCGGAGTGATGAGAATGGATAAAGTGAGAAATTTGTATATCAGAGGAAGTTTGAAAGTGACAGAAAAATTAGTAAAGTGATGAAAAACATGTTCCTAAAAGAGTTATGAATATAAATGTGGGTGGATGGACTGTGTTAGGAGGGATATGAAAGAAAAGGGAGTCAGTTATAGCGTGATAGGGGAGAGGTACGGACCGACCCCAAGTAACATGAGATAAGGGCAGGAACATAATGATCATTGTTATGATTGAAAATTGCACAAAATGTTGTATTTTTTTTTGAAAGGCCAACAGCTCGTAATTTTATATGAAATTAAATAAACCTCTTGCCTAAAATTAAGCTTATGAATATGTATGAAATAATCAAAAATGAGTCAAACATATGAAATTCAATGTAATGAATTGTTCCTTTCAACTTAAACAGGAACATTCATTACAATTAGGTTTTCATTCATGGTAGTGACTCATTCATTATAGCACAATATTAGCAATAGCAAATATTCACTATAGATTATAAAAATTGGTTATATTTTATTTGTTCATAACTGAAAAGGTAATTTTGCATGCCTCTTTATCTTTATATCCAAATCTTAAATGGGTCAAAAGTTTTGGCAACATATCAAACTACTTTCTAATATGTTGCTGGTACAAGTGGTACTGAGGCCTGATTTAGATCTTTTTTTAAATAACCAGAGCATGTGAATTTGTTTTACTGACTGAATGTGAGAAATTATTAGTAGGACTTATTATTTCTTATTTGTTTAAAAAAATCCAACACTAGGAATATCTCCTGCATTGTGTGTGCGTTTACAAACATATAAACTCACATACACAAACACCCAGAGCCTGAACAACTATCTGTAGGTCATACAAATATTTGTTCTGCGCGGGAATCGAACTCGCGACACGCAGTGCAGCAGTCAATCGTGCGCCATTATGTTAACTTACCAACTATAATTTTATGCTAATTTCATATTTAGTTTAATCAATAATTAAGTACTTGTCTTGCTAATGTTTATCAATAAAACAAGTTCTGTTGGTGTTTCCAACTGACTTATCTATTCCATAAAAACTTGATAAGTGGTTTGTTTGTAAACAATCTACCTTAGTAATACCCTGACCAGACTGGCCATTACACATATTAAGCAGATAAGACAATATTTTGAAGGGGCTTATGACAGAAACAGTAGTAGATTTTTTTACAATTTCCATGTTCTGTTTGTTATATAAATTTCATACAATGTTTCTAGGTAACTTAAAATACTTAAGTGTATTTATTGAATTTTGTGTGACTAACTGTTTTACAAGGAAGAATAATGTTAACATGCCTTTGTATATTTCATTTCAGATGTGTGCATCTTCTCTGGTTGTGTTCAACAAAAATATTGTGGATAGGAAACTTATTATTTTTTATCTCGGCAATCATGTCACTGAGATGCAAACAAGTTTTGTTGTTAATTTAACCTGTCAATTCTGTTTCTTTTAAAGACTCATCTTATAAATTGAACTGAATTTTCAACTCCGCTATGGCTTTTGGTGAGTTCCCCATCTACAGCTGCATGTAAACTTCTCATAGCATCTTGCAATCAAGCCTTTGTACTCATATATTTTTCGTCAACTAAAACTGATTTGTTGTTTAATTGCAGGCGAGCCATGTGAGTCAGTTCCCTGCCCCAACAACGTGACGGGCAGTGCCATGGCGGCGACAGCGGCGTGCGCGGGCGCGAGTGGGAGCGGTGGCGGGGGTGCGCCGCCTGTGCCCGCGGCCGCGCCGGCCAGTACGCCGGGACACCACAGCCCCTACGACCTGCGCCGCAAGTCGCCGCCCGCCTACCACGAGCCCGGCCCCTCGGGCACTTGCTCTCTACCCGCTAGAAAGAGGCCTAGAACGTTAGTACGACATTATTGTAGCCACCCAGATCTTGACAAGTTTTTAACTTACTGAAACATTTAAAGGAGCAAGATTCGAATTTACAAATCTAATCAAACAAAAGTTTAATAAAAAAGTTCAGATTAAAAGGCAAAAAAAGTATTGCCATGTGTTGCACACCTGCAGAAGTTATTGAACTAACGAAATATAACGCAAAGGGTCGGCGTTTTGTATCCTTCGTTATACCATATTCATGCATATAAAGCTTAATGGCATCAATGTTTAAAACAATTAATGAAACACATGTATATTATGCACACAGGTCTTTATCTCAAGGAGTGGATGTGTGCAATGTATCACAGTACTTGCAGTATGAGCTGCCCGATGAAGTTCTGCTGTGTATTCTATCACACCTAACAGAGAGAGACCTCTGTCGCGTCGCGCAAGTCTGCAAGCGATTCAACACGATCGCTAATGACACCGAACTATGGTAACATACATCTTTTATTTTTTACTTGATATTTTGTTCATGCAAAATGTAGGCCTATAATATGAAAGTCATGGTAGAAAGTGGTGTTGCGAATGTTTGGGAACTTGACTTAAGTTTTGCGACATTCATGAATTATGAATGTGTTAACATAACAATACCTTGTTAGTAAGTACAAGAGTATTTTCTTGCAATTCTATCCGTAACAAGTTTGTATAGAAACTGGCAATGGGATCCAAGCAAATTTTCTAATATATCGGCATTTTCTCTAAAACCAGGGTTGTGTGAATATTCTTCTTCGGGCAGTTGTATTGTTCTTTTTCTCGATTATTCCCGTTGTCCACCACTTGGTTGGCCACCACTGGGGGACAGTAACACGGATTCTTGAATTGTTCTTGTTGAGGTTAGTGACACAGAATTCTAAACATTCCCTATGGCCACCGCTGGGAGACAATTTTACAATATGTTTCACTTAAATATAAAAAAAATCATCATCCTATTACTTATTAAACATGTGATTGCTTAATTTTTTATTAAATTGGGTAATTAACCGACATAATATTTTCACAGCGATAACAGACTTCTACAGACTGTACTTCAGGCAGGATAATAAAAAAAATCCGTGTCGCTGTCCCCCCGTGTCGCTGTCCCCCAGTGGTGGCCAACCAAGTGGTGGACATCGGGAATAATCGTTTTTTCTTCATATATACTAATAATAATTATACCAGCCTGTAACTGTCCCACTGCAGGGCAGAGGCTCTTTCTCTTTCTAGAGAAGGCATTCTCTTGTATACAAATGCTTAAATATTGTAAAAAAAAAAATTCAGTGTGCAATTTCTTTCTACAGGAAAAGTTTGTACCAATCGGTGTTTGAGTACGACATGCCACTGATGCACCCCGCGCCGTGCCAGTTCGAGTTCGTAGCGCCCGACGAGTGCGACGCCGATAACCCTTGGAAGGAAAGCTTTAGGCAGCTCTACTACGGCATTCACGTCCGACCCAACTACCGTCCCAAAAAGGACTCTCGTATTAAACATTTTAACACTATTAGGGTGAGTTTAAAAAAAAAAACTGTGTAGTTTCGTCATCACTTGCAATTCTTAGACCTTTGACTTTCTCTTTAACTGGAACCAGTTAATCTTTGTGTTGCCACACGTTAAGGTTGCCCTAGTCGTTTATTCTTCCATACAAACGTAGTCTGGCGTTTATTCCATCCTTTGATGGTATATGTTTAAAATAAAAAATGTAATTAATTTGTCTCATCATTATCTAGTCCTGAATGGAAACAAAAAATATATATATTTGAAAGTTATGAGCGTCGAAAGTTCCATATTTCAACACTAATTTTAACTCATCTTTGGGCGCAAATAAATATCATAAGAAGGGAAATTGCAAAACAGTCACCATAAAGGGATAGATAAGTAGTTCAACAATGCAAATAATTTTAATTTGAACAGATACATTTAGTTGTTTTTTCATGGAATCCATACTCCCAAAGGTCTGTTTATAAAATTTCGCGCGCTCGTTTTCGTCCTAAATCATCATCCATTTCGCTACAAATTTGCAAAAGTGTGTATTCGTAAGCGAACTAGCTTCTTACTGGTCATCACAGCATTTATCTGTTTCGCACGTGTTGTCGGATGAGACTAGTGCAACCTTAAAGGCATCAAATAAGCAATGGTTGAAAATTGATAGAAACAAAATAAGGTCATTGATTTGATGTGCAGATATTATTATTTAATTTCATGAGCCAAGATCACACCTACTCAGTAAATCTGACGAAACGAGTGAAATTAACAAAGAAGTGTTTAGGCGGGCCTGGAGTATGTGGAGGAGCGCGGCAGTGGGCCGGCCAGCGCGGCCCTGGCGCCCGCCAGCTCGGCCGCCAGCGCCTGCGGGGCCGCGCCGTCGTGCGCGTGCGGCGCCGCCCCGTGCGCGTGCCGCCGCGTGTCCGCGCCGCACGCGCCCGCGCTGCTGTTCGTGCACGCCGGCCTCTACCAGGAGGAGTGCCTGGCCATCGACACGGATGTGCAGCTTATTGGTGAGTAAGCAGCGTGATGAGTTAGACATTCTACTCAGAAAGTTGAATCGGCTTCTAGGAAGGAATTCATGTGTGTCTCTGAAAAACAAACTCCTTATCTATAAAGCAGTATTAGTACCCGTCTGGACATATGCTATAGAACTGTGGGGCTCAGCAAAAAATTACAATGTTGAAATATTGCAAAGAAATGTATCAGACTCTCCTTGGTTTCTTAAAACCAGTGAAATACACGAGCATTTACAAGTAAACCCTGTGAAGGAAGAAATTGAACTCAAGACAAGTAGAACAAGGACCGTATAGAATCACATAGCCTAGCCACCGCTCTATGTGTACCACTGCACAACAGAAGGTTAAGTCTTCTGTGCGCCAGTATATATGGGATATTGTTAAATAGAACAAGTAATTACTGAAGAGATGGTTTCTTCCGATGAGAGGGCGAACCTCTCTCGACAAACATACACACATTCCATCTGCTAATGGCCTAGTAGGCCGATCGCACGATAAAAAAGGTTATTGGAAAGACACACAAGCACAAGTATGGTATTTCCATGTCTATTCACTGATTTACAGTTGTTAGAGGCGACTAAAGAAGCTTGTAGCTAAAGAATAACAGCCTCGTGGGTCAGTCTTCGAGGTTAAGCAATGCTTGAACTGTTCGATCCATGGATGGGTTACCATCTTAAGAAAGATTCCTCAATCGGAAAACATGTTAAGATAATCAGAAGACATCAAATCTGCCACCAGTCTTGCTAAGTGCCAAGTGGTATCATGCCAGTTACTGGGTTGTAGAGGTCACATAGACTATATGAAATTCTGGAACTCAGCATCCAGTTAGACTTGAAGCCAACCCTAACATATTTGGGAAATGGCTAGGCAGGTTGATCTACAGACATTTACCATAACTGATCAAAAACATTTGGAAGTCAAGGGTGAATAGGTTTCTTCTACGAGTTCTAGGCAACCATGCTTCATTGTTGACCACATCATAGCTTACTAAGTGAAATAGTGGTCAAGCGTGTGCCAACCAATAATAAAAAATAATTAGAGCTTCTCGATTGTACACAATACATCTACATTGGTAGCTCCTTTCAATGTTATAACTTGATTTTATTATATTTTTTGTTTTATATATAATATACCTTGTATAAAATATTTGCTAAGATGGCTAAGATAATTAAGAAAATAATCTATACTAATATTATAAAGAGGTACAAGTTTGTGATGTTGTAAGGGGTAATCTCTGGATCTACTGAACCGATTTTCAAAATTCCTTCACCAGTAGAAAGCTACATTATGCCTGAGTGTCATAGGCTTAAAAATATTTTCAAAAAAATTAGAGATTCTTATGAAAATTGCAATAATGTAACCCAAGGTAGCAAAATGTTGCCTATAAAATTCATTCTTTGGCGTGCGCTGATAAAACTATTGATGATACATAAAAAATATTAGGCACTATTAGCTAGGTAGATAGGGTTGGGTTTGTAGGATAGGTAGTGTAGGCGGGGTAGGCAGGGCAGGGTAGCCGCTTGAAAGGAGCGAAGCCCCGGGGGGGTCACCTCTCAAGTAATAAAGTAATCATAGGTTGTAACAACTTCCAAAAAAACAAAATGAAACTTTTGTAAAAGTTTCTTGGATTTGAGACCTGATCATGTCTTGTCTCAACCATGGACAATGCTGCATATACTCACCATCATCTCCTTACAATTCCCTCAGGTTGTGCCCCAGGCAACGTAGCAGAGTCCGTGGTCCTGGAGCGAGAAGCCGAATCCACCCTGACGTTCGCCGAGGGAGCTAACCGCGCGTACGCCGGCCACGTGACGCTGAAGTTCTCTCCCGACGCCACCAGCACCATGCAGCACCACAAGCACTACTGCCTCGAGGTGTCCGACAACTGCTCGCCCACCGTGGACCACTGTATCATACGGAGCGCTAGTGTTGGTGAGTCAGTAACGCTATTAGCGAACCGCGCGTACGCCGGCCACGTGACGCTGAAGTTCTCTCCCGACGCCACCAGCACCATGCAGCACCACAAGCACTACTGCCTCGAGGTGTCCGACAACTGCTCGCCCACCGTGGACCACTGTATCATACGGAGCGCTAGTGTTGGTGAGTCAGTAACGCTATTAGCGAACCGCGCGTACGCCGGCCACGTGACGCTGAAGTTCTCTCCCGACGCCACCAGCACCATGCAGCACCACAAGCACTACTGCCTGGAGGTGTCCGACAACTGCTCGCCCTTGCGTGATTTTAAAAATATATAACACTTAAATGTTTAAATGTACCTAATTCATAAAAACTAAATAACTAAAAAGTTATAAATAAAAAAAGGTAATTAAAAAACCAAAAAACCCGACTGTTTAAAAAGCGAACTAAAAAGTCTGAGGATACATGTTCGTGAGCTAGCTGACCAAAAGATGTATCCTTGGACTGCACAGCATGATTTTCTTCTTGTTTACGTGTTTATAGTTCGCTTTTTAAGCAGTCGTGTTTTTTGATTATTATAATTAACTTTTTTTTCTGTACCACAGGCTGTTTGTCTTGTTATATTATTTGAAGGCTAAACATGAATTTGTTGTACAGTCGGTGCAGCTGTGTGTGTGAGCGGCGCGGGCGCGAACCCTGTGATCAAGCACTGCGACATCAGCGACTGCGAGAACGTGGGCCTGTACGTCACGGACTACGCGCAGGGCGCCTACCAGGACAACGAGATCTCGCGGAATGCGCTGGCTGGCATCTGGGTGAAGAACTTCGCCAACCCTATCATGCGCCGCAACCATATACACCATGGCAGGGATGTCGGGATATTCACCTTTGAAAATGGTTTGGTAAGCAACAATGCGTATTTTTCAGACTGTAGTACATCAACATCATCATCAGCCTTTTAATTTTCCCACTGCTGAGACACAGGCCTCCTCTCTGTGAGAGAGGGAATGGGCCATGGTCCACCCGGGGGCAGTGCGGGTTGGTGGATGCCGACATGCCGGTTTCCTCACGATGTTTTCCTTCACCGTTTTTAGAGCAGTGGCTGGGTTCGATCGAACCCATGACCTACGACCGTTACTACTGAGCCATCACTGCTCTTGAGACTGTGATACACATTCTTCAAACAATAATATACTAAATACGTAATTCTAAGAATTCTAGTTGAAATAAATATGCATTAATGCTATTTCAACTTTAGCGCTTACCGGCCATCTATCTTCATTTAAGTACACATTGCTTAAATAAAGTGTCTACTCTAAACCAAAATTCATCATATTAAAGGCATTTTGAATATTACAGGGCTATTTTGAAGCAAACGACATCCACAACAATAGAATTGCTGGTTTCGAAGTTAAAGCCGGCGCTAACCCCACCGTAGTCCACTGTGAGATTCACCATGGACAAACTGGCGGCATATACGTACATGAATCTGGCCTGGGCCAGTTCATAGACAATAAGATACACTCCAACAACTTTGCTGGGGTGTGGATCACCTCCAATAGCAACCCGACGATCAGGCGCAATGAAATATACAATGGACATCAAGGCGGCGTCTATATCTTCGGCGAGGGACGGGGGTTGATCGAGCACAATAATATTTATGGAAATGCTTTAGCTGGTATACAGGTAAGGCATCTGTTCCTTTATTTTCACCTAAACTAATTTAAATCATAGCTATTATTACCCGACTGCCGAAGGAGGGTAATATGTTTATCAGTCTATGTATGTATATTTGTTCCTATGTGGTGTTCTAGAGACCAAACGCGTTGGCTGATTTTGATGATTCATACGTCAATCGATTCATCTTAACCCTGCGAGTGTCACTGGCTACATAAAAATTGGAAAATGAAAAAATGGCGGATTTTGAGCGCCATTTTTTGGTGATATATGACAAAAATATATGACACTTATATGTTTAAATATAAATAAAACTAAAGATGTAAATAAAAAAAGTTAATTTAAAAAATCAAATAACCTCACTGCTTAAAAAGCGAACTAAAAAGACGTGTAGACAAGAAGAAAATCATGTTGTGAAGTCGGAGGATACATCTGGTTTTGGTCAGCCAGCTCGCGAATATGTATTCTCCGACTGCACAGCATGATTTTCTTCTTGTTTACGTCTTTTTAGTTCGCTTTTTAAGCAGTCGGGTTTTTGTGTATAAAATGTCTTGATAGAGATCTTCAATACTGAATCATTCTTCCATTGTAGTCCAATAAAGGATATCTGTAGGTTAGAAATCTAGACGCAAATAGTCACTGCACAATACTGTACAAGTATTCTATCTTCATATTATTTCATATACTGACACAAAGTGTTCACCATTTGACTGTTGCAACTATAATTTATTATTGATGACTCGAAAATTGGCAAACGTTGATTGATTCTCGTTTTGTTATTATGTAACACAGACCGAAAAACTTCACTGTCACAAGTCCACCCCTACTTCCGTACAAAGCAAGACAAGCTAAAAATATCCCAATTTAATTTGAATTCGACTATTTTAGTTCTGGCTTAATTAACCTACATTGTGATGCCAAGTTTAGCAATGCTGAATTTAAATGGCATCTGTCTGATCTGACCTTTAAGATTTTTATTTGCTGTATAATTCCAGTTTAATAATATCTTTACTGACCAACCCTCTGGAACACCATCAACTGAAGAGAGCATGTATGGGGCATACCCTGATTTAGTCAAGTAGCAAGTAGAGGGTCGGCTCTCATTGGAGGACCGTACTCGAAGCGCCAATATGCACAGAACGCATCTGCTAATGGAAGGATAATGAAGGGAAGATAAATAGAAAAAAAATAATATCTTTGGATGGTTTTGCTTACGTTGTCTATCTATACTAATATTATAAAGAGGAAAGATTTGTATTTTTGTATGTAACAAATAAACTTAAAACTACTGAACCAATTTCAAAAATTCTTTCACCGTTGGCAAGCTACACTATCCCCGGGTGACATAGGCTACTTATTATTGCGGTATTCCCACGGGAACGGTAACTACGCGTATAAATCAGTATGTATAAGCCAACTGCAACTAAACACACCTTTTGATTGCATGATTCATCTAATTCCAACCTTCTCTTGTTATAAAATATTTTCCCCACTTGGTTGCCTTAACTGATCAATGTATTTTAAATCAGTAGAGCAATGAAAATTGAAGTGCGGCCATGCGCCATCGTGTACTGCCTGACAGCCACCGCGCCGGACGGCCAAGGTACTTCCATCAAAGCTCTAAACATATAACTTTTTAATGTCAACTTTGTGTTTTCAGATACGTACAAACAGTGATCCGATAGTCAGGCACAACAAGATCCACCACGGCCAACACGGTGGTATCTACGTGCATGAGAAGGGACAGGGGCTCATCGAGGAGAATGAGGTGTATGCCAACACGCTTGCCGGAGTCTGGATCACGACGGGCTCTACTCCTGTGTTGAGACGCAACCGTATACATTCGGGGAAACAGGTATGTGCTAATAAACAGATAGTTATGTTAAAAGTATGTAAGCTGAATGATTGTCTTGTCTAAAGTTTGATTACATATCAAAGCGATAAGCATATTTTTTACCGACTTCAAAAAAATGTGTATAATATTGTTGGAATTGCCCAATATTCACATATGTTACCGTAATTGGCTTTCTAAACATGTGTGCCAAATTTGATTAGTGTATGTAAGTATGTTTGCCCTCGTATTTCGCCGAAACTACTTATCGGATCATGACCATTCTTTTTTTTTATTGGATTAGGAATTAGGGAATAAGGAACTATCAACTTAGGGAATAGTGCAAGTTTCATCTAAATCGTTACAGCCGTTTTCAAGATACTGGACACCTTAGTGACAAACACACAATTCATGCTGAAGTGTAAATTGGGTTATGTGTATTTTGTCAATCCTTTAAGTACCTTACTATAGAATTTGCTCTTTTTAGTGATGGTGTACTAAAATTAAAAAGAGAAGAAAATCTTTTTCACAAAAATATAAACAGATTTCAAAAGCAAAACACTAATAAGTGCAAAATAACTTTCGTTTCGGAAGTCCGAAAAAGATAAAGATAAAAAAGAACTACCAAAGACACCGGCTTCCAGAACGAAAGTTATTTTGCACTTTTAGTTTTTTGCTTGTGAAGTCGGTTTATTCTTTAAGGAATTAATTTGTATATCTAGTGCAGCACTATTGTGAAATTTGTAATATCATACAGCAATCTCTAAATTAAGATGATTGCATCAAAATTCACTTTTAAAGTATCAAACTTATCCTACAGGTTGGAGTATACTTCTACGACAATGGTCATGGCAAATTAGAAGACAACGACATTTTCAACCACCTGTACTCCGGCGTCCAGATAAGGACAGGCAGCAACCCGGTTATCCGGGGCAACAAAATATGGGGCGGCCAGAATGGAGGAGTTCTTGTGTACAACGGAGGCCTAGGGCTGCTGGAACAAAACGAGATCTTCGACAACGCTATGGCCGGAGTGTGGATAAAGACTGACTCCAACCCAACGCTCAAGAGAAATAAGATATTCGATGGGCGCGATGGGGGTATTTGTATTTTTAATGGTGGGAAGGTGAGTGTTGTGCTGTGGTTTATGTTTGTTTGTTAATTAAATAGCTTCTTATTACATGGTACTAGAAAAGGCGAAGAAAAATGTATAAGTGTGATCCCTGACTCACAAAAGCAACTAAAGAATCATTGTCAGGATTATTGATAGAAATGGAGTCTGTTATTTCCATCAAATCTTAAGGTTACACTAGTCGATCATTCTTCCATACAAACGTAGTCTGGCGATTACTCCACTGTTTGACGATGTACGTTCAAAATAAAAAAGTATATCAATTTGTCTCATCATTATCTAGCCCTGTATGGAAACAAAAAAGTTAAAAAATAAAATATTTGAAAGTTATGAGCGTCGAAAGTTCCATATTTCAACACTAATTTTAACGCACCTTTGGGCGGAAATAAATACTATAAGAAGAAGAAAAATTGCAAAACGGCCTCCATACAGGGATAGATTAGTGATTCAACAATGCAAATAATTTTATTTTGAAAATATACATTTAGTAGTTTTTTCATGATATCTAGACTCCCAAAGGTCTGTTTATAAAATTTCGCGTGCTCGTTTTCGTCCTAAATCATCATCCATTTCGATACAGATTTTCATAAGTGCTAATTCGTACGCGAACTAGCTTCTTACTGCTCATAACAGCATCTATTTTATTCGCACGTGTTGTCGGATGAGATGGCATGCATTTTAACCTCGCGCACAAAATAATTCGTGCCGTCGACTAGTTGAATCTTAAGATTTTCGTGCAAGTGTCCTAAGTTTTGCCTTAAAAGTTTGTGTTGTAAACTAGTATCACAGTATGTGTTCACCTCGCAGGGTGTTCTCGAAGAGAACGATATATTTCGCAACGCGCAGGCGGGCGTGCTGATCTCGACGCAGAGCCACCCGGTGCTGCGACGCAACCGGATCTTCGACGGACTCGCGGCCGGCGTCGAAATTACTAACAACGCCACGGCTACACTGGAACATAACCAGATATTTAATAACAGATTCGGAGGTAAGAAACTGATTTTATAATCAACGGCGATTATATTTTTTATGCGAGACACGACCGATTCTTTTTCCACCACCTGATGAGCTTACTTAATTAAATGCAAATAAGTTCCAACAACAATTTATTAGAAACGTTCAGACTAAAAACCACAGACTATATACACACGAGAGGTAACAGGTTCAGTATCATTCTCCAGAACTGTTTTATGTAATTTTGTTTTTTTATTTTTATTTTATAATGTTGTGTCTAAATGTTCATATTTCGAAACGAAATAACGGCAGGCTAATCTATTCACCGTCACTATAAATGTTCACCTAGTAGCCCAACTGTTCACAAAAAGCCATCATCATCAACTTTCTGCCCTTGTCCCATATAACTTGGGGTCGGCGCAACACGTTTTCTACTTCCATACCGTCCTGTCCCCCGTCACGCCATCACTGACTCCCTTTTTTTCATATCACACCTCACACAGTCCATCCAACTTTTCTTTGGCCGTCCCCTCCTTCCCCATCTGTCCACATTTATATTCATTACTCTTTTAGTAAATTGCGTTTCATCCCTCCTCATCACATGACCATACCAGGACAGTACTACCACACTATATGTTCACCTAGTTGTCCAACTCTTCACAAAAGCCAATGTGAGCTAAAAATTTTAATATTGTACTTATTTATTCATTTAAATCGACCATGACCTTGCATTGTATACTGATTGTCCTATGTACCTGGGAACCTGAAGCTCTTTGACAATCGTAACGGTACTCTAGAAGCCATTAAATTTGACACCAGTCTTGCCAACTGGTATAGTTTTACACAGTTACTGGGCTGTGGTGGTCAAATAGGTACAGTAGTCACAGCGGCTATTTGTGCCTCTGAAGTTAGGCTCTGCGAACATGTGCAAGAAACAGTTGTCATCGAGACTGCATACAGTAAGCGAGATAGGACGATGCGACAAACATAAGCGAGTGAAAGAGGCAGTTATACTAAGCTATCTTCACCTTCAACACAAAAAATTAGCTACTGCGCAGGGCATTGCAGCCAACTTCAGAGACACAAAGATGCGCTGCGACTAATGTACTCAGCTGAATCCAGTTAGACTGGAAGCTGACTCCGACAGAGTTGGCAAAACACTAGGCAGATTGATTTTTTTACCTGACAGAAATAAAAGACTGCCTTCCTTAGACCGCTTCACAAATGAACAAAACCACTCATCTATACTAATTAATATTATATAGTGGAAAGATTAGTATTTTTGTATGTAACAAATAAACTGAAAAACTACTGGACCGATTTCAAATATAATTTTGTCGTTGGGAAGCTACACTATCCCCAGGTTACATAGGCTACTTTTTATCCCTGTATTCCTACGGAAACGGGAATCACGCGGGTGAAGCCGCGTCCAGGCGTCCGCTAGTCTGGTATAAAAGATTATTATTTTTAATAAAAAACCATACCTTACGCTTTTTCCACATATAATATACAACTGATCAATTGGTATTATTATCAGGAACTAACATTGTGTAACTCCGTGCAGGTCTGTGTCTCGCGTCGGGCGTGTCGCCCTTAGTGCGCGGCAACAAGATCTTCAGCAACCAGGACGCAGTTGAAAAGGCCGTGGGGGGCGGACAGTGCTTGTACAAAATCTCATCTTACACTTCCTTCCCGATGCACGATTTCTATAGGTATGTTTAAATTCTATTATTTGGGACTTTAAAATTACAGGCAACTTGTGGGAGTATACTACATCCCAGCCCAACTCTTTATGAAAAGCTGGGTATTTTGTAGAAACTCCTACAGACAAATCTAACTAGATCACGATCAAAAAGTGGTGCGCTTCATACAGATGGAAAGACTTCCATCTGTATGAAGCGCACCACTTTTTTACACGCAATTTAAAAACCAAATTTACTTATCAAAGAAAGGAAACATTTCCAATGCCACGGCCAACTTTTTCTATTCAGTCTTTACAGCTCAATATGACATAAAAAGGCATTTTTCTAGATTTCGGTAAATTTCCGGTGCGGATAGTGCTAAATGAAGATATTTTTTATTATTGTTTAATTTTATGCATATTTCTCGTGTCTCCTGTGCGGGTCACAATTTTTCTTTTTTTTTTCTTTTAATTTTACTCCGTTTATTGACACGCGAAGTACATACAATAACGTCATCTAGTTAGATTTATGTATCTGTGGAAACTTTCTAACTTTTTTTTTTTGTTTTTAAACTGCACAGGGCGAGAAGTTGAGGCTGACACTGTGTTTACTTTTTACAACGCTACTTTAGCAGAGTGTGGTGGTATTCGATAATTACAATTGGGTCCTTTAGTATTCACATAATCTATATGAAAACTCAGTTATTATTTTACAAAGACGAAGATGTGTAGATGATTTAGTATTGGTTGCTATTGTTCTCAAGTTGTAATTTAATCTTTATCCTCAATTTCAGGTGCCAGACCTGCAACACGACAGACCGTAACGCAATCTGCGTCAATTGCATCAAAACGTGCCATTCCGGACACGACGTAGAATTTATCCGCCATGACAGGTAACAACACAATTCTCACTATTGTAATACATTGTAGTCCTAATTTGAAGATCCTTCTCAATTAATATACAATAAAAGTCTGTGGATGAGAGATTTAAGATCGCAGCCATACGTAACGTGATTTATACCAGTCGGAAAGGAACGATTAGTTTTGAAAATATCGTTTCATACAAAATGTACACGAAAGAGCATACATCACGGGTGGTGATGTGGCTTCCCTTGGCATTTTGAATGAAATGAAGTTATCGTCCCGGATGCTTAATCCGGACGGTAAATAATAGTACATTTCGTGTCGAGCATAAAATGTCGAGATTCAGCAGAACACTAGCGATATAGATAGCTACATGCGAGTGACAAGGAAGCATTTTTATGCAAGACACGAACGATTTTTTCCATCATCTGATGAGTTTACTTAATTAAATACAAATAAGTGTCAACAACAGTTTATTAGAAACGTTCAGAATACAAACCACAGACTATAATTATACACACAGTCGACGCGCGCTTTTTCGAGAGGTAACAGGTTCAGTATCATTCTGCATTACATAATGATATCAAAACTCCACACAAGTCATTTCGTAACTGTTATTATGTAATTTTGTTTTTTTAATTTTATAATGTTGTGTCTAAATGTTTATATTTCGAAACGAATTTCTTAGGCAATGTGTTACATAATAGACAAGGTAGTGGAATAAACACATTACGTATGCCTTTAGCTTTAAGAGCCCCTTCTAGTTTCACGAGCCAAAAACCGAAAACAGCAACTTTTTCAGCGAAAATTTCTCAATAACTACAACATATATGATAAAAAAAAATGACAATATTAAAAATAAAGTTAATAAAAAATTCAAAAAACCCAACTGCTTAAAAAACGAACTAAAAAGACGAGAGAAGAAATGTGCAGTCGGAGGACCAGGTGGTCAGCCAGATCGCGACTATGTATCCTCCGACTGCAGAGCATGATTTTCTACTTGTTTACATCTTTTTAGTTCGCTTATTAAGCATTCGGGTTTTTTATTTTAAAATTAACTTTTTAACTCGTGAAGTTGTAGGGGCTCTTGATATATCTCGCAACGAGAATGCACTTGCATGTCTTCTGTCTGTAACTTGTAGATCGTTGTGTTCAGGTTCTTCTGCGACTGCGGCGCCGGCACGCTGTCCAACCAGTGCCAGCTGCAGGGCGAGCCCACGCAGGACACCGACACGCTGTACGACTCCGCCGCGCCCATGGAGTCCCACACGCTCATGGTCAACTGAGCCGCGAGACCATCCGCCCTACCGCCCCTAGCCCTACCGCCCTACCGCCCACCGCGCACACCGAGCCGAGGATACCAGTATTCGTCGGAAAACTATACTTCTTTTTATTTATTTTTAGGCGTTATTCGCCGCAAAGGACCATGGCCACTTTTGTATGAACACGACCCAAATTATTAAAGATTGTGCAACAGTAATGAATTGTATATCATATGAAAGCTCTTGGCACGTACTTTATTTCATTCTATGGCAGGCAAGTTCAAATCCGGCGCGAAAATAACTTTTTGGTACGTTCAAAAAAATATTGTAAATGAAAAATGCGCATGACATTAGGTAGGGTAGACCTACCCCACCTACCTAACTACGCTACCTACCTACCCCACTACCTACCTACCTGCCCTACTTACCCACCTAGCTACCTTACCAGGGCACTCTACAGCCTATATGTTGATCAAATAAGAGATATTTATAATCCCAGCTACTGACTAATAGCTAACTAGAAAGTAATATCAAACCAAAACAGATTTTCAAAAACGCACCAAAACACCATTTTCGCGCTGAATATGAACTTAGCTGCCATAGTATGAAATAAACTACAGTTTAAGAGCTTTCATATGACATACAATTCATTACTGTTGGACAATATTGAAAAGTGGGCCCAAAATGACGCATGGTCCTTTGAATGTAGTTGTTTATCTCCGCGAGTCACGACTCGCCCTCTTCTAGTTCAATTATTTTTATTATCTAAAACTTGGTATTGTATATTCTCGTTACGGAGCCGCTGCTAGTGTGCTCCCGCCCGCACACGTGTATCCGGCTGATATAATGTATTTTCATCTTTGTACTTCATAGTTGACGGAACTAAACATATTTCGGACATTGTTACGCTATCTGTATATGTAGGGAAGTTTCTTTTAATCATCGGTACTTAATAATTATTGTATTTTGTCGAGTAGTATCATGCATTCCCAAATTGTAATCGTAAACCATAAATAACGAGAGATCACATTGATATTTAGAATAATGTTATTCGTTTTATAAGATGTACTGGTAGTAGCTTATATATTATAGTATCTACTAGTTTCATAATCATGGGGAAGTAAATTAGTTTTTGTTTCTCAAAAAAAAAACTATGATATTTAGTTGTTAATGATAATTGTCGATCCAGCGACTGCGGCAGTCAGGATAACTTTGTAATATAATGAATCCATATAATTTTAACTTTTTGACTAAACGATTTGATTTTTATTTCGGGGCATTTATTCCTTAGCTCTCCTGACAATAAAGTTAATTGGTCAGACGTTTTAGTTAATAAAGATACTTGAGTTTAGTTGGTGTAGCGGTGTGAGGCCGCCGGCGCCGCAGTCCGGCGCGGCGCATTTATTAATCTCTGATTTAGGAGTCTGCCTCGCCTAATTTCGGCGCTCCTAATGCGCTTTGTAAATATTTATGTCACACAATAATCGAAAAAGTAGTAATTAATGTATTTGTATCATTATATTTTTATTATTGATCACAACGTGTATGTTTAATTATGTAATTACGTACGTTATGCTCAGACGGAGGCCGTCGCGGCCTCGCTTGTGTGAAGCACTTTGCCTGTGAGCCAGTAGATAGTCCGGAGATATCATTAGCCGCCTACGCGGCCCGTTAGTGTATAATAAGATGCAAATTAAGAACATTGGAAAAGATCTTAGGTACAATTGATATTTTTATTATATTGTTAATTTAAATTTGGTATTGATATCGATCGAGAAGCAATGTTAGGAACTGGGAAGAGCCGTGCGTGAGCGGCCAGAGTGCTGATAGTGATAAGTTAGACCATAAGCTATAATGAAACCTAAATTACTCAGTAATCACTATTGCAAGTTTCGAAATGTTAAATCGTCTCTCCATAGCACGGTATGTTCTGAATCTGCTTTTTTATAATCCTCAAATCTGTGATCATCGCTAAATGTGTAAGTGAAAATATTTTAGTTGAAACCCCACATACAGTATGAATAATTATGACTTATGTTATTAGTATCAAACAAATTCAAAATCGATTGTTCAATTTTAATGTCAAATATAATAGGAAAATTATTGTGGCGCCGATGCTTTATATATTTGAACGTGAAAATTGTTATTTATTAAATTGTCAGTAAGTTCTTAATTTATTTAATTGAAATCAGGATATTTTGTTTATACACGAAAAATACCACTGTAAAATCCGTGATATACATCATATAATATTATAATTGGAATTTTATTTCTCTAATGTTTTCCCTAGTACATAATTTTGAAAATTCAAAGTGGCGACGAAATTTGTGTATAGAAGCTACAGATAAACCTGCGGCACGACACGACACCCATTGCTGCAAAAGGTATGTATAAAAGCAAAAAAATGGCGGCAGCACAACCGCGCGGTTAAACCGGTGGTATGTGCCTAACTATAAACCTAACCTTATCTTAAGGTTACACTAGTCGATTTTTTTCCATACTAACGTAGTCTGGTGATTAACTCCACTGTTTGACGATGTACGTTCAAAATAAAAAATTATATCAATTTGTCTCATCATTATCTAGCCCTGTATGGAAACAGAAAAGTAAAAAACAATACAATATTTAAAGGTGTAAGCGTCGAAAATTCCATATTTTAACGCAACTTTGGGCGGAAATAAATACCATAAGAAGGAAAATTGCAAAACGGCCATACAGGGATAGATTAGTAATTCAACAATGCAACTAATTTTATTTTGAAAATATACATTTAGTCGCTTTTTCATGATTTATCTAGACTCCCAAAGTTCTGTCCATATAATTTCGCGCGCTCGTTTTCGTCCTAATCATCATTTCGCTTCAAATTTGCAAAAGTGCTAATTCGTACGAGAACAAGCTTAATTCTTACTGCTCATCACAGCATCTATCTCTTTTTCACGTGTTGTCGGATGAGACAGCATGCATTTTAACCCCGCGCACCTAAATTGTTCGTGCCGTTGACTAGGGAACCATAAAGGTCAAAAACACTGACCTCTATTATACAAGTACGCTGGACTAAACATATTATATGAAATGACAGTTGATTTTTGTGCTGATTCAAAGCGCCCCGCTCGAGCGTATCAGGAACTAAAATTGACACATTTAGAGATAGGATACTACCGATATTTCTAAAAATTAGGTAATACTAATATATTTGACTGGAAATATTATAATATTGTAACTAATATATCATTATTAGTGATATTTTTAAATTACACTAATATCAAAATAGTAGACTTGGCAAGGCGTATCACTCATTTACTGTATTGACTTCTCGTAGTATGTCGGAACTAAATATCTCATATTGGTATTGGTGATGAATGTTAGGTATATGAATGCCTAATAATCAGTAATAATATGTTCAAAAGCGATGTGTGAATTCAAAAATTCTGGAATCATCATCATGATCATCCACAGCCCGACTTCGCTCACTGCTGAGCACAGGCCTCTCTCTTGTACCAATCACCACGTTCCTGAGCCTGGAATTAATTCTAGAATAATATCATGATAGTTATAATTATATTAACAAATGTTTTGAAGTCAAATAATTTATTATCTGCATCTGAAACAGAGTTAAAGTCTTCACCTTGCTGGAATGCGATACCACTCTTATTTGCACCTTAACACTACAGAGACAGGATCTCAGCGATGATAGCGAGAAATACGTCCATTGTAAATGATTATCCATCTCATTTATTATTATTATTGTATAAATGATGTTCCCTTCACGAACCCGATGGGCGTCAACCGAGTGAATCCGAACGATTGTAAGTATTAACTAACTAGTGTGCGAGGAGATACTTGCTCAAATATACTGGTTTTAAGGATAAGTTGTTAGCCTATCCCCGGTATTTAAATCTCACTGATCTGACAGTAATGTGCTATAACTTTACTAGCACGCTATCCACTAGTTTATAGCTTGCAATCTGACTGAAAATATTTTTCAGTTAACCTTTACAGCAATTATTCCATTACTTAAAAATTAATCATAATAAAAATAACTGGTTTTTTTCTCTTACGTATTAAATTATTCTCACGATCGATAAAACCCATAAAAGTATTTTACCGAAAGCTGTGTCCCATCTCTAATATTAGTTCCATGCGACTCTCACGTTAATTCACGTTGCTATCAGCGCCAAAATGGCGATAATCAAATGTCTTCATTTTGTCATCGATAATATGAAGTCCAGTGTACAATGTATGATAGAGGTCAGTGGTCAAAAAGCACACTCAGACATTCGAAATATGTTGACCTATCCCCGAACGATCGAATTAAGATTAACAAAAATAAGTTAATTCAAAGAATCAAAAGCCCGACTGCTTAAAAAGCGAACTAAAAAGACTTCAAGAAAATCATGCTGTGCAGTCGGAGGATATATCTGGTTTTGGTCAGCCAGATCGCGAATATGTATATTCTTCTTGATTACGTCTTTTTAGTTCGCTTTTTAAGCAGTCGAGTTTTTGTTTTTTTTATTTATTATTACTTTTTAGTTTTTTTTTTTTCAATAGGTCAGGCCTTTTTGGCAATAGGCACATGATACGAACAAATCTGTGTAAGCTCTCTGCCTAACCCCTATACTATTGGTGTAGTGTTTGGATAATTTACTTGGATGAATCGCTAGCTATTCCATTGGACACGGAAACGCAAATACGCTTCCGGGTAGTCCCTATGGCGCGGCCATAATGTGTGACTGACACTGGCATGGCCACCATCAGGGATTTTAATTTTGATAACACAAAAATCAGTCGAAATTTGGTGGCCAAATATCAGAATTTGTCTGTCAGTGGTTCAAAAGTTAGAAGGTACATTATACCTGCACTGATTAATCACTTGGGCCATGACATTAACTCTCAATTAGTGAAAAACTAAACCACAGAAAGTTAAAATCGTGTCATGTTTAATTCAGTGTTTCTTTCAGGCAGGGGGCGGTTAAGAGATCTGGGGGGCGGCGGAGTAAATAAACGAAACAAAGTAATATTTAAAATCAATGCCAATTATTATTAATATTTTAATAAATAAAAGATGCTATAAGCTGAACCAAAATTGTCAAAGTAACATTGTAAAAAGCCATGAAGAATAATATTCTTTACAAAAATCTTATTCTTCGTGGCTTTTTTCTTGCGTACACTTATCGATAAGGACACAGCTATAATTTTCATTTTCATTCTACTAATTTCGCGAAATTACTATCTATAAACAGCTGTTGAGAGTGGGCCTTATGGGATAGCGTTAGAGGAAAAGGGATGGCGATATTCTCGAAAGTGTGTCGTTCTTTCTCGGCGCTATTCTGGTTTCTGATTTTTTCTTATTTCTGAGTTTCTTTAATATGTCATGCACTACTAAATTCCTGATTGGCTGATTAAGTACCAATTCACGTCAATAAAGGGTTTCCAGCACTAAAATGATTCCAGGTTTAAATAATTTGCCAAATTGTAGGGATATTCGTCGCGAATATACGTAAATCTGCTGTAGACGCGCGAAAGTGATCGAGCGGCAACCTATTGCTATTGATTAAGTTCTAAAAGCCACGGGGGGGCAGTAAAGCTTCTCACCAAGAAGTACCTGAAAGAAACACTGGTTTGATTGGTCTTTGTAATTTTAGTCTGATAAAATACGATGGTTCGAACTTTTATTTAAATATATTTTTTATAATCTTGGCTTGCGCTTGACCACTATCTCACCTGATGGTAAGCGATGATGTCGTCCACGGTGAAGGCACGGTGCATGCTTGCCTAGTAGAAGTAACCTATTCACACTACTTAAGACCCCCTAGGTTGTAGCTATCGGCCTATCGGAGAACACAGACAGCGGCAAAAGGAAATTCAACTCCTTAGCTTTACAAAAATCAATCGGCCTAGCCTTTTCCCAAGTATTTTGGGGTCGCCTTCCAGTCTAACCGGATTCAGCTGAGTACCAGTGTTTTACATGGAGCGACTGCCTATCTGACCTCCACAACCCAGTAACTGGGTAACACGGTACCCTTGGCTAGACTGGTGTCAGATCTCAAGCTTCTGACGACTGTCAAAGATATTCAAATGACAGCCGGGACCAACGGTTTAACGTGCTTTTCCGAGGCACGGAGGAAACTAGGTATGTTGATATGGTCACCCATCCACGGACCGACCTCGTCAAGCGTTGCTTAACCTTGAAGATCGTCCCGTGCGGCTGTTATTATTTAGCCACGAGCTCCTCTCAACTCCTTAACTTTACGCACAATGAAAATACTCCCAAAACGTTTAGTGCTTACTTGTGGCCACCAAATACTGAGTCTTTTCAGAAACCAGATAGTTTTACCCAAATCCTGAAGTTCGAGTTCGATCACAAGATAATGAAAAGTAGGTAAGTAAGTAGGAATGAAAAAATAAACAACTTTTTGATCGTTTTAATATAATCATAACTAATATAATTAGAATTGTATTTACAAATGGCCACTGGTTACAATATTTTACCTAATCGAGCTTTTTACTAACATTACAAAATCATGTCACTCATAGGTAGATACATAAATATTAATCAAAAGATATTGATTTAATTCCTTCTTATACACGTAGCTTCTGCCGTGGAGATCGTCTTCTCGGAGATATGTGAACGGCTTTGAGCGGCGTATTAGTCTTTCTGAGATCGTTGCTAAGGGCTGGCAGCCGAGAGCTCTTTGGAGTACAAAGAGGCTTCTTCAATACTGGTATTTGTGGAGTTTTCATTATCATACTTCGTGGAGAAACGACATTCTTTACAGGTGGCGTTCTAGCATTACGCCAATTGTCGAATTCGTTGTTACTGGGGACGTTCAAACGATACGATTTCGAAGGCACGTTTGTAGGTTCTATATTCCTTGGCACTCGGACCGGAATATTTGGAGATACAACAGGAGACTGTACTTTGGGCTTCACAAGTGCCACATTCTTTAGTGGTTTACTTTGCTGACCACTAATTCTAGGTCTTCTCGCAAATCCCATATGGGCGGCTTTTTCTTGTCTTTCTGATGATTTATCGGAGCTTGATTCGAAGAGCTTAGCTTTAGCAAGAACGGCGCCAGCGTTCTGTTTCCGCAGCTTGTTCACTGAAGGCCTCCCTGTCTGACTAGTCTTCTCCAATTCCCCAGTTTTATCCATGAAGAAAGCTGCAGCACTCCGCCACTTTTGCTGTGGGGGACTTGGTTTTCGATTCCTACAAGTTATGTTTTGGTAACATCTAGCCAAAATGCTATTATTAGATTTTTCACTTAAGTTCATAGTGTTGTTCATTGAGTTTTCCGAAGCTGTGTTGTCCCAACTGCTGTTTCCAATGGTAACATTTAGGGATCTGCGCGCCGGTATTCTACTAATAGGCTTTTCAGTGTTATAGTCGGGTATAAGACTAGCTCGTTTCCGTGTGCGATATTTCAGACTAGAATCGGACACGTTGTTGAGCGAATGTTCTGATGTGGAAGCATCCCATTCGTTTCCTGATTTCTGGGCTGCCAAGTCAGGTTTCGCGGTGCTAGTTCGTTGTCTACGAGTTAATCCTACATACGGATAAAACCTATCAGTATTTTGACTAGATTGTGACTGAGATGGCACATTCCAAGACTTGTGTCTTACGATTTTCGTGATGTTCTCTTTGGACCTCCGTCGTATGGAGCCGATTTTCCGTGCACTTGGTGATCGTATTATTTTGGCTTCTTCGGTGGGTCTTATCTTCAGTTCTTTGCTTAACCTTCGCGCCAAATGATCGGAACTGGGGCAGTGCAACATAGCAACTTCTTCTAAAGTTTGTTCATAGACATTTTGTACTTGCTGTAGAGGTTGTACTCTCGGTATGACATCTGTGAATTCTCTCGACAGTCTGTTTTCGATAGCTGATACTCTGCTTTTGATCTCTTCGTATTCCTGTTTGGAGATCCTGACATAATCTTTGTCCGACTGTTTCATATCGGGAGACAAGTCAATTGTGTCGTGTGCGCTGAACAAATGCTCAGAGGAAGTTAGCATATCTTCACTGCTGACGCTCGTTTCAGAGTTCTTGTGAGAACTGAAGTCTCTATTGATGATTGGAGTACTTCTTGCGTCCATGAGGCTTAGTCGTAATCGTTTTCGTTCGATACCCCTGAAACAGAAAGGGTATTTTGACTTAGAACTTGTGGCCTTAGTGTGAGTTTTTACTAGCGCTCATTCGCGTTAACGTAAACGACAATTTGTGTTGAATCTGGATAAGCTCCGTCTGGTGACAGTAAGGAGAACCCTCTTTTTAGGGTTCCGTAGTCAACAGGGAACCCTTATAGTTTCGACATGTCCGTCTGTCCGTCCGCAGCTTAGCTCAGAGGCTCTTAGTACTAGAAAGCTATAATTTGGCATGGATATACATATTAATCACGCCGACAAAGTGGGAAAATAAAAGAATAAAAAAAAAATCCTGTACACATAAAGTGGTTGGAAGTTTTTTTTTCTCGTCTGTTCCATGGTGTGGGGTATCACTGGATAGGCCATTCAAAAATATGAGGATTCTTTGAAAACATTCGATCGAGGCATCCATTTGTGTAAAATTAAGCTTAAAATGGCAAATTTGTGTTAAGCGTCAAGTGCCGTCTGCTAGCTAAATGGTTGCTTTTGTATATGTGAAAAAATTCACAGCGGTAGTGAAATTAAAAGGAAGACTTTCACAGCTAAGTAGGCTTTACATGTTTACGAGTAATATCGACCAACTTATAAAATCACCCCTAACATCTTTACCCATACTTATGTTGGCAAATAAATATATTTGAATTCTGAATTTGAAAATATACTTGGAAAAGTAAAATTTATGTATTTTAGCAGTTTTTCAACGGCAAAGTTAATTTTGTCTCTTCGTTAGAGAAATGTTCGATGCTTTTATTGTTTATGAACGTTAGTAATTTTACCTATTTATTTTGGTGAATGTAGCTGTTTATACGGAACCCTCTGTGCGCGAGTCAGGCTCGCTCTTGGCCGGTTTTTTTGTATACAAATTGACATAAGAAATCGTTTGCGTTATTACGATCGAGTTCGTAAAAAAAACAAGGCATAAGCACACTATAAAAAAACCGCAAACATTTACAGCAGTTTATTTTATTAACCCCCGACGGAAAAAGAGGGGTGTTATAAGTTTGAGGTGTGTTGCTGTGTATCTGTGTATCTGTGTGTCTGTGTATCTGTGTGTCTGTCTGTGGCATCATAGCACCTCAACGGATGAACCGATTTTGATTTAGTTTTTTTTTGTTGGAAAGGTGATTGTGTCGAGAGTGTTCTTAGCTATGTTTAAAAAAAAACGGTTCAGCCGTTCAAAAGTTATGGGCGTTTTACTGTTTGAATCGGGATGTTTTCGCAAGATAAATGTGTCGGGGGTTTTTTAAATTTTTAAATTTTACTTGTTTACTTAGCGGTTCCCCGACGCGAGAACAAGGTTTATTTTTTGCTTTTTAGAGGTTTTCATGTCTGGGTTTTTTTAATTGTTTAATTTAATTTTTATTTTATGATTTTTAGACTATTACCGTGAAATTTAAATGGTTGTTTTCCCGCAGCGAAATGGTTTTTTCTATGTAATACAATCGTTTCGTAGTTATGTAAAATATTAGAAACAAAAACTGGCATATTTAACATTGTGAAAAACTTAACTCGAAAGCGATCACGAACCAATAGTAATACCTCCCGATATCTACGGCCGAACGACAGCGGGGCGTTGACCCGGGTGCTAAGTAGGTCAGGATCACTGTCAAAAGGATTAGGTTCGAAGGCGGCTCCGTTTGATAATGTTGCGCGCGGGCTAGTTTATGCCGTATTACTACACGCGAGAGCTTATTTTACTTTAAACATTTAATAAATCGGTATTTGCTTTGTCGGCTTAGCGGTGGTATTGTTCCTTGCAAACTATTTTATGACGTATCACTACGTGCGAGAGTTTATTTTGGTTTGAACATTATCTTGTGCATCGCTTTTCTTTGCCGGTGGTGACGCGAGTAGTACCTAGTACCTACAAGTTACTATTGTAACTCACTTTTTCGAGTTGATGAATATTTTTTAAATTATTTTAAAACAAAAACATCGTTATTTTTTTACTTTAACTCTATGCTTCGAAAGTACTCCTTAAGGCAAGTCGTTCTGCCGCGGGAAAACAACCAATTAAATTTCACGGTGTATAATATACCTAGTAGTAGATACGCTTCTATCAACAATCTATCGAAACACGTATTTATGACATGATATCTTGCGAAAAAACCTAGATCCAAATAGTAAAATGCGAATTACTTTTGAACGGTTGAACTGATTTCAATCAAACATAGCTAAGAACACTCTCGACAAAGTCACCTTTCAAACAAAAAATACTAAATCAAAATCGGTTCATCCGTTTAGGAGCCATGATGCCACAGACAGATACACAGCAACACACGTCAAACTTATAAGAGGGGTGCCTCTTTTTCCGTCAGGAGTTTATAATGGCTTTAACAAAAATTAACGACTTACATCTTCATCGGCGTGAAGGATAACTCTTTTTGTGGAAGTCCTTTCGTTATTTCTTTCCTGTGGAAGCAAAAAAAAAAAGATTATTTATTTTGCATCTTGTTATAATACTCACATCGTATCTTTGTGTGTCTGAAGTTAGTTCTGTCAACTTTTGCGCAAGAAACAGTTTAACTGCATAGAGTAAGCGAGATAGGATGATGCGACAAACGTAAGCGAGTGAAAGAGACAGTTATACAATGCTATCTTCACTTTCAATATTGACACAAAAATAGCTACTGCGCAGGCTCTTGCAGCCAATTCAGACACACAAAGATCCATTGTGAGTATTATATGGCAGATTTTATTACAAGAAATTTTCTAACAAATAAACTTACTTTGTTTTAGCAGAAAGTCCTTCATGCGTGTCGAACTTCCGTTTCGCTGCAGATTTGCTCAGGATTGGAGTCTTGCCATTCTCATTGACTGTGGCTGGAGTGTTTACACTACCCGACACCATTTTGCGGAGGCCATTTAAAACTCCTAAAAAAAAAGGAGATCACATATTAAAAAAAACTTTTTGCAAAAAAATACTACCGACTTCCAAATACAAAACTACAAAGTGAAAAATAACTTAATTTTTTGAAGTCGGTGTCTTTCGTAGGTACCATTTTTTTGCGTTATGGACACCGACTTCAAAAAATTAAGTTATTTTTCACTTTGTAGTTTTGTATTTGGAAGTCGGTAGTATTTTTTTGCAAAAAGTTTTTTTATTTTTCACTTTTTAGTTGTACGTACCTAATAGGCAAGTGAGTAAGGGAACTATTTCGTCAGAATAGATTTCATGAAACTTGAACATAACCGGTGAAATGAGAGATCTGCTTACCCCTTAAGAGCGAACTGGCGTGATGTTATGTTATGAAATGTTATAAACAGACATTAATCCACCATGCAGACCCAGTGCGGGTAGGTGGATGTAACATGTCTTCGAAGTTTTAGGTTCTAGGACATGCCGGTTTCCTCACGATGTATTCCTTCACCGTTTTAAGAGCAGTAGTGATGATATAATTTACACAAAGTGAAGGGCCTGCCTGGGTTCGAACTCACAACCTACGATATGTAAGTCATGTCAACCACTGGGCGACCACAGCTCTCTTATTTGTATGGTATTACTTAATAACGAATAGGAAGATGAACAACTTACTGTTAAGAGAGCCACTGCGTCGTTTCTTCTTTCTTCTTGCAAGATAGCCATCGGAATCATCGTCTAGCTGTGCCATCAGCTCTTCCGTTAGTTTTCCTATGTGTTGCGAGTTTTCGATGAACATCTAACAAAGAAGTGAGTTTAAATTAAAACATATACTTTTTTTGGGCGCACCTTTGGCGCAGTGGTTGGGCGATTGACTGCTGCGCTGCGTGTCGCGGGTTCGATTCCCGCACAGAATTGTTCCGGCTCTGGGTGAGTTTATAAGTTTGTAAACGGACCCACGATACAGGAAGAAATTCCTAGTGTGGTGCAAAGAATTAAAAAAAAATATTTAGATATATAAGTGTGCAAAGTTTCAATTTAACCTGAACTTATAAACAACTTATAACTATACTAACTTATATATGAAGTATACTTACAAAATTGTTAATAATTAATTACGATCTAGCCTAACAGACTAATAAGCAATTTAACTCTAACTTAATATGTTACGTGATAGATTATGTTAAAACTAAGAATAGTGTCCATTTGTACTTTTACACAAGTCCATAGCACTTTCTTAGAGTCTGATAATATAATTTTAACTTATGAAGTAGATGAAAATCATTTTCATAGATTCCATTACAAACATACGTATAGGTGAAGCTAGTAAAAACATGTTAAATAATAAAAATAAGATATATTCTAATGATCCAGTTCTATTTAGCCTATAAACGTTATTTCAAGTGATTCTACAGAGTCAGACTGCACGTAAATAAGCCAAACAATGCATAAAATGCAAAGCAATAAAGTTAGTTAAAATATAATAAATCTCTGATCTGCTCACTGCTTGTTATGTCTGCACTGAGATAAATACTGACAATACTACCGTTATTTCATATTAATATCTGGCCATTAAATTTTTTGCAACACTTTGAGTCCTTGAGGTCTAGAATGGTAAAGTCAAATCATTAATCTCAACTGGGCCATTATAATAATTGATTCTACAAGCCATTCGCAAAGGAAGTTTACTATGGAGAAAAACGGATAAAAACTACATAAGATATGTAGACAAGAAGAGCAGAAGCCTTTGTATAACAGCAGGAGCAGCAAATACCTTAACAAGAGCAACATGGTGCTCCAGTCTCTGGGCGGAAGCTGCAGCCGGCAGCGGCATAATACTGGGAGCCATCACTATGGCAAGGTTGGAGGAGTCCATCAGATTGTCCTTGTGTCTGGACGCTAGGAAGTTTAGTAACTGGAATATACAAATATAATGCCTGTTCAAATATCCTTGTGGTAATACTCCTCTAGAAAACATGATCATTACTACTTGCTACTGTAAAACCATACTGTTACAGAAATGATAAAAGAAGAAACACTACGGGCTAAGGAAAAGTTCAATATGACAAAAAAAAAGAGCCTCTCTCACGACAACTTAAACTTTAAAAAACAAAACTTATACTGTTTACAACTGAAAAAACTGGCCAAGTGTGAGTCGGGACTCGCACGCGAAGGGTTACGTACCATTATCGCAAAAAAAGGCAAAAATATCACGTTTGTTTTATGGAGCCCCACTTAAAAATTTATTTTATTCTGTTTTTAGTATTTGTTGTTAAATCGGCAAAAGAAATACATCATCTGTGAAAATTTCAACTGTCTAGCTATCACAGTTCATGAGATCCAGCCTGGTGACAGACAGACAGACCGCAGAGTCTTAGTAATAGGGTCCCGTTTTAACCCTTTGGATACGGAACCCTAAAATATATTAAAGTTATAAACTCAGCACAGCATTCATACCTCCATAATATAATGTAATAGATGAACATGTAATACTGGTAGTAACAACAAAGTGTGCAGGATAGGCTTCAGTGCATCTTCCCCTGCAGTCAGTCTACATCTTAACAACAAGTCTTGTACTTCTGCACTAATCAGGGGCTCCGGCAGACATCGCAGGTACAGCTTCAGTACACTGGCTACATCAATAGGATGGTGGCCTTCTGATACACAACCCCCTGCATCTAACAGTCTCTGTAAATTAACGATATAGTATGTTGAAATGTACAGTGAAATAAATTATCTATACAGGTAATTGTTAGAAGTAACAGTTGATCACAAATGCCCAGTATAACTTTCATTATCAACAAAATGTAATTTTTTTAATGAGCAGTTCAATTCTATTAAATGATAAGGACAACATAGATTTGATGACTCATATGAGTTTTGGAGGGAAAAATAGACTTTCGCTCAATAGGATACCATTTTCACTTTACAAAACAATGCTTTTTTCGTTGACAATTTCATACATACCTTTATATCTTTTTGGCGGTTTTGTGAGCCAGCTTTCCGGAATAACCCCTCAACATGGGCGTTGGACCGAAGCACTGAGGACATCTCAGTGACCACTATAGGAACACTCAATGTACTGCCACAACAAATAACACTGCACGATGGCACCTTTATTAAAGGTGCTCCAAATACTGTCTTGTGATCCTGAAACAATATTCTCGTTAGAATCGTAGAATGAAATAGACAATCATATTTTGTAACAGGAAATGTAAATGCACCCACTTTAACACTTTTCAATATAATCTTTTTCAGCCGATGCTTTAAGCCTGCCTTTTTCAATTCCCCAACTATTATTGATTGCAATTTGCCATGATTTATCCCGTCCGAAATTAACATTTTGTTTATTTTTAATTTATCCAATACAAGTCAAAACTTAGACATTGGGCAAGTTTTCAAATCCGCCATTCTAAAATTCGTTAAATGTCGTTCCGTTTCATGGTGTCGAAATGAAACGTCAGCGCTGCAAGTAATTAAAAACAAAAGCAAATATTGTATTATATGTTACATGGTGAATATTTTTGGTTTTTGTTGAGTTTCTTTCTCTTTATTTAGACTTTTGTTACCTTAGGCTGAATCCTTTTTAATTTAAAAGGATAGCCTACCACTGAAAAATTAGTAAAATGGAATGTACAAGTACTTTCGTCTAGAAATAAATTTGACTTTGACCATTTGATTGACTTTTATTATTTTTGAGCGCAAGAAAATCGCTGTGCGTGCTATGCCTTAGTAGTCTGTGCGTCAATGGTTGTGATGACAACTAGTCAATTCTAAAGACCAAGTACCTACTTTAACCCGACTGCGGGAGAGTAAAAAAAATGCCGTTTATCCCATATCTTATCGATTTTTTACTTTTGATGTTATATTACTGAGAGAAAAAATATCTTTAGGTCTGTGTATATATTAAAATAAATTTTAATCACTGTTTTTGCAAATACTAGGTCAGGAGCAGTCAGGATATATGTATCTTAGAAATTTACCAGATTACCAGTTTTTCGTTTCAGAACGCAGGGACGTATTTCAAGTTAGACATTGACACTTCGTCGCATTCCAGTTATCCAGAACCAGATGACATTATTAAACCAGAATTTGAACATTTTGAAAGAGCGAAATAGAATGATTGGGTTTTACAAACAAAAAAAAGAAAGAAAATAAAAAAGATGCTCAGACTACAATCTTATCTTGCCTTCGTATTGTTGATCAAATCATCAAAATCAAAATTTCAGCACATCAGCAATTTCTATTCTACAAGTTTTGGATTTATTCACTGAAAGACTAGTGCTTAAAATATAAATGAAAAATAGTGTATTCTTATAATTGGCTTGTTTATAAATATCGTCATAACAATGATCGAATTGTCTGCAAAATTAACAACTGGAACAGTTTATTTAGCTGGTGAAGCCTTGGAATGCTGCATATCATTTTGTTACACTGCTCAACCAGAGCATAGGAATTCACAAAGTCACTGGTAATAACACCTTCCTACTGTATTAATAACAAAGAAACAAACTTCTAATTGCCAGTCATTAGCAATTGGCGACTTGTAATTGAAACAGATACTTTCTATTTACAGTGATGCCCTAGAAAACTTAGCATGGGCTTCAGCGCAGATCCACTGCTTCTACTCTACATCAAAGAACACAGGTGACAAGACACCAACTATAGGCAAGACCACCTCCTTGGAAGTTACCTCCTGTGATATTGGAGATGTTATATTTCACACCAAACCCAAGATATTGTTTTGTGACCTGACTATACCATTGGGTGAAACTAAAACTTGTAAGTACCATATGTTGCAAATGTATTAGATACTTAAACTTTAATACAAATAAAAAACCGTCCAAGTGCGAGTCGGACTCGCGCTAGAAGGGTTCCATACCATTATCACAAAAAACACCATTGTTGTATGGGAGCCCCACTTAAATTCTTATTTTATTCTGTTTTTAGTTTTTGTTGTTATATCAGCAACAGAAATACATCTGTGAAAATTTCAACTGTCTAGCTATCATGGTTCATGAGATACAGCCTGGTGACAGACGGACGGATCGTGGAGTCCCATTTTACACTTTGGGTACGGAACCCTAAAAAATGTCCCTCAACTTATCTTATAATCAATGAATGAAAACAAATCTTACTTTATTTTCCAGTCTGGTACAGGGAATCACTCCCAATAGAAGCTCCACCATCTTACAGGGGGACTTCAGTCAAGTACTCCTACAAAATAACCATAGCAACCCAGAAAGTGGGCTCCCATATCAAAATGGTCAGAATACCATTCAGAGTGCTACCCATCAGTCCTATCATGAACATGCAGGACTTGGCAGCTCTGTGTGGTAACGAAACAACAGAGGAACTGCAGCCTACCAACCCATTTTCTGAAGAGAGGAAGGTTGAAACACCTTTGACTATGGCTTTACAAGTTTTGCAGGTAATTTTGACTGATGAAATATTTGTTTTGTGATATAGACTTCATAATCTTTCTTTATCTTATATTCTCCTCTCTCTTCTCTTTTTCTTCTTCATTCATCTTCATTAGTTGTTAAATAACTTGTGTTCTATTTCAGAATCTCACAGCCAGAAGAAGCCCTAACTCATACATGATAACAAATACTAGAGGCAAGGTGGGCCGCTTCTGTCTGTTCAAGTCAGCTTACAAGCTTGGTGAAGATATTGTGGGTACTTTTGACTTCTCTGTGGGGACTGTCACATGTATGCAGGTAATTGTTTGAACATAAACCTTGTCATATGTAGTAAAAAATATATTAAGTGTTATATGTACATTTGTTAGGTACTGGCTCAATCCACTGATAATATTTTCCCAGGCAAATAACAAACTGAAACTCCCATCCTATAGATGTGAAAACAAGATTGCAGAAACAACTCCAATGAACCTACATATATACCTATGTACAACCTAATAAGTAATAAAATAAATAAATATTATGTTGTATAATTTTGTCTATCCTCTAGTCTGACTGTACAATACTTACAAAATTATACAAGATATTTTTTTTTTTTTTTTTTTTATAAACTTTGCCCCACACTAGGAATTTCTTCCTGTATCGTGGGTGCGTTTACAAACATATACACTCACATACACAAACACCCAGAGCCGGAACAACTATCTGTAGGTCATACAAATATTTGTTCCGTGCGGGAATCGAACCCGCGACACGCAGCGCAGCAGTCAATCGCTCAACCACTGCGCCAACCGTGCGCCCAAGTATTAGTATTTACTAATGAAACAAAATTAATAGGTTGTAGGTAGGTATAAACTTTAAGTAATTCTAATAAATAAGTAAATCCAGGTACTAATAAAGACAAAACAAATAAAATATGAAAATTATAAATACTTATTACATTTTTCAGGTCTCAGTATCACTACAACCAGAGGAGATAATTAAATCAAAGTCTCCTTCCAAGAATGTCAGTAAGGACACCAGCAGCAGATCTATGACAGTAGCCAGATATCATGAAGTGACTTTAGGACTGACTCAGTCACAACTGATATTACCCATTCCTTTGCATATCACTCCGGCTTTTGAAGTTGATGATGGTAAGATACATCAAGATTTGATTTTGATTTTTTTGTGGTATTTCACCTTGCAACAACCATTGGATCCATCTGCTGATCTAGATGTCAGGAATTCAGGATGCCTCTTTTCCACAATATGTTTCCAAGTGCTGAGAGATGGAATGAACCAACTCATTGACAATTTAAAAAAAAATGCTTAGTGTTTTTAGTGTCTGGTCCCAAAAAATCTGGCAGTCATGCTGACATCAAAATTAATTATTTCTTCCTGTTTCAGTATCCCTAAGCTGGCGCCTCCACTTCGAATTTGTGACGTCAAATGAGATGCTTCTACCCAATCCAGAAGAGAAAGACTGGACAGCACCTCTAAATGTGTCTATAGAGACCATGGTCTGGAACCTCCCAGTCAAGATATATTCCACTTTGCCCAAGCAGATCACACAGCATTCAATAGGCAATGATGCTTATACCATGTTTATTAAATAAGGCAGCAGATAAGGAGGGAGGTTTAGTTCAATTTTCCCATTCCAGCCAGTATCCAAGATTTTGACTGAAGATAATTTATTCGGACTATGCATAAACTTACTATGTATCATACAAAATCTGGGGTAGTAGTGTAAAACTTTTGAAAGAATTAATGTAAAATATAACTGTAAATAATAATTATTATGTAAAAATGTGAATGTATGATTTTATTGTTATGGATTTAATGTAAAGAATAATAGATAACTTTGATATTTACACTTATTTATTAAAATAATGCTTAAAACTATTAATTAGTGTCATTCATCAACAGACTCTTTATCCCAATCTTTCATTTTGGCACCCATCATGAAGTCATCCCTGAAATATAAAAATATAAGTAAGTAAATTACAATACAGAGATGAATAATTTCATGTTTGCTTATCAAAGACATGTGACAATTACGAACCCTCACTGGGTCCACATGGCAGATTATGGCCCATTCCCTCTCACAAAAGCTTTAGTCCCAGCAATAAGACATTATAGGCTAATAATGCATCAAATGAAACTACCAAGCCATAGCATGTCTCTTTCAACCATTGATCTTATCCTAATGGCCAGCTGAATCACTTATAACACAATATATTTCACAATTTTTTATAAACATTTGTAAATTACCTCAGTGCACTCCATTTTGGTTTGTCCTCATCTTTAATTTCATTCTTTGCAACTTTAGTTTCTTCATCAACAATAATTGATTTGCTTTGTCCCATAAGTGTGTCTAAGAAGGCTCTCTTATCAAACTTCTTCAATATTTTCTCTCTTTTACCTTCGGACAAGTCATTTCTATCCATTTCTTGTTCTAGAGTTTTCTGTTGATTTCTGACAGCATTAAAAAGTTGGACTACACCTTTTGTAGCTATTTTTGTCAATAACCTTTCTCTGTCCTTTTCTAGTACATTTGGCTTTACTCTTATTGATGGTTTATCATGTTTCTGGAAAGAAAATTAACAATATAATTAAAATTTATGTATGTAAAGAGCACCAATTGAGCACCTTTTCTTTTTCGATAGCCTCGCCTTTGACCACTATCTTGCCTGGTGGTAAGCGATGATGTGGTCTATGGTGAAGCACGCTTGCCCAGAAGTAACCTATTCACTCTTCGACTTAAAGATCCCAAGGTTGTAGCTATCAGGGAACAAACTCCGGAAGGGAATTTCAATCCTTAGTTGTGCACACAATGAAAGTATTAGCAAAATGCTTTGTGCATATGGGTGGGATGTCCACCATGTACCGATGGCGCATGGCCGTACGCCTTGTAGTCCAATGATAGAAAGGGCTAGGCGGGCTCAAATTTTGCAGTTCCACACTCCCCGAAATGTAACCCTAACTAAAAATGTAGGTTTGGGAGGCTGCTGAACCACGACAATACAGATGTTTCTTGGGTAGGAAAATGATAATTTAGTTGGTCCATCAAATTATCAAATAATATTGGATATGTATTTATTGCTTTATCAAATAAATAAAAATTGGCAAAGATAAAGCGCATCAAAGTTCAGGTGTAGGGGCTTGTGACGTCACTTGTGCGAATAAAGTGTAACATGGCGTCACATCACATGATATTTCAACGTACTATATCATCATAATTTTTTGTTTACATGGCAAAAGAAAAATATGTGACCAATATTTGTACGTAATCTAACTGACAGACTAAATAGTTTTTTTTTGTCATCATCCCTACTATTGTTATGCCGTATTGAGTAATTTGAGGAAACATCTCTATTGTAATTTGTATAAGTTATTTTAATAACACAAGCAAACTGAAAATGTATTACTTACAACTTTCTTAGCAGGAGGCTCTGATGTCACCGCTTCTACTTCTCTCTTCAGAACTGGCTTCTTCTCTCCTGTGTCATCTATAACCTCAAATGCTGGTTTCTCCTCCTTGACAATCTTAACTATGTCTGCATGTTTCTTAGCTCTTGATAACACTAATGTCTTTTTGTTCTTGGGTTTGCTAGATCCTAAAATCTTTGCAACAGAGTCCGCCCAGCCTTCATTTGTGACGACGGCAGCCTTGTCATCTTCCTCATCATCAGATGATTCACCACCGGCATCAGAGGCACCGCTTTCTGCTTCAACAGCACCACTTTCGGAATCAGATTCATCACTATTGCCTTCAGGAACATCACTATCGGCATCAGAGGCACCACTTTCGGCATCAGGAGCATCACTATCTGCATCAGAGGCACCACTTTCGGCATCAGAGGCTTCACTTTCGGCATCGTCATTGATGTCATCCTCTTCATCTTCGTTTATATCTTGGATTTCGTTCTCCGATGCTTCGGATTCTTCTTCGCTTGACGAATCCGATTCTGAATCCACTGGAAAACATTCATAGCATATAATTTTAGTACGGAAACCTAAAAAAATATCAATAAAACCTTACATACACTAAATAGACTTACTTGAAACTTTAAGTACGGGTTTATTCATTGTTTCAGCAACTACCATATTTGTGATAGATAACTCAAAATTATGTTTTATTTATTTCCAAAATTTCACGTGTTTTCTCATCCACAATATCCGCATGCGGTTTGACAATTTTGACAGGACAAGATACCTGTCTGTTGACAGATGCCAACAAAAGTTTGACTTGACGTTGACAGTGTCAAAAAAGATGCGAAGCGTGGATTAAACTAATAGAGATGGGCTGAGCTGAGTGATGTTTTTCTGAATCAATATGTCGACATGACTATAGCAAAATATATCGATGACGGGAACAAAGACAAAATTAACAATGATTTTTATTTGAGTAAAAGAAGTCAAAATCAAATATATTTATTTCAACTAGGGCATTAAGCGGCACTTTTGAAGGTCAACAATTAAAATTTACAAGTAATAAAAATTGATTCTACCGTGCATTCGGAAAAGTAGCTTGCTACGGAGAAGAACGCACAAGAAACTCCATACTTAAAGTGCTAACACACGTTCGGATTTGGTCCGGCCGGACTAACTCCGCCCACAAATCCTATCTCGCTTACACACGCTTGTGTTGACCGAGATGGAATCAATTATTAATAATGTCCGGCGGACCACTCTTCACCATGCTCTACACACGCTTGGATATGGTCCGGGCCGGACTAACTCCGCCCACAAATCCGTGGTCGGACCAAATCCGAACGTGTGTAAGCTCTATTACTCTTTAAAAAAACCGGCCAAGTGTGAGTCGCACTCGCGCACCGAGGGTTCCGTACAAACCTCAGCTTAAAGCTTAGGCAAGGTATTATAGACCTAAGTATTTGATATGAATTTACGCGTACGCGTTCATGAGGAAAGAGCTAGTAAGTTTAAAATTATTAAAATATTTTATTATATGATGTAACTAAAAATTTACGTTATCGCAATTTTTCCTTTATCTGTGCTATAAAACGTTGCTTCGTACCAAATTTCAAATTCTGAGTTCACGGAAAGTACCCTGTAGGTTTTGATTCCCTTGCGAGTGTCGAAAATTTGCGGAAATTTGCTGCATAAACGGCTGTATCTTTTGATTGCATTGGCTTAGAAGTTTGATTTTTTCACAGCTTTAAGGGACAGTAGACTTCAGTATTTGATATACATTTCAGCTTGATACCTCCACGCGTTCTTGAGAAAAAGGGTCCTAACAGACAGACAGACAGACGGACGGACGGACAACAAAGTGATCCTATAAGACAGTTAACGCATGTAGAAACCGCGCTTTTGATTTATTTTAGTTAGTTTCACAGCATTATGTCGGTATTTTGCTGTGGGGTCGGGCGTCTGACATTGAGTCAATATTTAAATTGCAAAAGAGAGCTGTCAGGGCCATATATAACTTATGTCACCGATAATCTCTTAAGGAGCTATTTCAAAAGATTAATATTATGACAGTTTCTTCCCAATTCATTTATGAAAATATTATGTATGTAAGGAAAAATATTAATCCCTTTAGTAAAGTTAGTGATATACACAATTGTAATACTAGAAATAAAGATAAGTTAGATCAATCATCTTATAGGCTAAAGTTCACACATCTTTCGGGGGTGTTAAATTCTATAACAAAATACCTTGTGAGATATTAAAACTAAATGAAAGAAAATTTAAAACAATAGTTAAAAGCACACTTCGTATTACAAATTAGATAATTATATTCAATATAAGAATGCTTGGAAACATGCTGGTCGTGCTCCATAGGGCAATCTTTAGTGTAGACAAAGTCAAACTGGTTAATTTGTATTATATTCATAATTATAGTAATGCTTCATTTTCATTTTTTGTCCTCTTTATTTTCAAAATAATTGACTCGCACACTGTTCCGTTGTGGTTGAATTATGTAATTTACCTATGTTTGCAATACTCGTAAGTATGTGAGAACCATGTTCCTATTTATCAAGTGAAGGAATTTACCTGTTAGTGCTTGTAATACTTTATACCTATATGTAGTATAGTAGTGCTGTGTGTATCGTTCTCACGTATATGAATTAATTAATGTATGTACTTATGTAAATATTGTAAAACCCTTATTTTTAGGGTTCCGTACCTTGAAAGGAAAAAACGGAACCATTATCTTTCTAACAGCATAAGCGGCTGAGATCAGCCGACCCGCTAAGATGTTAAGTGAGGCTCCCATTGTAATTTGTCGACTAGAGTGATTCCTAGGAAAACTGTTTGATTTACATAGTCCAGCTTTTCTCCATTCAATATGATGTCGCATTCGCTACTTCTGACATTCGGCAATGTCAGAAGTAGCGAATGCGAATCTAATACCTACATTTGTTTTTTTTCATTTAGTACTAAATTGTTTGCCGATGGTTTGCCTTGAACCAAGTTTGGACCTGATGAATAGAGTTATTTACATCATCCAGATTTTATGACCACCGATCTATTTTAAATATCTTCGGTTGATTTTGTAATAATTGGGGCAAATTGTTAAGGACGCTATTACATTTTTCTACAAATAACAGTGCTTTTCAGGTACAATTTTAATGTATATATAATCACAGATGTGTAGATATTATGGTCTTAATTTAAAGATAATATATTCAGCTCCAGATTGGCATCAGAAAAATTGCATGACATCATACAAAATTTTCGCACAAATACGTTTTGCCCATCATGATAATCGCAAAAATATTAAAAAAGTAGGGTCCGAATAGGTCCCAGTTTAGTTAATTTTACAGCATTTTTTATCTTCAAAATTATAAAAAAATTGCGGTATATATAGTCCTTTACAGGTTCAGATAATTATTTTTTACCCAAATCAATATATATTTTAATTATTAGCTAAAATAAAAACACTTGCCGACTTCTTCATACATTTTGCACTCGAAGCTTATCATTCCGCGTTCAGAAGCGCTCGTGGAAGGATGAGCGTATCGCTTTTTTGCAAAAAATAAATACGATAAAAGTAATAGAAAAGATTGTAGTGTGCATGCGTGAGTCGTATGTCGTGATCGAAAGGAGTTGATATTTTACCGGACCGAAATAAAAGTATGTTTGAGTTTCCTTTTATTATTACAATGTGATTTAGAAATTATGTTGGGTATGATCGGGATTTGGATAGGTATTGTTAAGCAGTTGTTGACAAGGTTGAGAAATGGATGGGTGGGTTTAAGCAGCTCATAGTAAGGTTAGGTTTTGGATGGGTAAGGTTAAGCTGGCGGCGGTGAAGGTTAGAAGTGGATGGGTGGGAGGAGATTTATGATTTGAACCGGTTTGTATGTATGACGAATACGGGGTCAAACCAAAATACAAGATGGCGCCGACGAAAATTTGGCATCTTTTCGTCACAGGTGTCATTGTCATGTTTTTTGGGGTCGCTTATATCTAATATGGGGTAAAAACCAAAATACAAGATGGCGCCGACGAAAATTTGACATCTTTGCGTCATGGGTGTCATTGTCATGGATTTTGGGGTCGCTCTTATCGAATACGGGGTCAAAACCAAAATACAAGATGGCGCCGACGAAAATTTGACATCTTTTCGTCATGGGTGACATTTTCATGGTTTTTGGGTAGTATGTCATTAGCTAATGCTCATTATGTAATACTCCAAAAAATTTTGATGGTAATATTTTATATAATATGTATATAATATGTAATGCAAAATGTTCAAGTAATTTTTAGGGTTTCCCCTATTACTAAGACTCCGCGGTCCGTCTGTCTGTCTGTCTGTCACCAGGCTGTATCTCATGAACCGTGATAGCTAGGCAGTTGAAATTTTCACAGATGATGTATTTCTGTTGCCGCTATAACAACAAATACTAAAACAGAATAAATAAATATTGGGGCTCCCATACAAAAAACGTGTTTTATTGCCGTTTTTTGCAATAATGGTACGGAACCCGTCGTGCGCGAGTCCGACTCGCACTTGGCCGGTTTTTTAATCCTTGTGACCGGAAATTATTTCGTTTTAGGTATCTACTTATTTTACGTTGCGTTTTTTAAAAAATACCTACTTACTACAACAAAGTGAAAGCTAATTCTCTTTTCGAAAGTCGGTGTCGGTATCTATTGTTTTTCGTTTTTCGACACGGAAAAGTTATAATTTTCTCTTTTTAGTTTTTGTTGGTACCCCATATTGGGTAGGTATACTAAATAAATCTGTTTACCCCATAAAAACGTACAAGCGTGATTTTATATTATGGTATGGTGAAAACAAAACATAACTATACGATCACACTAATCGCAGGTCATTTGCTATTTGTTATTGAAGAGTTCCATTGTCTATCTCCAAAGATCTATAACATATTCTAATATATTATAACCTTCCCTGAAAACACATACATTAATTGACGTAAACCCGATAGTATCGGATAAGTAGTTTTAAAGAAAATCGCGGATACATATGGGTCGAATAGATAGAGCATCTCCTTTTTTTGAAGTCGGTTGAAAATAATAACCTACTTTTTACGACGACGGTTTGTAAAAGTTACCAAATGCATTTTCAAAGTGCCAACTAACCTTCCTGAATCAACTTCAATAAAATGAAAAAAATAATATCAAGGACCAATATTATTTGAGTGGTGTATAAAATCGAGCGCTCAGTAGTTTCAATGAGTGCGTGCGCGTAATGTTGCTGTGTGCGACTAGATACCTAAATTTGAGTTCGTCGAAAATGTAACAGCGTCCTTAATGTAAACTAAACACAGAAATGGACCCAATATAGAGCCTTGAGGAACGCCATTTGTCATTTCAGTCCCTAGTGAGTTTACGCGTTTACCTGAACTATAACTTGTCTGGCTTTCAAATATGATCTATACTTTTATGATAGCTTGATCTCTGTGACAGCTGTCAGTATCAATACATTAGAGGAAGTTTATGTAACTCAAGGGTCGTATGTCTGATCCCATAGTGCTCGAGTTTCAACAATACTGTCTCATGGATAACGCAATCGAACGCTTTCGAGAGGTCGTAAAATATTTCAATCGCGTCTTGTGCTTTGAGAACGAAGAACTTTAATTATGAGTAGATACTGAAATGATCGCGGAGCGGCTTATTGAAATTATCATTAGTTATATTTAATATGCAGTAAGCATGGGTTGACTTTGTCAGTTAGCCAGCGAAATTACTTTTTCTTAGTTTGCGACATTCATGGCAGTGTATTTATTTAGGTATTGATTAATAATCATGGAAATCATCAATATGTTTCCATTAGTGATATTTGCTATGAATATTAAGTATTTCATGGTATTTTGGCTTTCTTGCAAGTAAATACCTGTGTAAAAACTTGTTTTAAATTGTCAAACAAAAACGTTTGACAATTCAAGAGTAGGTACCTACAAGATTTATTTGAAATAAACTACCTATGTGATTTTGGTCACGTAAATGCTCTGCGATCGCGCAGTCTCGCAACGTAGCAATTCGCACCGAAGCGCCCAAGACGGCCCGTCCGAATCACCGAAGTTTGCGTTTTTTCATTCCAGCAATGATTTAAAAGCGTTGATGATTATGATGATTGTTGTTGTCATTGTATGATGAAATGATTTCAAATTATTTATGATTTTTACATGTGACATGTTACAGTGCTTACACACGTTCGGATTTGGTCCGGCCGGACCAAGGATTTGTGGGCGGACTTAGTCCGGCCCGGACCAAATCCGAGCGTGTGTAGAGTGATCCGCCGGACATTATTATTATTAATTGAGTCCGTCTCGCTCCACACAAGCATGTATAATCGAGAAAGGATTTGTGGGAGGAGTTAGTCCGGCCGGACCAAATCTGGACGTATGTTAGCACTATTATAGGACTCATCTCTAGGAACATTACTGCCAGTTTCGCCCGCTAGATAGCACACTGCATCAGGGAGAAAAAATCTAGCGAAATTTTTTATGCGCGTACTGAATCGTAACTAACACGCACTGCGGATAAAATATTGCGCCATTCTTGCCTCTTCTTCCTCTTCTTCTTTAGGGATTATTGTCTCTTTCTACCTATTCATAGAGCTCAAAATATTTGCGCGAACTTAATCCACACCGCGGTGGGGTGGATTCTGTGGCAAAACCGGGATTTGTAGCGTTATTATTTCTGCTCGATTTTTTTACCGCAATGCCTTTACCTTCTTATAATGCGTGCACCTTCATACAATGCAGAATGAGCGGGAAAAATCGCGCGGCTAAAAACTGAAGTGCGTGCTAAGCTAAAAAACACTGGCTCAGCATAACTTAAGATTCCCTATTGTTTTGTTTAAAAAATATTAAAAATACGTTCCGTGCATTTTAAAAATCGCAGAGGGTAATGCTGCCCAACACGCCCAACATTAGTCTTATAGTGCTAACATACATCCGGAATTGGTCCGGCCGGACTAACTCCGCCCACAAATCCGTGGTAAGCACTATTACATTAATAAAGACATAGATAATTTAATACTACACATAAAAGTACTCTGTGATACTACAGTAGTAAAAGAGTCAGAAAGAGTAGTGTTACATATTCTTTGAGTCTTCTGCTTACTTGGACTTGATACATAATTAATTAGTGTTTGATTACTATTAGACAATAATTTTTCTATGGTTATTTTTATCGATATTTTGGTCAGAAAATAATTAAATGACGTTTATAGTGACGACACACGACATGCATAACGAAACGCAAAATTGTTTTTAAAAATAAAATACAGCTGATCGACAAGACAAGAGAAGTTTTGTTTCATTCGTCATTCGTGAGAAAATGGTGGTTTTGCTCTAAACATGGCGAATATTGCGAACCCTATAACATATCTAAATAGAAGAGAATATGGACTCTTACCAGATATTAAGTCTCAATTCTTTAACAAACGCTTAAATGCAGCGAAACAATTGTATCGACGGGAACTTGTGTGCCATTTTGGATGTGTAAATGCTATTGAGTTTTCCAGCAATGGCGAATTACTTGTATCAGGTATATAATTTTTATATTATTATGTCTACAGGCTCGTGGACAACACGTATATGTTTAAATTTAATTCGACTATATCAGCATAACATAACTAAAGAAAATAATTATACTTAAGGCTGTAAAAAAAAATAGTTATCCGTATTTGTAAGTATATCTGCTACTTATTATCATGGATGATAAACAAGTAGGTTGCGGTTAAGCCTAACATTTTTACATGGCCATAAAATAAATACAGCTGAATAAGGAAAAAATAATCATTTAATCACAATAAATTTTGCTTCAGCAGCATAAGTCCAGGGCCTCAGCCAAAAAATACACTGAATCCATTTTAGAATACTACAGCATATTTATGATAAGTAATTATTATTGTACATATACCTGCAACAACTTGTTGGTCACAAACAAGGCACTATACATATGTATAAGCATTCAATTTCTATTACCAAGATAAGCTTTAACGCAGCAAGCCCACTGATCAGAGACTGACATGAAATTGGGTAACGGTATGGCAGTACAGTAACAACAGGGCCTGATTTATCAGAAAATAACAATTTCATCCTCATATTCATTTCTAACTAGTATGTTCTATGTTATGGGGTATGGTTTCCGCACTTAGTCCTTCAGGTGGACCATTGTGTGTGGGCCATGGCGGCCGTTGGGTGGATTATTCCAACCAGCCCACCTCCCTACAGAAGCCAATTAGAGCTCCTGGTTTTCTTAGAACTTCTGAGTAAGATCTGGGCGACCCGAGGGTTAGTGTTCTAATCTGGGTGACCCCTGTGCATTCAAAGAGAACATGCGTAACGGTTTCTTCAGTCTCCATGCATGCCCTGCATAGAGGACTGTCCGTTATGCCTATTGTGTGGAAGTGTTTGTTAAGTGACCATTCCTGTCCAGGCGTAGCAAACGACTGGTAAGCCTACTGTCCAAAGATGGCAGAGCTTCTTTGGACTGCCTACAGCCTGGTGCCGAGGTCCACCAGATTTCCGCCTGTGTCTGGGTGAATTCCTGTAGCCACCTGCGTATTTGGTTGAAGGGGATGGGTACAACAGGTTCAGGTCCATGGACCGCCGAGCTGGACCCGCATCTCGCAAGGTCGTCAGCCGCGTCGTTGAAATAAACTGTTTTTCATACATGTAAAAGATTTTGCTATATCAGGTGGCGATGACAGGCGGGTGATGCTGTGGCAGTTCGGGAAAGCCATCCTGGACCGAGGGAAGCCCGAGCCTATGAAGGGTCTACATGCGTCCAATGTCTTCTGTCTGGGCATCACAAACAACAACCAGAAAATATACTCAGGAGGGAATGATGATATTGTAAGTTTTAAATTAAGATATTTTAAAATAGATTTGAGATAGGTAATTGCTTTTGTAATAAAATGGCCACAACACAAATGTTGCAGGGCACAAGAAAAATAAATAGATAATGGTCACAATTGATAGATGGCCTATATATAATATTGGTACACCACAGTGATTTTATTGTAGCAGGAATATTCATAAGTAGCAGTAGGAATATATGGCACACCCCTAACAAGTCTTTTTAAACTAGTAATTTGAACAGTTAACATTGTAAACACAGGTTATAATTCATGATACGGAGACCAAATGCCCAGTGGAAGTGCTGCAGCATCAGCGTGCGGTGTGCAGCTTGAGCATCGACCCATTCAACGATCGTGTGGTTGTCACTGCTGGCAATGATGGCCGCCTCCTGCTTTTTGATACGCGACAGTCTGGGCAGGGTAAGAAAATTCATATTTATCTATAGTTCGCACTGACCCAAATATGGTCTTACCACAGACATAAATCTAACTAGACAAAGACAAAGACAAAGATATTTTATTTCAACTAGGCCACAAAGCGGCACTTTTGAACGTTAGTTACATTAAAATTTACAAGGAATAAAAATTGATTCTACCGTGCATTCGGAAAGTAGCTTGTTATGGAGAAGAACGCACAAGAAACTCCATACTTACTCTTTTAAAAAAAGAAATATGTTTTTTTTACAATATTTAGGTACATAAGTACATACATTAATAAATTTATATGTGTGAGGACAATGCACCCAGAATCACTACATACTATACTACGTACAGGTACAAAGTATTAAAAGTACTCACACATGTACTGTGCAGTTACATAATAAGCGCTAGAAAAACACTAGCATCCGAAGCAGTTAAGTTAAGACCAATCCCAACTGACGGCGCCCGTTCACGAACATGACGCATGAATCGGCACCACCCAGCTCAACCATCATGAAGGGAACCGAATGATCCAACACACACGCCACCATCAGAGAGACATTTGAGAGAGCATGACACACTCAACTGCTAGGGCAAACACAAGTCAACGAACGACACCGAGGTACAGCAAATGGTAGATTTACAGTTGGGTACATAGTACTCACACACGTGCTGCGCAGTTATACTATACTAAAAGAAATTGAGTCTATATAATACAAATATATTCATACAGTCTTCAGCAGGTCCAACAATTCTACAAAACAATAATGTTCTGCATATCACTTGTTTTTGCGCCCTAGTGGTTGTGGAGCAAGAGTAGCATTGAGCCAAGCATTTTTATCAGTGATGTAATCCCCCAACTTATAATATGCCTGCCTGCATAGTGTGCGTTTTATACAGGTTTTAAATTTCGTCTCATTCAGTTCTAGAATGTGGGGAGGAATTTTATTGTAACATTTTGTACAGTACCCCATGAAAGAAGAGGCTACTTTAGCCAGTCTGAAACCTGGTTGAACTAATTGGTCCCTATTTCTAGTAATGTAATTATGTCTATCTCCGTTTTTACTAAAAAGATGTAAATTTTTTCTCACGTACATGATATTTTCATAAATATATTGACAAGGAACCGTCATGATGTTAATGCCCTTAAACAGTTCCCTAGATAACGCAATTCCCTCCATCTGTATGAAAACCAAGTGTACCACTTTTTCACACACAATTTAAAAACAAATTACTGCCCAATGAAGAAAATATTTCCATTGCCACTGCCAACTTTTTTCAATACAGTTTTTAACCGACTTCAAAAAAAGGAGGACGTTCTCAATTCGTCGGAAACTTTTTTTTAATTTATTTATGTTCCCCGATTATTCAAAGACGCCTGGACCGATTTGGAAAATTCTGCTTTTGTTTGAAAGGGTATACTTCCAGGTAGGTCCCATAGTCATCAGATCAGGATCTGATGATGGGATCTTGGAGAAATCGAGGGAACTCCTCAAATATTATAGGCATACATATAGCGATTTTGGTATTTTCATCAACAATGCAATTGTAGCGGCACCAATGCCGCCACTTACGAACTAATGACATGACGTCACACAAATCCTGCATCGCGCAAGTAAAGTTTTCGGCGCGATAAGAACACATACAACAGTCCGACAACAACCGTTGGGCAGTTGCCCGGACCAGACACAACACCCGTCTGGTCGGAGGATCCTCCCTTTTCTATGGAGGTATGTGGGACTTTACACCCTGTTCCACCTACCCCCAAACAATCATTTGCACTCAGAAAGTATCATTTGGTGAAGTGGAACTGGTGAAGAAGACCACAGATGGCCAATGGAACTCCTAAATGCTAAGTATGTCATGGGTATAAGATATCTCGAATAGTTAAAAATAGTTAAGTTACTATAATGAAGCAAATACTTATAAATAAATGGTAGTAATGTAAATGGTACCATCGAACTGATCTGATGATGAAGCCGGCAGGTAGGTACTGGAACTACGAAATAATACACTATATCCTAGTCGTGTTTGGGCTTATTGCAATCGTCATGAGTTGTACTTTGGCTGCATATGATTTTTATGGATATTGGAAGTACCTATCAAAACTAAGAAGAGATAAATAAAAAACTTTTTAACAAAAAAACAAACTGACTTCCAAAAAAAACAATAGGTACCAAAGACACCGACTTCGGAAAAGAAAGATATTTTACGCTTTGCAGTGTTTTTTTTGGAAGACGGTTTGTTTTTTTGTTATTACAGCTCAATATGGCGTAATTAGGTATTTTTCTAGTTTTGGTAGATACGATTATTAATCGTAGTTTTACTCCTTTTTTTACACGCGAAGTACATACAATCGCGTCATCTCGTTAGATTTATATCTGTGGTTCTTACTTTCTTAAGTAACAATATTCCAGTCAATATACGTAATTACGTCTCGTAACGGCGGATTTGGAGTACCGTCCTACTGTCAAACTACCTTGAAGGTGCTCTGATGCTTCTATGTGTATGCACCCATTGCAATCTTCTGCAGAAAAAGCCTTATACCATGTAGGTAAAGTTCAGCTTCCAGAAAACTAGATAGAAACTGCAGCAATCAAATCAAAACCAGAGACTTCTCCTGGTATCTCTAGGTGTGACTAAGGAGGAATAAATAAAAATGTTCAAGTGTTGAGTCTCATATTTACTCCACACAGAATCCCTGGTGATATCGCGCAGTCGCAAAGCGTTCCACGGCGTGATGTTCCACCCGGAGCAGACCCGCATGCTCACGTCTGCCAACGCTCGCGATGGAGTCGCGCTGTGGGACCTGCGCTCACCTAAACAGTTAGTAATCATATCCATATACTAGCAAATCAATATCCAATATCATATACAATTCTCGATATGCTAGTTATCTGATTATATTTTTCCTCATAGACTTAATATACTAAATAATACATACTATCATCAACAGTTAGCATTAGTGTCCGACCGAAACTGGTTTTTACGACCAAAACCGAAACCGAATTTCGGTAATAGTCTCAGTTTCGGCCGAAACCGAAACTTCCTTACAACTAAAAGGATCATGTTTTGAGGGAAAAATAAAGAAAACGTTATTATAATCAGTCAGTCTTTATTCTTTTATCTCTAAATCACATAGCAATGCAGTCTTTGATATTTTTATGATGTTTACTACCTACTCTATGCTATATCACGTAATAAATCTTACCGAATTCAAAATAAATCACACGAAAACTCACAACAAACAAAACGAACTCCAAACAAGCCAGTCACAACATGATTAGGCACGTGTACGCGGCAAAATGTCTTCGTCGCTTACTCGCTTGGATGGAATTTAACGCGCCGAACATGACCGATCACAGCGCGGGAACTCCCGAATGCAGATTCGGTTTCGGTCATAGTTTCGGCAGGTATGCCGCCAACACCGAAACTCGTTTTTTTGCCGAAACTCGACCGAAACCGAACTTTCGGTCGGACACTAGTTAGTATCATTATTATAAAGTGTAACAAGGTTTTCCTGATTGATCATTTGTATGTTTGAAATAATATTTGTCTAGTTTGAATTGGTATAATAAATTGTGTATTTTCTTGCTACAGCCCAGCCGTTCGGTATGCGGATCCTGTGGACGGTATCAGCCAGAACTGTATGAGCGTTCGCTTCAACTCAGCGGGTACACATATCTTAGCCCTGCGCCGCCGTAACGCGCCAGTTCTCTACAGCGTTCACTCCACTGAGCCGGTCGCCGAGTTCCAACATCAAGACTACTACAATTCTTGTACTATGAAGAGCTGTTCCTTTGCTGGCGAGGGAGATCAGTTTGTACTGTCTGGGTCTGACGATTTTAATTTGTATATGTGGAAGATTCCGGAAGATAGTCACGGTGATCGTAAGTATTTGGTTCTGTATTTTATTTCAACCAAATTTTCATTAACTCAGTCTTAAACAAATCTTTGTTATAAAGAAAAATATATGTTCTGTTTGAAAAAAGTACACACCTCCATAAACCGGTTACGGCAACCGGTTTACGAACTCTGAAATAAGGGTTGGTACTCATAAAGTTTGAAATCTTTCAGTACTACAAGTGGAGCCACACATAGTGCTATATGGACACAGATCCATCGTTAACCAAGTGCGGTACAACCCTCATTACTGCCTAATTGCGTCATCCGGCGTCGAGAAGATTATCAAGGTTAGTAATTTGATTAGTACTCATACCCCTAGTGCCCTATGGAGCAGGACTAGCATGTTTCCAAGCATTCTTAACTTAAATATAATCATCTAATTTGTAATATGCTTGTTTACAAAGTGTGTTTTTAACTAAAGTTTTAAATTTACTTTCATTTTGTTTTAATATATCACAAGGTATTTTGTTATAGAATTTAACACAGTACTCGATGAAATATGAGTGTACTTTAGCTAGTCTATAAGATGGTTGGTCTCACTTTTCTTTATTTCTCGTATTACAATTGTGTCTATCACTTTACTAAAGAGATGTATATTTTTATTAAATGAATTGGTATGAAACTGTCATAATATTAATATTTTTAAATAGTTCCCTAAGAGATTCTCGGTGACTTAACTTATATATGGCTCTGACAGCTCTCTTTTGCAATTTAAATATGGATTCGATGTCAGCCGCTCGACCCCATAGTAAAATACCGTATGACATAATAGACCAAACGCGCGGTTTCTACATCCGTTATCTGTCTTATCTTTGTAACAGTATAAGCGGCTGAGCTGAGCCGACCCGCAAGAGATGATATGTGAGGACCCCATTGCAATTTTCCCAGGCAAAGTGTTTGATTAACAAAGTCCAGCTTTTCGCCATTCAATATGATGTCGCATTCGGCACTTCTAACATTCGGCAATGTAAATCTAATACATTTGGTTATTTTTTTCATTTAGTACCAAATTGTTTGCTGTTAACCAATTTTGGACCTGATGAATAGAGTTATTCGCATCATCAAGATTTTGTGATCGTCGATCTATTTTAAATATCAAAGAAATGTCATCTGCAAACAACACCATCTTCGGTTGATTTAGTAGTAATTGGGGTAAATCGTTAATATAAACTAAAAAGAGGAATGGACCCAATATCGGGCCTTGAGGAACACCCATTGCCATTTCAGACCCTAGTGAGTTTACGCCGTTTACCTGAACTTTAACTTGTCTGGCTTTTAAATATGATCGTAGTAACTTAAGGGCTGTATGTCTAATTCCATAGTGCTCGAGCTTCAACAATAGTGTCTCATGGTTAACGCAATCTAACGCCTTCGAGAGGTCGCAAAGGATTCCAATGGCGTCTTGTGCTTCCTCCCAGGCGTTAAAGATGTTCTTTATTAGGGTGACACCGGCGTCAGTTGTGCAACGCACGCACATATTTTAAATTATCGAATTTGGATGGAGGATTGAGAAGACATAGTTATGTTGTATATAATTATATTTATAATAAACTTACATTGTTTACAATAATCCGGTGAGCGATATAATCAAATGAAATTCTCCATGTTAAAGTAATTAATATTATTCCCAGTTGTGGTCAGCGGTGGAGTTCCCCAATATGCGCGGCAATTTGCTGGAGCGCGCACAGAGCCACGACAACCCGCGCGAGATATACAGCCACGAGGACTACGTGTCGCTGGTGCATCACAGTGGACAGGTTGGTAACACTCCTCTCTTATCTGTTACTCAATGTTCAGCTTTAACAATGAATATTTTAGCAAGGTAGGTAGTTTAGATCTGAACTTTTCAGTATACTGCTGAATATCGAAACCGAAAACACATTAAATTTCAGAAAATTATTTTCTGTACACACTTTCAAGTTTCAAAATAATAACCAAAAATCATCATCATCATCATTTCAGCCGAAAGACGTCCATTGCTGGACATAGGCCTCCCCCAGGCGTCGCCACATTGACCGATCCCGTGCGTCTCGCATCCAGCGCTTTCCCGCAACCTTAAACAGGTCATTAGTCCACCTAGTGGGAGGCCTTCCAACGTATCGTCTTCCGGTTCGCGGTCGCCATTCCAGAACTTTCTGCCCCATCAGCCACCCGTTCTGCAAGCAATGTGCCCACTGCCACTTATGTTTGCCAATTCTTCGGGCTATGTCGGTAACTTTGGTTCTCCTGCGGATATCATCATTTCTGACGTGATCACGCAAGGAAATGCCAAGCATAGCCCTCTCCATTGCCCTTTGGGTGACTTTGAGCTTTCTGATAAGTCCCATTGTGAGCGACCACGTCACGGTCCCAGAGGTGATTACTGGCAACACACACTGGTTATAGACTTTTGTCTTGAGACACTGCGGTAAATTGAACGAGAAGATACCACGCAACTTCCCAAATGCCGCCCAGCCGAGTCGGATTCGACGGTTGACCTCTTTCTCGAAATTGGACCTACCCAACTGGACCGTTTGTCCCAGGTAGACATAATCGTCTACAACTTCGAGTATAAAGTCTCCGACCTTGATAGGAGTGGGTGCAACGTGGGCATTCACCATGATCTTGGTTTTGTCCATGTTCATTTTAAGACCCACTCTTTCGGAAGCTCTACTGAGGTCATCGAGCATTTTACTGAGGCTCTCCATTGGCTCAGTCATGACCACTATGTCGTCGGCAAACCGAAGGTGAGTGATGTACTCGCCATTAACGTTGATGCCATGCCCCCTCCAGTCCAGAACCTTGAAGACATCCTCCAGCGCAGCAGTGAACAGTTTCGGAGAAATTAAAAAAAAAAAAAACTTCAACATCTCAATGTAACGATTTGGCACCATTGGAGAGACTGCAGTACAGCCCAAGTCTCGATCGAATCGAAGGCTTTCTCGTAGTCCACAAACGCTAAACAGAGATCTTTGGTCTTCTGTATACCCTGCCGCAGCGTTTGTATGTGGTCCACGGTGCTAAAGCCTTTTCGGAATCCGGCTTGTTCGGGGGACTGGAAATCGTCAAACCTGCGCGCGAGTCGATTCGTGATGACTCTTGAAAACAAATTGTAGACATGACTAAGAAGTGAGATGGCCCTATAGTTCTTCAGCCGGGCATTGTCGCCCTTTTTGAAGAAGAGTACCACCACACCCCTGCACCATGCCTGTGGCGTTTTGTCCTCGAGTATGACGGAATCAAACAGCTTCTGAAGTGCCCTAAGGACCGGTTTTCGCCTTCAGGAGTTCGGCCGTAATTCCGTCATCACCCGGCGCCCTGTTGTTTTTGAGCTGTTTCAGAGCCATCCTAATCTCGTACAGGCTGACGTCCGGGATATCTTCGGTATAGTGTCGGGTCAATCTAACTCTTGGGTCTTTTGCTAGACTCGCAACCAAAAATACCTTTCCCTAAAGATAGCTGTGTAAACAACCCGCAGACATTTAGTGTGACGTCACATAGCCTATAACCATCAGACGATCAAGATGCTTCTAACGATACCTCTTTTTTCAAATTATGATAAGTACATATTTAAACGTTATGAGGGAACAAATGAACATACATGGAAACCAGTTAAAATCTTGACCCTGCTTTTAGATTCTCCGTAGTCGGGTAATTAGTATCCAATCCAAACTTTTCTAACGAAACACATCCAGGACTTTGCCCTAGGACTCTTTTACAAAGCATCCCAAATAATTTAAACAGCCCGCTTTGCAGTACATATCGCACAACTACGCCGACCAATCGACAAGCGAGGACCCGCGGATGATGGCGTTCTTCGACTCGCTAGTACAGCGGGAGCTGGAGTGTATGGCCGAAGAAACGGACTCGCTCGACGGCTCGAGCTCGGGCGGCTCCTTACACGACAATGATTCGGACTCGTCGGACACAGACCAGATTGTTGCGGACTTTCTACCGCTGCCGCCAAAACGATGTGAGTTAAAAATGAAGTTTTATTCAATACTAGCGGACGCCTCGCGGTTTCACCCGCCCCCCGCACCCCCTATTTTCAGTGGCTGTAAAGTGTAAGAAAGTAGCCTATGTCACCCGGGGATAATTTAGCTTCCCAACGGTGAAAGAATTTTTGAAATCGGTCCAGCCGTTTGGAGTCTATAAGGAACATACAAACATTCATATTTTCTCTTTTTAACCCCCGACGGAAAAAGAGGGGTGTTATAAGTTTGAGGTGTGTTGCTGTGTATCTGTGTGTCTGTGTATCTGTGTGTCTGTGTATCTGTGTGTCTGTCTGTGGCATCATAGCGCTTCAACGGATGAACCGATTTTAATTTAGTTTTTTTGTTTGAAAGGTGATTGTATCGAGAGTGTTCTTAGCTATGTTTGAATAAAATCGGTTCAGCCGTTCAAAAGTTATGCGCGTTTTACTGTACAGATAGTGATGTTTTCGCAAGATAAATGTGTCGGGGGTTTTTTAAATTTTGAAATTTTACTTGTATATATTGATGTAACCATGTTGCCTGTTTAGTTGGTGGTCCAGTCAGTTAAAAAGATCAAATTGTTTTAAAATAGTATCGTACAGACTTTTATTTTTAATTAAAAACCAGCTGTGCCCGCGGCTTCACTCCCGTCCACTGCCTACCCTATCCTACCTATCCTACTTATCCTGCTATCTACCCCCATACCTACTTACCAATTTAACACCGCTATTCAGGAAATGACGTCAAATGCATAACGCCATCTATGAGTTCATCTGTCCGAGTATCTGAATTGTGTGTTGTGAATATGTGATATTTTACTTCTTGAACACTTTAAATTCATCTAACTTTTTTGATAGAGTAAACCTAGTTCAAGTTACGCACAATTCCTATGTATACAAGTTCTCTACATTGGTTTAGTGCATTTTACGTGATGCGTGCACATCTAAATAGAAAACAGACAAAATTCAAAAAATGCTGGAAATGGGTTCTGTTCGTTATCTTTTATCACCCTGGCTATTTTTTGGAAATATTTAAAAACGACTTTGCTACCTATTTATTATATGTATTAATGATTGATTTACAGCTAATCAAAACGGCAATCGCAGTCAAAGATGTCCCAACAGACTTGCGCGGCTCGTGGCACAACGCTACTCAAAGAATGTACGCTCACAGAAAAGAGGAGCACTCAGGTAAAACAATCAACACTGTTGTGTCATTTTTAACCCAAAGGTTGACTGGTAGAGAATGCCTTGCTGCAGTTGCTGCATTAAGTCTCCCTATGTATCACCATTGTACATAAAGTTTAATAGTACATTTCGTGAACGATTCTTTTGTCACTACCTGATGAGCTTGCTTAATTAAATGCAAATAAGTTCCAACAATAATTTATTAGAAACGTTCAGACTAATAACCGCATACTATATACATACAATCAACGAGTGCTTTTTCGAGAGGTAACAGGTTCAGTATCATTCTGTCGGATGGGGCGGTGGAAAAAACGCGGGCGTAGCGGTAAAATGCCAACAATAGTAGCCTATTCAGTTTAAAAAAAAATGCGTTGCAGTTACATAATGATATCAAAACTCCATACAAAAGTCATTTTGTAACTGTTATTATGTAATTTTGTATTTATTAATTTTAATTTTATAATCTTGTGTCTAAATGTTCATATTTCGAAACGAATTTCTTAGGCAACGTGTAACATAATAGACAAGTTAATGCCAAAATATAGTACATTGTGATACAAGGGTGGAAAGTAGGTTATAGCAAACGAGCTGTCATTAACAAGCCCGAGCCGAAGGCGAGGGTTTTTAATGACACGAGTTTGCAATAATCTACACACCCGTGTATCACACGACGTTTTTCAATACAGTTGTGGGAAATGGTAAAAACAATTCAAAGAATTAAATTTTATTTTTCCATTAAATAAAATTAACGTAAGTCGCCATATATCTTCCTCGAGATTTTGGAGGCAAAATTTCATCTTGCGCATTGTTGGCCTCAGATAAAATATCGGGTGGAGTTAATTCCATTTCATCACTTGTCCTTGAACTCATATTAAAAAAAAAGAAATAATATATCACAAAAAAAAAAAAAAAATACCATTCCTCCTCTTTGGTGTTTGAATTTAGAACACCAATATAATATTCAAACTCCATCTCAATGCTATACAACCTCCTTGCGCATAAAATATTCGATACAAACTTAGATAGAGTTAGAGATAGAGTTATACAAACTTAGATAGAGATAGAGTTAGAGATACAGTTAGAGATAGAGATAGAGTTATACAAACTTAGATAGAGATAGAGTTAGAGATACAGTTAGAGATACAGTTAGAGATAGAGATAGAGTTAGAGTTAGAGATAGAGTTATAGAAACTTAGATAGAGATAGAGTTAGAGATAGAGAAAGAGTTAGAGATAGAGATAGAGATAGAGTTAGAGATAGAGTTAGAGATAGAGTTAGAGATAGAGTTAGAGTTAGAGATAGAGTTAGAGATAGAGTTAGTGATAGAGTTAGAGATAGAGTTAGAGATAGAGTTAGAGATAGAGTTAGAGTTAGAGATAGAGTTAGAGATAGAGTTAGTGATAGAGTTAGAGATAGAGATAGAGTTAGAGATAGAGTTAGAGATAGAGTTAGAGATAGAGTTAGAGATAGAGTTAGAGATAGAGTTAGAGATAGAGTTAGAGATAGAGTTAGAGATAGAGATAGAGTTAGAGATAGAGTTAGAGATAGAGATAGAGATAGAGATAGAGTTAGAGGTAGAGTTAGAGATAGAGTTAGAGATAGAGTTAGAGATAGAGTTAGAGATAGAGTTAGAGATAGAGATAGAGTTAGAGATAGAGTTAGAGATAGATTTAGAGATAGAGTTAGAGATAGAGTTAGAGATAGAGACAGAGTTAGAGATAGAGTTAGAGATAGAGATAGAGTTAGAGATAGAGTTAGATATAGAGTTAGAGATAGAGTTAGAGATAGAGTTAGAGATAGAGCTAGAGTTAGAGATAGACTTAGAGATAGAGTTAGAGATAGAATTAGAGTTAGAGGTAGAGTTAGAGATAGAGAAAGAGATAGAGACAGAGTTAGAGATAGAGTTAGAGATAGATTTAGAGATAGAGTTAGAGATCGAGATAGAGATAGAGACAGAGTTAGAGATAGAGTTAAAATTACCAATTTTTTTTTTTACAGCGAAAACAGCCTCTACAGCCTATTCGATTTTTGACAAATGTTTAAGTGAAAATAATGAAATTAAAACTGTTAATTCAATATATTAAACAACCATTTAATAAACTTTTGAGAATTTTATGCTAATACGTACGGACTCATTCATTTTGGCCTCGAATAAAATCCCATTTTATTTTAAGTATGAAAACTCCTTGCTACTAAACTTTTTTTAAATTGACTAATACATTTAAAACTCAACTGCAAAACTAATGATCGAGCTCGTAAACAAAAGTCACGACCGCGTAATAGAAAGATGCCTGTGCGAAAGATTTAATTTTCGAATCATAATTATAGCCTCTGAAAGTACGCCATGTTTAACAACTGTATTGAAAAATAATAAACACTTTATGGTAGTTTGTCAGCTTAGTTATAGATAACATTGGGAAGATTATTGTGAAATTATTTTTAGTTACAAACTTTATTTTATTTCTTTTTATTATTTTTTAGAAGTTACCTTTTTGGGTGATCTATTTTAAAGGGGAAAATGCTTCGAATATCTTTTTATATGAAAAGACTTGGCACGATTAAATTGGAGATTTGGGAGCTACAACGGCAGAATTGCTGGCAAGTTTAAGCTAGTTAATAAAAGACATAGACCTTATCTATTGTGGTCGACGGCAGGTTAGTTCGTTAGGTTCATCGATGGATAATGTTTGTTTTGTGGGGGAGTAAAGAGTGTATAACTTCAGGAGGAGTAAACAGTCGCGGACTTCGCTGAGCAAGTCGAGTAGCAAGTGCGTGAGCGGCGCCAGCGTGAAGGGCAAGCGCGCCGTCACGCGGCGCACGCGCGGCCCGCGCCGCTGCCTGGCGCCGCGTGCGCCGCGCCTGGCGCCGCAGCCGCACGTGCACCAGGCGCTGCAGCCGCTGCAGCACTCGCGCCTGTCCGCCCCCTCCAGCGAACGCACGGACTCCGATGAACCGACGCACAGTCTGTTTAGGAACACTGGCAGGGTGAGTCTAACTTATTTTTAATCACATCTATTCAAAAAGAACTAGTTTATTCTTCGTAAACAGGGACTAAAATAGCTCATTAATCCCTAGGGACTAAAAGTGATTTGAATTTGGAATATGTTGTTAGTAAATGTTCCACTCAGCAAAAAGATGAATCACAAACCATGCGGTCCAAAATAGGATTACATCGCTAAAATCGATTACGACGAATGTATGACGTGAATATCGCTATTAAGCGATTGTTGTTCTATTTCGGACCGCACGGGAACATTGTATTGAACAAGTGACTGGCTAGAAAACCGCGCGCGAGCCAATTATAAAATAAATCTACAACTGTAACGGATAGTACTAATAAAATTGCTACGATGCACTTCCATAAATATTCAAATATAAACATTAACCTGTAATTATGTCTATGTTGTCTTATGGTTCCTAATTATTGTAAATAAATGAACGTAACATTGCGTTATTGTTCATAAGTTACACTTGCTTATTTTCTCATAGAGGGTGATAAAAAGTAAAATGTCCACCTTAGGAGCAACACTATTTTAAGCTCGAGTGCCGTACTTTGAATCCTTCGCTCCGCTCCTTTCCTCCATACATAAACAATCTACTATTTATGATTGAGCTTAGTTCTGCTAAAACAATCAAGACTTGGATTTATACACCGTTACATTTTGGTCGTTTTAATCCCGTTGAGGGTCGATCCGGTACATGAAACAGTATCGTTTTGAAAAAATTAAAAATACCGACTTCCAAAGCAGTACACTAAAATATGCAAAAATAATTTTCGTTTCGGCAGTCTGTGTCTTTTGTATGTCTTGTTTTATAATTTTGCAACAGGATCTCGAACCTAATGCATCACTTAAAGTTATCGTACGATTACAAATCATACGATTTTGAATTTTTTAATAAAATAATAAAGATTGGTTTTACGTTATTCCAGATGATGAGACCGCTTCGAAGGCGCGTGAACCTCACAAGGACTGCTAAAAGAAAAAGTAAAGTCACTAGTTATAGGAAACCAATGAATTTAAGAAGTAATGGTAAGATTACCAAACTTCAATATTGATAAGATTTCTCACAGTCACTTATAGAATAAACTATTTTAATTTTTCACTTTTTCAGGAGCAGCCATGGCACAGGATAGTAGTGATAATAACAATTTTTCTAACTTTGATAGTTTCGACGACAACTTAGCACAGCCAAGCACAAGCACAGGTATTAAAGCCAATATCTATTTATTCTAATACCTTTAAACGGGCAATTCTTGTATATATATGTTGAGGTAGGAGTTCTTAGCTGTGTCTGGAGTGAAAGACTGTTGAAATTAGAATGAATCTTTATTGCGAAGTTTACCCTATTATATACAAAAATACTTATAAGATTATTAGCGGCTACCTACATTCATAACACAATAAAATAAGTCAAGTAATATGTCGGTAAGACGAAAACATTTGCGTTACGTGCTCGTCATATAAAAGCTTGCGCCACGGCTCAGCTGATAGTAGTCCACTAGCCGCCGGCGCATGATATAATTATGTAGGTATGTGTTGCAGCTACATATATAATCTGAATCTTGGAAACGGCTCTTTTCTGCCTTCAATTTTAAGAAAACGTCGTTTTCTCTATTTTCACCCGGTCACGCAGGTACTAATATGAAACAGACCAGCAGCTGACTCGCGTAAGTGTATTCGGCAAAGGAAACAGTTTGGATCCTTCACAAAAACGACTTTACGTATTGTATATTACACTTTGAAAAGGAAAGGAGATGAATCTTTCCATGAGCAATATTTTGACCTAGAATTGATTGTAAAGAAAAATTGTTTTTCAGTTTTAAGGAACCATTATACATTTTTAATTAAAAGCATTAGAAGACCATTAGTTGTAAGTAAAAAAAAAATGATGTCCTAATTATTTGGAAATAAATCATCAGGAGGATGATCGTACTGTTTCCAAATTAGTTTCGCAATACAGAAAAAGTTGAAAGAAATGATTCTAACTCTTTGAAGGTTCCAAACTGTTGTCCTTTGCTGAATTCACTTACGCAATTCGATTGTAGACTACTTTACTTTTCATACTGTTACGATTCCAACTTGTTTGTGTTTTCAGGTTACCGGGGACAAAACACACCTGCCCTATTTCGAATAGCGGAGGTAGACTCTGACGATGACCAGTCAGTGGGCAGCCGGCCGATATCGCCGCGGAACCAGAACGGTAACCAGAGCATTCCTCCCAACCTCGTCAGTATCATCCCGACGCCCATCAACGGCTCGCGGGACTCGCTCGGAGAATCCCTTCGGGTCGAACCACCGGAGTCGGGAAGCAACAACTCAACCCCACCACCCCCGGAACCCAGGAGAGTGAACTTGCGAAGAATCAGACGCAACGGCCGCCTCAGTATACATCGATCAGATTCCAGCGAATCTCCGCCTCCTAAAGAGCCAGCTGATCGAGCCAGTACATCCATCATAGAACATTCACCCAGAGTAGGACACAACCAGACAGTCGCGAGGCTTATGAATGAAACCAACGAGAGTGAGTTGGAAAGCAGTTGTAGTACTGAGAGCAGTTTGTGGCCTGTGGACACTATGGCCACTCCCGACAGTGGTGTCGGCACGGTCGCCGGCAGCAGCACGAGGAACTCCCAACCGCGAGCTGATGCCGTGTCCGACGACCCCGACTTCCAGACTTTCAAATTCCGACAGCGAGTGAAAAAAGCGCGGCGCAACTACAGAAATCACATGGACTCGGACTCCAACTGAACTGAATAGATATGAATTGTGTTCTATGATAACGTAGTATATATATATATAGTGGTTCTACTGTAAGATAACTATTCAACGACTGCAAACTTATAATATTATTGTTATGTACTAAATGGGTCGTCCGTTAATCACGTGAGGCTTGAAAGGGGGGGGGGGGAGGGGGTTTAGCAAAAATCATGAAATATCACAAGGGGGGTCTAGTAAGTTATCACGTGTATTTATTTTATCGTCAAACGCGCGATTTCTGCGCCGAATTGTGGCGTGTAGTGTTAGTTCGCGTGTAATATTATTTTTATACTAGTCAAAAACAACCTGCAACTTTTCTGTCTAGACATTTTTGTCGTGGTCCTTAATCTATACTAATATTACAAAGCTGAAGAGTTTGTTTGTTTGAACGCGCTAATCTCAGAAACTACTGGTTGTAATTAAAAATTCTCTGTGTTGGGTAGTCCATTTATCGAGGCAGGTTATAGGCTATATAACATCACGCTACGACAAATAGGAGCGGAGCATAAATGAAAAATGTCGCAAAAACGGGCAAAATTATTCCTTTTTGAGAGCTTGCGTTGCGTGCGCTGCGTAAACGGTTTAAGTTACGCAACAATCATGTATGTAGGATAGGTAGGGTAGATGGGTAGGTAGGTAGCCAGTTAAAGCCGCGTGGGACAGCTAGTTTCAGAATATAATTACATTATACTTTATACCAGTATTTAAAGATAATATTTAAAAAACAAATAAGATTCTTTATAGGTACTAAAACACCCGTGATTTTGGGTGGGGGCGGGGGCAGTTAGTCCTCACCACGTATCACCAAGGGGGAGGGGGAATAATGCTAAAAAACATCACGTGATTAAGGGACGGCCGCAAAGCTAAGAATATCCACATTTTATTGGAGTTTGTGTACCCTTTAAATACTTGGAGCCCATATTCTGATGATGCCACAATATTATAAGACATTCTACTATCTTCGATGTATTCTAGTAGCTAAAGGCTAAAATAAGAGACATCAGTATCTCAATGTTAAAATACATATATGTAATGTGGTACCGTTGTATAGTTTTGAAGATTTTGAGTAACGCATAGCGGCACGTGTTGTGTACTCGTCCTGGTTGAAGGATCCTATGTGTTGCGATGCGTACAAACGTGGTTTGCTTTTGTAAAGTTTATATTACTATAAAGATATATGTGATCTAATTATTATCAAATAACTTAGTAAATCATCAATGTTCCCCTGGAAAGCTTTTTAGCGTAAATCCATGCAAATATAAATACATTGACTTGGACATATTTGTTTAATTTAAATCATCCAACCTCTTAAACCTACTTTTCTACCCTACCTACTAATTTGTTAAACTATTTGAATAAGAATAATACTACAATACGAATGTAACCAACTTTTGTTTCTACCGGCGATATAATAAAATGTAGAACATAAAAGCTGTTATTGTGACTTAACTATGATAGTGAGATATCTCGCAGACTTTTTTGTAGGTAATAATGAGTACTTTAATCATGTAGTACATAATTTTTATGTATCATCAATAGTTTTCTCAGCGCACGCTAAAGAATTGATTTTATAGGCATTTTGGGTTACATTATTGCAATAATTTTCATAAGGATCTCATTTTTTTTTTCAACTTAAACCAGTGCTGCCAACTCGTCTAAGCAAAAACGCGCTGTAAGCTCTTTAAAAACGCGCTAGAAAGCGCTAAATGGACGCTGTAAAAAAAACGTTTTATTCGGCGCCAAATACAAGCAAAACGCCCAATAATTTGAGACAGGGACGTATAAACGTATGTTTTTATTGAATCAAAATATGTCATAGACAAGAGTTAATACAATAAAGTACTTGTTTAGTGATAATAAAATAAAATAATAACGTGTAAATATAATTATTTCACAATATAAAGGAAATTAAGTTAATTAACCATCGTCTGATACTACTACAATTGCTTCTGCCACCGAATTATATGGTTGGTCGGGTTGGTCTTGATCAATTTTGGACTTATATTTATTTATTTATATTTATCTGTGGATGAAATTTGCCTCACCACGTCCTTTAGATGTTGATACTTTGCGAAAATACTTTTAAAGAAAGTCCAAAGTTTCAAAAAGCGCTAGATTTAGCGTTAGGCGCTAAAACGCGCTAGTGTACAAAAAAACCGCTAGATCTGGCGCTGAAAGCGCTAAGTTGGCAGCACTGACTTAAACCTACTGCTCTTTTCGATAAAAATCTCAGTGAGTTCTTACTCTGGTAAATTGAGTTGTCAATCAATCCTCCTGATGCTAGAGATTGAGATGCTGTATTTTGCGAGATAAGAGGGCTTTTTTATTCCTTTTCATCACACTTGCACGTAAAAAGTATCTAAACATACAGGTTAACTTGGCCGTAATGCCCCATATAAAATCCTCGGGCTTTCTTTTTGTCGTGAAGCGGTAAGTAATATTTTTTTAATTTATGGCACAGCACACAGGTCATGCAAGTTCAAGCAAGGAGTTTACACGCAATTGAAAAATTGTCTTAAAATGTTATCTAAACAGGAATTTCTTTGCAATCTCGCTACATGTCACTTAAATACTCAACGAATGTTCTTAATAATCGATTTTAATAGTTATAGTATGAAAACGTCGAAATTATTTAATTATTTTTACACTCCGTCATGGCTGTGTGTACCTACGTAAGTATTTGCCCTTGAAGTTTCTGAACGAAACACTGTATAATCTGTGGTGTGGGCAAAAATTCGCCAACAGCTTAAAAAAGTTTACGTATTTCTTAATAACAGACGGTCAAGTTTGTCTCCTCAACAAACTTGACCGTCTTCTAAATTACTGCATTCGATTTGTTTTCAATTTGCGTAAATATGATCATGTCTCTGCTTATCGGTCACTTCTAAAGTGGTTGCTCATACGCTAACGCAGAGAGCTAAGGGCACTGACTACCTTATTTTCATTTCTTGACTCTTCCAACTCCCCTAGTTATCTGGCCCCTCACTTTCAATACATTTGCGCCAACCACAACAAAAATCTTCGCTCTTCACATAACCGTCTTCTTCAATGTCCCACTCACCGCACTGACTACTTTCACTGTTCTTTCTTCGTTAAGTCTATTTCTCTGTGGAATGCGCTCCCTCAAGATATCAGGATGGCAACCAACCGATTGGCATTTAAAGTAAAAGCTCGCGAGCATGTTCGTATGAAGATGGCAGTAGTATCGTCACAGCGATAATGTATTCCAGATAACTGCTAACACTAACTGTTTAAGTATTAGTGTATTTAGTTTATATGTTTGAGTAACTATTGTATGTATGTATAGCTTTGTATTTGAATATTAGGTATCGTGATTTACTTTAAATATTGCACATTTGCACCTACCACTAATTGTCTCTGCATCACCCAAAGGTCGACTGGTAGAAAATGCCTAAGGCATTAAGTCCGCCTCTGTACATTTGTGTGCATGAAGTATTAAATAAATAAATAACAGCTGTGCTGACTTGTGTATTAAAGCTATAATTCATAATTATTACTCGCAAATGTGATGAAAAACATTGTATGTATCACGGGCGGTACGGGAATTACGAACCTCGACTCAGAAACCTCGATCGTAATGCCTTACTTATCGCCCTTAATACACAATGTACTATTATGCCTGCCTGGTAGCCGTGCCCCAAAACTCCACTTGTTGCGGCGTCAATTGTTTACAATGTTTACTATCCTTGGGCAGCTTTCGGGAATTTGCGCGGGATCTTCTCGTCCAACTTACCGCGCAGCGTCTCGAAAATTCATGACCAGTGTGTGTTGCTTGGTAGCCAGTGATTACCTATGGGACTGAGACGTGGTCGCTCACAATGGGGCTCATCAGACAAAGGCAAGGTAAGGTCATACAAAGGGCGATGGAGACGGCTATGCTCGGAGGTACTTTGCGTGATCGAATCAGAATTGAAGACATCAAGCAAGAGTGGACAAGGCTGTCGCCGCTGTGGGAATTTGGTGAATGCGAAACGCACAGGAACGATCAGTATGGCGACGATTGGAGAGGCCTAGCATAGCATTGTCCAGCAGTGGATGTATTTCGGCTGAAATGATGATGTAGTTTTTACCGACTTTTAAAAAAGGAGGTTACCTATCAATTCGATACGTATGTATCACGTACCTACCTAAATGTTACTCTATGTGGGCTTCTAAACATGTGTGCCATATTTCATAACTGTATGTATGTTTGTCCACGAATTTCTCTGAAACTATACTTGAAAAAGTTTTCCGTAGCGTCAGTAAAATGTTAAAAGGTAATGGATTAAAAAAATGTTTGTAAAGAGAGATTCCGTTATCTCAATATAGTTTGCTATATACCATTCTCTCTAAAAAATTTCGAAGATTATGAGAAATATTTCACTGTTATGAACTACAGTGAGAATGCACCACTTTCTATGATGTTATGTGCAGACTTTGAGGAGCCGCCGAAGTCGATATTCTTCTCCCTGACTAATAGTTATAATATTCTGAGATCGTGTTTAGTTCGTGACATGAACGCTGCGAAAAATATAACCTACTCGTCAACTATAATCTTGGACATCACAGGCAACGGTGAAGGAAAAACATCGTGAGGAAACCTGGACTTATATAGTTATAATGTAAGTCTGAAATAGCCAAGTCAGAGGCCTGTGGGGATTCCCAGAGGCGGCTTAATTAACTCTGACACCAGAGGTGGCCACACCTCACACGAAAAGAAAGAATGAAGGCCGAGATGTTCTACGGGAGCATCGTAATCTCCTATTTTTTTTTAACTCAAGTGCAATAAAATCGATTTTACCATTGACATGATTTGTGTTTAGGTCGTAGGAGGTTAAAGGTGAACGCTCACCTGTCCGCGCCGCAGGAGCCGCACGCGCCGCAGTCATCGCATTTTCTCAAGGCCCCGCGCTATCCGCACCGAACGCGCCGCACGCATTGTATCCACTTATGTACATCGTGAACTTTATTTTCATACGGATACGGATGATGTTCCCGCGCCGCCCGCATCGCCTGCCGAATCTGATGACGTCATCCGCGCGCGCTGGTGGTATCCGTATACCTACAGCATTTTGCTGAAATGCGGGTAGTGCGGCGCGGATAGGTGCGCGAGGCTGCATACGATTTCATATAAATATTTATAAACTGCGGCGCGTGCGGCTCCTGCGGCGCGGATAGGTGCGCGTTCACCTTAAGGAGGCAGTTTGCCAATATGACTGGGAAAATGTTGAATAATTAATATTCAAGATGTTTTCAGAGTTGCTATTTCGAAGGGTCCTCCATGTGGAATAGGAAAGAGTCCACAATCAAGAGCCCTTTATGCAGCCGATATCATGCTGCTGAAAAAGTCATTCAACCTATTTTGTTAGAGATGAACTGGATTCCCAACTGTCGCCGAGCTTGCGAGGTCTATTGTAGTGATAACTTCTTATGGGAGGGTAAACCGCTTCGTGACGTAACCGTTACGGCGCCAGTCTGTCTGGCTTGCCTTTCTCTCACGCATACGGCTGCGGTAGGCAGGCACTTCTTCTCTCACTCTAACGCTAGTCTAGTTTAAGTTATCACTTCTGTCGGGTGTCCCGAGACGCACACGTTTTTATTCTCTGTAATGTTTTTGAACTGAGAAGTTGAAACAAAAGTTAGTTAAAGCTTTGAAATAACTTGCTTTAAACTGATTTACATCCGTCACCTCACACATCAGGTCCAGTTTAAAACCAGCATCAGGCAGTTGGCAGTTGGCATTTTTGCTGAACTGGGCATTTTTGGCACAGCCGTGACATACGGCACACTTTTCTGCTAACTTCTAACGTCAGACTTTACTCTTTTTACAAGCTTTTTAACCGACTTCCCAAAAAGGAGGAGGTTCTATGTTCGACAACAGAACTCTTCAATAAATAACGGCAAATCTCTCGGGATTGCTGCAATCGCATGTCTGTTTGTTGTTTATAACATGAAAAAAACTTTTTTGCAAAAAAATATTACCGACTTCCAAATACAAAACTACAAAGTGAAAAATAACTTTCTTTTTCGAAGTCGGTGTCTTTGGTAGGTACCATTTTTTTTCGTTATGGACACCGACTTCGAAAAAGAAAGTTATTTTTCACTTTGTAGTTTTGTATTTGGAAGTCGGTAATATTTTTTTGCAAAAAATTTTTTTATTTTTCACTTTTTAGTTGTACGTACCTAATAGGCAAGTTAGTAAGGGAACTATTTCGCCAGAATAGATTTCATGAAACTTGAACATAGCCGGTAAAATGAGAGATCTACTTACCCCTTAAGAGCGAACTGGCGTGATGTTATGTTATGAAATGTTATAAACAACAAACAGACATGCGATTGCAGCAATCTCGAGAGATTTGCCGTTATTTATTGAAGAGTTCTGTTGTATATCTCCGAAGTTCTTCATCAGATCTTCACCAAATTAAAATGGGTGGGACCAATTTCGGAACATACTTTTTCAAACAAAAAAAGAATTTTCAAAATCGGTCCACAATTGACGGAGTAATCGGTGAACATACACAAAAAAAAAAAAAAAAAAAAACAAACATGAAGTCGAACATAGAACCTCCTCCTTTTTGGGAAGTCGGTTAAAAATAACTTAATTTTTTGAAGTCGGTGTCCATAACGCAAAAAATGGTACCTACGAAAGACACCGACTTCAAAAAATTAAGTTATTTTTCAATTTGTAGTTTTGTATTTGGAAGTCGGTAGTATTTTTTTGCAAAAAGTTTTTTTATAATTATATTGAAATGTGTGTATGTGTGTTCGGGGCAAATCTTGCAAGTGAATTTTAAAGCAGTTATCCTCCACCGATTAAGATGAATTTTTGCATACACGTTTAGTTTGGATGACAATGCATAGTTAGTTTAGTGACGTCATTCTAAATCCAATATGGCGGACGGCCCAAGATGGTGGACTAGTTATTTTTTGTGCACTGCCATGATATGGGTATCAAATGAAAGAGCTTGCTGAGAAGAATACGAAAAAAGCTTGTATTAAAAAAAAAAAACTGATGTATATTATTATGTATCTAGTACCTATATTGTGTGTATTTTAGTCAGTGCTAAATAAATGTATTTTAAATTATCTTATTTTTCTTAAATTTATTGCAATAATAACAAACAACAACTCACATAATAAAACGATTGAAGCCTGACTTTTGGAACTTTATTTAACATCTTATTTTTAAATTATTACATTATTTAAAAGAAATAAAATTAATATTGGGTTTACAATATATCACTTCTTAGATTGCTCGATTCTAATAATAATAAATACGAAGTTTTAGTTTTTCTGTAGTACCCTCTTGTCGTCATCCTGGATCAAACCGAAGGGGTTTTCTTCATCGACGTCTCGGTGGCTGAGCAGCACTAGCACCACAATCACTGCTATCAAGATAAATAGCATGATCCAATAACGTCGGTAGATACCTCCGGCTCTTCGCACACGAGAAGATGGGAGTGAGTTCCTGGTGAAAGTAACACTAATTAAATCCTTGAAAATTTGTGGGCTAAACAAGACAGGCGTTTCGTATCGAATCCCTTTCTACAATCGCTTACACCTTCTATTTGTATGGTCTGACCACGTGACTTAACGTTCAGATGTGTCATTCCCATACATTGATTCGTTTTCTACTAGCGTTATCGATTGTAGATTTTCAACTTGGCTACAGGTGCTGGTCTTTTAAGATTATTAATGTCTTCATAATTCCTCAAGAGATGTGATTCAGTATCAGTATCTGTCTAGGTTACTTTTAGGCAAGTGTGTTTCACCGTCGACCACATCATCGCTTACCACCAGCTCCCCTAGCCAAGTTACAAACGTTTCGTATAGAATCTCTTTCAACAATCGTTTACACCTTCTATTTGTATGGTCTCACCACGTAACGTTAACGTTCAGATTTGAGTGTCATTCCCATACATTGATTCCTTTTTTACTAGTGTTATCGATTGTAGGTTTTCAACTTGGCTACAGGTGCAGGTGAGTTAGTGGTCAAGTGCAAGCCTATCTATGAGGAAAAAAAACACATTTTACTCTTGAATAGGACATGTGCTTGAAGTACAAGATCAATAAATTAGGGACTTACTTCCACCACCTGCTAATCCAAGCGAATGTAGACTTCTGTTTGTACTTATTTTCATCATGATCATAGTTTGTCTTTAGTTTCGGTGGTTCGTTTGACTTGATGCTTTTCCTTGGAGCTTGACCACCTGTGAGGATTATAAAAGTATACTAAATAATGACATTACATATTTGGGTACTTACATAGGAAACTCAACCTAATTGAATTACATAATAAGTTGATTCTCTTTAACAAGTATAATTGCCGGCACTTAAGTTGGCAAGATTTATTTAATGCGCACAAGTCTTTTTTTAGGTCTCTTTGGTTACCAAGCGGGACGCGGGGAACGATTAGTACCGTTCCGAGCGCGCGATTGGTTAGTCAGTTGACACAAGGATTGACTGACCAATCGCGTCGCGTCCACGTTCCGTTCGCTCTTTATGGTGGTTGGTAATATCGGGCACTATGCGTGAATTTACCCCCACTACGCCAAAGCCTTGCCAAGTTACATGCCGGGGACTATACTATACTTAGCTATGAATATTCCACAGATAAGGTGTAGGTAGTCACAATCCAGTCATCTTATAGGACCTCCATAAACATACCTACATACATACTTAGGTACATACATAAACTCACGCCTTTTGCCCATGGGGGAAATATATATATAATATTATAAAGAGGAAAAAAATGTATTTTTGTATTTTGGTATGTAACTAATAAACTTAAAAACTACTGGACCAATTTCAAAAAATCGTTCACCGTTTGGAAGCTACATTATCGCTGGGTAACACAGGCTACATAGGCTTTTTATCGCTATATTCCCACGGGAGCGGGTACTACGCGAGTGAAACCGCAAGGCGTCCGCTAGTAGTTAATAAGTAGACGACCAGTCTCTTCAAATGTTAGTTTTATCTTAGTAACTGTGGTAGCAAATCAACGATAACTAATTATTATATTGATTCCTTGCACCAGAAACCACCGCATCGGAACTCCAATGGAAGATTGGAACTGCTGAACAAGACAAAGCTTACCCATAATTATGCGAACCATCTCATCAATGTATTCAAGCCTAATAACACCAGACCAAACGCGGATGAAAGTGATATTGACATTGTCCTCAACCAAGATCTTCAACTGGATCTACCCTTGAAGCCAGTAACACCTAAGTAGATATGTAGGAATATAAACCTAATGGACAACTACAAGGCCTCTGGTTATGATCTTATTGACAAAAATGTCCTTCAAAAATGACCTCGCAAAGGAATTGTGTACCTAACCATACTTCTTAATGCCATTCAACGAATAGGCTACTTCCCAGATATACAGAAAGTAACACAAGTAATAATGACCCATAAACCCGGTAAACCAATACATGATGTCACCTCATACAGACCAATCTACTATTACCTATTGTGTCAGTTCTACGAAAAGTCCCTATTATAGAATGTTACCAGTTCTCAATGAGAAAAACATAGTCCCTGAACAACAATTCCGATTCCAAAAAGAACATGCCATCATAAAACAAGTCCATAGAGAGTGCAGGACAGTCAGAAAACATTTGAGAAAAAGGAGTACTGCTCCGCTGCCTTTCTTGATACACAACAGGCCTTCGAAAGAGTCTGGCACAAAGGTCTGCTCTTCAAAATAAAATCCTTATTATCACATACATTCTATATATGGAGTACTAAAATCCTACATCACGAACAGAAGATTTCAAGTAAGAAAAACCAATCCACTTTGGGACTTCATGAAATATCCGCAGGAGTACCACAGGGCTCAGTCTTTGGACCTGTACTGTACAGTCTGTTTACTTCCGACCTGCCACAAAGCTCCGAAATCACAATTGCTACATTCGCGGATGTGTCATGGTGGCCCAGTGTCTAAGATCTCGCCTGTCGTGCTTGAGGTCGTGGGTTCAAATCCGGGCAAGTACCAATGTGACTTTTTCAAATGATATGTACTTTCTAAGTTTATCTTGGACATCACAGGCAACGGTGAAGGAAAACATCGTGAGGAAACCTGGACTTATATAGTTAATGTAAGTCTGAAATAGCCAGTCAGAGGCCTGTGGGATTCCCAGAGGCGGCTTAATTAACTCTGACACCAGAGGTGGCCACACCTCACACGAAAAGAAGAAGAAGGCTTGTTTCGAACAGATGTCCAAAACAAGCATCTCGAATTTTGCGAACCAGTCCAACCAATGAAGAGATAAATGCACGTGGCGACAATTACAAATCACGACTGCTAAAGTATCCGAACAAGCTCGCAGGACGGCTTACAATCCCAGAAAGCATCTGCCGATTAAAAAAGCGGCGGGATATATTCGACCAGAACAGTCAGACAGAAGAGTGACTCTGTAAAGATACAACAAGGCGTTTATTACGTCTGGACAGGAACGGCCTGCGCCTGGTGACGGGGACACTGCTTGCTAACCAAACACTTCCACACAATAGGACTAACGGACAGCCCTCTGTCCGTTAGTCCTATTGCCCACAGGCGTCACCCAGATTAGAACACAAGCCCTCGGGTCACCCAGATCTAACACAGATGTTCTAAGCAAACCAGAGCTTTGATTAACTTCTGGAGGGAGGTGGGCAGGTTGGAATAACCACCATACGGCCACCATGGCCCACGCACAATAGTCCATCTGAAGGACTAAGTGCGGAAAACAAATCCATAACATAGAACAAGATAGGGCAGACTCCACTGGTACTCCCATGCCATCCGAACCATCTCATCTCAAAAAAGAAAACCTATTTATTACAGTTACTTTTAAAACTAACCTTGTAAACTGTCATTCCTCTTAATGGAAGTGTTGTCATAAATGTTGACTGGTTCATCAGTTATTTGAACAATGGAATGTGGTGTGCCGTTGGCCGAGCGGCTGGTTGATTCGTCGTCACTGGCTCCTACTGGAGTGCCTCTTTGGTTGTCCACCGTGCTAGTGTAGTAGGAAGAGTGGTGGTCGATTGGAGACTGGCTTCGGCGCCCCGCTGCACCTTTCATGTCTTGGTCTTCTGAGAGCTGTGTTCAAGAAACATTTTTAAGACAAAGATATATTTTTATTTCAACCAGGCACCAAGTGGCACTTTTTTGAACGTTACATTAAAATTTACAAGGAATAAAAATTGATTCTACTGTGCATTCGGCAAGTAGCTTGTTATGGAGAAGAACGCACAAGAAATGCCATACTTACTCTTTTTTTTTTAAATAGTTTTTTTACATTATTTAGCTACATAAGTACAAACATTAATAAATTCATATATGTGAAGACTATGCACCCATAATCACTACACACTATACTACGTACAGGTATAAAGTATTAAAAGTACTCACAATGTACTGTGCAGTTATATAATATGTACTAGAAAAACATTAACATCCGAAGCAGTTAAGTTATGACCAATCCCAACCGACGGCGCCCGTTCACGAACATGACGTATAAATCGGCACCACCCAGTTCAACCATCATGAAGGGAACCGAATGATCCAACACACGCGCCACCATCAGAGAGACATTTGAGAGAGCATGACACACTCAACTGCCAGGGCACACACAAGTCAACGAACGACACAAAGGTACAGCAAATGGTAGATTCACAGTTGGGTACACAGAACTCACACACATGCTGTGCAGTTATATAATACTAAAAGATCAATTTATTTTAGTATTATATAACTGTGTGTAAGTTTTTAGTTATATAATACAAATATATTCATATAGTCTTCAGCAGGTCCTACAATACTTCAAAACAATAGTGTTCTGCATATCGCTTGCTTATGCGCCCTAGTGGTTGTGGAGCAGGACTGGCTCAATGCCAAGAATTTTTATCAGTGATGTAATCCAGGCAGGCAGGCATAGTGTGCGTTTTATACAAATTTTAAATTTCGTCTCATTCAATTCTAGAACGTGGGGAGGAATTTTATTGTAACATTTTGAACTAATTGGTCCCTATTTCTAGTAATGTAATTATGTCTGTCTCCGTTTTTACTAAAAAGATGTAAATACTTTCTCACATACATGATGTTTTCATAAATATATTGGCAAGGAACCGCGCCGGCTTAGAGAATTGCGCCGACAAAGATTGTATATCGCTCTGATGGCTCGTTTTTGCAGAATAAATATTGACACAATGTCTGCAGCCCTTCCCCATAGTAACATACCGTAAGACTATGAAAGTAACTAAAATAGACCAGCCTCGCGGTATCTACATCAGTAAATTGACGAATTTTTCGAACAGCATAAGCTGCCAAACTTAGCCGCCCTGCAAGTGATATTAAATGAGGACCCTATTGTAACCTTGAGTCTAGCGTGATCCCCAGAAACACCGCTTTGTCGACGAATTCTAGCTTGTTGTTTAATATAATGTCACAGTACTTTTGACATTCGGCAAGGAAAATTTTACGCACTTGGTTTTTTACCATTTAAAACTAATTTATTGGCAGAGAACCAATCCTGAACCTGCCGTAGCGCGTTATTTACGTCGTCAACCTGACAAGTACGTCTATATATTTTAAAAATTAAAGATATGTCATCAGCAAATAACACCATGTTTAGTTTGTTTTCCAATAAACGGGGTAAATCGTTTATATATATTATAAATAAGAAAGGACCTAAAATTGAGCCCTGGGGTACCCCCATTTTCACATTTAACCCCGACGAATTCACACCATTTATGTGAACTAATTGCTGTCTATCATTCAAATAAGATTTAACCAGACTTAATGCTTATTGACCTAGCCCATAATGCTCAAGTTCCAGAAGTAATGTTGTATAATTAACGCAATCAAACGCCTTCGATAGGTCGCAGAAGATACCTATGGGAACCCGTGAGTCTTCCCACGCATTAAAGATGTGTTTTAATAGGGTGACAACAGCATCAGTTGTACAATGACATTGTGGAAATAACTATCAATGTGGCACTATAATAATAAGATTAGTACATGTTTTTTTTTTTAGTTTAGTTAGGCTTGCGCTTGACCACTATCATGAGATAGTGTAGTACTATATAATTTAATTTTATCACCTCAGTTCATAATTTAATTTGAAATTTACTTTATTAATTATTCTGATGAACCCCAGATAAAATGAAAATAATATAGGTAGCTACAAATGAAATATTTGCACTGACTGAAGTATGTTTTTGTAACTTACTATACTAGTGCATGTTTACATTCAGTAAACAAACTGAGTGTGTAATTTCAATTAACAGTGACAAATCATGCAAATACAAATGAAGACTATAAAATGAAGCTTAAGGTTAAGCTAATTATAAGACAGTTATCAATGTATAATGTATGGTCAGTTTCAATACAGTTTATAAAAGGCTTATTTGGAATTTAATTCAAATATCCCTATTTTCTTTTCTATGTATGGACATAAAAAAGTAAACAGGGTAAATCCTAGTCATAATGCATTTTTTTTTAAAGCTATGTCTAAAACGAACCAGAGGTAGACCCAAGCCAGCTCGGGCCCAGTTGACTCCAGCCAGCTTTTCTCGCAACTCATCAGCCACCGGGGAGACTAGGTTAGGAGGAGGGAACACAGGTGTGGCACACGAAGGGCACTGGTATCCTGCTGGAGCTGTTGTGCGTGGGAGAGCCCTGTATCGTGCTTCAGCACATGCCCAATGGAATACATCTGAAACAATTTTATTGTATAGATGTATGTATAACCTTTTCCAATACATGCTGGTTTATAGGATACTAGCTTCTGCCAGTAGCTTAGCCTGCGTAAAAGTGGAAAATTAACCCCAGTGAACATATTCCCGGGATGTAAAGTATCCTATGTGGCATTCTTGACTATAATAAAGGTTGTCTGTAAGAGATTGCCCGGTGCGATAAGACCGTCCATTGTACAATTGTTTTTGTGAATGTTTTCCTGTACATATTTTGTGGTGAACAATAAAGTATATAATAAATAAATATAATCTATCTCTGTGCCAAATTTCATCCAGATCCATCAAGCTGTTTGAGTGTGAAGGAATAACAAACATACAAACACACACTCACAAACTTTCACCTTTATAATATTAGTGTAATAATATTTTTTTCTGTTTGACATGTACAGTTTATATTGTAAACCATAAAACAAGCAGTTTTATTCATAATAATGTAGTGGCAGATTGATTATTTAATTTGTATTGGAATTTGATTAATATTTTACACTGCCTGTAACAGTATCTTATCAGATTGTAGAAACATGAGTTTTAAATTAAAATAGTCTGTATTTCACTATCAAGTTCTTCAATACTTACGATAACAAGTTAGACGAATACATTCGCCCTCACTGAGACTTTTTGTGCAAATTTCACAGATGGGATTATAATCACTGTCTTGTAGCCATTGTAAGTATGACTGTATTATACACTAAAAAGCAGAAAGATACACAATTATTAAATACGTTAGATACTTTCACTGTAATTAAACATCTTTTATGGATATGTGGCTCCAAATTACCTTCGGGTGACTCGTCACCATACAATATTCACAAACATTGACTCTGTGCTCAAAGCAAAACTGATTTGTAACTCGTCTCTTTGGACATTTACACAGCCCCATTGTGATCCTTCAATAAGATTATACTAAAGGGTAATTTATATTACAACTTATACATGAGAAACAGTGAAGTTTTATATAAATCCTGTATTTAAAATCGAAGACAAACAAAAGTGGCAGTGGGGATGCAGGCAGTCCAGCTCCAGTCAGCCACGTAAAACAGCTGTCAAAGTTTTATTGATGCGATCGTAGTTAAGATTTTATTCGATGCTTAATTCGACTAAAATTATGAATGCACACATGCCAATGCCATGTTTCATATCATCATAGATTAGATTTATTGTCTATTTACCCGGGTACAGTTCCCGTAGCCTTCTTTAAGTAGCCAATCTCATAATATAAACTCTTTAATTTTGGAGCTTGTATGTATAGATATGAGATAATTTAGTCGAGTTTATCAGCTAAATAGCTAAGTAAGGCGAGTTTCTTGCATCACTACCAACGTCGTCACAATTGTTCTGTCAGTGTCAAGCATTGTGTCAAGTAAGACCATCATCTGTCAATCATGAGATGTTCATGTTGACAGATGTTTAGGGTTAGGGAATCGAAGTTTATTGTAAATTCATCATCAAATAAATAAAAGAAACAGAGGTGTAGCTCTGTTTCAAAATGTCTACAAAAATACTGACACTCGGAAACATTTTAAGCAGACCAATTAATATTCTTTTGAAGCAGAACAATGTAACACCTAACCTCAAAACAAATTTCAGCACAACGTCTATTGCTTGTGTAAACTTCTTCAATAAATGTAAGTTATCTGTTATATTGGGCAATATTTACTGTGTTATTAGTGCAAAAATAAATAGTCTTCTAAATTATTTTTCTTATCAGTGCCTGCAGAAAAGTTGTGGAAGTCAGTAACATCTGTAAGTAATGCTGGTGCCAAGAAGGGTCGTGGTCGAGGAGCTGGGCGCATCCGTATCCGCGACTTGAACCGCGGGCAAATGATCGGAGTAGGCAAGATCAATATGCTATGGCCCGGTCTCTCAGCACCAGTGATCAGGGGCAGAGAACTGCTGAAACAGCAGCGATTGCCTGATGACCAAGAAAGGTAAAATTTGTACATAACTCCTCTTGTAATATCGAAATAAATAAATTAATAATTATTAACATTGGGCTTTTTGTAAATATACTATTTAAAACTTTAATTTCTATTACAGACTTGAAAAACTAATAAAGATCAGAGATTCAATGACAAAGTTCCGCCGTCTCAGACTCAGCCCCATAGAGAGAGGTTGGTCAGGCACTAAAATGCCTGGACGCAGTCTAGGTCCCCCTGACCCAATTGGAGAAGGTAAACATTATTTATAAATAGGAACAAAACTTTAATTTTAATTGTGTGAGCATAAAACATCATTCATCAGATTTCTTGATTGCCCATACTTGTATAAATATATCAGATCATACTACAACTCAATTGTTATTTGCAGATGAATTTATTGGATTTGACACAAAAGTCCTGCAGCTGAGGTCACTCCTGATCATGAAGGGCAACCTTGGACGTACCAGGAACTTCCAGGCAATGGTAAGACGAATAAATTAACCATCATAATTGATTAAAACTTATTCACAACAGAAATGCAACATATTATGTATGTTTGTAAAACAATGTAGGAAAAAAGAATATGTGTTTAATGTCTTTTTAGGTTGTCACTGGAAATGGTCAAGGCTTGGCTGGATTTGGGTTTGGAAAAGCTAAGGAGGCACCAGCTGCACTTAGGAAGGCTAAGAATAGGGCAGGCCAGAAGCTGATGCACTTTGAGATCTACAATGGACACACAAGTAAGAGATTTTTTGTTTATTATTACTGTGAAGAGTTGTAGAAGAGAAATCCTGGCTAGAGAAAATTGATGTCTATTGATGATTAACATTTCGTGTGATTAAGACGTGAATTCACGCGAGGCATAATGGCTTTTATATTGTATAGATAATTACTGGCACACAACCCGCTAAATGAATAAATGTGTAATGTAATAAATCTTTTTTTCAGTCTACCATGATTTCTACACAGCTTTCGGCAAAACAAAGATATTTGTGCAAAAGAAGAATGAAGGCTATGGTTTGATGTGCCATAGAGCTATCAAGGAAATCTGCCAAGCTATTGGCATCAAGGATTTGAGAGCCAAAGTTGAAGGCTCCAACAACCTGCAGCACTTAGTTAAGGCATTCTTTATTGGTCTATTGCAACAGGTAATGGATAAAATCTTACACAGAAGCTGAATACCCTTGTTAACTGTAATTTCAACTGACTTGAAAAAAGGAAGAGGTTCTTTATTACAGTAATTTATTTCCTTTTTTCAGAGAACTCATCAGCAATTAGCCGAAGAGAAAAAACTGCATTTAGTTGAATACAAAGCTGAAAATGAATACTTCCCAAAAGTGGTGGCCAGTCCCTCTGAAGTTAGGACAAAGGATCAAGTACAAAAAAATGAAACCCTAGACTTCACACAGTATGTCATGAACGACAAGGTTATCCTGAAGAAAAAGAGGTTCCCACGTTTCTATGAAACTATGCCCCACTACAAGACATACCTCAAGAAATACGAGAAGTTCAGACATCATGAGAAGATGCGTCTTAACTTGAAAGTAGAATACGGTGAGGTAAAGAGCTTCCTCACCGACAAATACCCTGAAAAAGCAGAACCAGAAGCTTAGATATAGTAATTTAAAGTGTATTATAGTGTTGTTAGTAAATAAATAAAAGAATATATGTTCCAATCATTTATTTATTGATTTTAAATTATCAAAAGGATTATTTTCATTGTTTGAATAAAAACGATAGTGGAAAAGTTTTACTACTCTATAAGATAACAAGGAAATTACGCATATAAAATGAAAAGAGCTTTCTATTTTGAGTAAATAATAACATGTAACGTTACACCATCACAATTCACCTGTGTTCTACCCTCGACTTCCTAGCGGCGATTCGATATTTCTTTAATAAAGTCTATTGTGTTAGGCGATTTCTACATAAATTTTCCTGTATTATTTGTTTAGCTGGTGAAATTAATACAAAACAAATTAAAGATGTAAATAATTCTATATACAGAACAACATTCCGAATAGGATCTCGGCATAATAAAAGCAAAACCTAAATTATTAACTTCCACATATCTGTCATGGCACCCAACTTCCTTCCAACGTTTATATACATGGACGTTTAAAGCCTAAAGGAGCCGCTAAATGCTCTAAAATGCAAGACTGTTCAACACATGCACCACAGTCTTCCGTAGGTCAGGTTCTACTGTTTTAGTTCCGGCAAGTATAATTGCATTAGTTTTACTTGATACTTCCAATCAAACGGATGTTTTAAAAGTACGTTTTTGTTATCAAATCATTAAAAAATAAAAATGCAAGGTTAAAATCAAGTTTTTATAATGCAACTATTACCGCACTGTCTATCTACAACATTCTGCTATTCGATTCACAATTTCGAAATGTTCGATTTCAAGTACAGATCTTTCTTTATAGACTAACAAAAATTGCTGTACTTGAAAACACAAAAATAAAATGAAATAAACAATACACTAATTAAAATACTAAATCTATTATCATAACATTAATGAGTTACATATTCATCGCTATTTTATATTAAAAACAATGTCTTGCCGAATATATAAAATAGTTTAATATCAAAACGAGAAAATCAGTTTTCTACCTCGATTATGTAATTTGTAACTCTGTATAAAAATACATCACATTTTAGAATCACTACGAGTGCTTGAAATATTTTATATCAATCACTATCAGTTGAGCACACGATAACAGCGCGCTTTTTTATTTATAAAAATATCGTGTGTTCATTTTTTTACTAATATTTAATACATATTTTAAGCCTGCCGCTTCCCCACAATCGCCAGAAACCTTAAATCTACAGTTATACTAAAGGTATTGAAAATAGCATATTTCCATGAACTTAATTGGCAGTCGACGGACAAGCCTCGTGTGAGCTGAGCAGGGGACAGAGCGAATTGCAGAAAACTTAGTTTGATGGAAAACTTGAGCGTATGACAATTGGATATGTATTTTTATTATTTTCTCGTACAATCAATGCAAGTTCGGATATGTATGTAGTAAGAATGTTACGGTTCTAATGCTAAAGACATAACGATAATGTTCTAAGTTCAGTGCAAGCCGCCCTCACAAAATTTAACACGAGTATATAAAGTTGGGAGAGAGAGATCATCGTATAAAAGTTGACAAGCGGGATCTTCTTAATCTAACGAATCTGAAACAAAGATGTATTTATTTATTTATGTATACAAAACTCTTAAAAGAGAAAGAACATAATTATACAGATGGAAGAGCACAAAGGTGCTGCTTAATTAAAAAGTTTTTTTCTGCAAGCCTTTGACAGAACTGTAGCTTTTGCCCGCGACTTCGTCTGCGTAGTATAAGTACTCTGAATAGCGTATTTTTTTTAGTTCACCATACAAACTTCCAACTCCTTTTCACCCCCTTCACGATGATTTCTGAACTAAAAACTATACTATATTTTTCACAGGGTCTCACATCTAAATCGGTTCAGCGGTTTAAGCGTAATAAGGAAACATAGATATTAGTGTGGATAAAAAAGATGCAAGTAGTAGGATTCGCTTCAGCACGTCGTGGTCGGTGGAAATGGAACATAGCATTAGGATTGTGCTCACCAGTGGGGCGGTCTGTGTGCCTCGTGCGCCACTTGTCGGCGTGGTGGCGCTCGGTAGGTGACGCAATACGAACATAGAAGTAGGGTAGTGCTTACCAGTGGCGCGGTCTGTGTGCCTCGTGCGCCACTTGTCGGCGTGGTGGCGCTCGGTAGGTGACGCAATACGAACATAGAAGTAGGGTAGTGCTTACCAGTGGGGCGGTCTGTGTGCCTCGTGCGCCACTTGTCGGCGTGGTGGCGCTCGGTAGGTGACGCAATACGAACATAGAAGTAGGGTAGTGCTTACCAGTGGGGCGGTCTGTGTGCCTCGTGCGCCACTTGTCGGCGTGGTGGCGCTCGGTAGGTGACGCAATACGAACATAGAAGTAGGGTAGTGCTTACCAGTGGCGCGGTCTGTGTGCCTCGTGCGCCACTTGTCGGCGTGGTGGCGCTCGGTAGGTGACGCAATACGAACATAGAAGTAGGGTAGTGCTTACCAGTGGGGCGGTCTGTGTGCCTCGTGCGCCACTTGTCGGCGTGGTGGCGCTCGGTAGGTGACGCAATACGAACATAGAAGTAGGGTAGTGCTTACCAGTGGCGCGGTCTGTGTGCCTCGTGCGCCACTTGTCGGCGTGGTGGCGCTCGGTAGGTGACGCAATACGAACATAGAAGTAGGGTAGTGCTTACCAGTGGGGCGGTCTGTGTGCCTCGTGCGCCACTTGTCGGCGTGGTGGCGCTCGGTAGGTGACGCAATACGAACATAGAAGTAGGGTAGTGCTTACCAGTGGGGCGGTCTGTGTGCCTCGTGCGCCACTTGTCGGCGTGGTGGCGCTCGGTAGGTGACGCAATACGAACATAGAAGTAGGGTAGTGCTTACCAGTGGCGCGGTCTGTGTGCCTCGTGCGCCACTTGTCGGCGTGGTGGCGCTCGGTAGGTGACGCAATACGAACATAGAAGTAGGGTAGTGCTTACCAGTGGGGCGGTCTGTGTGCCTCGTGCGCCACTTGTCGGCGTGGTGGCGCTCGGTAGGTGACGCAATACGAACATAGAAGTAGGGTAGTGCTTACCAGTGGCGCGGTCTGTGTGCCTCGTGCGCCACTTGTCGGCGTGGTGGCGCTCGGTAGGTGACGCAATACGAACATAGAAGTAGGGTAGTGCTTACCAGTGGGGCGGTCTGTGTGCCTCGTGCGCCACTTGTCGGCGTGGTGGCGCTCGGTAGGTGACGCAATACGAACATAGAAGTAGGGTAGTGCTTACCAGTGGGGCGGTCTGTGTGCCTCGTGCGCCACTTGTCGGCGTGGTGGCGCTCGGTAGGTGACGCAATACGAACATAGAAGTAGGGTAGTGCTTACCAGTGGCGCGGTCTGTGTGCCTCGTGCGCCACTTGTCGGCGTGGTGGCGCTCGGTAGGTGACGCAATACGAACATAGAAGTAGGGTAGTGCTTACCAGTGGGGCGGTCTGTGTGCCTCGTGCGCCACTTGTCGGCGTGGTGGCGCTCGGTAGGTGACGCAATACGAACATAGAAGTAGGGTAGTGCTTACCAGTGGCGCGGTCTGTGTGCCTCGTGCGCCACTTGTCGGCGTGGTGGCGCTCGGTAGGTGACGCAATACGAACATAGAAGTAGGGTAGTGCTTACCAGTGGGGCGGTCTGTGTGCCTCGTGCGCCACTTGTCGGCGTGGTGGCGCTCGGTAGGTGACGCAATACGAACATAGAAGTAGGGTAGTGCTTACCAGTGGCGCGGTCTGTGTGCCTCGTGCGCCACTTGTCGGCGTGGTGGCGCTCGGTAGGTGACGCAATACGAACATAGAAGTAGGGTAGTGCTTACCAGTGGGGCGGTCTGTGTGCCTCGTGCGCCACTTGTCGGCGTGGTGGCGCTCGGTAGGTGACGCAATACGAACATAGAAGTAGGGTAGTGCTTACCAGTGGGGCGGTCTGTGTGCCTCGTGCGCCACTTGTCGGCGTGGTGGCGCTCGGTAGGTGACGCAATACGAACATAGAAGTAGGGTAGTGCTTACCAGTGGCGCGGTCTGTGTGCCTCGTGCGCCACTTGTCGGCGTGGTGGCGCTCGGTAGGTGACGCAATACGAACATAGAAGTAGGGTAGTGCTTACCAGTGGCGCGGTCTGTGTGCCTCGTGCGCCACTTGTCGGCGTGGTGGCGCTCGGTAGGTGACGCAATACGAACATAGAAGTAGGGTAGTGCTTACCAGTGGCGCGGTCTGTGTGCCTCGTGCGCCACTTGTCGGCGTGGTGGCGCTCGGTAGGTGACGCAATACGAACATAGAAGTAGGGTAGTGCTTACCAGTGGGGCGGTCTGTGTGCCTCGTGCGCCACTTGTCGGCGTGGTGGCGCTCGGTAGGTGACGCAATACGAACATAGAAGTAGGGTAGTGCTTACCAGTGGGGCGGTCTGTGTGCCTCGTGCGCCACTTGTCGGCGTGGTGGCGCTCGGTAGGTGACGCAATACGAACATAGAAGTAGGGTAGTGCTTACCAGTGGCGCGGTCTGTGTGCCTCGTGCGCCACTTGTCGGCGTGGTGGCGCTCGGTAGGTGACGCAATACGAACATAGAAGTAGGGTAGTGCTTACCAGTGGGGCGGTCTGTGTGCCTCGTGCGCCACTTGTCGGCGTGGTGGCGCTCGGTAGGTGACGCAATACGAACATAGAAGTAGGGTAGTGCTTACCAGTGGCGCGGTCTGTGTGCCTCGTGCGCCACTTGTCGGCGTGGTGGCGCTCGGTAGGTGACGCAATACGAACATAGAAGTAGGGTAGTGCTTACCAGTGGGGCGGTCTGTGTGCCTCGTGCGCCACTTGTCGGCGTGGTGGCGCTCGGTAGGTGACGCAATACGAACATAGAAGTAGGGTAGTGCTTACCAGTGGGGCGGTCTGTGTGCCTCGTGCGCCACTTGTCGGCGTGGTGGCGCTCGGTAGGTGACGCAATACGAACATAGAAGTAGGGTAGTGCTTACCAGTGGCGCGGTCTGTGTGCCTCGTGCGCCACTTGTCGGCGTGGTGGCGCTCGGTAGGTGACGCAATACGAACATAGAAGTAGGGTAGTGCTTACCAGTGGGGCGGTCTGTGTGCCTCGTGCGCCACTTGTCGGCGTGGTGGCGCTCGGTAGGTGACGCAATACGAACATAGAAGTAGGGTAGTGCTTACCAGTGGGGCGGTCTGTGTGCCTCGTGCGCCACTTGTCGGCGTGGTGGCGCTCGGTAGGTGACGCAATACGAACATAGAAGTAGGGTAGTGCTTACCAGTGGCGCGGTCTGTGTGCCTCGTGCGCCACTTGTCGGCGTGGTGGCGCTCGGTAGGTGACGCAATACGAACATAGAAGTAGGGTAGTGCTTACCAGTGGGGCGGTCTGTGTGCCTCGTGCGCCACTTGTCGGCGTGGTGGCGCTCGGTAGGTGACGCAATACGAACATAGAAGTAGGGTAGTGCTTACCAGTGGCGCGGTCTGTGTGCCTCGTGCGCCACTTGTCGGCGTGGTGGCGCTCGGTAGGTGACGCAATACGAACATAGAAGTAGGGTAGTGCTTACCAGTGGGGCGGTCTGTGTGCCTCGTGCGCCACTTGTCGGCGTGGTGGCGCTCGGTAGGTGACGCAATACGAACATAGAAGTAGGGTAGTGCTTACCAGTGGGGCGGTCTGTGTGCCTCGTGCGCCACTTGTCGGCGTGGTGGCGCTCGGTAGGTGACGCAATACGAACATAGAAGTAGGGTAGTGCTTACCAGTGGCGCGGTCTGTGTGCCTCGTGCGCCACTTGTCGGCGTGGTGGCGCTCGGTAGGTGACGCAATACGAACATAGAAGTAGGGTAGTGCTTACCAGTGGCGCGGTCTGTGTGCCTCGTGCGCCACTTGTCGGCGTGGTGGCGCTCGGTAGGTGACGCAATACGAACATAGAAGTAGGGTAGTGCTTACCAGTGGGGCGGTCTGTGTGCCTCGTGCGCCACTTGTCGGCGTGGTGGCGCTCGGTAGGTGACGCAATACGAACATAGAAGTAGGGTAGTGCTTACCAGTGGGGCGGTCTGTGTGCCTCGTGCGCCACTTGTCGGCGTGGTGGCGCTCGGTAGGTGACGCAATACGAACATAGAAGTAGGGTAGTGCTTACCAGTGGCGCGGTCTGTGTGCCTCGTGCGCCACTTGTCGGCGTGGTGGCGCTCGGTAGGTGACGCAATACGAACATAGAAGTAGGGTAGTGCTTACCAGTGGGGCGGTCTGTGTGCCTCGTGCGCCACTTGTCGGCGTGGTGGCGCTCGGTAGGTGACGCAATACGAACATAGAAGTAGGGTAGTGCTTACCAGTGGCGCGGTCTGTGTGCCTCGTGCGCCACTTGTCGGCGTGGTGGCGCTCGGTAGGTGACGCAATACGAACATAGAAGTAGGGTAGTGCTTACCAGTGGGGCGGTCTGTGTGCCTCGTGCGCCACTTGTCGGCGTGGTGGCGCTCGGTAGGTGACGCAATACGAACATAGAAGTAGGGTAGTGCTTACCAGTGGGGCGGTCTGTGTGCCTCGTGCGCCACTTGTCGGCGTGGTGGCGCTCGGTAGGTGACGCAATACGAACATAGAAGTAGGGTAGTGCTTACCAGTGGCGCGGTCTGTGTGCCTCGTGCGCCACTTGTCGGCGTGGTGGCGCTCGGTAGGTGACGCAATACGAACATAGAAGTAGGGTAGTGCTTACCAGTGGGGCGGTCTGTGTGCCTCGTGCGCCACTTGTCGGCGTGGTGGCGCTCGGTAGGTGACGCAATACGAACATAGAAGTAGGGTAGTGCTTACCAGTGGCGCGGTCTGTGTGCCTCGTGCGCCACTTGTCGGCGTGGTGGCGCTCGGTAGGTGACGCAATACGAACATAGAAGTAGGGTAGTGCTTACCAGTGGGGCGGTCTGTGTGCCTCGTGCGCCACTTGTCGGCGTGGTGGCGCTCGGTAGGTGACGCAATACGAACATAGAAGTAGGGTAGTGCTTACCAGTGGGGCGGTCTGTGTGCCTCGTGCGCCACTTGTCGGCGTGGTGGCGCTCGGTAGGTGACGCAATACGAACATAGAAGTAGGGTAGTGCTTACCAGTGGCGCGGTCTGTGTGCCTCGTGCGCCACTTGTCGGCGTGGTGGCGCTCGGTAGGTGACGCAATACGAACATAGAAGTAGGGTAGTGCTTACCAGTGGGGCGGTCTGTGTGCCTCGTGCGCCACTTGTCGGCGTGGTGGCGCTCGGTAGGTGACGCAATACGAACATAGAAGTAGGGTAGTGCTTACCAGTGGCGCGGTCTGTGTGCCTCGTGCGCCACTTGTCGGCGTGGTGGCGCTCGGTAGGTGACGCAATACGAACATAGAAGTAGGGTAGTGCTTACCAGTGGGGCGGTCTGTGTGCCTCGTGCGCCACTTGTCGGCGTGGTGGCGCTCGGTAGGTGACGCAATACGAACATAGAAGTAGGGTAGTGCTTACCAGTGGCGCGGTCTGTGTGCCTCGTGCGCCACTTGTCGGCGTGGTGGCGCTCGGTAGGTGACGCAATACGAACATAGAAGTAGGGTAGTGCTTACCAGTGGGGGGGTCTGTGTGCCTCGTGCGCCACTTGTCGGCGTGGTGGCGCTCGGTAGGTGACGCAATACGAACATAGAAGTAGGGTAGTGCTTACCAGTGGCGCGGTCTGTGTGCCTCGTGCGCCACTTGTCGGCGTGGTGGCGCTCGGTAGGTGACGCAATACGAACATAGAAGTAGGGTAGTGCTTACCAGTGGCGCGGTCTGTGTGCCTCGTGCGCCACTTGTCGGCGTGGTGGCGCTCGGTAGGTGACGCAATACGAACATAGAAGTAGGGTAGTGCTTACCAGTGGGGCGGTCTGTGTGCCTCGTGCGCCACTTGTCGGCGTGGTGGCGCTCGGTAGGTGACGCAATACGAACATAGAAGTAGGGTAGTGCTTACCAGTGGCGCGGTCTGTGTGCCTCGTGCGCCACTTGTCGGCGTGGTGGCGCTCGGTAGGTGACGCAATACGAACATAGAAGTAGGGTAGTGCTTACCAGTGGGGCGGTCTGTGTGCCTCGTGCGCCACTTGTCGGCGTGGTGGCGCTCGGTAGGTGACGCAATACGAACATAGAAGTAGGGTAGTGCTTACCAGTGGCGCGGTCTGTGTGCCTCGTGCGCCACTTGTCGGCGTGGTGGCGCTCGGTAGGTGACGCAATACGAACATAGAAGTAGGGTAGTGCTTACCAGTGGCGCGGTCTGTGTGCCTCGTGCGCCACTTGTCGGCGTGGTGGCGCTCGGTAGGTGACGCAATACGAACATAGAAGTAGGGTAGTGCTTACCAGTGGGGCGGTCTGTGTGCCTCGTGCGCCACTTGTCGGCGTGGTGGCGCTCGGTAGGTGACGCAATACGAACATAGAAGTAGGGTAGTGCTTACCAGTGGCGCGGTCTGTGTGCCTCGTGCGCCACTTGTCGGCGTGGTGGCGCTCGGTAGGTGACGCAATACGAACATAGAAGTAGGGTAGTGCTTACCAGTGGCGCGGTCTGTGTGCCTCGTGCGCCACTTGTCGGCGTGGTGGCGCTCGGTAGGTGACGCAATACGAACATAGAAGTAGGGTAGTGCTTACCAGTGGGGCGGTCTGTGTGCCTCGTGCGCCACTTGTCGGCGTGGTGGCGCTCGGTAGGTGACGCAATACGAACATAGAAGTAGGGTAGTGCTTACCAGTGGCGCGGTCTGTGTGCCTCGTGCGCCACTTGTCGGCGTGGTGGCGCTCGGTAGGTGACGCAATACGAACATAGAAGTAGGGTAGTGCTTACCAGTGGGGCGGTCTGTGTGCCTCGTGCGCCACTTGTCGGCGTGGTGGCGCTCGGTAGGTGACGCAATACGAACATAGAAGTAGGGTAGTGCTTACCAGTGGCGCGGTCTGTGTGCCTCGTGCGCCACTTGTCGGCGTGGTGGCGCTCGGTAGGTGACGCAATACGAACATAGAAGTAGGGTAGTGCTTACCAGTGGGGCGGTCTGTGTGCCTCGTGCGCCACTTGTCGGCGTGGTGGCGCTCGGTAGGTGACGCAATACGAACATAGAAGTAGGGTAGTGCTTACCAGTGGCGCGGTCTGTGTGCCTCGTGCGCCACTTGTCGGCGTGGTGGCGCTCGGTAGGTGACGCAATACGAACATAGAAGTAGGGTAGTGCTTACCAGTGGCGCGGTCTGTGTGCCTCGTGCGCTACTTGTCGGCGTGGTGGCGCTCGGTAGGTGACGCAATACGAACATAGAAGTAGGGTAGTGCTTACCAGTGGCGCGGTCTGTGTGCCTCGTGCGCCACTTGTCGGCGTGGTGGCGCTCGGTAGGTGACGCAATACGAACATAGAAGTAGGGTAGTGCTTACCAGTGGCGCGGTCTGTGTGCCTCGTGCGCCACTTGTCGGCGTGGTGGCGCTCGGTAGGTGACGCAATACGAACATAGAAGTAGGGTAGTGCTTACCAGTGGCGCGGTCTGTGTGCCTCGTGCGCCACTTGTCGGCGTGGTGGCGCTCGGTAGGTGACGCAATACGAACATAGAAGTAGGGTAGTGCTTACCAGTGGCGCGGTCTGTGTGCCTCGTGCGCCACTTGTCGGCGTGGTGGCGCTCGGTAGGTGACGCAATACGAACATAGAAGTAGGGTAGTGCTTACCAGTGGCGCGGTCTGTGTGCCTCGTGCGCCACTTGTCGGCGTGGTGGCGCTCGGCGTGCGGCGCCAGCGACGCGCGCACGCCGCCCAGCACGTCGGCGGCGCCCGCGGCCGCCAGCGCCAGCGGCGCCACGGCGGCGCCCGGGAGGTGACGCAGCACGCCCACACCGTTCGACCAGCGCGCCGCCGCTGCCATGGTTGCTGCTGTATCCGCAAAACCCTATCGAAACGTTGTTTCATGAGCGAGGGGTTCATATTTTCTTACCTTCGTTTTCACTAGTACCGAGGCGAGGGTTCAATTTTCGTAACAGTTACTGTCAAACGGGGTGAATAGGAACGCAGGGATGAATAGAAACAAAACTTTGAAAGGAATTTTAACTGTGATAACACTGTATCGGTTTCAAACAAAGCATCGTTTTTTTTTTTAATAATTATCTAATATATTGGAGTACCTACTAAAATATGTTTAAATACGGAGATAGCAAAGAAGCCAATAATTATAGGCCAGTGTCAATTCTGCCGGTTCTCAGTAAGGTCTTCGAAAAGTTAATGCTCAACCAATTGTTGCGACATTTTAACAAACATTCCATCTTTTATGACCAACAGTACGGTTTTACCAAAGGGCCTTGCACAACTGAAGCCGGTGTCACCCTAATAAAGAACATCTTTAACGCCTGGGAGGTAGCACAAGACGCCATTGGATTCTATTGCGACCTCTCGAAGGCGTTCGATTGCGTTAACCATGAGACACATTTGTTGAAGCTCGAGCACTATGGAATTAGACATACAGCCCTTGAGTTACTTAGATCATATTTAAAAGCCAGACAAGTTAAAGTTCAGATAAACGGCGTAAACTCACTAGGGTCTGAAATGGCAATGGGTGTTTCTCAAGGCTCGATATTGGGTCCATTCATATTTTTAGTTTATATTAACGATTTACCCCAATTACTACTAAATCAACCGAAGATGGTGTTTTTTGCTGATGACACTTCTTTGATATTTAAAATAGATCGGCGGTCACAAAATCTTGATGATGTGAATAACTCTATTCATCAGGTCCAAAATTGTTTCACGGCAAACAATTTGGTACTAAATGAAAAAAAAAAAAAACAAATGTATTAGATTCACATTGCCGAATCTTAGAAGTACCGAATGCGACATCATATTGAATGGCGAAAAGCTGGACTTTGTAAATCAAACAGTTTGCCTGGGAATCACTCTAGACGACAAATTGCAATGGGGTCCTCACATAACATCTCTTGCGGGTCGGCTCAGCTCAGCCGCTTATGCTGTTATAAAGATAAAAGATAAGACAGTTAACGGATGTAGAAACCGCGCGTTTGGTCTATTTTAGTTACTTTCACAGCATTATGTCATACGGTATTTTACTGTGGGGCCGAGCGGATGACATTGAATCCATATTTATATTGCAAAAGAGAGCTGTCAGAGCCATATATAAGTTAAGTCACCGAGAATCTCATAAGGAACTATTTAAATTATTATACAATTTTTTTTCTAAGAAATTGTCTCACACGCTGTTCCGTTGTTGTTGTTTTTTACCTATGTTTGCAATATTTGTAAGTATCTGAGAACCATGTTACTATTTATAAAATTAATGAATTTTTCTTAAACATGCTTGGAAATTTGAGCATTATTCTGACAACCTTCTTCGAGATAAATCGAAATTGCAGTACTGGCCAAATACATGCGAGCAGCGGCCGGCAAAAGTTGTATGAAAATCCATATCTGTCGTGTGTAGCGGCCAAATAAATTACATAGTAATCTCATATCTGTCCTGTCATTTAAAAATGGAACGATCTTTTACTCCGAAACATGGCAACCAAGGAGGTAACTTATCAAAGGTTTTATTTAAATTTCGAACTGGCTTGCAAATAGAAAGCTGTTTATTGAAAAAAAAAAAAACAAATGAACACTTCGCACTGCGATTTTTACTGGCGCGGATTTTTGTATTATTATTCCCGCGTGATTTTTTTACCTCAATGCGTGCAGCTTCATACAATTCCTTAGGCCGCAGAATGGGCGGAAAAAAAATCGCGCGTATAATATTCGCAGTGCGTGCTAAGCCTAACGCGGGCATAATTATTGTTGTTCGTTGTTCGTCATTGATTTTGAAAAGTAATTGTATTTGATAAAATGAGTTCTAGGTACTACTTAGTTTTAATTTCCGCGCATTATTTGAGAAAAGCACTATACAAGCCTTGGCCACAACTAGGCATTGATGGACTTACGTATGTGTGCCTCGGCTTCGCCTCGGCCCACATTTACACGTTCGTCCATCAATGCCTCTTTTGCTGGCCGCTGCAGTAATGTACTATTTCTCAAACATGCTTGGAAATGTGAGCATTATTTTGACAACCTTCTTCGAGATAAATTGAAATTGCTGTACTGCCAAATACATGCGAGCAGCGGCCGGCAAAAGTTGTATGAAAATGCATATCTGTCGTTTGTAGCGGCCAAATAATAACATAGTAAACTCATATCTGTCGTGTAATTTAAAATAGAACGATCTTTTACTCCGAAACATGGCAACCAAGGAGGTAACTTATTAAAGGTTTTAATTAAATTTCGAACTGGCTTGCAAATAGAAAGCTGTTTGTTGAAAAAAAAAAAACAAATGAGCACTAAGGCTTTTAGTATTATTCCCGCGTGATTTTTTGTACCTCAATGTGTGCAGCTTTATACAATTCCATAGGCAGCATAATGGTCGGAAAAAAAATCGCGCGAATAAAATCGCAGTGCGTGCTAAGCTTAACGAGGGAATAATTATTTTTGTTTGTCATTGATTTTGAAAATTAATTGTATTTGACAAAATGAGTTCTAGGTACTACTTAGTTTTAATTTCCGCGCATTATTTGAGAAAAGTACTATACTTACGTGTTTTTCAATAAGTTGATTAAAAAGAACATTGTCAATTAAACAAATCAATTTTTTTTTTATTTCACTTAGGCCTACATGGGCACTTATAAAACTTCAACAAAAGGTGCACGGTTCGGGTTGGTCGTTTCCTATGGAGAAGAACCGGCAAGAAACTCCACGATTACGGTTACAATTTTTTTTTTTTTTTTTGATTTACAATATTTTCATGTTACAGCATTATTGGGATTGGATGGGGGGACAACGTAGGCCCGACAATAAATAGTAAGAAATTAAAAAAAAAGATTATATATTATATAAACTAAAAAAAAAAAGCAAAACGAGATAAATATGATAATGATAATGTTAACTAGCATCTAGAAGGCCAACAATGTACATACATTTACAAAACAATCGGTTACCTCGTGTTAAGTTTTTCTTGCAAGTGAGCCTAATTAAAAAAAACGTTTCGTTACGAATGGCAGACAACTAACCTCTCTGACAGTCTGGTAGGCGCTGGCGACGCCCTCGCGGATGTCGGCGGGGTGACGCGACGGGTCGTGACGTCGGCGACGTCGTCTCTCGCGCCGCGCGTACGCGTCTTGTAGCTGCAGCGTCGGGCCCGGAGTTAGCATGTCGAATGCTGTCTCTGCTGTAGCCTACGTGGTCAAATAATGGAAGTTAGTGGCGTAGAGTCAGAAGTATATTATAGAATCCTGAAATGCTGCGATTTTAAAGTATAAATATCAACATTATTAAGTCGATCTTCTAGCTAACTAACTAACTAACTTCTAACTACCTATTTGACAAAGAATAGCTGCTTACGAACCAAGAATTAAAAAAAAAACAAAATTAGTTAGACAACAGTTCACAATTTGGATTATTAATGACTTAAAACCACGTGCGTCTACAATAATTGTCAGAGGGATCATCTGCAGCCGAACCAGGTGAATTCCTGTATTTCGGCGTACAGCTCCACCCATAGGGACATTGACGCAATAAACTTAGTATAGAAATAAAAATAAAAAAAGTAGGAAAAAATAAGTCGTAAAATTTCAATAAAAATCTAAATTACAATAACAAATTAAAATATAATAAACTAGAAGAAAATAATGAAAATTGGGAAGCAGCTCAATATGCTGTGATTCGTGTCTCTATATGAATAGCTAAGCTATGGATGTAATTTGCGGAGATATATAAACATTTTTATTATTATTTCATTTATTCAAACTAATTCTTATTATTTACATTTTTAAATATTTTTATAAAACATACAAAAAAATAACATTTAAAAATATAAGAAAAAGACACATATACATTTTATTATTATTATTAACTAGACGTCAATGTCACTTTGACGTTTGACTCTCACTATTGGCTCACGTGGCGAACGGGTAAGGGGGCGTGGGATTGTTTGAAATTTCGGATGCTATAGTAGTGTAGCGTTCTATAGTTTGTCTCTATCCTCATTGAAAAAGGGTGTAAGTATGTATGTGCGTAATGTATGAACCCACAGTGACTCTTGAAAAATTATCAGTCACAAAACTGTTAAGCTCCAATACTTACGATGTGTACAACATACCTGTATAAGCTGCAGTAGCCTCGTAGTGATATCTAAGGCGGCGACAGCGGTGCGCGCCGTGAAGGAGGCGGCGCCGCGTCTCAAGCCGTGCACGAGGCGACCATCACGACGCCATTGCTCCACTGGCAGGTATATGAGGTCCCATATACCGGTTACTAAACACAAGAGAAATTTATATTGTTCAAAGGCTGCAGTGCGAGTTTTTTATGGAACGTGATCGCGTAAACGCTTTCTTTTGTCAATTTGTATACATACAATCTATTTCGCAAAACGATAAAAACTTAAGGTACGAAAGACACCGACTCCCGAGTCCACTCAATCTGGCTGGTTCTTGCCTCAAAATACCATTTCAGACATCAGTCTACATGGTCTTCACGTGATCTAACCAATATTTTGTCTGAACTTTAAAAGAGACTGTGACCTCTGAGTTTGTTTCGGCATTTCTTCTCAGAGTAGTCAGATAGGAAACGCCGACCTCATCTAGTTTAAAAAAATATGATAGTCATGTAAAAGTGTTTGTACAAACCAACTTACAGAAATAAAATCATTTATCATCAGCAAGTGATCGAATTGATCATGCGCTGCTTTTGCGCAGATTATTATTGGTTGGTGTGACGGGTAATTTGTTTAGATGGTTTTCATCATACGTGGAAAATAGACGTCAGACGGTAGTTCTCAATGGTTACACATCGAGAGCGATGTACATTCCATCGGGTGTTCCCCAAGGATCCGTGTTAGGACCCCTTTTATTTAACATTTTTATAAATGACATTGCCTCATGTTTCCTCAATTCAAGAATTTTATTATTTGCGGATGACATGAAGATTCTGGGTCAAGTATCAACTAATGAGGATGCATGCCGTTTACAGGACGATCTGGACCGGTTTCACGACTATTGCGTTACAAACAAGTTGGATTTAAATATGTCCAGATGCTATGTAAGTACATTTACTCGTAAGCCAAGCCCTGTTATGAATGATTACAAGATAGCAAGCACCTTATTAGCCAGAGTCAGCGGTATCAGGGACCTTGGGGTAACTTTTGAATCTAAGCTTTTGTTTGACGCACACATAGATAACATAGTCAACAAGGTTTCTAGCTTTGTGTTTTATTTATAGTATATCTTCTGATTTTAAGAATATAAAAACTATGAAGATTCTTTACTGTGCGATCGTCCGTAGCCACCTTGAGTATGCTTCTCAAATTTGGAATCCAATTTACAATGTATATGTTAATCGTATTGAAAGCATACAAAGACGATTTCTAAGGTACACACAATATCGATCGAATACCTATCTCCCTAATTACTTAAGTCGGTGTAAAAAAATCACATTCTGTCTCTACTCGAGCGAAGAAAAATCGCGGATTTTGCTTTTCTTTTTAAAATTATGAACGGATCTACTGACGTTCCTGAGCTGGTGGGCAAGGTTGGACTGCGTGTACCGTGTGCATTTCTTCGACATTCGCGTCTCCTTCATGTACCTAAAGTTGGAACTACTTACAGACAGAATTCGTACATGATAAGAGTGTGTCGTACGTTTGATATGGTGTGTCGGGATGTTGATCTAGATTTGTTCCATACTAAGATCAAGAATGTAAAGAATAGTTTGAGTAAGCGTTTCTTTGATATGTAGAATTCTTTTTCTGTTTATATTCTTTTGTATTTGTTGGGCGTAGAGTCATATCTTTTTTATTTTAAACTCTTTTTTTGAATGTTGTTTCTACGTATTTATTTGATTAGCTGTAAGTTTTCCTAAGATTAATAAAATAAAAATAAAATTATTTATCATGACTTCCGAAACGAAAGTTATTTTGCACTTTTTAGTGTCGGTATTTTTTTTTACAAAAGCTTTTATTTCTCTCTTTTTAGTTTTGGTTCACCATAATTATGAATTGTTCCATAGTAAGGTACCTAAAGGATTAACAAAATACATATAATAACTCAATTTACACATTCATGCTGTTTGTCACTAAAGAGTTCGGTTGTATGCAAGTAGCATACAACTGATCTCTTTAATGACATCATCTTGAAAACTTGTACTATGACCTAAGTTGAGAGATAAGTACATAATCCAAAAAAAAATATGATCATGATCCGATTATTACTTTCGGAGAAATCCGTGGACAAAGAAAGATACATACAAATAATGGATCTATGCGGACGACGTCACAGGGTATCCATTTGTTGTATACCAAAACCTTCTCCAGAATGTAACAAATACTTATCTGAAAACCACATTAAAATCTGTTCAGCCAAACGCGAGAAAATCGCGTTTGACAAACATACATACATACAATTCAAACTGAGAACCTCCTTTTTTGAAGTCGGTTGAAAAAAAACACCTAACTGTCACTAGATGGCGCTAATTCAAGTTCAATCAAATTGACGTTAACGTATTCGAGCAAGAATAAAAATTCTGAATAAGTCCACTGAAATAGAATAACTCTGATGTTAATCTTCGGTCTAACCAATTGAATCGATCGAATTAATCGACCGTTGACCACATCATCGCTTACCATCTGGTGAGACAGTGGTTAAACGCGCCTTAATTCAGTACATTACATTAAAGTCAATTTAATCTGAAAATCAGTGTTATTTTATAGCGAAAATTCCAGATCGAAACGAAGCTGGTTTCGATCTGGAATCAGCCTTCATTGCAAAAGTTTCTTATGGGCTTGCTCGTTTCATCGTAGACTTCATCCAACACTCTCCGTCAAAAGTGATCGAGGTCAAGAGGCAGCATATTATAAAAATAATTCCGTTAAGGTTACACTAGTCAATCTTCTATACAAACGTAGTCTGGTGATTACTCCACTGTTTGACGATGTACGTTCAAAATAACAAATGATATCAATTTGTCTCATCATTATCTAGCCCTGTATGGAAACAAAAAAGTTAAAAAATAAAATATTTGAATGTTATGAGCGTCGAAATTTCAATCAAAATATTTCAACACTAATTTTAACGTAACTTTGGGCGGAAATAAATACCATAAGAAGAAGGTAAATTAAAAACGGCCACCATACAGGAATATATTAGTAATTCAACAATGCAAATAACTTTATTTGGAAAATATACTTTTAGTAGTTTTTTCATGATATCTAGACTCCCAAAGGTCTGCTTATAAAATTTCGCGCGCTCGTTTTCGTCCTAAATCATCATCCATTTCGCTATGCGATTCGTACGCGAACTAGCTTCTTACTGCTCATCACAGCATCTATCTCTTTCGCACGTGTTGTCGGATGAGATAGCACGCATTTTAACCTCGCGCACAAAATTGTTCGTGCCGTCGACTAGTGCAACCTTAATTTAATATATATGCGTATTTTCTCTGCGTTCACGCCTAGAATTGCACAAGTTAATATCGTTAGTACGTTTACATTTACAAAGTTTAACAACTTACATAGCTGGAGGAGCGAGTGCATAGGTCCGATGCCGCCGATGAGACCGCGCAGCTGGTTACGCTTGATGTCCGACAGCCACTCGTGCAGCGCCCACTGCACTAGCTTCTGTACACCTAGCAGACCCAACCTAGAACAATTATATTTGTGTGTTATTTGTAATACAATAATGATTTTTGGGGCCTTTGACCGCCAATATCTTTTTAGACTTTTCAGGCAACAGCATATCAGCGAAAGACGTCCACTGCTGGACATAGGCCTCCCCCAAGCGTCGCCAAATTGACCGGTCCCGTGCGTCCCATATCCAGCGGATCCCCTCAACCTTCACCAGGGCATCGGTCCACCTGGTGGGAGGCCTTCCAACGCAATGTCTTCCGGTTCGCGGTCGCCCTTTCGCGTCGTACTTTAGTGAGTGGCGAGACAGACAAGCACCGGACTGTTTATCTGCACAAGTTCCTAGACAACCACTTCTTGTAGTTGTATTCACTTACTTGTAGTCAAGCCTCTTGAGCGTGAGTTCCGAGCAGTTGAGTTGTCCCAGCCCCATGAGCAGGCCAGCGAAGGGCCCGGCTGACAAGTCGACCCTTTTGCCCACGTAGTCCAGGCGTATTGGCACCTCCGGGGAGAAGACGATGCGTCTGGCGAAAGAAAATCAATTTCACCAGTTAACGATGTGCCATATTTTTTACAAGCTTTTATTTAACTTGCTATGTAGGTATGTATGTGTGTTCGAGTCAAATCTTGTAACTGAATTATAAAGCAGTTATCCTCCACCGATTGTGATGAAATTTTACATACACATTGAGTTTGGATGACATTGCATGGTTAGCTAAGTGACGTCATTCTAAATCCAATATGGCGCAGGGCCAAGATGGCGGGCTAGTTATTTTTGGTGCACTGCCATGATCAGTGTTTCTTTTAGGAAAAATTCAGAGATATGGGGGGCGGAGTAAATAAAGGAAACAAAGTAATATTTAAAAAATAAATAAATAAAAATAAGTAAAACAATAAATAAATATATATAATAATAAACAAATAATAGTAAATAATAAATTTAAAAAGTAAATTCCAAAATATTATTAATATTTTAATGAATTAAAGATGCTATAAGCTGAACCAAAATTGTCAAAGTAACATTGTAGAAAGCCACGAAGAATAATATTCTTTACAAAAATCTTATTCTTCGTGGCTGATTGAGTGCCACGTCACGTCAATAAAGGGTTTCCAGCTCTAAAATGATACCAGGTTTAAATAATTTGCCAAATTGTAGGGATTTTTGTAGCGAATATACGTAAATCTGCTGTGGACGCGCGAAAGTGAGTGAGCGGCAACCTACTGCTATTGATTAAGTTCCAAACGCCCCGGGGGGGCAAAACCCCCCCTAAGTAGTACCTGAAAGTTACACTGACCATGATATGGGTATCAAATGAAAGGGTTTGCTGAGTAGAATACGAGCTTGTTTAAAAAAAGATTTTATAATAAATTAGCGGACGCCTCGCGGTTTCACCCGCGTAGAGCCCGTTCCCGTGTAGAGCATAAAAAATAATGTATATATATAAAAACAATCCTTGATGCTGATTATATATCATGCTAAAATTTCAGCTCGATCGGTGCAGAACTTTTTGAGTTTTTGAAGCGTACACTTATGTACGAAAAAAGGGTTTGTATTTAAGAATAATCGACTAGTACTACTTTAAAACTTAGCGACTTTTTGCAAATGCCGATTTCCATCACCCTTACCTGAAATATATCGGTGAGTCGTCTGTCGGCTCTGTATCCACGGACAACTTAGCGGCGGGTTTCTCCTGTATGCCCAGCTTATTGAAATCTTCTTCCAGTTGAATTAGGTTTTCTGATACTAAGCGTTCTGCCTCGTATGTTTCCATCAGTGGCTCGTCGTTGTGGATCACTGGAAATGAAGATGGTTTAAATAGGCCGCGGCCTATATTTTGACAGTTAGTAGATTTAGCTGTCGAATCAGCATGAGGGGACGGAAAGAAAACAAAAAAAAAACTTTCGCTATATATAGTTTTCGCCAAACTTCTTGGTCGCTCTGAAGTTGGATTTCCGATGCGCAAGTCACGGATCGGTGCTGTTTTTGTATGAGATTTCCTACTGCGCAGCCATTGTAGCCAACTTCAGGGCGGCCAAGAAGTTTGGCGAGATCTATAATTAAGTTTGTTGTGGTAAGAATACGATAATTGTGGCGCTACAACTTAAAACGCCTGTTTCCAGAGGTGGCTGGTGCCTCGATTTGCCTGGGTTTTAGATATTTTTATTTATTACATTTTTTGCATTTTATTTTTAACAATCGCTCTAATTTACAACAGGTTAGAAAGTGACCTTGTTAAGTAAACTGAACCACTTCATAGGTTAAGCCCGCCTGGCTTGGAAAGGTTGAAGTTTGAAGGAATTATATTTTTATAGGCGTTTAATCAAGAATCGATTTTCATATAAGGCCCCCGGTATGGAAATTTTAAGAGGACTAAAATTAATACAAGCGTTAACTCAAAAGCGTTAGGTTTTTCTGCGTAACGTATCTTGCGCACCTTTCACTTTGAATTATGTATGAGTATTGTATACTTGTTGCCGTATTTTAAGATATGTCTCTATTTATTCTCTTCGTCTATTGCACATTCAAAGACAATCGCACTTCAGAGTATCCAGTCGTGCGTCAAAGCTAACACACACATTATTTTTTGGCGCTGCTCATGGTGGGCGGATAGTGTATAGTTACCGGCTTCGTTCAAGGACAGCGAGTCGGCGTCGCTCAGCGAGGTGGGCGTGGGCGGCGGGTCGCGCAGGTGGCTGGCGATGCTCATGGTGGGCGGATAGTGTATAGTTACCGGCTTCGTTCAAGGACAGCGAGTCGGCGTCGCTCAGCGAGGTGGGCGTGGGCGGCGGGTCGCGCAGGTGGCTGGCGATGCTCATGGTGGGCGGATAGTGTATAGTTACCGGCTTCGTTCAAGGACAGCGAGTCGGCGTCGCTCAGCGAGGTGGGCGTGGGCGGCGGGTCGCGCAGGTGGCTGGCGATGCTCATGGTGGGCGGATAGTGTATAGTTACCGGCTTCGTTCAAGGACAGCGAGTCGGCGTCGCTCAGCGAGGTGGGCGTGGGCGGCGGGTCGCGCAGGTGGCTGGCGATGCTCATGGTGGGCGGATAGTGTATAGTTACCGGCTTCGTTCAAGGACAGCGAGTCGGCGTCGCTCAGCGAGGTGGGCGTGGGCGGCGGGTCGCGCAGGTGGCTGGCGATGCTCATGGTGGGCGGATAGTGTATAGTTACCGGCTTCGTTCAAGGACAGCGAGTCGGCGTCGCTCAGCGAGGTGGGCGTGGGCGGCGGGTCGCGCAGGTGGCTGGCGATGCTCATGGTGGGCGGATAGTGTATAGTTACCGGCTTCGTTCAAGGACAGCGAGTCGGCGTCGCTCAGCGAGGTGGGCGTGGGCGGCGGGTCGCGCAGGTGGCTGGCGATGCTCATGGTGGGCGGATAGTGTATAGTTACCGGCTTCGTTCAAGGACAGCGAGTCGGCGTCGCTCAGCGAGGTGGGCGTGGGCGGCGGGTCGCGCAGGTGGCTGGCGATGCTCATGGTGGGCGGATAGTGTATAGTTACCGGCTTCGTTCAAGGACAGCGAGTCGGCGTCGCTCAGCGAGGTGGGCGTGGGCGGCGGGTCGCGCAGGTGGCTGGCGATGCTCATGGTGGGCGGATAGTGTATAGTTACCGGCTTCGTTCAAGGACAGCGAGTCGGCGTCGCTCAGCGAGGTGGGCGTGGGCGGCGGGTCGCGCAGGTGGCTGGCGATGCTCATGACGGGCGGCCGGTGCGTCGGCGTCGTCTGGTGCGATCCCCCAGACTCCGTAGACGCACTCTTTGAATCGTCGTCTGTGGAACGACACATACCAATTTATTATTGGTAATACAGGGTGTAACGGCAATATCCCGCTTTTGATACAGTAAAAAACGTGTGGTGTAATGCCGTGTTACGTGTTATTCCGGCATTGTGCTGCAAATAAACGTGCAGCAAAATGCTCTGTGAGCCCAGCCTTACCATGCCATGGCGTTTAACGAATCGTAACAACAGACAAATAAATGCAGGCCGTAAATAAAATGTGTGATCATATTTTAAGAACTGCTTTTGCCCATGTAGAAGAACAACTTTCTCCAATTCCAATATTATACAGTATCTAGTTTTTTACAGTATCAAAAGCGGGATGTTGGCATTTTATTCCAATATTATACTGCAAAAAACGCGCAGTTGGTTTCCCGCTCAAAGAAAAGGTTTATAAAACAAAAAACCCCAGTCGGGTTTTTTGTTTTATAAACCTTTTTTTTGAGCAGTCGGAGGATACATATTCGCGAGCTGGCTGACCAAAACCAGATGTACCCTCCGACTGCACAGCATGATTTTCTTCTTGTTTACGTCTTTTTAGTTTGTATTTTAAGCAGTCGGGTTTTTGTTTTTTTTTTAATTAACGGTTTTTTATTTATAACTTTTTAGTTAATTATTTTTTTAGAATAGGTACATTTAAACATACATGTGTTATATATTTTTGTAAACATCTCTGATAACCCTTTATTTTTATACCCCACACGACGGGTTTGGAAGAAAAAAAAAAATTGGTGCCCCAGAATATGGCGCCAAAATATTTTTTTATTGACGTAAGAATCATCAAAATCGGCCAACGCGTTTGGTCTCTAGAACGCCACATAGGAACAAACATACATACATACATACTTACTTACATACATAGACAGATAAACACATTACCCTCCTTCGGCAGTCGGGTAAAAAGTGGCACGCTTGGTTTTCATACAGATGGAGAGACTTGCGTTATCTAGTTAGATGTATGTCTGTGAGTGAAATAAAGTAAATGTTTGAGTATCGAAATTAAAATACCTGAAGAGTCGTCACTGCCAAGCTTGGTCATGTACCCGACGAGGAAGGTGAGCGTGTCCTGGTCCAGGTTGAACCACAGAGGGAGCAGCGACACCTTCAGGCAGCACTCCTGCGCTGACAGTGCGGGGTCGGGCCGCAGGTGAACTGTCTTCACTATTAACTGTTGAAACAACAACATAATTGAGTACTTAGAAATAATTATTAAATAGATAGGTCGAGTATGACTAGATGTATGAACGTCTCATCATCTGCCTAGCCTTTACCCAACTATATTGTTGTCGGCTTCCAGTCTAACCGGATTTAGCTGAATACCAGTGTTTTACATGGAGCGACTGCCTATCTGACCTCCACAACCCAGTTACTGGGTAACACGATACCTCTTGGCTAGACTTGTGTCAGATCTCAGGCTTCTGACTACCCTAGCGACTGTCAAAGATCTTCAAATGACAGCCGGGACCAACGGCTTAACGTGCTTGCCGTGACACGGAAAAAACTACTTATGTGAAGTTGGTCACCCATCCACGGACCGACCTCGGCAAGCGTTGCTTCACCTTGAAGATCGACCCTTGCGGCTGTTATTATTTAGCCATGAGCTGTCACGTGTCATCGAATTTTTGGTTCTAAGACATGCCGGTTTCCTCACGATGTTTTCTTCAACGTTTTGAGAGCAGTGGTGATATAATTAACACAAAGCTACAACTTGAATCGCGTCCGTTACCACTGGGCCACCACTGCTCTCGACTAGATGTATGAACGTGAGTTAAGCAAAATAAGTATGTAAGGATCGTAGCCGGTGGCCTTCTGTAGTTTCTGCCAACCCCCATGGGAAAGGCGTGAGTATTATGTATGTTTATTTGTGTGAATGGCTCACAACCATGCGATTTCATCCCAAAACAAATAGTTGTGCTTTTGTAAGGTTAGTTTAGTTGTATTCTCGTTGACGTCCGTCGCCCCCCACACATCAGGACCCGAGGTGGCGGCGCATAGTGTTCCACGCGCGCCCCTCTTAGACGTCGCGGGGGGCGTCTAACATCTCCCACCCCCCTCAAACCGAGATCGAGGCCCGCAAAGGCGAGTCGGCAGTAGCCGAGGGTTGCGGAAGTATCATTGTTCCCGCGACCTCCAGCGTAGGTGTGAGATGGAACACCGGGGTGGTTTTTAGTCAGTACGAGATATCCAATGAGGATTTTCCACCCAGGAACAAAAAAAGAAAAGGGTATTCTCGTTTCTCCCTAAGCGAACCTTTCAAAACCACAACTATTCGATTCTGGATGGAATAGAATGGTTGTGAATAGCTATTCTCTTCTAGCTAAAGAAAAGGGAGTCAGTGATGGCGTGACGGGGGACAGGACGGTATGGAAGAAGAATACGTGTTGCGCCGACCCCAAGTGACATGGGACAAGGGCAGGAAGCTGATAATGATCTTTGCCAGAGTATAGGTAACACGATACCCCTTGGAATGTCTGATTTTCTGGCTTACAACTACCCATAACGATTGTCAAAGACGTACTTACAAATGACATCAGAGAATAATGACTGACTGTCAATGTTAGGACCCATTAATATTAATGACAATTTTTATCCGTGATGCTAGGCAACTGAGCTTATCCCAGTTGTAAACTACCCTTTTGTGCCTACTGGCCTTGTTTGTTCTGTCTCCTGCTTGATATGGAGGGAAGTGGACATTTTTTATCTTTTCCTACTCCTCCATTATTCTTTTCTGATTAATTTCGTTGCGGGATCCAAGACAGTTAAATTCATTCTCCGGGACTTCGTCGAGCTTCATTGCCTCGGCGCTTTTCTGGTGGTGGCTACTGTTGATTCTGGCTTTCAGGAGTTGCAGTGGTTTGGGAATAGTGCGGTGGGATTGACAGTGATGTTCGAGTTAGGAATGAGTTGTATGTAATGGATAGTGAACCATCCACGGATCGACCTCGGCAAGCGCTGTTTAACCTCGAAGATCGATCCGTGCCGCTGTTACCACGTTGTAGCCACGAGAGAAAGACATTTTACGCCCTAATACGAACACGAATAGCGTCGCTTCTTAGTTGAAGCTGTGTGACTATTTGTATGGAAAAGTGAATGAAAAACGTTGAATGCAAACCATATGCGCGTTCTTCCTCTCGGGTTCGTCAGGCAGCTTGTACTGGCTGAGCAGCTTGTTGATGTCGCTGCAGGCCAGCAGGTCCAGGACTTCAATCTTACTGATGGCGAGCGTCTGGCGAGACGCGTGGATCCCGCCGGACGGGAACACCTCGTATATGAATTTTACCTGAGGAGGAAATGTAAAACTTAACACAGGGTTACAATGTCTCTACACCGAATAAGTCTCTACACACTTATTCAAAAGTAATCAGTGCAGGAAGGAGTCTGTTTCACATCTACTTACAAGAGTAGCAGAGTTTTTGAGAAGATTTTTTAATAAAATTTTGTTCCAAAATATGTCGTGATTCGAACTTATTTGGCCATTTATGTATTTGGGGATGATACTTCCGTCATGTACTCCCGCCGCACGCACTCGGCACAGCTTGACCCTCGTGTTATGGTCTCTCTGCGGGCCCCCTCGGGCGCGCCGCACGCACTCCGCCGCTACTGTGCAGTACATTACCTTAGTGAGGCACAGCTTGACCCTCGTGTTATGGTCTCTCTGCGGGCCCCCTCGGGCGCGCCGCACGCACTCCGCCGCTACTGTGCAGTACATTACCTTAGTGAGGCACAGCTTGACCCTCGTGTTATGGTCTCTCTGCGGGCCCCCTCGGGCGCGCCGCACGCACTCCGCCGCTACTGTGCAGTACATTACCTTAGTGAGGCACAGCTTGACCCTCGTGTTATGGTCTCTCTGCGGGCCCCCTCGGGCGCGCCGCACGCACTCCGCCGCTACTGTGCAGTACATTACCTTAGTGAGGCACAGCTTGACCCTCGTGTTATGGTCTCTCTGCGGGCCCCCTCGGGCGCGCCGCACGCACTCCGCCGCTACTGTGCAGTACATTACCTTAGTGAGGCACAGCTTGACCCTCGTGTTATGGTCTCTCTGCGGGCCCCCTCGGGCGCGCCGCACGCACTCCGCCGCTACTGTGCAGTACATTACCTTAGTGAGGCACAGCTTGACCCTCGTGTTATGGTCTCTCTGCGGGCCCCCTCGGGCGCGCCGCACGCACTCCGCCGCTACTGTGCAGTACATTACCTTAGTGAGGCACAGCTTGACCCTCGTGTTATGGTCTCTCTGCGGGCCCCCTCGGGCGCGCCGCACGCACTCCGCCGCTACTGTGCAGTACATTACCTTAGTGAGGCACAGCTTGACCCTCGTGTTATGGTCTCTCTGCGGGCCCCCTCGGGCGCGCCGCACGCACTCCGCCGCTACTGTGCAGTACATTACCTTAGTGAGGCACAGCTTGACCCTCGTGTTATGGTCTCTCTGCGGGCCCCCTCGGGCGCGCCGCACGCACTCCGCCGCTACTGTGCAGTACATTACCTTAGTGAGGCACAGCTTGACCCTCGTGTTATGGTCTCTCTGCGGGCCCCCTCGGGCGCGCAGGTCACAGGTGCGCTGCGCCGGGCGCGCCGCACGCACGCGCTCCGCACCGTTCGACCAGCGTACTCCCCCCGACCGGTACGCCGCCGCTGCGGCGCGACCACTCTCGTACGGCTCGTATTCTTTACTACGTCTGGCGAAAAAATGGAAGATTATAGTCGACTACAAACACAAACCATCGTCAACATGACATATGACTATAATTACGGCTTCCTGAAATTTGAAGTAGCCTTGTCAGGAAACCCGGTCGACATCCGCTGCAAACAGTGGCAAGACACTTTTCTCCCGCCTGACTGTTGTGTCAGCGATACGAAGAAAAACATGACATACATATAATTCTAAACATGGGATTTTTTATTAAAACGCAAGCAACCAAATCCGCGATCGTATGTATGGCCTCGGTTTTATGAGCTGATCTATGTACGAGTATGTATGGCCTCGGTTTTATGAGCTGATCTATGTATGTATGGCCTCGGTGTTATGAGCTGATCTATGTATGTATGGCCTCGGTTTTATGAGCTGATCTATGTATGTATGGCCTCGGTTTTATGAGCTGATCTATGTACGAGTATGTATGGCCTCGGTTTTATGAGCTGATCTATGTACGAGTATGTATGGCCTCGGTTTTATGAGCTGATCTATGTATGTATGGCCTCGGTGTTATGAGCTGATCTATGTATGTATGGCCTCGGTTTTATGAGCTGATCTATGTATGTATGGCCTCGGTTTTATGAGCTGATCTATGTATGTATGGCCTCGGTTTTATGATCTGATCTATGTATGTATGGCCTCGGTTTAATGAGCTGATCTATGTACGAGTATGTATGGCCTCGGTTTTATGAGCTGATCTATGTATGTATGGCCTCGGTGTTGTGAGCTGATCTATGTATGTATGGCCTCGGTGTTGTGAGCTGATCTATGTATGTATGGCCTCGGTTTTATGAGCTGATCTATGTACGAGTATGTATGGCCTCGGTTTTATGAGCTGATCTATGTACGAGTATGTATGGCCTCGGTTTTATGAGCTGATCTATGTACGAGTATGTATGGCCTCGGTGTTATGAGCTGATCTATGTATGTATGGCCTCGGTTTTATGAGCTGATCTATGTATGTATGGCCTCGGTTTTATGAGCTGATCTATGTATGTATGGCCTCGGTTTTATGAGCTGATCTATGTATGTATGGCCTCGGTCTTATGAGCTGATCTATGTACGAGTATGTATGGCCTCGGTTTTATGAGCTGATCTATGTATGTATGGCCTCGGTGTTGTGAGCTAATCTATGTATGTATGGCCTCGGTTTTATGAGCTGATCTATGTATGTATGGCCTCGGTTTTATGAGCTGATCTATGTATGTATGGCCTCGGTTTTATGAGCTGATCTATGTATGTATGGCCTCGGTTTTATGAGCTGATCTATTGCGACACATAATGAAGCAGCAAATTAATTTGTATACCTATAAGGGCCGATTTCACCAATTAAACTGATCGCGATTAGTCCAACTAAGCTCAGTTTATGCAAATACAGCGTTCTGATTGGTAGATTTTTAGCGGTGTCACGAATCAGAACGCTGTATTTTCATAAACTGAGTTTCATCATCATCAGCCTTTTAATGTTCCCACTGCTGGGACACAGGCCTCTTCTCTGTGAGAGGGAATGGGCCGTAATCCACCACGCGGGCCCAGTGCGGGTTGGTGGATATCACATGTCTTCGAATTTTTGGTTCTAGGACATACCGGTTTAAAGTAAAGTCAAATATATTTATTCAACTAGGCCAATAAGCGGCACTTTATTTCTTGTAAATTATAATTTGTGTTTGACAAATTAATATTTACAAGTAATAAAAGTTGATTCTACCGTGCATTCATAAAAGTAGCTTGTTATGGAGAAGAATGCACAAAAAACTCCATACTTACTCTTTTTACAATATTTACATAAGTATATACATTAATAATTTCACATATGTGAGGACTATGCACCCAGAATAGCACTATACACTATACTACGTACAGGTATAAAGTATTAAAAGCATTAACAGGTAAATTCATTAAATTGATAAATAAAAACATGGTTCTCACATACTTACAAATATTGTAAACATAAGTAAAATACCCAATTCAACAACAACGGAACAGTGTGTGAGTCAATTTCTTAAAAAAAATAATACAATAATAATTTTGTCTACACAAAAGATTGCCCTATGGAGCAGGACCAGCATGTTTCCAAGCATTCTTATCTTGAATATAATCATCTAATTTGTAATAATATGCTTGTTTACAAAGTGTGCTTTTAACTAAAGACTGAAGGTTTCCTCACGATGTTTTCCTTCACCGTTTTGAGAGCAGTGGTGATGAAATAATTTACACAAAGTAAAGCGCCTGCCTAGGTTCGAACTCACGAACTACAACTCATAATTTACGGCCGCTACCTCTGCGCCACCACTGCTCTAAACTGAGTTTAATTGGAGTAATCATAGTTTCATTGGTGAGTTCGGCCCTAAGTATTTTACATTTTTAAACAGTCCGTTGCTGTAACATTGCTTGGCAAAGCCATCAAAGTTTATTTAAGGTTACACTAGTCGATCATTCTTCCATACAAACGTAGTCTGGAGACTACTCCACTGTCTGACGATTTACGTTCAAAATAAAATAAAAAAAACAATTTGTCTCATGATTATCTAGCCCTGTATGGAAACAAAAAAGTAAAAATATACAATATTTGAAAGTTATGAGCGTCGAAAGTTCCATATATCAACATGAATTTTAACGCATCTTTGGGCGGAAATAAATACCATAAGAAGACAGAAAATTACAAAACGGCCTCCATACAGGGATATATTAGTATTAACATTAGAATCGGAATATTTACCATGTTTATTGTTTGTAGCGAATTTCTGATATTTCGGCGCTGTTGCAAGCACCATGATCACGGATAAACAGTAAACATGGTAAATATCCCGATGCTAATGTTAATCTTAGTGACCATGTCAGTTTAAAACCCATATATTAGTAGTTCAATAATGCAAGTAATTGTATATTAAACATATTCCTTTAGTGGTTTTTTATGATATCTAGACTCCCAAAGGTCTGTTTATAAAATTTTGCGCGCTCGTTTTCGTCCTAAATAATCATCATCCATTCCGCTACAAACTTGCAAAAGTGCGTATTCGTACGCGAACTAGCTTCTTACTGCTCATCACAGCATCTATCTCTTTCTCACGTGTTGTCGGATGAGACAGCATGCATTTTAACCCCGCGCACAAAATAGTTCGTGCCGTCGACTAGGGCAACCTTAAGGTACATCAAGAACAACTCACTTGGCAGTAGTAGGTGAACCATGTGGTCTTGGCTCGCCCTCAATGGTGACGGTCTTCTTAGCCGGCGGCGAGTCTACTGAGCGGAAGTCATTGCCACCGTACATGTTCCATGTGATGCTCATCTCGCAAAGAGTGTACCTGTAGACAAGATGCTAGATGTATGAGCTGGTGAACCAAGCAAATGGGCTGTATAATACTCAGAACAGATCTTTGTGTCTCTGAATTGGCTGCAAGACCCTGCGCAGTAGCTATTTACCCGACTGCCGAAAGAGGGTAATGTGATTTATCAGTCTATGTATGTATGTTTGTTCCTATGTGGCGTTCTATAGACCAAACGCGTTGGCCGATTTTGATGATTTTTACGTCAAACGAGTCGTCTTAACCCTGCGAGTGTCACTGGCTACATTTAAATTGGAAAATAAAAAAAATGGCGGATTTCGGGCGCCATATTGTTTCATCATATTATATGCAAGTAAAAAAGCTAGTAATTCATTATGCTTATCTTAAATTACTTTAAGTTTCGAGTAATTAAAAATGACTATTGATTAAATGAAGGAAAAAAGATCAGTTATGGTGGCAACATTAAGTTACATTAAATCTTGCGCGCACTCTACAGAGCCAATTAAAAGCCACAAAAAAAGAAAAGAATGATCTAGTTGATTACTGGATCATCTAGATTCTAGATCATTCTAATGCAAAATGAACCTAAATTACCTCAATATCGGCAACGGGAAGCTCTTAGGCGCCTGCAGCACATCGGCCCTGGCCGCGGGCACAGTGAAGTGCTTGTCAAACATATACACCGGGCCTGATCTAGTTGACTACTGGATCATCTAGATCATTCTAATGCAAAATGAACCTAAATTACCTCAATATCGGCAACGGGAAGCTCTTAGGCGCCTGCAGCACATCGGCCCTGGCCGCGGGCACAGTGAAGTGCTTGTCAAACATATACACCGGGCCTGATCTAGTTGACTACTGGATCATCTAGATCATTCTAATGCAAAATGAACCTAAATTACCTCAATATCGGCAACGGGAAGCTCTTAGGCGCCTGCAGCACATCGGCCCTGGCCGCGGGCACAGTGAAGTGCTTGTCAAACATATACACCGGGCCTGATCTAGTTGACTATTGGATCATCTAGATCATTCTAATGCAAAATGAACCTAAATTACCTCAATATCGGCAACGGGAAGCTCTTAGGCGCTTGCAGCACATCGGCCCTGGCCGCGGGCACAGTGAAGTGCTTGTCAAACATATACACCGGGCCTGATCTAGTTGAATACTGGATCATCTAGATCATTCTAATGCAAAATGAACCTAAATTACCTCAATATCGGCAACGGGAAGCTCTTAGGCGCCTGCAGCACATCGGCCCTGGCCGCGGGCACAGTGAAGTGCTTGTCAAACATATACACCGGGCCTGATCTAGTTGACTACTGGATCATCTAGATCATTCTAATGCAAAATGAACCTAAATTACCTCAATATCGGCAACGGGAAGCTCTTAGGCGCCTGCAGCACATCGGCCCTGGCCGCGGGCACAGTGAAGTGCTTGTCAAACATATACACCGGGCCTGATCTAGTTGACTACTGGATCATCTAGATCATTCTAATGCAAAATGAACCTAAATTACCTCAATATCGGCAACGGGAAGCTCTTAGGCGCCTGCAGCACATCGGCCCTGGCCGCGGGCATAGTGAAGTGCTTGTCAAACATATACACCGGGCCTGATCTAGTTGACTACTGGATCATCTAGATCATTCTAATGCAAAATGAACCTAAATTACCTCAATATCGGCAACGGGAAGCTCTTAGGCGCCTGCAGCACATCGGCCCTGGCCGCGGGCACAGTGAAGTGCTTGTCAAACATATACACCGGGCCTGATCTAGTTGACTACTGGATCATCTAGATCATTCTAATGCAAAATGAACCTAAATTACCTCAATATCGGCAACGGGAAGCTCTTAGGCGCCTGCAGCACATCGGCCCTGGCCGCGGGCACAGTGAAGTGCTTGTCAAACATATACACCGGGCCTGATCTAGTTGACTACTGGATCATCTAGATCATTCTAATGCAAAATGAACCTAAATTACCTCAATATCGGCAACGGGAAGCTCTTAGGCGCCTGCAGCACATCGGCCCTGGCCGCGGGCATAGTGAAGTGCTTGTCAAACATATACACCGGGCCTGATCTAGTTGACTACTGGATCATCTAGATCATTCTAATGCAAAATGAACCTAAATTACCTCAATATCGGCAACGGGAAGCTCTTAGGCGCCTGCAGCACATCGGCCCTGGCCGCGGGCACAGTGAAGTGCTTGTCAAACATATACACCGGGCCTGATCTAGTTGACTACTGGATCATCTAGATCATTCTAATGCAAAATGAACCTAAATTACCTCAATATCGGCAACGGGAAGCTCTTAGGCGCCTGCAGCACATCGGCCCTGGCCGCGGGCACAGTGAAGTGCTTGTCAAACATATACACCGGGCCTGATCTAGTTGACTACTGGATCATCTAGATCATTCTAATGCAAAATGAACCTAAATTACCTCAATATAGGCAACGGGAAGCTCTTAGGCGCCTGCAGCACATCGGCCCTGGCCGCGGGCATAGTGAAGTGCTTGTCAAACATATACACCGGGCCTGATCTAGTTGACTACTGGATCATCTAGATCATTCTAATGCAAAATGAACCTAAATTACCTCAATATCGGCAACGGGAAGCTCTTAGGCGCCTGCAGCACATCGGCCCTGGCCGCGGGCACAGTGAAGTGCTTGTCAAACATATACACCGGGCCTGATCTAGTTGACTACTGGATCATCTAGATCATTCTAATGCAAAATGAACCTAAATTACCTCAATATCGGCAACGGGAAGCTCTTAGGCGCCTGCAGCACATCGGCCCTGGCCGCGGGCATAGTGAAGTGCTTGTCAAACATATACACCGGGCCTGATCTAGTTGACTAATGGATCATCTAGATCATTCTAATGCAAAATGAACCTAAATTACCTCAATATCGGCAACGGGAAGCTCTTAGGCGCCTGCAGCACATCGGCCCTGGCCGCGGGCATAGTGAAGTGCTTGTCAAACATATACACCGGGCCTGATCTAGTTGACTACTGGATCATCTAGATCATTCTAATGCAAAATGAACCTAAATTACCTCAATATCGGCAACGGGAAGCTCTTAGGCGCCTGCAGCACATCGGCCCTGGCCGCGGGCACAGTGAAGTGGTTGTCGATCATGTACACTGGTTCGGTCCCAAACCAGTGCACTACTGGCTCATCTAGATCATCGTCTAGTGTAGCCGCTTGCGTCTCCACGAAACAGTACTCGTCGTCTGTGTTGCCACCGTCGCTGCTCGATTGCTTCTGTGAAATCAAGGTTCTTTTTTAAGAAAGGTGGTGATACAATACAATAATGGTGGCCTTAACTTAGCTAGAGGTGAAATTTGCAAAAGAAAACAAAAACACGACATCTTACCGCGGGGTTCTGGATTCGATTCTCGGGTTTTGGTTCGCAACTAGCTGACCCCCGCGGCTTCGCTCCCGTCAACCCTATCTACCTGCCCACTAACCTTGTCACTACCAAATAATCAATTTTATAAGCATGTTTTTGTTACGTTGGGTTACATTATTGCAATTTTCATAAGGATCTCTATTTTTTTTTAAAGAATCTATAGCCTTTGTTACTCGGGCATAGTGTAGCTTTCCAAAGATGAAATAATTTTTTAAATCGGTCCAGTAGTTAGAGCCTATTCGGTACAAACAAACAAACAAAAAAATCTTTCCTCTTTATAATATGGGTATAGATTGACTAAAACCGGTTTCCTACCTCTTTGAGAAATAAAGGCGTGGTGACTTTATTTTAAAACGCTTAATGCTGATAAAACTAGCTTCAAGAAACGAATACCAGAAAGAACTTGGAGGAGGCTTTTACCAAGCCGTGGGATAGTGTTAGTTAACTAAAAAAAAAGTTAATTCAAAAAACCCGACTGCTTAAAAAGCGAACAATATCTGGTTTTGGTCAGCCAGCTCGTGAATATGTATCCTCCGACAGCACAGCTTGATTTTCTTCTTGTTTATGTCTTTCTAGTTCGGTTTTTAAGGCGACTTCTTGATTTTTTCGCTGTGTTTTGTTTTTGTTAAATATGTAACATTTTTTATTTATAACTTTTTAGTTAACATTCTTTTTTCGAATTAGGTATATTTAAACATATAAGTGTTCTATATTTTTGAAATCACCTCTTAAAGCTCTTTGTTTTGATATATATGCCCCACGCGAAGGGTTTGGAGGAGAAAGAAAAATTGGGGCCCCACAGTAAAGCGCCATAAAGTCGCCATTTCCCTATTTTCTAAATTTAATGTAGCCAGTGACACTCGCAAGGTTAAGACGAATCGATTGACGTACTAATCATCAAAATCGGACAACGCTTTTGGTCTCTGGAACGCCACATAGGAACAAACATACATACACAGACTGATAAACACATTAAATACTGGTTCTTTAATCTACGTACGGATTTTCTCTTAGTCCTCCTTGGCGTGGGCTTAGGCGTGGACGAAGGGACTCCCAGCTCCTTGGCAACCTGCACGTTGGTGGGCCGCCTGGCCTCCTGCGCCTCCTCGAACATGGTCGGCGGCAGCTCCTGCGACTCTACGGACTGCGGCTCTTCTTCTAACGGTTCAGAAGGTAACCGCTTCATGTTCGACTCGTCGGGGAAGAAAAATATCTCTACGCCTTCCTTTTCTGTTGAACTGTTGAGGTCATCTTCATCCACTGCAAGGGAATTTGTATTTATTTTTTATTATTGTTGATAGGGACGCGCTTGACCACTATCTCACCTGATGGTAAGCTATGATGTGGTCGACGGTGAAGCATGCTTGCCTAGAAATAACCTATTCACAGTGGCGTATTTAAAGAATTAGCGCCCCGGGCCATACGGAGGATATGGCTCCTATAGGATTAGCCGCTCCATAATAAACAAAAAAAAAAACAACTGTTCGCTAGGGTGAGGAAAGGATAATAACTGCGAGAGCGAGCTCGAAAATGTTCGCACTTCGAATAAGTTACGGTATCTATTTATGCAGTAAAGCTTTAGAATCAAGACAATAAATCATAACAACTAGGGATGGCAACGCGAGTGAAGACAGCTCGACACCCAGCTTCGGATGACTTAAGATCCCCTACAAGTTTCACGAACCAAAAATAGAAAACAGCTACTTTTTTAAGCAAAAATTTCAAGATATATGATAAAAAACATAATGACAACAATAAAAACGACACAGGTCCATCGTCTACAAGCCCTTGAGCGAGACTGAATGCCTCGCGCGAGCGCAACGGTTTATAAGGCATTATTTGGACAATTTATTACGATAAAATAAGTACTCAAAATATAATATAAAAATTGGATTCGATTGACAAACACCTCAAATTTTAAAAATATTTACCGGTTATTTTTATACTCAACATATTCTTACGCGTAGACGACGCTTTCGCACATGATAAAATTGCGTTTTTTGTGCGTGCACAACATTTTTTTAAAGTACAAATACAATAAACTTTGAAAAACAAAATTGGTGGCTTTACTAGTCTCACTATATGCCCAGTTCATACCATTTTTTGCAGATTATTATTCGCCACCAGTAAGCTGAAAAAGCAATTGAAAAACTTGATGTTTCGGGCTTTCGTAAAAACGTGTTTTAGGAATTTATTTTTCTAATTTTATTTAAGCAGTTATCTAAAATATGTAATGTACATTTACTAGATCACTATGTGACGCAAAAATCCGCATTAAAAGATTTATCATCTATCTTGTAGTTATTGAGAAATTTGCACTGAAAAAGTAGCTGTTTTCTGTTTTTAGCTCGTGAAACTTGTAGGGGCTCTTAAATTTTCTTTTGATAGAAAAGAAATTACAGGGCGGCAGGCTATAGGGGCATATTAATACTTATCTCAAGAAAAATAAACTGTGTCATCCCCGCATGCTGCCGGGTCGGTCCATGGCCCTCTTGGCCTAAGGGTAAATACGCCACTAGAGTATTCAGACATTCTTGACTTTAAAACCTCTAGGTTGTAACTATCGGGCAACACAATTCCGGTAGGGAATTCCATTCCTTAGCAGTACGCACAATGTAAGTATTCCCAAAACGTTTATGGGTGGGTTGTCTACTATGTAACAAAGGCGCGTCACCGTCTTGTAGTGATTTTTAAAGATGTTTTTGGAATGTATGCCGCAGTAAGCTTTATTAACGTCAAATTTAAAACAAGGTAACGTGACTGCTGAGTCGATTTGTTTGAACCTGTGTAGTTATGTGCGAATCGGTGGAGTGTTTTAGCAAAAAGAGGGCACGGGGTCCCAGCGTTACCAAAGAACATTTGGTTCCAATAAATGTCACTAGATGGGTCGATATGCATCGATTCGTTTTTGAATTGTGTGTAAAATTAACATTTCCTAGAATTGATCATAAAATTGTATGTACTTTTTTAATCAAGTCTCACAAGCACAAAATTATGGTATATTGGGCTTTTAAATTCACATTCCAAAGATTATTCGAACGGATCATTTAAAATTGATTCCAATAGATGGCGCGGTTTTAAATTCGAGGCATGACACTCGATTTTTTAAATTTGTATTGTAACACATTTTGGTACGATGAAACTGTAAAAACTTGCAAAAAATTACTATAAAACAAATCGTCACTGTATTTAAAGAAAAAAATAGTCACGAAGCGAGAAAACCCTTTTACTTGCAAGTAGCTGCTAACACCATCTACAGCCGTGGAACGGAACCGAACGCGATCGAAGTAATTATAAAAATAATCATCTTAGTCAGACGAAAAACGCTAGTTACGTGGGCACGGTATCTTTGTATGGCATGAGGCATCTGTATGCTAGTATTATGTTGTCTGTGGTTAGAGGGACAAACGCATCAGTAATAAAGTTTCCGCCATAAGAAAAAGTGCTATTTAAAATTGGGATAAATAAGTCTGTATCATTATAATCAAGTTGATATACTTACGAGTAGTGTTCGGGCTCTCTTTCATGGCTTCTTCCATGAGATCATTGACTTGTTGAATTTCACCCGGCGATAGTTCTCTTATTTCTTCTATAGGCCTATCTTCTAGTCCTGAAAGAAGAAAGAAAACCAAAATGTTTACAATGTATTGAACGAATTAGATGGGAACAAAGGGATTTTTTAACCCTGAACAGCTGCTAAAAATATGTATCGCTCAAAGACTTGACTGACGCCATGATTGTCATGACTTAGGGTCTGTCCCCATCACACAGATTACCTCCTAATAGATTCCGCATAGAAGACAACTTACGCGCACCACACATCAGCCTATTTAGGCTGATATAACTCAGTGCACGGTATGATCTCTTTAGTGTCAACCAGACATTAGAGCTGTAGGGACGCAAGCGATTTCTAGTTTTAATACTGTTTAAAAAATTGTTATCAACGGTTTGCCTTAAAAAAATGACGAATTGCGCAGTACAACGGCGTGGAAAATCAACCAGCCCTTCAAGTTCAAAAAAAGATGGGATAACATTCCACCAGTAGGCAAAATAATAAATATTGACCAATCTAAAAAGGTCAAGTTATAATGGTTAGTAAAGCAAAATTGCACACTTTACAGTAGCGCTCGTTGATGTATTTTGTGAAAGTCCCTTTCACTCTTAAGGAATTATTATATTGCTTTTTTTCCCACAGAAGTAAAAATGTTGAGACAAATACGTTTTTTGCTTATCGAAAAGTATCGATGATCGATGTTTAATAAGGTATATAAGAGAATAAAATAATTTTGTCAAAATTTATTATTTAAAAATTAACAAATTAGTTTATTTTTACTTTGAACTAATTGTGCTAAACTCATAATAAGAGTGGCTTTGTTTACATAGGATTACAATTAAATTAAATCACGTTTGGCCAAAATCGAAATCTTTTTTCGATCGATGTTTTTCTTTATCATTATTAAAGTAATTATAAAATCGCCGACTAAGAAATTTTACATAAAATACCGTTCTGTTTGAAAAATATCGATATTTTATCGACTTTTAATGCGCATGTCCCGTCACTACGACAGGTACCGTGACCTTGAATAGCCAATCACGGCGCACTTGTGACTCCCCGCGCTACCCGTGCCTTCCGCCAAATTTGGTGAACTCGGAATCAAACAAAACAGTAGGCATGCGGTATCTATTGGCAGGTAATTTGTGCCACATCACCACGTCACGACGTCGTCAACAAACATCAATAAACATCAAGTGAGCCGCTGAGTGAGCGCATCGCCACGTACCGCTTTCGACAACGTCCGACGCGTCGTTCCGCGCATTACTATATGTGGTGATGGGGACAAGCCGAGCTATGTCGAGATCGAGCGAAGAGTACTATTCGACGACGCCAGCACCTGCACGTCGACGGGGAGGACGTCTTTGGGCAGCTTCGGACCTCGAGATCTACCGGTCTCTGATGCAATGGACGCAATCCATAAACGAAAACACCAAGCGCTAATATTTTGAGCTACAGAGGGAGGAAACAACCTGACCAACAAACGCAAGCCTATAAATAATAATAATTTTAAAACAAGCTTTTTCAACCCTATCATTTGATACCTATATCATGGCAGTGCACAAAAAATAACTAGTCCGCCATCTTGGGCCGTTCGCCATATTGGATTTAGGATGACGTCACTTAGTTAACCATGCATTGTCATCCAAACTAAACGTGTATGCAAAATTTCATCTTAATCAGTGCTTTAAAATTCAGTAGCAAGATTTGACCTGAACACACTTACATATACATACATTGCAAGTTAAATAAACGCTTATAAAAACTGAATTGGTACCGTATTATTTACATACCTACTAAAGGTTCCAGCGGCTGGTCGGAGCATATGCTGGTATGTCGGGAGGAGCGGTCGAAGGGCGCCTGCGCGTCTCCGTCGGACGCTGCGTACGTCAGCAGGCGACACAGCGCCGACGCGGAGTCCCAACAGGTGTTCAGAGTAACCATGTTGTTAGACGCGCTTAGGTCCACTTGTGGTTGTTCGTTCGACTGAAAACGGTGCTAAATGATAAGTTTTATAATAATAATCTTTAACCCCCGACGGAAAAAGCGGGGTGTTGTAAGTTTGACGTGTGTTGCTGTGTAATTGTCTGTGGCATCATAGCTCCTAAACGGATGAACCGATTTTGATTTAGTTTATTTTTGTTTGAAAGGTGATTGTGTCGAGAGTGTTCTTAGCTATGTTTGAATAAAATCAGTTCAGCCATTCAAAAGTTATGGGCGTTTTACTGTTTGAATAGGGGTGTTTTCGCAAGATATGTGTCGGGGGGTTTTTGAAATTTTGAAATTTTACTTGTTCTCTGTATGCTAGAACTAATCAGAGTGAGTCTGTATGTTGGGAATCCGTGGCATAATAAAGTCACAGCGGATTTTTGTGTCTCTGAAGATGGCTCTGCGAACCATTGCGCAAGAAACAGTTCGTCATCGAGTATACTGCATAGAGTAAGCGAGATAGACCGTTGCGACAAACGTAAGCGAGTGAAAGAGGCAGTTATACAATGCTATCTTCACCTTCAACATTGACACAAAATAGCTACTGCGCAGGGTCTTGCAGCCAACTTCAGAGACACAAAGAACCGTTGTAAGTATTATACGAAGTTATGAAATGTAGGCAAAATGGTTGCAGAAGACATGCATTCGGGAGGAAAATAAGTTAGTAAAAACCTCAATGTTCTTCAGGATTATTTTTAACCTCCGACGGCAAAAGAGGAGTGTTAAAAGTTTGACGTGTGTACATGTGTGTTTATGTACCTGTGGTTTGTGTATTTTTTGTAGCTGTCTGTGGCCTTAGCTCCTAAACGCATGAACCAATTTTGTTTTAGTATGTTTTGTATGAAAGGTGACATTATAGGGAGTGTTCTTAGCTATATTTGATAAAAATCGGTTCAGCCTTTCAAAACTTATGGGCGTTTTACTGTTTGAATTGGGGTATTTGCGCAAGATATCGTGTCGGGGGTTTTAAAATGTTACTTGTTTATAATTATTTTCTATGTTTAGAAGCTTAGCTAAGTGGTTATGTATATAAACATTGAAGTACGATCACTAACGCCTTAATTTTTTTTTAAGTTGTGTTGTTGCGGGAGTTAGGAGTTAGACTCAACGTAGGAGCCTTCCTACGTACTCCCTCTAGCTGGACCGATGACCTGATTAAGGCGCAGATACCCCTGAGTAGCTGATTTTAAAATGAGAATCATGTTTAAACGGCTAGTCATAATTTTTTGGGAAAAAATATGTTACATAAGACCATTTTCTTAATAATTTGATCAAAGAAAATTTTGAGTTTTATTTGTATAACATAATGTAATTAATTTGTAAACTTATGTCTAACACGGACAAAAAACGACAATCGCACCAAAACCGCAGAGCGTATTTTAATGAAATTGACACCATCTAAAAGATAAATTAATAACCTACTAGCTACATTTTGATCTGAGGCTTTTTTTTAAGTCATAGAATAATAAGGAAAGTACAAAAAACTATTGAATTTTGGGCCACGCGGGTGTGAAACGAGTGCGCGTTTTGTTTCCTCAAGGTCGTTGGCGACTGTCGTCGTCCTGGACCAATCAGTGTGTCGCCGCTTGGGGGAGGCCCATGTCCAGCAGTGGACGTCTTTCGGCTGAAATGATGATGTTGTTATACTCACACAAGTAGCCTTATCCTCCATCCGCAGCGACAACTCAAACAGCCCGACATCCACCACACAAACGTAATCCTTGACGATATCTGGCAATTTGTCATCGTCCTGAGGGACGGCCATGTTTGGCTTCGTGCCGTTCAGGTGCATCAGGAACAGAGTGCACTCTTGTGCTAGGAACCGGAGGCTGGAGGTGTTGGTGGCGGCGATAAGGTTGCTAGATACACTGAAGTTGCCCAGCGTTAGGACGGTGCGGATAGGGAGATATAGGGGCCTGAAAAAGAGAAGAAAAAAAAAAAATACATTTTTGGGGTAAAGAAAATGGATTAGTGTTTTGTTTTGAAAGGTTATTGGACGTATCGTATCGTACGATAACAATAAAACCGGCCAAGTGCGGGTCGGACTCGCGCACGAAGGGTTCCGTACCATTATCGCAAAAAAAACGGCAAAAAGATCTCGTTTGTTGTATGAGAGCCCCAATTAAATATTTATTTTATTCTGTTTTTAGTATTTGTCGTTATAGCGGCAACAGAAATACATCATCTGTGAAAATTTCAACTGTCTAGCTATCACGGTTCATGAGATACAGTCTGGTGACAGACGGACCGCGGAGTCTTAGTAATAGGGTCCCGTTTTTACCCTTTGGGTACGGAACCCTAAAAATTGTAATTAAAACTGATGGAAAAGAGTGTCCGTGGAGTTTCTTGCAAATTCTTCTCCATTGAGACCTACAGCCGCTTGTGAATTTGCAACCAGGGTCATCTTCCAGGGATCTAAGGTTTATTTGAAACAAACTATTTGATTTTGATTTTATCATATGTCCAAGGGCTAGCCATTAGGTTTGGGGCGGTCGCGTGATTTTGAACGTGATTGGAGCTGGAGTTTTACTTTTTATCCGGTTTTCCAAAATGTTCTATGTTCGACTTGGTTGGTTTTTTTTCGTGTATTTTCACCGATTTGCCCGACAATTGTGGACCGATTTTGAAAATTATTTATATAATTTTTGTTTGAAACAGTATGTTCCCGAATTGGTCCCATTTAAATTTGGTGAAGATCTGATGAAGAACTTCTACAGAACTCTTCAATAAATAACGGCAAATCTCTCGGGATTGCTGCAGTCGCATGTCTGTTTATTGTTTATACCATTTCATAACATAACATCACGCCAGTACGCTCTAAAGGGGTACGCAGATGTGTACAGTTCACCTTGGTACACTCTCATTTCAACAGTTATGTTCAAATTTCGTGATATTCGGATAATCTATTCTGGCATTATAGGTACCTTACTATAGGACTTTCCTATTAGGTACCACACATAAAAAGTGGAAAATACAAAAAAATACCATGGACTTCTAAATAAGACACACTACAAAGTGAAAAATAACTTTTTTTCGGCAGTCGATGTCAAAAAACGAAGAAAAGAAAACAGGAACACCGCCTTCCGAAAAAGAATATATTTTAAATATTATTTTTATTTGGAAGTCGGTGGAATCTTTTTGTTAAAAGCTTTTTACTGAACGTTATAAAGATTTTTTTTTTTATTAAACCAAAACGGTGTTGCTGAAAGTATAGGACATTTTAGATGGGTCTGCTAAAATCATGATTGATGCATTTTTCAATAATGGTATCAAACCTCTCATTAAAAATAGAAGCGCTATGAATTCGCCTCTGTATCGTAAACTACTCTATGTTGCCTTCAAATTATAGAACATACCTATAGTCCACCGCGCAGTCCGCCACATGGACATGCAGCTCTGACAATACTGTAGAAGGAGTGTATCCGGGCACCGGGTAGTCTATGACATCTATGACGTCCATGAGTTGCGTCAGCCACGCGATTCCCTTGTCGCCTCTGTGGCGGAGCGTGGCTTGCTCTATGCCCAGAGCTATGCAGATTGTCTATGGGAGAAAAAAAATGGTTAGTATAATAGGTATATCTAGTTTTGGCGGGAACGTGATGGCGTCTATGTTGCTTCTCTGTTATATTTTCCTAAAATTGTGTTAAATTAAATATTTATAGTATAAAAATGGTCTTTAAAATTTTAATAATATTAGTGAACGTGCACGAGTGTGGGCAAGTAAAACACAGCGGTAGAACATGAGTTTGATGATGTTGTCGACAAAACTCCATGGAAGATTCCAATAAAGTTACTGTGATGTAGGTATTTCTATATTATATATTCTAGGCAATAAGTGGGTATGTACAACCTTGCATGGGTGAGCCAGTCTCTCAATAAATCTGTTACGCGATTGACGTGGTTTTACTGCAGCCGACTTCCCGGGGTTCCCAGGGTCCAGAGATCCCTCAGTGGCGACGATTAAGTGATTTCACGCGTGTAAATTTTATGTTGCGACCAGAAAACTCTAAAGGTGCTGTGGAAATATTTTTTTTTTTTCGTGTACGATCTGTGCGGTGTGAAGTTGAATAACGGACTTAAGATGGCGGTTGGAAAGATCGGTGCGTTTGACCTAACGAAAGACAATTGGGACACGTATGTGGATCGATTAGATCAATACTTTATTGCCAACAGTGTAAAAAGTGAATTAAAAGTCGCAACTTTAATTACTGTCATTGGTAATAGTGCATATGAGTTAATGGTTAATTTATGCACACCCGTTAAACCATCCACAAAGACTTATTCGGAGTTAATAGCGGTAATGAAAGGACACTTAAACCCCAAACCGTGTATGCTCGCTGAGAGGTTCAAATTTCGGCAACGGATTCAAAAACCTGGTGAAAATATCGCGACGTACTTCTCGGAGCTTAAAAGACTGAGTAAAGATTGTTGTTTTACGGCGGACAGTTTAAAAGAAAATATGAGAGATCAATTTGTGTGCGGCTTAGTAAACGATGACATTCGGCAGAAGTTGTTTACTGAAGACGACAGTATCAGTATCGACCGGGCGTATAAGCTGGCCTTATCGATGGAGGCGGCTGAGACAAACGCGGCAATAGTGGAAGACGGTACGAGAAGAAAGACCGGCGGCAGTGCAGCGGATGCGGAGTCCATACCCGTTCATAAGATCGGGCATGAGGGCGGCGGAGGAAGGCGCGGGGCGTGGGGAGGCGGCGGCGGCTATCAGCCGGCCGCGAGGCGAAACACTCGCTCGACGCGTGACTCACGACAATCCGGCGGCGGCGGTCCAAGTACCACAAGCGGAGCGGGTTACAACTTACTTCGAGCGGGCACTAAAAATGAGGAATGCAAAGTCTGTGGAGGCAAACACAATTCGAATACGTGTAAATTCAAACTGTATGTGTGTAGAATTTGCACCCAGGAGGGACATTTGAAGAGGATGTGTCCGAGGTTGACCAAGAATAATTCCTTAAATAACATAAAAGAAGACGGGCAGGGCAGCGGCGACAGGTGTGGCGCTTACTCGACGGAGAGCGACAGTGACGAGGTAATGGTACCTATTAATCGCTTATCACTTGGAGAGTGTGAACCTATTATGATTTATGTAAGTGTGCACGGTTGTGACTTAAGAATGGAATGTGACACGGGGAGTGCAATCTCGTGCATTAATTACCAATTATATCAGGAAAAGTTTTCCAGTTTAAGTATTAAACCCACTAAGTTGGTTTTAAGATATTACACGGGTGAACTAGTTAGCCTGTAGGTGTTATTAAACCCGTTGTTAAATATAATGATACGGAAAAGATATTGGATTTATATGTTATTGACAATGGAAAAACCGTTTTAATAGGTAGACAATGGTTAGCGGAGCTAAATATATCGGTGTCGACTATGCATTATAATAAAGTCAATAATAATCGGAATTTGGATTTTAATTTCTCGGAATTCAGTTCCAGATACTGTGAGGTGTTTGCGGATGGCCTGGGGCGGTTCACGGGAGGACAAGTGAGCATCCGCGTGCGCGAGGACGCGCGACCGATTTTCCTGCGCGCGCGCCCGTTGGCGTACGCGCTGCGGGAGCCGGTTGAGCGCGCACTGGAACAGCTGGTGAGCGACGACATCCTCACTCCCGTCCACCACTCAGACTGGGCAACACCAATCGTGCCGGTCGTCAAGAAAGATGGTACCATTAGAGTCTGCGCCGATTTTAAACTAACCTTGAATAAAGTGTTAGAAGTCGACCGTTATCCATTACCTAAGGTAGAAGATCTTTTGTCTCGGTTGCACGGGGGCGAAAGATTTAGTAAAATCGATTTGTCACAGGCGTACGCACAGTTTGAACTGGATGATACTAGGAGATATGCGGTAATAAACACACATAAAGGGCTTTTCATGTATAAACGATTGGTGTATGGGTTGTCGTCGAGCCCAGGAATATTTCAACGACGTTTAGAACAATTGTTTGCAGATATACCGCACGTAGGAGTTTTTTTAGATGATATTATTATAACGGGAAAGGACACACCCCAACACTTAAGTAGCCTACATAAAGTTTTTGAACGTCTGAAGTCGAGTGGCTTAAAAGTAAAAAAAGAAAAATGTTCTTTCTTTGTGGAATCGCTCGAATATTTAGGGTATGTAATAAGTAGGAAAGGTGTTCACACGTGCAAAGATAAAGTGGAAGCAATTGTTAAAACTCCGATACCGAGGAACGTAACGGAGTTGAAAGCATTCATAGGTATGGTCATGTATTATGGTAAATTTATAAAAAATGTAAGTTCGATCCTTACACCATTGTATAATTTGTTGCGTGCCGGGGTGAAGTACGTATGGAGCGATGCTTGTGAGGTAGCCTTTGCTCGGGTTAAGCGGGCACTGAGCACGAGTGAAGTGCTTGTGCATTACACCCTGGAGCTACCGCTTGTGCTGACGACAGACGCTAGCGCCACGGGAATAGGCGCCGTCATCTCGCACATCACGCCGGAGGGCGAACGCCCAATTGCATACGCGTCACGCACACTTAACTCCGCGGAGAGATCGTATGCACAAATTGACAGGGAGGCATTAGCGATTATATACGGTGTTAAAAAATTCCATCAGTACTTGTATGGTAGGAAGTTTACTTTAAGAACAGACCACAAACCCCTAACATACATTTTTGGAAATAAAGTAGGTATTCCGGTTATGGCAGCATCCAGGTTGCAAAGGTGGGCAATAATACTAACAGGCTATTCGTATGATATAGAATATGTTGCGTCTGCTAAAAACTGTGCCGACGCAAACAGTTAAGAATAAAATCGGGCGTGAATATACCTATTTAAATTTTGCAGAAAGTTTTTTGCCGGTGACGAATGATGATGTACGTCTAGCAACAGCGCGGGATCAGGTGCTTAGTAGAGTGATGGTGAGCGTACAGTCAGGGTGGCCGTCGCATTGCACAGACAAATTGATGAAACCGTACTATAATAGGCGACACGAATTATATGTGGAACGGGGTTGTATTATGTGGGGCTATAGAATTGTTGTACCACCAACTCTTCGGAACACAATACTAAAAGAGCTCCATGTTAGCCACATGGGCATAGTTAAGACCAAGTCGATGGCTCGAAGTTTTGTGTGGTGGCCTAATATAGACGCAGACATCGAATCGACATGCCTCTCTTGCGAAACATGTGCGATGGAAGCAGCTGCGCCGCCGCAGGCTGCACCACGTAGTTGGCCGTATTTAGCCCAGCCGTGGAGTAGATTACATGTAGACTTTTTAGGCCCATACCAGGGGAAAACGTTTTTCGTAATCATAGATTCCAGTACAAAGTGGATTGAAATTTTCGAAATGAATAAAACAAATGCTTCGGCTGTCATTAAGGTTATGAGGTCATTATTTGCGCGATTCGGTTTGCCTTTGGAAGTTGTATCCGACCAGGGCCCACCATTTACTAGTACGGAGTTAGGAGAATTCTTAAAATTTAACGGTATAAAGCAGTCGTATTCCCCAGTATATCATCCAGCTTCAAACGGGGCAGCAGAAAATGCCGTCAAATTATGTAAGCGAACAATAAAAAAGGCAGTCCGAGAGGCAGTAGACATCGACACAGCCTTACAGACATACCTACTAGCGTATAGAAATAGTATTCAAAGCACTACAGGGGAAAGTCCCGCCATGCTGTTACAACGTAGGCCGTTGCGTTCTCGGTTAGATCTTTTGCGCGCAGACCGCGCGCGTCAGGACCGCGTGGAAGGGGTGCAGTGTCAGCAGTCGACGAGTGCGGGCACTGAACCATTGCAACACACCGTTGGTGATACGATATGGGCCAGGAACTACGGTAGCAAAGACAAGTGGTTAAAAGGAACAGTAGTAAACCAACAAGGTTCACGTAGGTATGTAGTAAACAGCGATGATGGTCGACTTCTCACACGGCATAGCGATCAAATTAGGCATAGAACTCGACGTTCAAGTATAATGTACCCAGACGTAATGTCCAAGGGACAGGTCAGTGAGGATGTCGTTGAACCGCAACAGCAACAGCTGTCTCCAAGTATATCGGAGCCAAGGGTTCGGGAGGGGACGAGTAGGGGCGAAGCCGGGGGCGACGGCCCAGTAGTGAGTGACGCGGTGGATACAGCAGTCACGAAGACCTCACCAACCCGTAGGGCACCATCGTCACCACCAGTCGGCAGTAAATTATCGCCGACGGCCGCGACCGTCCCGGATCCCGTGAACCGTCCCATCCGTATGCGCAAGAAACCAGTTAGATATGGATTTGAGTTCGATTAGATGTAAGAATATATTGTTATTATTATTATAGTACATAAGGTAAAAGTTTAGTTATAATTAGGTTAAGTTAGTGTGTAAGTTAATGTAACGTTTAGTTTTATATCTTCCTGTATTAGTTATATACTAGAAGTTTAAGTGTGGAGGTGTGATGTAGGTATTTCTATATTATATATTCTAGGCAATAAGTGGGTATGTACAACCTTGCATGGGTGAGCCAGTCTCTCAATAAATCTGTTACGCGATTGACGTGGTTTTACTGCAGCCGACTTCCCGGGGTTCCCAGGGTCCAGAGATCCCTCAGTTACCTTTACTGGGGCTTAATTAGGACATTGGACTACAAACTAAAGGAACTAGAACTTCTAAACGTGACTCCGGCTAAATGCAAAAACCGTGTGAAGCCAAATAAAAAAAAGAAAAAAAAAAGTCTATCGGCATGATCTACAACTACAGTGTTGCCCGGTAATGGAGACTTGTGGTAGGCAAAAAATAAGTCTTTTTCTTCCTTTAAGATCTTGGGTAAGCTATAACTTGGTAAATTCACAATCGGGAAGAAATGATAAAAAATCATATTTTTCTACGTGCGTGGGAGGCTACCGCTGCTTAACCCACCCACGGAACCACTGGCGTTCATAGGGGTTCATGATACAACTCTCTGAAGCATTTTACAAGTTATCGTCCGAGAGTAAATGATTGATAAAAGTAACAAGAAAAATTTCAAAATTTTAAAAACCCCCGACACAAAACAAACAGTAATGTAACAGTATCTGTCTGTGGCATCATAGCGCCTCAACGGATGAACCGATTTTGATTTAGTTTTATTTGTTTGAAAGGTGATTGTATCGAGAGTGTTATTAGCTATGTTTGAATAAAATCGGTCCAGCCGTACAAAAGTTATGCGCGTTTTACTGTTTAAAACGTGATGTTTTCGCAAGATAAATGCGAAGGGGGTTTTTTAAATTTTGAAATTTTACTTGTATTCAAACTACTCAGAGTTTCGCGCACACAATTTTACGTTTGGAAAGGACTAATCCTTGGAGAGGCCTATGTCCAGCACTGAATGTCTTTCAGATGAAGTGATGTAGATGAATTCTCAAAAATAGATCTCCAAATATGTTACCTTTAAGCTGGGCGTCTCCGAGTCGGGCTCGACCCTGAGCGCTAACGTGAACATGTCTTTGTTCGGCAAGCGTTCCTTGATGACGACGCCGCCACCGGACGGGGAGATCGTTCTCTTGAGGTGCGGCGGTAGCGCCCAGCCGTACTGACGGAACGGGGGCTTCTCCGACGGTATTGATAGGAGAGCTATAAGGAAAAATTAATATTTATAGTAGGAAATATAAATAGCAGCCGGTGAACAGTTGCCCCTTTCCACTGACCGCCCCATTATTTCCATTAGGCGATTATTAAGGTTACACTAGGTGATCTTTCTGCCATACAAACGCAGTCTGGCGATTACTCCACTGTTTGACGGTGTACGTGCAAAATAAGAAAATATATCAATTTGTCTCATCATTATACAGCCCTGAATGGAAAAAAAATTTTTTTTTGAAAGTTATTAGCGTCGAAAGTTCCATATTTCAACACTAATTTTAACGCATCTTTTGGGCGGAAATAAATACCATAAGAAGAAGAAAAATTGCAAAACGGCCTCCATACAGGGATAGATTAGTAGTTCAACAATGCAAATAATTTTATTTTGAAAATATACATTTAGTCGTTTTTCCATGATATCTAGACTCCCAAAGGACTGTTCATAAAATTTCACGCGCTCGTTTTCTTCCTAAATCACCTCCATTTCGCTACAAACTTGCAAAAGTGCTAATTCGTACGCGAACTAGCTTCTTACTGCTCATCACAGCATCTATCTCTTTCGCACGTTTTGTCGGATGAGTTAGGATGCATTTTAACCCCGCGCACAAAATAGTTCGTGCCGTCGACTAGGGCAACCTTAACAAGTTAATTACGGCATTTTTGCCATAATCTCCTTAGACGAATCGACCTTTCAATCAAAGAAGGCCAGTTTTGCGACTGTATTTAATTTAGATTCCGTATCACTAAATAATATAAAACAAATTCGCTTTCCGCGTCTGTCTGTATATCCGCTAATTCCTCCTTAACCACGCAACGGATTTTGATGCGGTTTTCACTATCAGTTAGATAACTTTTCACGGAAGGTATATATAATACCAGCGACCCACCCGGCTTCGCACGGGAAGACTATAATCAAAGGCAGTAACTTTACAATTATCACGTCGTTTTTATCTAAATTACAACCGCGCGAAGTTCGCTAGTTTAAACATAATAAAACAGACAGGAATATCGAATAGAATAAAGCAAGTTTGTTAAGCAAGTGTGTTTAACTGGCGATCCATCCATATCTCTGGAACATTAATAAAACTAGAACATTTCCTTCTAAATCTATCTATTAAGTGCTTAAGATACTGCTATCTCTGTCCTTGCATATACTATGTCTCATTTGGCAGGGCTAAAAACGATATTCTGTACTTAATATAATGTTTAATGGTAATAGTATTCGTAATTAATGTGAGAAATTTATTCCTTTTGGTGTTTTTTCAATTCAATTATTATTTTTGGTATTTTAACGAATTATTATTTTCGGTATTTCTAAATTAATTGGAATTTTATTGATGTAATAGTTTATTGTATATGTTGTTATAATTGTGGGTATGTATAATTTAGTATTTAGGGTAGTTAAGGGTATTTATTAAGGTTGGGTTATAAAAAAAAGGTAAATACCCAATTTTATCAAGTGACTTATTATGAAACCATCGTAGTATCCATGCTGCACACTGGTCAGAATCGGCTGAGCCCGCTCCTTTTGCCATACTGGAAATACTGTGCTGCAAGGTTGCCCTAGTCAACGGCACGAACTATTTTGTGCGCGGGGTTAAAATGCATGCTATCTCATCCGACAACACGTGCGAAAGAGATAGATGCTGTGATGAGCAGTAAGAAGCTAGTTCTCGTACGAATTAGCACTTTTGCAAATTTGTATCGAAATCGATGATGATTAAGGATGAAAACGAGCGCGCGAAATTTTATGAACAGGCCTTTGGGAGTCTTGTATGGTCGGGTGTCAGATATAATAAAACATCCCAAGATGTGGTGTAAGACTGCCTTTATTATGTTGATACTATGACTTATATATTGGTTACACACATTGAAATAGAGGTTGCATACGTACTACATCACACCTCCCAAGGCAATAAAAAAAAAAAATATTCCTTTGCATGGATACTTTTTTTTTTTTTTATATATAAAACTACGTAATGTGGTTACAAATTTAATGTAAAATTACTGTTTATTATCTATGAGTAATGGTTATGCGTTTGAGTTACTCGCAGGTTTTTTTTTTTTTATATATTTTTTTTTTTTATATATAAGTATATTAATAAACAACTTATAACTAAGATTACAGTTGTTGTATCGCTTGTGTTTACAAACAAGCGAATTGCTTTTTTTTTTTTTTTTTTTCCAAACTTATACCTAAGATTACAGTTGAGTTCTGTGTTTACAAATAAAACATGTAAGTACTTTTTGTTGGCACCATTCATTCAGGGCATCACGAGTGCATATCATTTTACGGCCACGATCGCAACGAAGGTCAGTAACCTAGGTATTGTTGCTAAGTATACAATATATTATGACTTTATGAGTAATACAACTTCGTTCTGATTTTATGAAAAACATAAATTTTTCCATTAATGTTTACCTCTACATTTGGCGACAAATCTCTAATAACAGTGTAGGGACCAGTATAAAGGTTTGAGAGCTTATTACCAGTTTCATTTTTAATCAATATTTTATCATTTGGTTTATATTCTACAGGTCTTACATATTTATCATATCTGTTTTTCCTTTCTAATTTCGAGTTAATCAAGTTTTCCCGTGCTTCTGTTTGTGAAATCTGTAATCTATATTTAAGCTCAAGGGGATAACTGTCATAATTGTATAGTGGTTCTACTGTTCTTAAAAGGTTACTTGGTAAGTTACATTTCTTTCCATACACAAGTTCGAAGGGAGTAAATTTTGTCGATGAATGTACTGTGGTGTTGTATGCAAAGGCCCAAAAAGGTAACCATGAACTCCATGAGTCTGGTCTTTGATTGATGTGCATTCTTAAAAAGGCCCCTAGGGTTTTGTGAGAATTCTCCAGTGCACCAATGCTCTGGTGATGATAGGCTGTTGAGTTCAGTTTGGAAATATTAAGAATTGTACATACCGCTTTGAATGTCTCTGACATAAACTCCGTTCCTCTGTCAGTAGCGATTTCCCGAGGCACACCGTGCACGAGGATGAAGTTGTTGACGAACACACGAGCGACTTCAGCTGCTGTTCTATTCACTAGTGGAAAAGCGCATACATATTTTGATAGTTCACATTGAAGTGTTAAAATATACGTGTAGTTATAGTAATCTCTATCAAGAGGCCCTACTATGTCTAAAAATATCTTCTCAAATGATGATTGTGCCGTTGTGGTTATTACCATGGGTTCTTTTACCATAACCGTATACTTTTGTTTTTGACATATAGGGCATTTTTTAACATAGTTATTTATATCCTTTTCGAGACCCGGCCAGAAATAATATTTTTTAATGTTGTTAAACATTCTTTTTGTGCCTGCGTGGCCACTTGTGGGTAATAAGTGAAAGTCATTTAAAATGACTCTCCGATCTTCTAAATTATCTACTTTTTCTATATTATTTAAAATACACAATCGCGGTCCTTCCCATTTAGTATATCTTTTAACCTCATTAGTTATTTTTCCTAAGAATAAGTTATGGGATTTATTTTTCACGAAACATATTTCATGTATATCATTAACTTTACAGAAATCGCACATCGCTCTCACAAATGCGGCTGGCGTCAGTTGTGATCGAGCAGATGGATTTATATACAACATCATTTTTGCTTGATCATATGAAAATATATTATTTCCCTTATATATTCTATTCGTTTTTTGTAGCCTGTTTAGACTTGTTTTATCAATGAATTGCAGCTCTACTGCATTACTAGGCTTGTTAATTGTTCCCACAATCCTTGCTTGATCTTCTTGATCCGGGACACAGTTGTCTGCGGTATCTTCCGGAATATGAGAAGTTTGTTCTAATCGTTTTATCTGTGCTCGTGTCATTACAAATAAACTTTCGTGCATGTTCTTTAAATCTTTCGATGATATTGGAATTCGAGATAAAGCATCGGCGGCTGCATTTTGTTGACCTTTGACATATTCTATTAAATAGTCATATTCTTCTAAACATAATCTAAATTTGAGCAGTCTACTTGATGGCTCCTTTAAACTAAATAAATATACCAGTGGTTTGTGGTCAGTTACTATTTTGAATGGACGACCATACAAATAGGGTCTATAATGTTTTACGGCCCATACTATAGCCAGGAGTTCTTTTTCAATAGTCGGGTAATTACGTTCAGCTTTGTTTAAACTCCTACTGGCGTAAGCGACTGGCCGACCATTGCCGTTGGATAAAACCGCTCCTATCGCGTACCCTGACGCATCAGTTTGTACAATAAACTGATTTTTATCTGATAAATCCGGATATTGGAGAACTGGTGGTGTAGACATACATTCTTTAAGTGTCTGAAATGCCTTTTGTGCGTCGCTATTCCAAATGAATTCTACATTTTTTCTACACAAAATATTTAAACTGTTTGCAATTTCAGCAAAATTTGGAATAAATTTGCGATAATAATTCGCTAAGGCTACAAAACGCTTTACTTCATTTGTGTTTTGGGGAATTGGATAGTTTTGTATAGCACTAATCTTTTCTGGATCGGGTAGTACACCGTTATCTGTTACGACGTGGCCTAAATAGAGCATTTCCTTTTTAAGAAAGTCGCATTTCATCGGATTTAATTTTAAATTGACACTGCGTAATCTTTCTAGTACTTCGATTAAATTTTTGTTATGATTTGATAAGTCCCGTCCCATTATAATTAAATCGTCCTGATAACATAAACATTTTTCATAATTAAGGCCCGCCATTGCCATTGTCATCATTCGGGCAAATGAGTTCGGGCTTGTCTTAAGACCCATTGGCATTCTAGTCATTTGATATTGACCTGAATGAAAAGCTGTAAATTTCCTACTATCTGGTTCAAGTTCCACGTTATAAAACCCTTGGCTTAAGTCTAAGTGCGTAAAATAAATGCAACCAGATAGCGAGTCTAGTATCTCATGAATATTTGGCAGTGGGAATTTATCATTTTGAACACAGTTATTTAACTTTCGGTAATCAATGACTAGACGCCATTTCTTCTCTCCATTTGATTTCTTTGGTACTAATAGAACGGGACTAGACCATTCGCTATTACAGGGTTCTATTATACCTTGTTCGAGCATGCGGTTAATTTGATTCTGTATTTCCCCTTTTTGTGAATGTGGGAGCCTGTAAGGTTTGCTGTAACTTGGTCTAGTACCGGGTTGTATTGTTATTGAATGTTTATATATAGTTGTCGTAGTGAGTTGGTCTCCTTCGAGATAAAAGATATCGTTATACTTTGCGCATATGTTCCTAATGCTGATTTTTTCCTCCTTATTTAGATGATCTAATTTTAATAAGGGAAGCAGTTTTTTGACTCGTTCTGCATGTTTCTTTGGCTTGTCAAATATACAGATATTATAATCTCTTGCTTTATGTATTTTAGGATTAATGCTATGTACATAAAAATCGTTTTCTGTTGTGTTCAAAATTCTTATTGGTAGCTTTCCGTCCGCGGGGCTTGCTATTGTACTTGCTAAAAATATTCCGTTTCCTATCTGCTCTGCGCAAACTACACAATCTTCTGTTATATCGGTCGTAATGTAATGTGTGCTTTCGGACCTAGCGGGTATAGTTAGCGTCTCGTTATGTTTGGTAATAGGCACACAAATTTCTTTATTGTTATTATACATAACTAAGGAGTAATTTTTGAAGTTAATAATCGAATGATATTTGCTCAAAAAGTCTTGGCCTAAAATGCCACTTGCCTTACAGGGTAAGGATTCAAATACGTAGAATTTATGGCTTAGAATTTGTTCACCTGCTCTTAATTCAAGATAAACAAAACCGATCGCTTCAATTTTTCCACCAATACCATTTACAACAAGTTTTCCTTTTTGGATGGGTTCATTCAACTCAGCAATGTGTTTATATTTTATGGCCGATATGGATGCACCGGTGTCGATTAGCCACGTATATGTAAGATTGTTATGTTTAGAGTGTAATGAAATATGATATATGCTACTACATGACATCATAACGCTTTTATTCACGAAAAAACTCTTCTGAATTATTATTATCATTGTTATTTTCAGATTGATTTTCTCGCGGATTTGAATCTGTCAAAATATGCGTATTTTGTTGCTGTTCCTGGTGAATAGTAGCTTGGTTAAAAAAAATCCTACCTTTAGCTCCACGGTTAAATGTGCCGCGGCCACGAGATCTCCATCCACCGCGACCTGTTTGCGATATTCGATCATCCCTCCGTTCCGCCGGTGGCGTTGATTGTCCTCGTCCTCGTGACATCCCCTGGCCTCTGGAATTCCTATATTGGTAGTAATTGTTATTACGACGCATAAATAAAATGTCACCTGACGTGGACGGTGTTGAAACTTCCTCATCGATGGCTGCTTGTATGGCATCACTTAAAGATGTAAACTGTCGTGCTGCTATTATTGTGCTTAGTCGACGATTTCTTAATCCGTCGGCAAAACTTTTAATGGCTGATTTTTCGTTAATAGGCTTCAATATATCGAAGCTAGACTCATTGCCTTCAGATTGGGAAATCGTCAAGTCAACAAACAAATCAGTTATTTTCTTACCGTAGTCATCTATAGTAAGATCATTTTGTTTCAAATTGTACAATTTGTGTTGTAGAGCTGTTGCTGATTTTTTTGGTAACAGACATGTTTTCATAGCCTTTACTAACTCATTAACACTGTCATACTTTGCGTTAAGTTTAAGTTTAGCAGACTGCGAAAGTCGACTTTTTAAAACAAAATTTATCAATTTAATTTGTCCGTCTACGTCAAGTTCCGTTTCATAGTATTCTACGCCATCAATGAGCTGTTTCGTATTTGTGCCGTCGTCATTTAGAACTGGTAATAAGCTCAAGGCGATTTTTAAATCGAATTTCGCCATATTTTGTTCAATAATTGACTCTTCAGTCGATGAATTATTACACAAATCTAAAATATTGTCATACAGGTTAACAAAATCTTTGTTTAATTTATTAAATTTACATAATTCCTCGTCTTTTAATCCGGTTTTAAGTAGCCTTAAATGGTCTAAGCTCTCATTGAAATTACTCAGCAATTTATCGGCCTCTTTTAGTTTTTTCAAAACAATTTCACCCTTTCGTCTACTTGGTCCTATTTTTATTAAATATATTCTTATCTTACCAAGGTCATTGTATATCTGTAACAATTCGTCATACATAACTGTCCATAATTTTATAGTTCATACACCAAATGCAAGTTCATATCGCGACTATGATTCCACTGTTGCACGCATACACTGCCCATGTTAGAATTACCACACTTTCACATTCATTAGAACACGGAACTCACAAGAACACTAGCCGAATTGTATGATTTGTTACACGCCTCTGTGTTGTCAGGGATTCTTGTTGGAAGCGTGGACCCGACGTTCCTCGCCTGCAGACACGTTACAAGCACCGTCGCGACACCTTCTGGATCGATCCACAGAACGCCTTAAGATGTGTCTCGTTATCTGCTCTCGCGCCCAGGACTCATGACATCTTTTGTAAATTTTAAAGATGGAGTATAGTGCACCGATGAATAATATCGTGCAAATTATTGTTAACACGATACTTATGGCCGATAAATGAAATTTAAATTCCTCTACCGTCGCTGTGTTTTTAGCGGCGCTATTTTGATTGAGAAAAACCTCCTCATTAGTTACTTTTGAGTTGCACATTTTTCAAAGTCACTTTTAATATATTTTTCACTTAAACAGTTGCCACACTGAGCAAAACCGATACTAATCGCGTACATGATTCAAGCCCTGTTTAGTGGCAGGGTCGCCATGTATGGTCGGGTGTCAGATATAATAAAACATCCCAAAATGTGGTGTAAGACTGCCTTTATTATGTTGATACTATGACTTATATATTGGTTACACACATTGAAATAGAGGTTGCATACGTACTACATCACAGTCTAGATATCATGAAAAAACTACTAAATGTATATTTTCAAAATAAAATTATTTGCATTGTTGAATTACTAATCTATCCCTGTATGGTGGCCGTTTTGCAATTTTCCTTCTTCTTATGGTATTTATTTCCGCCCAAAGAAGCGTTAAAATTAGTGTTGAAATATGGAACTTCGACGCTCATAACTTTCAAATTTATACTTTTTTGTTTCCATACATCGCTAGATAATGACGAGACAAATTGATATCATTTTTATTTTGAACGTACACCGTCAAACAGTGGAGTAATCGCCATACTACGTTTGTATGGAAGAACATTAAAATTATCTAGTGTTTTGTTTATGTTGTAACATTTCTAGGTGGCACTAAATGTTTTCTTTCTAACTAATCAGTGTACTTACAATCATGATATAGAGTGGTTCTCTCCGCTCGTAGACAAAGCTGGGCAGTCTTCGGGCGTCCGTTCAGCCCACTCACTTGACACAAGGTCAACTTGCGAGCTTCTAGTACTAGCTCACCCATCTGACCTGGAACCACTCGCTTGTTCCCGTCCTGAACGAAACACAAACAATGGATATCAGCTCACTCGGAGCAAGATGCAGGACACGATAAAAATAGTACAAGCGCCAGTTTTAAAGTTCCGAGGTGTCGAAAAGGTATCGGATACTTAAGCACAGATAATATAATACTAGCATACAGATGCCTCATCCCATACAAATAAACCGAGCCGACGTAACTAGTGTTTTCCATCTGATTATATCGATTATTTTTTGTAAATCGATCGCGTTCGGTTCCGTTCCAAGGCGATAGATATATAACCATCTATATCCGTGGAACGGAACCGGATACCGGAACGGAAATGAAAAAAATAGGGTCCCCACAATATGGCGCCCAAAATCCGCCATTTTTCTATTTTGTAATTTTAATGTAGCCAGTGACACTCGTAAGATTAAGACGAATCGATTGACGTACGAATCATCAAAATCGGCCAACGCGTTTGGTCTCTAGAACGCCACATAGGAATAAACATACATACATACATAGACTGGTAAAAAGCCGATGTTTTATACCTACATCTAGAGAAAAGAGTTACTTTGCAAAACAATTGAAAAAATACAGCTATCAACATACCCTAACGGGCGTATAAACAGTCAAGATCCCCTTCCCGACTTTGAGCGTGAGACAGAAGTTGTGCGCGTCGCTGGTCTCGTGCGCAGGCTTGCGAGCGCCGGTGCCCTTGCGCAGCTTGTTGTCGTACGTCGAGTAGTATAGGTTAGCTTCCTCTGACGAAGTGCTGCTACTATCCGAATCTGAGAGAAACACAAGGGAAGAATATTAATTCAACTACCAATTAATAGAGATGTTTTGATTTGACATGCAGTTGCGCACCGTTTCAGTTCGAAATATGTATATTTCCACTACCTTGTCTATTATGTAACACATTGCCTAAGAAATTTGTATCGAAATATGAACATTTAGACACAAGATTATAAAAAAATAATAAAACAAAGCAAATTACACAATAACAGTTACAAAATGACTTTTGTATGGAGTTTTCATATTATTATGTAACTAATAACCAAGTAAGAGTGAAAAAATTTGCAATTTATAGAAAAAAAGTACGTAACTGAATAGGCTACTGTTGGTAGACGCATTCTGCCGCTACGCCCGCGGTTTTCCACCGCCCCATCCGGCAGAATGATACTGAACCTGTTACCTCTCGAAAAAGCGCGCGTTGATTGTGTGTATATAGTCTGTGGTTTTTAATATGAACGTTTCTAATAAATTGTTGTTGGAACTTATTTGCATTTAATTAAGTAATCTCATCAGGTAGTGGAAAAATAATCGTTCGTGTCTCGCATAAAAAGGCTGAATCTCGAATTTTTATGCTCGGCACGAAATGTTGTATTATTTGATTTTACATGCAGTTCGGCGCTTTTTCAGTTTCGCAATTTGCATTAAGACTTGTAAGACGGCCATGCTGATAGACAGCACTACAGCATGCCCACCATCCCACCATGCAATAAACCATGCGGCGGCCCCTGAACACACCTGAGTTCAGGAGCTGCCTGCGCCGTACTATAAGCTCTTAGAGCAAGGTTATTTCCACTATAGGACGGATTTATACAATCATATATTAAAAAAAGACGGAGACGTAGTTTGCCTTCAAAAAAGTACAAAACATGCGTACACAGACAATTTTTACGTGTTCCTCGGACCACTACTCTACAATAGACTTAAACGTAACAGCAAACATTTATGCCCTAAATTATTGTAACTATAAGAAAATTCTCAAAGAAACTCTACAAAGTAAGTCCTATGAAGACACAGAGAAGTTATTACTTGTATTAAAATAGGTATTGTGCGTATTTTATGTATCTAAGATGTTAGATAATAAGAATTTTATATTTGATTTTTTTGTACCTCTTTTCGTCTGAAACACAGGATTACCTAGTTCAGGCACATAACACGTGTGAACTTGACATAGATTTAAGCAAAAAATGTAATTATTGTTTTACCTAATGATTTTAAATAACCTTTATTATTTATATACATCTGTCCCTTACGCATAATCGCAATAACTTTGCTCGAAGAGCTCATGGTAGGACCACTGTGCCCTTTTGGAAAGTTGAGAACCGGGCAAGAGACTATAGGACCTGCATGAGGTACTATGGTCTCTTGCCCGGTAGGGTTCCTTTTAAATACAAACTTGTACGGTGTGGCCAAATATTTGGTGTAACGGTGGGCGACGACTCCAACAAACTGGGCGGGTTGATAAAAGCTGTTGAATGATTAATGAAGATGTTAGGAGTTAGTTAATGAGTGATATCAATACGTGCTAGAATACAGTTTCATATTGTGTGAAAATTTATTTAGTGTCACACAATATTCCACGTTCCATTCGTACAAATGTTAATGGCATTTAAATAACCTTATTATTACAATTATATTGACATATTACCTAAGTTATATGCATAACATAAGAAATACAAAACTTTAATATTACAATCTATAAATCAATTATTAGAATATAATATCAAGGCAAATACCGTTGTCATCAAAAATATTTATATAAAAATTTGTTGATTAAAAACACTACAAAGCGGAAAATTATTTTGTTTTCTGAAGTCGGTGTCTTGTTGTACCTACTGTTTTTCACTTTTCGACAACGATTTCGGGAAACAAAATTATTTTTCGCTTTGTAGTGTTTTTCTTTAGAAGTCGGTTTAATATTTTGTTAAATTTATTTTACTTTATTTAGTTTTAGTACCTCACATTACCATGAAAATCATTGATAGCCAGAGTATATCTCATTTCGATTGCAAGAAGCCCAAACACGACTAGGATACATAGTTTCATTACGGCATTCCAATCTACCTTCCGGCTTCATCATCATTCGATGGTACCATTTTCATCAGTACCATTTATTTATATGTATTTTCTTCATCACAGTCGCTTAACTATTCGAGATATATCAAACCCATGACATATTTATTAAGGCGTTCCAGTGGTCTGATGGTCTTCTCCATCAGTTCCATTTCACCAAATGATACTTTCTGAGTGCAAATGCTTACCATGTTATTAAAATACCAAAATCGCTAGATGTCTGCCTATAATATTTGAGAAGTTGTCGGTTAAAAATCATATACGAATCTAAGCATACATACAAAATTCTTTTAGAATAAAAAATTACCAAAATCAAGGCATGAGAATCAAACATTATTAGTTATAGTTATTAGAATCAAGGGAATCCTGGTGGAGGCCTATGTCCAGCAGTGGACGTCTTTCGGCTGAACTGATGATGAGGAATGAGAAGCAAGTGATGAGATGATATGAAAGAAAAGCGAGTCAGTGATAGCGTGACGGTATGAAAGAAGTAAACGTGTTGCGCCCACCCCAACTACCAAGGGAAAACGCAGGAACTGCATGATGAATTAGAATCGTCACAATTGTCTATGCATACTAATCTTAATATATATAAATCTCGTCATATATAAAATTCTCGTGTCACAATGTTAGTTAGCATACTCCTCCGAAACGGCTTAACCGATTTTTATGAAATTTTATATGCATATTCGGTAGATCTGAGAATCGGCTACTATCTATTTTTAGGTAGGGTAGGGTAGGTAGAGTAGGTAGGGTAGATAAATGTTTAGTGTTTATATGGCAAAACAAAGTTTGCCGGGTCGGCTAGTAATATTATAAATTCGAAAGTAACTCAGTCTGTCTGTCTGTTATCTTTTCACGCCTAAATCACTGAACGGATTTCAATGAAATTTGGCAAAGAGATAGATTGCATCCCGGGGAAGGACATGGGTAACAATTTGCCAAAAAAAATGTAGGGTAGAGTAGGTAGGGTAGGTAGGTAGAGAAGGTAGGCAGGGTAAGGTAGGTAGGAAGGTAAGAAGGGTAGGTAGGTAGCCAGTTGACAGGATCGAAGCCGCGGGGGACAGCTAGTTAATCAATAAATAAAATAATCACGTAAAATTGAGTAATTAAAATTAAATTTAAAATTAAAAAAATCTCCGAATTTAAAAACCCCAACACCAAAACCTCTAAAAAGTAAAAAAAATAGCCTCGTAGTCATGTTGGGGGACCGCCAAATTTATGTTTTTATTATATTTGATTTTATTTATTATGTAGGTTTTGGTGTTGGAGGTTTTTAATTTTTTTTTTATTTCATGCTTTTTAAACTACAATTAAATACTTATAAGTAGACATCCTTCGATCGGAAATTTATCCAAACACATAATTAAGACACGATCTTGTGAAAAAATCCGATTCAAAGAGTAAAATGTGCGTAACTTTTGAACGGCTGAACCGATTTTCATCAAAGATATATATAATTACGAAAAAGTCACCATTCAACCAGAATAAACTAAATCAAAATCGGTTCATCCATTTAGGAGCTATGATCTCGCAGACAGACACACAAATATAAAGATACACAACAACACACGTCGAAATTATAAGACCCCTCTTTTTTCGTCTGGGGTTTAAAAATAATAAAAAACAAATAAACTTAAAAAAAGTTGTACAATAGTAAAGTATTAATTAATAATTACTTTAGTATTTTAGTAGTTTTTTAACTTGACTATTAATAATAAAACAAGTTGCATACTAATGAAATAAGGGTATACGTGGTCAGTTCCATGCGCTTGATAAATTATTTTAGAATTCTCTATTGAGTTAAAAAATTTGTCATAAAGCCAATTTCAATCTGATAATTATGTAATTAGACGCAAACAGCACATTTTATTATATGTCGGAGGAAGGTATACGATTAATAATTAGGAACAAAGAAATATTGCTTGTAAACTTATTAATTCAGTTTTGTTTAATTGGCAACATTTAGCTTCTGGTTCAAAGCTCAGTTCGATTTTATTCGATTGACAACACTTTATTCTTCTTATGTCAAAATACTCGATTCTGATTGGATGTTTTAAAAGCGGTAACTTGCCAGATTAGTTCTTTGGCCAATAAAAAGGCAGGGGCGTCGAGATAGGCGTTAAAAAGAGTTGTGAGGAAAAGAGTTGAGAAGTTAAGTAGCCTTAAAGTGGCGTGTATAAACTTGAAAAGTGTGTTTTTGGTTGAGAGAAAGCGAAATGCTTGGTGACCGAATCCGCTGCTTAGTTAAAATTGGACCAAGGACTATGTCAATGGCATTAGTTACCTGCTACTTGCTTTGTGCCAGCATTAAACCCAACATGACGCCCACGAGGCCCAAGACAGACATGGAGCATGAACTCGGATTTATTGAGGAGAGTCCTCCTTGCCGACATATAGATATTTACTTAAAATATACTAATATATCATATTATGAGAATTTATTAGATTACACCAACAACCTAGGGGTCTTTAAATCAAGAGTGTATAGGTTAGGCGTGCTTCACCGTCGACCACATCATCGCTTACCTTCAGTTGAGATAGTGGTCAAGCGCGAGCTCATCTAAAATAAATAAAAAACAACTTACCATAGCCACTGCCCTTGCACAAGCCGAAGGCAGGGTTGAGCGGGGGACAGGCGAGCGGACTGATGTCGAACTGGCTCTCTATCTGCGGCTCCCACAGCAGCAGGTCCGAGTTGATGCGGTTGTAGATTCTTTCGTATAATTGCTTCGACCTGGTGACGGACAACAAATGTTTTACTATGACATTCATTTGCCTTGCATTTGCCCGCGACTTCGTCTGCGTAGCATTAGTACTTCGAATAGGTTATTTTTATATTGGTAGCCCTTTATGCCGCCTCCACACGCTTGGCGAACAATGGCGAACAGCAAACAACAAACTACAGACACGAACGTGTGGATGGGTGTTTGATTGTGTTCGCCTGTTTTTGTTTTTGTTTGTGTTCGCCCGTATTCGGCATTGGTGTCGGTTTTTATACGTGTGTTCGACAAACGTGTTTGCGATGTATCCATACGCTTGTTCCGTTTAGTAGTACGCGCGAGCTTGTGGGCGGCAGACGGAGTTAATAGTGGTGGTTAAATTTACGAATCGTGACATTTTGTGTATCCTAAGCTAAATTATAAGGAAAAATTAGTTTAACCCGAAAGTAAACGCTGCCACAACAAGCTCGTCGTCCGCCATGTTTGCCAATCCGGAATAGACTTGCATGTTTGCCAAGCGTGTGGATCCGTGTTTGTGGTCAGTGTTCGGCACGTGTTTGCTGTTCGCCCTGTTTGTGGCAAACAGCAAACGTGTGGAGAGCTCACATTTCTAATTTTTCCACACTGCTAGTTTATGTAACTATCGGAGTGCAGTGTATATATGAGTGTTCGAACTATGACCGACAGTCGTAATTTGCGAGGATTGCCGGAATAAAACTATCCTATTTCCTACCTAGGGTCTCAGACTATCTCTATGCCAAATTTTGTCAAAATCGGTTCGGCGGTTTAAGCGTGAAAAGGACATATACATATAGACAGAGAAACTTTCGCGTTTATAATATAATAATATTATATCAAAAAAAAATATTAAAAATAAATATTAAATCAAAGAATTAGATTTGTTTATTCACAAAAATAATAAATTTTCAGAAAATGGCGCGTTTTTGCAACTGGACATATTTTTTTTACAACGAAATCAGCCTATACAGCCTATTTGATTTTTGACAAATGTTAATGTGAAAATATTTAAATTAAAACTGGTCCTTAAAGCTATTAAGTCACTTGCTTCCTCATGCGAACACTTATGTTAAGACATGTCCCTTGATATCTTGGCAAGTTGTAAAAAAACAAACGCATTTTTGATCGTCGACGATTTCGATCGACCCTTATAAAGTGACGTCATGGAACAACTTGTTCAAATCACTGCCGATTCGAGTTAAGGCGTATATATCAATGTTAACGCAGTAGCCGTGCGCCCGCTCGGAGCCAGAATATCAATATTGAATCTCCTTTTGGACAGTTTTGTTTGCAAAATATTCTTTGATATATATATGCTGTTTCAGTTATGAAGAAATTTTAGCCATCAATTTTTCAGTGTAAAAACATTTTTAAACATCCAAGTCCATTTGAAGGAGCATCCAAAAGTAGCGAAAAAATATCGTTTTGCTAATTATTTTTTTAAAGGAAAACTATTAGTTACACGAAAAAACCCTTTAAGCTAGCCGTTACTAAGGAGTATGCTTTAGAAAGTTAACATTTTACGACACTAAAGCGGTGGAAGGCCTTTAAGGTTCCCTTAGGCAACGGCACGAACTATTTTGTGCGCGGGGTTAAAATGCATGATAGATGCTGTGATGAGCAGTAAGAAGCTAGTCCGAGTACGAATTAGCATTTTTGCAAATTTGTAGCGAAATGGATGATGATTTAGGACGAAAACGAGCGCGTGAAATTTTATGAACAGACCTTTGGGAGTCTAGATATCATGGAAAAACTACTAAAGGTATATAAAAAAAAAAAATAAAAAAAAAAAATTGCATTGTTGAATTACTAATCTATCCCTGTATGGAGGCCGTTTTGCAATTTTCCTTCTTCTTATGGTATTTATTTCCACCCAAAGATGCGTAAAAATTAGTGTTGAAATATGGAATTTTCGACGCTCATAACTTTCAAATATTTTTTTTTTTTTACTTTTCTGTTTCCATACAGGGCTAGATAATGATGAGACAAATTGATATATTTTTTTATTTTGTACCTATATCGTCAAACAGTGGAGTATTCGCCAGACCTTAAATGCATGCCATGAGACAAAACTTGAATAATTGTACAAAATGTAGGTGATACTCACTCAAGCTGTAAGCTTAGTGTTGGCAGTGCGAACTCCAGATGTATGGATGATAGTTCTATCGAGCTGTTCGTAAATTCTGTCATTTCTTCTTCATTGCCGGGCATTATTAACTCTTCTTCTTGGCCTGAAAGAGAATTTAATAAAAGCAGAAATCAGTTTTATCCACAGAACCTCAATATCATGTGATATTTGTAAGTATAAAGGGATATTTATTGGGTACAAAAATAATAATTCTATTTAGTCCGTCAGTGAGATTAACAAATAATATTGGACACGTATTTTTTGCTTTATCAAATAAATAAACAACCGGCCAAGTGCGAGACAGACTAACGCACGAAGGGTTCCGTACCATTATCGCAAAAAATGTAACGTTTGTTGTATGGGACCCCACTTAAATATTTATTTTATTCTGTATTTGTTGTTATAGCGGCAACAGAAATACATCATCTGTGAAAATTTCAACTGTCAAGCTATCACGGTTCATGAGTTACAGCCTGGTGACAGACAGTCAGACGGACCGCGGAGTCTTAGTAATAGGGTCCCGTTTTTACTCTTTGGGTACGGAACCCTAAAAAAGGCTGAACTTGACATACCTTGATGTGGAGTACTCTCATGTTTGGTAAAACTTTGATGCGCCATCTTCTTCCCGCTAAAGGGACTGCGGACGTCGGGGCGCAGGTTGTGCATGATGTACATGGACGTGGTCATGGGGTTCCCGTGCGCGGGTGAGTAGTGCGCTGGATCCTCGTGCAGACTGTCAAAGGGACCCTTCGGTGTGGCCTTGGGTTTGAATGTTATCGAAATTCTGGAAATGACAAGTTTAGTGGTCGCCTTAGTAGTAGATGCAATGTCATCAATTAAAAAAAACAGAAAATCAAATTACCCGACTGCTCAAAAAGCTAACTACAAAGGCGTAAACAAGAAGAAAAGCATGCTGTGCAATCGGGTTTTTGTTTTTTTATTTATAACTTTTTAGTTATTTTTTTTATATTTAGGTACATTTAAACATATAAAGTGTTTTGTATTTTTAAAATCGCCTCATAAAACCCTTCATTTTAATACCCCACACGATGGGTATGGAAGAAAAATATTGTCCCCCAAAATATGGCGTCCAAAAACCGCCATTTTTTATATTCCAATTTGAATGAATTCAGTGACGCTCGCAGGGTTAAGCCATAGCGAAGGCGCGTGGGACAGCTAGTAGACATATATTATCACTACATTATAAAAAGCTATCTAAAATCCTATTACTGGTGTCTATGCATGGCATGCCTGCGATTGGTTGGAGGCGCGCGGCGCGGGCGGCGCTAGCACGTCTCCCGCTCCAAGCTCCGCTATTACTGGTGTCTATGCATGGCATGCCTGCGATTGGTTGGAGGCGCGCGGCGCGGGCGGCGCTAGCACGTCTCCCGCTCCAAGCTCCGCTATTACTGGTGTCTATGCATGGCATGCCTGCGATTGGTTGGAGGCGCGCGGCGCGGGCGGCGCTAGCACGTCTCCCGCTCCAAGCTCCGCTATTACTGGTGTCTATGCATGGCATGCCTGCGATTGGTTGGAGGCGCGCGGCGCGGGCGGCGCTAGCACGTCTCCCGCTCCAAGCTCCGCTATTACTGGTGTCTATGCATGGCATGCCTGCGATTGGTTGGAGGCGCGCGGCGCGGGCGGCGCTAGCACGTCTCCCGCTCCAAGCTCCGCTATTACTGGTGTCTATGCATGGCATGCCTGCGATTGGTTGGAGGCGCGCGGCGCGGGCGGCGCTAGCACGTCTCCCGCTCCAAGCTCCGCTATTACTGGTGTCTATGCATGGCATGCCTGCGATTGGTTGGAGGCGCGCGGCGCGGGCGGCGCTAGCACGTCTCCCGCTCCAAGCTCCGCTATTACTGGTGTCTATGCATGGCATGCCTGCGATTGGTTGGAGGCGCGCGGCGCGGGCGGCGCTAGCACGTCTCCCGCTCCAAGCTCCGCTATTACTGGTGTCTATGCATGGCATGCCTGCGATTGGTTGGAGGCGCGCGGCGCGGGCGGCGCTAGCACGTCTCCCGCTCCAAGCTCCGCTATTACTGGTGTCTATGCATGGCATGCCTGCGATTGGTTGGAGGCGCGCGGCGCGGGCGGCGCTAGCACGTCTCCCGCTCCAAGCTCCGCTATTACTGGTGTCTATGCATGGCATGCCTGCGATTGGTTGGAGGCGCGCGGCGCGGGCGGCGCTAGCACGTCTCCCGCTCCAAGCTCCGCTATTACTGGTGTCTATGCATGGCATGCCTGCGATTGGTTGGAGGCGCGCGGCGCGGGCGGCGCTAGCACGTCTCCCGCTCCAAGCTCCGCTATTACTGGTGTCTATGCATGGCATGCCTGCGATTGGTTGGAGGCGCGCGGCGCGGGCGGCGCTAGCACGTCTCCCGCTCCAAGCTCCGCTATTACTGGTGTCTATGCATGGCATGCCTGCGATTGGTTGGAGGCGCGCGGCGCGGGCGGCGCTAGCACGTCTCCCGCTCCAAGCTCCGCTATTACTGGTGTCTATGCATGGCATGCCTGCGATTGGTTGGAGGCGCGCGGCGCGGGCGGCGCTAGCACGTCTCCCGCTCCAAGCTCCGCGTCACTCAAAATCTTACCACGACGGAGACACTACATTTTATTTAAATATTGTATTCATGTAATTACACCAGATTGTTATAGTCCACGCATTTTATTTATTCGCTCCTTTAATTAAACAGTCGACGTAGAATCGTCAACAACTGGCATATAAATACTACTAGCTGTCCCACGCGGCTTCGCTCCCGCAACTGACTACCTACCTACCCATCAACTCTACCTACCCTACATACACACATACGTTTTTTTTTATTTTTATTGTTTGACATTTTTCTGACATATTGAGTTTTTATTTAATTTTGTAATTCTAAATTTTTGTTATTTTTTGTATACCTAATAATTTAATAATAATATTGACATAATAATAATTGTTTTGTTTTGTATTTTTATATAACTTGTTACTTTTCTTTCTTTTTATGCATGCCGTTTTTACTTTACTTGAAAATAATGTACTTTTTGATTTACTTATGATAAGAATTGTTAGCGCACGTCGTATTAGTTTTGTAAGATTCATAAATATTCTGTGGAAAACGTCGTTGGTTGTACATTTGTCACACTGTTTTGTTATTTTTTTTTATTTATACTGCAATGTGTAACCGTTTGTTTTTCCTAATAAATAAAATAAAAATACACGATTGTTGCGTAACTGAAACCGTTTACGCAGCGCACGCAGCGGAAGCTCTCAAAAAGGAATATTTTTCCCGTTTTTGCAACATTTTTCATTAATGCTCCGCTCCTATTGGTCGTAGCGTGATGTTATATAGCCTATAACCTTCCTCGATAAATGGACTATCCAACACAAAAGGATTTTTTCAATTCCAACCCGTAGTTCCTGAGATTAGCGCGTTCAAACAAACTCTTCAGCTTTAGATTATTATTATTTGATAATTGTTTAATTGTCAATTAACATTGCGTAATCTATGGTTGGTGGTGTGGTCTATGGTTTTTAGCCTATAAATCATCATCACCATCGATAGGTTGATTTACCCTATAAAGACACCCATTTCTCGCATATATAGCACTTCTCTAAACAGCCATAAATCGGTTCAGAAGCAGAAGATGAAATCAGTTCAACTGTGAAGATGATGAAGGTTTCCAAGCATCTCACAGAAGATTTGAACTTACGTTGGCAAAGTAGTTGTAGTCACGTGTCCGCTTAGTATGTTTCCTTCAGTGACGACGTCATCCATGGTAGTTCTAGCTATGTGTGTGCCCGGGAACGTATCATTTTCCTGTAAACAAAAATTAGACATAAACATTAGATAATGTTTTTATTAATTCCAGACTTCAAAGCATAGTTTTACAGGATAATGGAGATTTTCTTAACAGTTAAATTGACGGTGTGGTAGATCTTAGAATTTTCTCTACGTAGTGCCCTCTAGTTTTGGACTTTAAATAAATTAAATTAAATATTTTTTTTCTTCCAATTACGTAGTAATGTTATCATTAATCACTACAAAACTTATCACAAAGGACGTATTTTTTGCTTCGAAGCGAAACAGTGCAGAAATTTTATATGAAATCTCATTATTGCACTGTTTTGTATTTTTTAACTGACTTCAAAAAAAAGGAGGAGGTTCTCAATTCGACTGTATTTTTTTTTTTTTTATTTGTGTTTACCTCAGAACTTGTTACTGGGTGAACCGATTTTGATGATTCTTTTTTTATTTGAAAGCTGGTGTTTGTCATGTGGTCCCATTTAATTTTCATCAAGATCTGATAAAGAACTTCGGAGATACACATCAGAACTCTTCAATAAATGACGGCAAATCACTCGGGATAGCTGCAATCGCATTTATGTTTATTGTTTACACCATTTCATAACATAACATCACACTAGTACGCTCTAAAGGGGTATGCAGGTGTAAACAGTTCACCTTGGTATACCCTTATTCGACCGGATTTGTTTAAGTTTCATGTTATTGGGTAAATCTATTCTGGTTTCACTATGGGCATTATTGGTACCTAGCCTATATAAATTGTGTAGCACAACTAAAAAGTGAAAAATAAAAAAACTTTTTACAAAAAAAAATACAACCGACATCCAAATAAAAAAAAAAAGTGAAAATAACTTCAATTTCGGAAGTCGGTGTCAAAAAACGAAGAAAATAAAACAAGAACACCGACTTCCGAAATTGAAGTTATTTTTCACTTTTTTTTATTTATTTGCAAGTCGGTTGTATTTTTTTTATTTATACTAATATTATAAAGCCGAAGAGTAGGTAGGGTAGGTAGAGTAGGCAGGGTCGGCAGAGTAGGCAGGGTAGGGTAGGCAGGACAGGCTAGGTAGGGTAGGCAGGATATGCAGGGTAGGGTAGGCAGGATAGGCTAGGCAGAGTAGGCAGGAGAGGCTAGGTAGGGTATGCAGGGTAGGCTAGGCAGGATAGGCTAGGTAGGGTAGGCAGGATATGCAGGGTAGGGTAGGCAGGATAGGCTAGGCAAATTAGGCAGGATAGGCTAGGTAGGGTATGCAGGGTAGGCTAGGTAGGGTAGGCAGGATATACAGGGTAGGGTAGGCAGGATAGGCTAGGCAGATTAGGCAGGATAGGCTAGGTAGGGTAGGCAGGGTATGCAGGGTAGGCTAGGCAGGGTAGGCAGGATAGGCTAGGTAGGGTATGCAGGGTAGGCTAGGCAGGGTAGGCTAGGCTAGGCAGGGCAGGCAGGGTAGTGGTAGGTAGATAGATAGCCAGTTGACGGGAGCGAAGCCGCGGGGGTCAGCTAGTTTAGATATAAATTTACCACAGAGGTTTAATGTCTTCCATTAAGTTTAATATGAAATGTATGCAGTAGATCAAAAAGATACTGGCTGAAAATAAAAATCGGCTGTATAAAACCAATGAGGTGAAAAAAAAATAGTTCTGTAAGTTGGTTTGTACAAACACTTTTACATGTCGAAAATATTTTTTAAAACTAGATGAGGTCGGCGTTTCCTATCTGACTACTCTGAGAAGAAAGGCCGAAACAAAGTCAGAGGTCAGTCTCTTTTAAAGTTCAGACAAAATCTTGGTTAGATCATGTGAAGATCATCTAGACTGATGTCTGAAATGATCTTTTGAGGAAAGAACCAGCCAGATTGAGTGGACCTGTCCAGTCAGTGCACGCGTTTGTCAATAACCGAGCAGCTCAACTCAGAATTCAAGGAGCTCAACGTCCATAAATTATATCAGTCCATAAGTTGTTAGTAACAGATTGTGCTTATATGCTATGTTAGTGTTATTAGTACTTAATACAATTTAAAATACACCTATGCTTATTTTTACCCAGTGTCTTTGGTTTGGGCAGTCCACTCTGCCAACAATCATTTTCAGGATGTCGTTTCGAGTGCTACACGCATCTTAACATCCTTGCGTGTTATCTAAATGAATTGGCCTGTATTGTGGACTGGTTTATGTGGTATGGTAGGTAGACAGTTACTTACATAATAATACAAGTCCAACATGGTGGATCTCAAATTGACAGTGGTGGGCTGCGGCCTCGCGCTGGGCGTCAGCTGCGAGCTGATGGTGGCGTTCAGGAACTTGAACATGAGGTAGTCGGGCCGCACGGTGCGGAACTCGCGGCTCACGCCCGGCCGCAGGTCCGCTATCGGGAATCTGGTATAATAGTACATTATTACAAAGGCCGGGAAATAGGCAATTGCAGGCCAAGTAGAGACAGATGTAGTGCTTTTCTCAAAAGAATGCAGGGAAATAAAACATAATTTTATATTATACATTTAATTTATTAAAAGTTACATCAATATTGCTGGAGCGTTGTAATGTTCCAAATTCAAAAAACGCTCCTGCAATGGATATGGTTTTCTTTGTCCGTAAATTCGATACTTTGCGTGTTCGGTTTTCAAAAATAATGACAATATTTCCATGTATGTTTGAGAAAAGGATAATTATTTACACTGATTATGTGGGGTATGTAAACCAAGTTTTTTTTAAATCAGTAATTATTTGTATTTAAGTTTTTCCTTTTGGTATTTACAATAAAAAAGCTTTTTTTCTACATGTATAATTTTGACATGCTTGAAATAGCGCGTGAAATAGATCGTCCAGCGAGGTAATATAACGCATCAAAAGCAGCACTGCTGCATTTCGATGTGGAACTGCATGCATATTAGGTTTTAAACTAAGCTTGTTTATACACGACATTGTTGCGAACTAAAATCATACAAAATATTCTTTAAAAACTCTTTTTTCAAAACAAGCTTTTTTCGTAATCTTCTCAGCAAACCCTTTGATATGTTACCCATATAATGCACATTGCAGTGCACAAAAAATAACTAGTCCGCCATCTTGGGCCGTCCGCCATATTATATATTGGACTTAGAATGACGTCACTTAGCTAAACATGCATTGTCATCCAAACTACACGTGTATGAAAAATTTCAACTTAATCCATGGCGGATGCTGCTTTAAAATTCAGTTGCAAGATTTGACTCAAACACCATACATACATACGCTGCAAGTTAAATAAAATCTTGCAAAAATACCAGCCATGGGACCAATTATTCAACGACTTATTCCTATACCCACTAAGAGTGAGTGGATGAATCTTGTCTAATATATATTTATTTATTTAATACTTCATGCACACAAACGTACAGAGGTGGACTTAATGTCTTAGGCATTTTCTACCAGTCGACCTAATAATTGTCTTAACATTTTTTTTTATCTACGACGGAACGGAGACGGTATATGCGTTTGGGGTGAGTCTATAGGTATCTTTGTTTGTGCAAATCCATGTTGCCATTTTTCACCAAAACTACTAGTCTGATTTTGATGCAATTTTCAGTTATGGGTTCGGGTTTGATCGGTGCATGTTCTTAGATAGGTGTTACGATGACTACTCACCAGGAGGCGCTGCAGCAAACATTATTTGTGCTAGCTTTTTTAGTTTTCCTACCTAGACCCATTTTTTATTAATACTTTATACAACTTAATTAAATGTTTTAATTGGCCGATGGCCGTTTTCTTCTAAAGTCCAATAAATACATAATAAACGGCGAGACTTATGTTGGCAAAATGTGGACTGTATTAGAAGATCGTTCAATGAAATTGCGAATCGCTGACACAACTAACTTATACTATTTTGACAGTAAGAATAGTATGTAACAAGTAAAATTTCAAAATTTAAAAAAACCCCGGCTCATTTTTATTTCATGCTACATAATTTACCTAGTACATAGTAGATACGCATCGATCGGCAATCTATTGAACACGTAATTATGACACGATATCTTGCGAAAACACCCCGATTCAAACAGTAAAACGCCCATAACTTTTGAACGGCTGAACCAATTTTATTCAAACATAGCTAAGAACACTCTCGACAAAATCACCTTTCATGCCGGTTCATCCGCTTAGGAACTATGATGCCACAGACAGACACACAGATACACAGCAACACACGTCAAACTAATAACACCCCTCTTTTTGCGGCGGGGGTTAATAAAATTGCGAATCGCTGACACAACTAACTTATACTATTTTGACAGTAAGAATAGTATTGAAAAACCCATAAATGTATATAAAAAGGTCGCAACCACTTACCTAAGTACAGCGTTCAGGTTAGAACACTGCAGCGACAAGGACAGCTGGTTCTGTGAGGACGTGGGCGTCGTCGGGCTTGACGCGTTGTTCTTGGTGCCGCCGAAGAACGTCGCAGACATACGCTCGATCAGCGTCAGTTCCACGTCCAAGTAGAATGGCGAACATTTTACACTGGAAAGAGGGAACATTTATTGACATGATTTTTAAGTGAAATTTTCGCTCGTATATTATAACAATATTGATGTGCGTTTAATCTTCTTTTAATTACTAATCATCACAGCCATTGATATACGAAGAATTGAAGAGACCGGAATCATTTAATAAAGAAGAAGAGATGCAAACTTATGGTTCTTATCGTTTATTGCCTAAGAAATTCGTTTCGAAATATGAACATTTAGAAAAAATATTTAAAAAAAAATACAAAATTACATAAGAACAGTTACGAAATGATTTTTGTATGGATCATTATGTACCTGGCAGAATGATACTGAACCTGTTACCTCTCAAAAAAGCGCGCGTTGATATGTGTGTATTATATAGTCTGTGGTTTTTAGTCTGAACGTTTCTAATAAATTGTTGTTGGAACTTATTTGCATTTAATTAATTAATTTAGTGAAAAAATAATCGTTCGTGTCTCGCATAAAATAATAATAATTTATTTTAACACTCGCATGTAGCTACCGAAATTGGCTACATCGCTCGTGTTAAAATCTCAATTTTGTATGCTCGACACGAAATGTACTATTATTAATCTATCTATATAAAATTTGTCTAAATGTAAATTGAAAGATTCCTAAAGCTGGGCACAAATTATCATACGCGGCTGACGGACGCGACTTACAGCCGCGACTGATATGTGTACACAGTCGTTTGGGACGCGGCTTGCGGACGCGTCCGAAAGCTTATTCCATAAATAATGTAGCTTATTCAATGAAGATTACGTTTGTGTAGAAACATGTCGAGTAGTGAAAGTAAGGATACACTCGATAAGCTTTTCTTCCATTTTTATTTGTAACCTCGCACGCACCTGCGAGATATCGCATAGTCAGAGTTGATCGGACGCCGGGACGCGTCCCGTACCCCGTGCACACCGTCCGCGGACGTTTCCGGCTGACACAAACATCCAGCGGGCCAGATCTCTATCGGACGTCCGAACGCCCAAGTTCACGTCCGCGACTTACGTCCGATAGTTTGCACAATTTAATGTACATTAATTACCCAGATACTCTATAAGACGCGGCTATCAGACGCGTCCGATAATTTGTTTCCAGTTTTAGTCTTTCAAGTTATTAAAATAGAATCCAGCATAAGTGTACGGTACAAATATTTTCTTATTGTCCCTCGGCAAACTTCGTGTTTCTTCAGTCGTCGGATTTCTATCAGTTGCCCTTTGCACTTGGTGCAGACCGGACGCTCTCAATCAACTTGGAACTATATAGAGTTGTTAATACTCTTTTAACATAATGAATTTATTTAAAAGAAATGGAAGTAAATTTGCTAAAGCTACTATTTTACAGCTCTATATATTTCACACGGAAATCAAAACAATAAAGTACTTAGCTCTGAACTCAAATTATTATACACGACAGATCTAATAATTGATGGACATGGAAATTAGCATTCGTTTGTATTCGGAAATGCGATGATTGCCGAGGGACATTCAGAAAATGGTTGTACTGTAATTGTATCTGATGTAGCTGTACTTTATTTTAATCCATACTAATATTATAAAGAGGTAAAGTTTGTGAGTTTGTGACGCTGTAAGGGGTAATCTCTGGATCTACTGAACTGATTTTGAAAATTCTTTCACCAGAGAAAGCTACATTATTCCTGAGTGCCATAGGCTATAACATATATTCAAAAAAAAAAAATGCAATAATGTAACCCAAGTAGCAAAATTTTCCTTATAAAATTCATTCTTTGGCGTGCGCTAAAGAATGAATTTTACTAGAGAAACTATTGTTTTTTTTTGTCTTCAATTTTCAAACAACTCATCATCTGCCTAGCCTTTTTCCCAATTATTGTTGGGGTCGGCTTCCAGTCTAACCGGATTCAGCTGAGTACCAGTGTTTTACATGGAGCGACTGCCTATCTGACCTCCACAACCCAGTAACTGGGTAACACGGTACCCCTTGGCTAGACTGGTGTCAGATCTCAAGCTTCTGACTACTCGTAACGACTGTCAAAGATCTTCCAATGGCAGCCGGGACCAACGGCGTAACGTGCGCACCGAGGCACGGAGGAAACTCGGTATGTTGAAATGGTCACCCATCCACGGACAGACCTCGTCAAGCGTTGCTTAACCTTGAAGATCGGCCCGTGCGCCTGTTATTATTTAGCCGAGCTCCTCCTTGTACTTTATTTTAATAAATGAATAAAATTGTGAATAAATGAATTTCTATTCATAAGACTACTAAACATGAACAATCAAATACTTACACTACATCCGTGGTGGGGTACAGCAGTTTCTTCTCGCCCGCAGTGCGCACATATTTGGAGGTCTGCTTGAAGATGACGCGGACGTTAGCGCGAGACGACGATGCGCTGTGCTGACTGGAAGCGTCGTCATCATCTGTCAACAGAATGCGCTACTGATAAAAGATACATTATATAAGTGCAGTAAGTTGAAAATTACAGCCGAGGCGATATTGCTAGCCCGAGCCGTAGACGAGGGCTACAAGAAAGCAGAGGCTGTAATTATCAAAACGCACGTATGCCATACGACGTTTTATAACATATTTGCGAGGAAATAAATAAAACTCGCACTTTCTTAAACGAATAAATCTTACCTACTTACGTACTTCAAGAATTTTCAGCATCAGCGCTTTTTTTTAAGGCAAAGGCACAAAAACAGCCAGTATGACTAATAAAGTAATAGTACATTGTGATACAAGGGTGGAAAGTAGGTTATTGCAAACGAGCTGTCATTAACAAGCCCGAGCCGAAGGCGAGGGTTTTTAATGACACGAGTTTGCAATAACCTACACACCCGTGTATCACACGACGTTTTTCAATACAGTTGTGGGAAATAGTAAAAACAAGTCAAAGAATTAAATTTTATTTTTCCATAAAATAAAATTAACGTAAGTCGCCACAGATCTTTCTCGATATTTTGGAGGCAAAATTTCATCTTGCGCAGTTTTGGCCTCAGATAAAATATCGGGTGGAGTTAATTCCATTTCATCACTTGTACTTGAACTCATATTAAAATAAAAGAAATAATTTATCACACAAAAAAAAATATACCATTCCTCCTCTAAAAAGCTTATTTTATTTTATACTGAAAACAGTGAATAAAAAGCACTTTTAATCACTGTTTTGGTGTTTGAATTTAGAACACCAATATAATATTCAAACTCCATCTCAATGCTATACAACCTCCTTGCGCATAAAATATTCGATACAAACTTAGATAGAGATAGAGTTATACAAACTTAGATAGAGATAGAGTTAGAGATAGAGATACAGTTAGAGATAGAGATAGAGATAGAGACAGAGTTAGAGAGAGTTAGAGATAGAGATAGAGTTAGAGATAGAGTTAGAGATAGAGTTAGAGATAGAGTTAGAGATAGAGTTAGAGATAGAGTTAGAGATAGAGTTAGAGATAGAGTTAGAGATAGAGTTAGAGATAGAGTTAGACATAGAGTTAGAGATAGAGTTATACAAACTTAGATAGAGTTAGAGTTAGTGAAGAGTTACAGATAGAGTTAGAGATAGAGTTAGAGATAGATACAGAGTTAGAGATAGAGTTAGAGATAGAGTTAGAGATAGAGATAGAGATAGAGTTAGAGATAGAGTTAGAGATAGAGTTAGAGATAGAGTTAGAGATAGAGTTAGAGATAGAGTTAGAGATAGAGAAGAGTTACAGATAGAGTTAGAGATAGAGTTAGAGATAGAGTTAGAGTTAGAGATAGAGTTAGAGATAGATACAGAGTTAGAGAAAAATTTTATTTTTAAAATTAATTTAAAAATAGTTCTTATTTATATTTTAAGATTCTTATGTTCTAAATAACTAACAAATCCACCTTCGCTTCATACTCTCCTATCACTTGTTCAATTTCACAACCACAACACTTCACTACTTCTAAACATGGACAGCAGGCTGGTGCATAGCATGGAGGAACTAGAGAAGCTGTTTAGCTCTCGCATGCAACAGTACGAAGAGAAGTTGCAGAGAGCTACAGCTGGCAGTGACACCACACACTCAGACCTTGCATCATTGTCAAAGGACTTCACTGAGTTTAAATATTTTGTCTGCAAATCACTTTCTCATTTTAAGACGCAGATTGAACTACTGTCATCGAGCCTGGATAATCATGAGACTGCAATGAGGAGAAAGGTTTTGCTGTTTCACGGTATCCCTGAAAAACCTGGTGAGAGGTTGTGCAGCACAATTCTTGAAGTAATCTCCAACCAGCTGAAATTAAATGACTTCAAGATTGATTATCTCAACGTGTGCCACAGACTTGGAGCTTCTCAGGGCAAGACTAGACCTGTGCTGGTACGTTTTAATGAGATGGAGCATCGTCGTTTGGTCTGGGACAGCAAGACCTCACTTAAGGGCAGCGGGACCACTATATCTGAATTCCTGACCAAAACCCGGCATCAGGTGTTTATGGCCGCTCGCAGGCACTTCAGTGTTAATAGTTGCTGGTCTGCGGAGGGGAAGGTAATCGTCATAACGCCAGACAAGTCTCGCCGGAAGATAGCATCCATGGGTGAGCTTCGTACTTTAATCGCGCTATTCCCCACTGCAGCCACTGCTGGTGCATCTGAGGACCCTGGACCTGCTGCTGCAACTGCATTGCCTAAAACCGCAACCCCTAGAGCGAAGGTTGTGAGAGGGCCCGTCGCTGAGTCTGCGGTTTCTGGCTATCTCTCGAATATTTACATAGTAAGCGAGTAATGTGGGTATAGTTTTAGATAAGTTTTTCCTGTGTTCTACCCGTACTTTATTCTTTGTTGCAATTTCTATTTTAATTACTTAACACTGTAAGTCTGCCGGTAGATGTTTCTATTTTATTTTGTTTACTTTTCTTTTACTTGACATTGACATGATGACTTTTGACATCTGTCAGTTTCATAACACTATTTTACGTTTCGTTACACTGTGCGCGTTTGTTGTGGTGTGATATTCTCGAAAACTTATTTCTTTTTTTTTTTTCTCCTTTGTTTTCTCACTTTTATAACTGTACCTTTAAGTTCTGATATTTTGTTAAAATCTCTTCCAACGTCAGCGTTCAGGTGGCTTTGTTGCGAATTTTTAATTGTTTTTTTTTTTTTTTTTCTGATATTTTTTGGATATATTTATTTTAGGTATAGGTACATTATAGTTATATATATATATTATATTTATTACCAACTATGATCGATGGTGATTTTGATGATGACTTTTTCTCCTGTTCTTCCTCTTCTAGCAGCTCCCTTAGTGCGGCGAGTAGTTCTTTCTCTCCTCTAACCCTTGGTGATCAGATTTCCTCGTTGTTTTCCCAGTACCCTAGTAACCTCAACATAGCTCACATTAATGCCCAGAGTGTTCCTGGCCATTACTCTGATCTTCTGGCTTCCATTAACTGTGCACATATTGATGCATTACTGATCTCTGAGTCCTTCCTGAAACCTTCTCTTCTATCTGTTCACTATGCCCTTCCAGGTTTTGTTCTCATTCGTAATGACAGAACAGGGAAGGGTGGTGGTGGTGTTGCCATATATTTGCGAGCTGGCATTCCCTTCAAGGTTATTAGTACTTCACCATCTTCCTACTCGGGGTCAGCAGAGCATCTTTTCCTAGAAATCTCTTTGCATCACTCTAAGATGCTTCTTGGAGTGATGTATAGCCCTAACCTAAGTATCGATTACTTTGATTCTTTTGACTCGCTTTTAAGCGATTTTTGTCCAATTTATGACCATGTAGTCTTGATGGGTGATTTTAACACTTGTCTTATTAAAAATGACTTGCGTTCTCACAAGCTTCAAACTCTCTTATCTTCTTTCAACCTCAGTATTTTGCCTCTCTCTGCCACTCATCATTTCCCTAATTGCACACCTTCTCTTTTGGACTTAATGATTGTTTCTAAAGTTAATAATATATCTGTTCACGGTCAGCTCACTGCTTGTTTCTCCTATCACGATTTAATCTTCATGTCTTACAAGATGCGCCCTCCTAAACGCAAGCCATCTTATATTTTCCTTCGGAACTTCAAGGGCATAGACCTGGAAGCACTGTTGCGTGATGCTGGTGGCATTGACTGGACGGATGTTTTGGAGAGCTCCAATATCAACGATATGGTATGTATTTTCAACTCTAAGATACTCAGCCTCTACGATAGTCATGCTCCTATTCGTCGTGTCAGAGTGAAGTATGTTCCGGCTCCCTGGCTCACGCCTGACATTAAGGATGCGATGGTAATTAGAGATCGAGCCAAAAGAAGGTTAAAGCGCCGTCCTTCCGAGCGCAATCTGAGTTCATACCGTGAGATGCGTAATCGCTGTAGTCGTATGTGTAGAGATGCAAAAAGACGCTACTTCCACAATTCTCTGGACAACCGGAACTCCTCTGAGGTCTGGAAGTTTCTGAAGACTGTCGGCATTGGTAAGTCCCCTGTCGTTGCTAGTAATGATACTGACGTGTGTGCTCTAAACAAGCATTTCTCACTTCCACCCGTTACATTGGATCCACACGTCAAATCAGCTACATTAAATAAGCTTTCCGCTTTGCCGATGCCGCGGTGTTCGTCTTTCGAATTCAGTCCTGTGAGTGAAAATGATGTCAAGAAATCTATCTGTGCTATCTCCTCCTCCGCAGTTGGTAATGACAATCTATGCTCAAAAATGATTACTCCTATCCTCTCCACATTACTTCCCGTTTTAACCCATATTCTTAACTACTCCTTGTTTTCTTGCTCTGTTCCTGATGCTTGGAAGCTAGCTCATGTTATTCCTTTACCTAAAAATCCTAACCCTGTCACCCTAACCGATTTTAGACCCATTTCCATCCTCCCTTATCTTTCCAAAGTTCTTGAGCACGTTGTTCATCAGCAACTGTCTCTGTTTCTATCTAGTAATGATCTTCTTAGTCCTTTTCAATCTGGTTTTCGTCCTGGTCACAGTACTGTCACAGCTCTTTTAAAGGTGACTGATGACATCCGCTGGGCCATGGACCACAAATCTCTCACGTTACTTGTGCTTCTTGACTTCAGCAGTGCCTTCAACTCTGTTGACTTCGATATCCTTCTTGGGATCCTTAAATCTTTTAATTTTTCCTCTGCCACTATTGATTGGTTTAACTCATATCTCAGGGGCCGCTCGCAACGGGTACGCCTTAACGAGTCTTCCTCGGATTGGTGCTCTCTTACTGCGGGTGTGCCCCAGGGTGGCGTTCTCTCTCCTCTTCTCTTTTCTATTTTCATTAACTCTGTTTCTAGAGTTATCTCTTGTAACTTCCATCTCTACGCTGACGACCTGCAGCTTTACCATCATTTTTTGAGCCTAGACGCGGAAGCCGCTGTGGCCGCCGTAAACAGTGACCTGGAGTTGATTGGGGAGTGGTCGCGGTCTTTTGGGCTGCAAATCAACCCTAAGAAGTCTCAGGCCATGGTTATCGGCGGCAGGCACATGCGGAACAGGCTTGATGTTGCGTCGCTGTCTCCGCTCTGGTTGAATGGAGTTCAGATCGAATACTTGGGGACTGCAAAACTTGGGAGTAATCTTGGACTCCTATTTGTCGTGGACTGCCCATGTCGCTGAAGTCAGTCGCAAAGTGCACTACACGTTTCACTCGCTGAAATGCCTCCAGAGCTTTTTGCCCTTGAACACCAAAATTTCCCTAGCTCAAACTCTCATTCAGCCCATCATCGACTATGCCGATGCCTGTTATTTGGATGCCACCGAGGAGCTTTTAAATAAACTTGAGCGTTTGCAAAATATATGTATTCGATTTGTTTTCAATCTTAAAAAGTATGACCATGTTTCTGGCTTTCGCAAGATACTCAAGTGGCTCCCAATTCGACTTCGCAGGAACTCTCGGATTTTGTGTCTGCTATTTAACATCCTTCATAATCCTAAAACGCCATCCTACCTCCGTGAACGCTTCTCCTACTCCCGTCCTGCGGATGCACCTTGCAGGTCGCATCTTAAAAATCTCCTTGATACCCCTTCCCACACAACCGACTTCTACTCCTACTCCTTTACTGTGCACGCGGTGCGTTTGTGGAACTTGCTGCCGCCTGACATTAGGGACTGCCAAACTTGCAGTTTTCAAAAGTAGAGTGAAAGAACACTATCTTTCCATTCCGTCATAGTTGCATAAAATATGTATATTTATCTTTTTATATTTATTAGTATTTATTTAGTTTTAATTGTTATGTTATGTATTCTTATATGTATGTATAGGTATGTCAGTATATTTTATTTGTTATATTGTAAATTACATAAATCTGAATTGTTTTATGTCTTTATTTTTTTCCCTCCACACACAATGTCTACATCTCTTTTTTATCATATTCCTTTCGCAGGTATGCTGGAAGAGATTTCATTAGAAATAAGCATCACCTCTGTACCTTTTTTCTTTTCCTTCTTCTTGTCCTTGTATTATGTGTGTGTACATAAATTGTTAAATAAATAAATAAATAGAGACAGAGTTAGAGATAGAGTTAGAGTTAGAGATCGAGATAGCGATAGAGATAGAGTTTGAGATAGAGTTAGAGATATAGACAGAGTTAGAGATATAGTTAGAGATACCATTTTTTTTTTTACAACGAAAACAGCCTATACAGCCTATTCGATTTTTGACAAATGTTTATGTGAAAGTAATGAAATTAAAATTGTTAATTCAATATATTAAACAACCATTTAATAAACTTTTCAGAATTTTATGCTAAGACGTACGGACTCATTCAATTTGGCCTCGAAAAATATTAATTTTCAATACAGTTGTTAAACATGGCGTACTTTCAGAGGCTATAATTATGATTCGAAAATTAAATCTTTCGCATAGGCATCTTTCTATTACGCGGTCGTGACTTTTGTTTACGAGCTCGATCATTAGTTTTGCAGTTTAGTTTTAAATGTTATAGTCAATTTAAAAAAGTTTAGTGGCAAGGTGTTTTAATACTTAAAATAAAATGGGATTTTATTCGAGGCCAAAATATACATAAACATTTGTCAAAAATCGAATAGGCTGTATAGGCTGTTTTAGATGTAAAAAAAAAAAATGGTATCTCTAACTCTATCTCTATCTCTAACTCTGTCTCTATCTCTAACTCTGTCTCTATCTCTATCTCTATCTCGATCTCTAACTCTATCTCTAACTCTATCTCTAACTCTATCTCTAACTCTATCTCGATCCCTAATTCTATCTGTAACTCTATCTCTAACTCTATCTCTAATTCTATCTCTAACTCTATCTCTAACTCTATCTCTAACTCTATCTCTAACTCTATCTCTAACTCTATCTCTAACTCTATCTCTAACTCTATCTCTAACTCTATCTCATACTCTGTCTCTATCTCTAACTCTAACTATATCTCAAACTCTAACTCTATCTGTAACTCTTTCTCTAACTCTATCTCATACTCTGTCTCTATCTCTATCTCTAACTCTATCTCTTTCTCTAACTCTATCTCCAACTGTATTTTTAACTCTATCTCATACTCTGTCTCTATCTCTAACTCTAACTATATCTCTAAGTCTATCTCTATCTCGATCTCTAACTCTATCTCTAACTCTATCTCATACTCTGTCTCTATCTCTAACTCTAACTATATCTCTAACTCTAACTCTATCTCTTTCTCTATCTCTAACTCTATCTCTAACTCTATCTCTAACTCTATCTCTAACTCTATCTCTTTCTCTATCTCTAACTCTATCTCTAACTCTATCTCTTTCTCTAACTCTAACTGTATTTTTAACTCTATCTCTAACTCTATCTCATACTCTGTCTCTATCTCTAACTCTAACTATATCTCTAACTCTAACTCTATCTCTAACTCTATCTCTTTCTCTATCTCTAACTCTATCTCTTTCTCTATCTCTAACTCTATCTCTTTCTCTAACTCTAACTGTATTTTTAACTCTATCTCTAACTCTGTCTCTAACTCTATCTCTAACTCTATCTCTATCTCGATCTCTAACTCTATCTCTAACTGTATCTCTATCTCTAACTATATCTCTATCTAAGTTTGTATAACTCTATCTCTATCTAAGCTTGTATCGAATATTTTATGCGCAAGGAGGTTGTATAGCATTGAGATGGAGTTTGAATATTATATTGGTGTTCTAAATTCAAACACCAAAACAGTGATTAAAAGTGCTTTTTATTCACTGTTTTCAGTATAAAATAAAATAAGCTTTTTAGAGGAGGAATGGTATAATAGTATATTATGCAACTAATGAATAAAAGACGGATTTAATGCGAGGGCCGTAGATGAATCACAAGTAAGTGAAGGATTCTAACGACTGAATCACGACCGAAGGGAGTGATTCATGATGATTGAATCACGAGCATAGCGCGTGATTCAAGTGTTAGAATCATGAACGACGCGAGTGATTCATGGCCCTCGATATAAATCCGTTTTATTCAAGAGTTGCATACTATATTTTATACCATGACTACGAGAAAAAGAAAGATTGAAGCGAAAAGCACAAGGAATAATAATAAATAAATGTTTTCTTACCATCAAAATTTACAAAAAAATGTGAATTCCTGGCCCCTGAGCTAAGTAACAGCACTTGTGTTCAATCTCTATCTATATCTCTAACTCTATCTCTAACTCTTTCTCTAACTCTATCTCTAACTCTAACTCTGTCTCTAACTCTGTCTCTAACTCTGTCTCTAACTCTATCTCTAACTCTATCTCTAACTCTATCTCCAACTCTATCTCTAACTCTATCTCTAACTCTATCTCTATCTCTAACTCTATCTCTAACTCTATCTCTAACTCTATCTCTAACTCTATCTCTAACTCTATCTCTAACTCTATCTCTAACTCTATCTCTAACACTAACTCTATCTCTATCTCTAACTCTATCTCTAACTCTATCTCTAACTCTGTCTCTATCTCTATCTCTAACTCTATCTCTAACTCTATCTCTAACTCTATCTCTAACTCTATCTCTAACTCTATCTCTAACTCTATCTCTAACTCTATCTCTAACTCTATCTCTAACTCTATCTCTAACTCTATCTCTAACTCTATCTCTAACTCTATTTCTAACTCTATCTCTAACTCTATCTTTGACTTTATCTCTAACTCTATCTCTAACTCTATCTAAGTTTGTATCGAATATTTTATGCGTAAGGATGTTGTACAGCATTGAGATGGAGTTTGAATATTATATTGGTGTGTTCTAAATTCAAACACCAAAACAGTGATTAAAAGAGCTTTTTATTCACTGTTTTCAGTGAATAAAATAAGCTTTTTAGAGGGGGAATGGTATAAATTTTTATTTTTTGTGTTATAATTTATTTCTTTTTTTTAATATGAGTTAAGTACAAATGATGAAATGGAATTAACTCCACCCGATATTTTATCTGAGGCCAACTGACTTGTTTTTAATATTTCCCACAACTGTATTGAAAAACGTCGTGTGATACACGGGTGTGTAGGTTATTGCAAACTCGTGTCATTAAAAACCCTCGCCTTCGGCTCGGGCTTGTTAATGACAGCTCGTTTGCAATAACCTACTTTCCACCCTTGTATCACAATGTACTATTTTGTGTTTTGTTACACATGGTTGTAATTTATGGTCAAAATTAATTAAATTAAAGAATTAAATGTTTGTTTATTATATTTTATCTCCCAAAGTTAATTTTATTCATAAAATGTTGACCACTTTTCTGACGTAAAAACTCTTTGCTAAGATTTAAAAAAGTAACGTTTGTTTTAGACGGAGCATCTTGATAAACCGTGTGTTTTACATTACAATAACGCACAAGTACGTAATGAGATAAATTACAATATTGAAATTAGTGAAATAAGAGACCCTTTACGAGCAAATAATCATTATACGTTTTAACCATGTGACCACAGTAAAAATATATAAACAGTATGGAAACTACCTACAAACGCTCGAAACGGCACACTCATACAAACACGCGCATCGACGAAAGCCTTAAGCTGCTCACACTACTGACAGCACTGCAGAAGTGCCTTAATAGTCTCGTCGGTGCGTATATTTGTGTGAGTGTGCCATTTCGAGCGTTTGTAGGTAGTTTCCATACTGCTTGTATATTTTTACTGTGACCAGCAGTGCAGGCTAGTAGTAATGGCCTCGGCTTACGTGTCGTAGGTAGTCACGCGGGCCCAGTGCGGGTTGGTGGATGTCACATGTCTTCAAATTTTTGGTTCTAGGACATGCCGGTTTCCTCACGATATTTTCCTTCACCGTTTTGAGAGCAGTGGTGACGAAGTAATTTACACAAAGTAAAGCATCTGCCTGGGTTCCAACCCACGATCTACAACCCACTGGCCCACCACTGCTCTCCATTGTAATACAATCGTTAGTGGTATGGCACGAACCTTTACATTGGAACCGGATCAAGTCAAAGCCTTGTGGTGCATCACCAGCCTCGCTGGAGAAGTACAGACTCTCTCTGACCAGAAGATGTTTGACTGAAGCCTCGCACATCATCTGACTGCCCACGGCCGTCAATTTCTCACTCCCGTCTAGAGATATCTCTGATGTAAGTATCCTGAGGAACAAATACAAACAGTTTTATTAAATAGTGACAACAGCATGGCACTTTTACAATTCAAAAGAAAGTAAGAGATCTTTTTTGGACTTTACCACGGCCGTGGGGTCTCATTCCATACAAAGAAACTTTCCCGACGAACTGTACTGATTATTTGATTTATCTATCGATATCGATTGTTTATTAGATGGTGATCTATCTATCGCCGTGGAACGGAACCGAACGCGACCGATTTACAAAAAAAAATCGGTATAATCAGGTGAAAAACGCTAGTTACGTCGGCACGGTTTCTTTGTATGGGATGAGGCATCTGTATGATAGTATTGTATTATCTGTGCCACCGCACTATTCCCAAATCACTGCAACTCCTGAAAGCCAGAATCAACAGTGGCGACCACCAGAAAAGCGACGAGGCAATGAAGCTCGACGAAGTCCTGGAAAATTAATTTTACTGTTTTGGTTCCCGCAACGAAATGAGTCAGAAAATCAATGATATTCAAATAAACAGATACGTTATACACTCACAAAACAACCGAATTAAGTGTTCACAGCAGCGGCAGCACACATACACACTTTTCATTCATCTGACATTTCACTACGAGTCGAAAGAGATGGCTTGATAAAACCAACAAGAAAAAAGAGACAGCTAGTTTGTGTCACTTGCGTGTAAATGTAAACAAACATTATTCTGACCATCAGTGTTGTTATTTTTTTCTAACCTCCAAATATCAGAATATTAGAAAAAAATGAAAAATTGTATATTGAGGCGTATTGCGAACTTACATAGAGTATGATATCCCTTCTGTTTTATGTACTTTGGTATCATAATTGGTACAATTTCTAAATACACACGACGGCATTTTTTTTATTTTGTTTTTGTTTCAACAAAGCCTATCGCTCATCGCCATGCATGACATAAACTAAAGACTTAAAGGACACAATTGAATCATAACATATCTGTTTATTTGAATATCATTGCAGAAAATAATAACAGAGGAGTAGGAGAAGATACAAAATTTCCACTTCCCTTCATATCAAGCAGGAGACAGAACAAACAAGGCCAAAAGGCACAAAGGGTCGTTTACAACTGGGATAAGTCCAGTTGCCTAGCACCACGGTTTTTTTTTTTGAAAATACTTAAATTACAATGAATATTTTTAATGGTACTAACAACCCTCCTCGATTCTCACTTTTTTTATTGGTGAAAACGTTCGTTTAGTAGTTCTTAGTTTATCGCGAGTTCGCGAGAGACGAGGCGGGGGACTTTGTTTTTAACCCCCGCCGGAAAAAGAGGGGTGTTATAAGTTTGACGTGTGTTGCTGTGTATCTGTGTGTCTGTCTGTGGCATCATAGCGCCTAAACGGATGAACCGATTTTGATTTAGTTTTTTTGAAAGGTGATTTTGTCGAGAGTGTTCTTCTTAGCTATGTTTGAATAAAATCGGTTCAGCCGTACAAAAGTTATGGGCGTTTTACTGTTTGAATCGGGGTGTTATCGCAAGATATCGTGTCATAATTACGTGTTCCAAAGATTGCCGATCGAAGCGTATCTACTATGTACTAGATAAATTATGTAGCTTGAAATAACATATGTCGGAGGTTTTTTAAATTTTGAAATTTTACTTGTTATAAATGTAGTGATTATTTTATAAACGCATAAGCTTTAACTGGTCGAATCTCACCTCAAATGGTTCCTCCCTGTAGTTGTATCCAGAGCCTCATTAGCTGCAGTGAAGTCGTCCACAATGGAGAAGGGATCCAAACTGTTGTAGAAGTTCTCCGACACGTCCTGCATCTTGATGGCGCTGGCCGGCGAAATACAGTCTGAACCGATCATTGCGGGGACTAGGATATCCTGTAACCAAATTGCTCTTTTTAGTTTAAGGAAGACTGTGAACTTGAGACCTACTGACGCTTGCGAATTTGCAACTAGAGTCATCCTTTTTAGGGTTCCGTAGCCAAGTGGCAAAAAGCGGAACCCTTATAGATTCGTCATGTCTGTCTGTCCGTCCGTATGTCACAGCCACTTTTTTCCGAAACTATAAGAACTTTCTTTGTTTTGTTTCTTTGTTTTTAAAAAAACGTTGCCCCACACTAGGAATTTCTCCTGTATCGTGGGTGCGTTTACAAACATATAAGCTCACATGCACAAACACCCAGAGCCGGAACAACTATCTGTAGGTCATACAAATATTTGTTCCGTGCGGGAATCGAACCCGCGACACGCAGCGCAGCAGTCAATCGCTCAACCACTGCGCCAACCGTGCGCCCAACTACTCAACTATGCTGTTGAAACTTGGCAAGTAGATGTATTCTATGAACCGCAGATTTTCACACAAAAATATATTTAAAAAAAAAACCATTTTTGGGTTTCCCCATAATTAGAACTGAAATTAATTTTTTTTTTATCAATCCTATACGTGTGGAGTATCTACGGATAGGCCTTCAAAAATGATATTGAGTTTTCTAATATATTTTTTTTCTAAACTGAATAGGTTGCTCGAGAGACACTTCCAAAGTGGTAATATAAAAAAAATACCTAAACCAGAAGTTCGAGGAAGCCAAAAAAAGGTATGCATCCTGAGTACAAACAACAAAAACAAAATACTAACGATTGCAGAAAATACATTATTAGATTACAAAATTTGTCACTACTTGATACCGGGTTGTGGTATAGAGGCACTTATTAGGGACATAGATCTCAAATTGAAGGACTACACTACGGATGATTACTGCCTGATCTTCATCGGCGAGGAAGACTTTCGCCGAACGAACAACTATGTCGATCTCATAATTACATTGCGTGAAGCACTTTTAAAAAATAATCATACTAATATTATAATATGTGCACCTACATTTAAATTGAATGACTTTTCTATGATGTATAATAGGAGAATAGAAAACTTTAACAGTCTTTTATACTTAGATGCCTGTACTCATCACTACGCGTATTTGTTTGATAGTAATTTTTATTTGACATATGATTATAAAATGTTCTTGCCAAGAAGTGGATCTGTTAATAATAATGGTATAATGAACATATTTAAAAATATAAATTTAATGCTTAATGAGATTAATAGCTACGACGTTTTTCATGTAATTGATGGTGAGTCTCCCCCAATTTCTTCTTCGTGCACAAAAGACAGCACTAGTGATACTTTTTTTCGTTAAAAAACATATTAAATTGTTACACCAAAATATTGCTGGTTTACTAAATAAAGCAAATGTTTTAACTGTATGCCTAGATGAACTGTCCGAAAAAAAGATTGACGTGGATGTTTTATGTATAACGGAACATTTCATTATGGAAGGGTTCCAACATCAACTGTATGTGCCAAATTATAACCTAGCTGCCTGTTTTTGTAGGGAAGGCAGGAAAAGAGGAGGGGCTTGTATTCTTGTGAAAAACGATGTTCAATATAAGGAAATACCTAAAATTTCAAAAATATCGACGTCAGGCATATTTGAATGTTGTGCGATTGAGCTCACCCTTTTTAAAATAATTATTGTATGTATCTACAGAGTACCAAATATAAATAATCTCAGTTACTGCTTTGATAAAATGGAAACGCTTTTGAAAGAAATATCACGCACACGATATAACAACATTGTAATGGCAGGTGATTTTAATATAGACATGCTTAAACCTAATAGCCACTCAAATGCTTTCGAATGTCTGTTAATGAGCTTTAACTTAAAACTAGAATTAAGACAGCCGACTCGCATGGCCAGTATGACGTGTATAGACAACTTTGCTCATAATTTTAGTTCAGTATGTAAAACCGAAGTAATCGAACTGGCTTTGTCCGATCATACGGCACAGCTGCTTCACTGTCCAGTACAAACAAAGTGTCTCTTAAAGTATTGGTATACCGTCAAAAGAGACTACAGTGTAGACAATATTTTGTATTTTAAAAACCACATTAAAAATCTCTCTTTTGGTGAGATTTACGACACAATCGATCCGAATGAAGCCTATAATAAATTTCTCGATCTATTTAAATTAATTTACGACTTGTGTTTTCCAACTAAACTGATCAAAGTAGATGTCACAAAAAGACCTAAATGGTTGTCAAAAGGTATTAAACTAGGCAGTCAAAAAAAAAGAAAGCTTTTGTGGCAATTCAGATTAAACCCAAACAAATATAATAAATATACTTTCAAGAACTACTCTCGCTTACACAAAAAAATTATACACCTAACACAAAAAGCCCAGAACAATCATAATATAACAACATCTAAAAATAAGTCTAAAACCACGTGGCAAATTATAAATCGTGCAAAATTTAACCTACCTAAGTCTAATATTACTAAAATTATAAATAATAACAGCGTTCTATCAAATCCCAACGATATTGCCGAAGCATTTAACAATTATTTTATCGATAAAGTACAAGGGAAACTGGATGTGACTAGCAAACCTAAATGTAACAGAATTGACACTTGTAATAAAACAATGTTTATGGCTCCTAGTATACCACAAGATATTGAGAGAATCATCAAATCATTAAACAATACAAATAGTGTAGGGTATGACGATATTGCTACAAAAATATTAAAACATGTGTCTAAGGAAATAAGTGGCCATTTAAGTCACATAATTAACTTAAGTATTAGCGCAGGCGTTTTCCCTGATGCATTAAAAATATCGATTATAAAGCCATTATTTAAAAAAGAAAATAGAGAACGGATGGAAAATTACCGCCCAATATCATTAATTCCCGTTATTTCAAAAATTTTTGAAAAATATATTTATAGGGAACTTTATAAATTCGTAGAAAAAAATAACATTCTGTGCGAGGAACAGAAAGGATTTCGTGTACATAGGACTATCAATATGGCTATATATGATTTTTTATACAATGTCATAAAAAATGTTGATATCCGGAATCCTGTATGTAGTGTATTTTGCGACATGACCCAGGCGTTCGACTATGTACACTATACTACTCTTTTAAAGAAACTCGAAGCCTACGGGATGAGAGGCAATGTCCTTAATTTGCTTAATTCTTACCTACAAAATAGAAAACAAATTACTGAAATTAATAAAGTTAATACAGTTAATAAACGTGAAGAAATATTTCGATCTTCAGAGCGTGAATTATTATTTGGGGTACCGCAAGGCAGCGTTATGGGACCCTTTAAATTTATACTATACATAAATGACCTACCGAAATCTATTGATCGACCAGTAACACTATTTGCGGATGACAGTACGATTACAATACCTTGTAGAAGGATAGATCATTATGAGAATGACATTAATAATAGTTTACAACAGATGGTAACCTGGCTAGACGCGAATAATTTAAAAATAAATTTGAGTAAAACTAAAGTTATCCATTTTAGACAACAGACCTCTACTATTAATTTAAATATACACTACAATAATGATATCATAGAGGAAGTTGAAAGTACAAAGTTCTTGGGTCTCAAAATAGATGGCAAATTAAATTGGAAATCACACATTGATACCTTATGTAAGAAGCTGAGTAAGTCTGCATACGCTCTATATACATTATCACCTATAATTAACACAGATGCTCTTCTTACTGCTTATTATGGCATAGTAGAATCACATTTACGGTATGGGATCATATTTTGGGGAAACTCTACTGAAAAAGAAACCGCCTTCAAGGCGCAAAAAAGATGCATTCGATCGATGTTTAAGATTAAACCCACGGATAGTTGTGAACCATACTTTAAAAGTTATAAGATTTTAACATTACCTTGTCTATACATACTAGAGGTAGCTGTGTTTGTGAAGGCAAACCCGAGTCGTTTCAGACGCATAGCTGACGTGTTTCCCCGCAATAGACGCGACAATAGCTTGCTTTGTCAGGAGCCAGCTAAGACAGCACTCATGCGCAAAAGTGTCTACTGCATGGCTCCAGTTATTTATAATCACTTGCCTAAGAGTTGGAAAGGGCTTCCAGTCCATTTATTTAAAAAAAGACTTCGTAGCTTTTTAGTGGTGAAAGCTTATTATAATTTAAGTGAATACCTTACTGAGAAAGATTTTTTAAGTTAGAATAATGTTTATTTTGTGTACCTACTTTTTCGTGTAATGTTTTTTTTAATTCTACCTACTATCTAGTTATAAGTTGATGTTCTACATCTTTTGCATGCCTACGTGGTAAAATATGGCTGAACTTTCAATATGTTTTTTTTTTTGTCACCATTTAATGTTACCCATGTTTGCAAAATAAAATTATCTTTATCTTTATCTTTATCTTTATCTTTAAAAAGTGCCCCCCCGCCTGTAACTTCTAAAATAAGAGAATGATAAAACTAAACAATATATGATGTACATTACCATGTAAACTTCCACCGAAAATTGATTTGAACGAGATCTAATAAGCAGTTTTTTTTAAAACGTTATAAATCGTAAACCGCAATTTACCAAGTACGGATCACTTCGTGCGCGAGTCCGACTCGCACTTGGCCGGTTTTTTAAATCTTGGTTTCTACAGACAGACTTTCATTTAATTAGGTCAAAGAATTGTTCAGGTCCTGTTTCCATTATCCACATTATCATACTAAAATGACGGCTATTTGATGTACGAGTATCATTTTAATTCAACGAGATACAAGACTTTTGTATAAAATACAAAGTAATATTACCTTATGCAATAAAACGCAGGCCACCGATGCGATCCTCAAGCTGATATGAGACACTTCAGCTGTCGGGTCCCCTTCGACGTGAGGAACTGGAAACATAGCAATACAATTAATACAGTAAATCCTATTATTATTATCATACATAGCACGTAAACTATTACTAACGGTACAAACATTATATTTTTCATCACACTTGCACGTAAAAAGTATCTAAACATACAGGTTAGCTTGGCCGTAATGCCCCATATAAAACCCTCGGGCTTTCTTTTTGTCATGAAACCCTAGGGCGGTAAGTAATATTTTTTTAATTTATGGCACAGCACACAGGTCATGCAAGTTCAAGCAAGGAGTTTACACGCAATTGAAAAATTGTCTTAAAATGTTATCTAAACATGAATTTCTTTGCCACTTTGTTATAAATCTCGCTAAATGTTACTTAAATACTCAACTAATTTTCTTAATAATCGATTTTAATAGTTATAGTATGAAAACGTCGAAATTATTTAATTCTTTTTACACTCCGTGTAAACCTATGTAAGTATTTGCCCTTAAAGTTTCTGAACGAAACACTGTATAATCTGTGGTGTGGGCAAAAATTCGCCAACCGCTTAAAAAAAGTTCACGTATTTCGTAATAACAGCTGTGCTGAATTGTGTATTAAAGCTATAATTCATAATTATTACTCGCAAATGTGATGAAAAACATTGTGTGTATCACGGGCGGTACGGGAATTACGAACCTCGACTCAAAAAGCCCTCAGTCTTCGACTTCGGGCTTCTACTAGAGCCTCGATCGTAATTCCTTACATACCACCCTTAATACACAATGTACTATTACTTATTTATTTGTTAAAATAAACGACTACACACTATAGAAATACATAATATTTTGGGAAAGAAGAATAATAAAATGCAGAAAAAAAACCAGCGACATTTTCCACATAATATAATAGTAGTTTATGCAACGGTCATATAATAGGGGTTATTAAACCACGGTTTGATAATAGTATCACACGAGTGTTTTAATACCTTATTATATTTTTTGAATTCATATTTGGAACATTACGTTGTGAGTGTAGATAAAACATTTTACAAAATGATCAGTCAAGAGTGACATTGCCATAACCATCACAAAGTTCATAGATTGGCCACGTTTATTAAGCCAGCCTTTATAATATAACTAGCTTCTGCCAGCGGCTTCGCCCGCGTGGATAGTGTTTTCTTATCCCAAGGGTGCTGTGCTATTCCAGACTATAATCTAAGTCTGTGCCAAATTTCATCAAGATCCGTTCAGCCGTTCTAGCGTGATTGAGTAACAATCATACATCCACACACACATCTATCCAAACTTTCACATTTATTATAATAGTAGGATAAGATTAAAACAGCAGCCTAATTGCGTAAGTGATTTCGGCTTTTTAAAGGGTACGACTCCTTGAAAGACTATGACCAATTACCTTATTTTTTTTTGGTATTGCCAAAAATTATTGGACGCTTTCTTTGGTGGAGATATTAATTTGAAACAGTCCAATAATTAAAATGTGCCATTCTCTTTCATGGAGTCATACCTTTAGCCCTGCCGAACTCATTTTGTAAGAAACTGGCTGACTCTCGGGGCTTCGCTCCCGTCAACTGGCTACCTATCTACCTACCCTGCCTGCCCTACCTACCTACCTACAAATTTTTATCTATCATCAATAGTTTTCTCAGCGCACGCCAAATAATGTATTTTACAGGCAACATTTTGCTACCTTGGGTTATATTATTGCAATTTTCATAAGGATCTCTAATTTTTATGAAATTATATTATCGCCTATGACAGTCTATAATAATGTAGCTTTCTACTGGTGAAAGAATTTTCAAAATCGGTTCAGTAGATCCAGAGATTACCCCTTACAACGTCACAAACCCACAATATCACAAACTTTACCTCATTATAATATTAGTATAGATTAGGCTGCAGGACTGCACAATGCTTGGGCAAATCGAGAAGTCACCGTAACCCATGACTATTAATTTTCATTGTGAGTGAATAGCGGAATAGAGTTAGACAATTCAATTACCAACGAGGAAGACAGAAATAGTGCCGATTACGTTACTTACTCTTCTTATTTCTCTTAACCCTGGGCGCGGCGGTAGGCACGTTCATGCTCGAGGTCATACTGGTGTTCATGGAGCTGACGGAGGACGTGTAACTCTCCGACATCTGGTTCCCTTGCGGCGCCATGGGAAGGAACTTTTCGTTTTCAGCCTCTGTGTCTTCTGTAGGTTTGAATAGAGATTTGTTTAGATACTATTCTGTTTTTCATTATTTTCCAAACTTAGCAAGAAGCAGTTTTTTTTTTTCATTTAATTAAGGCGTTATATACGCCCCAATGTTAACGTAGTACTGGTCGTGCGCCCGCTCTATGCCAAAATATCAATATTGAACCTCCTTTTTAACCCCCGACGGAAAAACAGGGGTGTTATAAGTTTGAGGTGTGTTGCTGTGTATCTGTGTATCGGTGTATTTTGATTTAGTTTTTTTTTTTGTTTGAAAGGTAATTGTGTCGAGAGTGTTATTAGCTATGTTTGAATAAAATCGGTTCAGCCGTTCAAAAGTTATGGGCGTTTTACTGTTTGAATCGGGATGTTTTCGCAAGATAAATGTGTCGGGGGTTTTTTAAATTTTGAAATTTTACTTGTGAACAGTTTTGTTTGCAAAATATTATTTGATTTACATATGCTCTGTTAGTTATGAAGAAATTCCAGCCATCAATTTTTCTGTGTAAAAATATTTTTAAACATCCAACTCGTTTTGTATTAGTTTCCAAAAGTTGCAAAAAAATATCGTGTTGTTAATAATTTTTTTGAAGCAAAACTATTAGTGACACGAAAAAACCTTGTATTCAAATTTATGTATATGAATCAATAATAAATATATATTTTTTTCAAATCTTTTAACCTAGCCGTTACTAAGAAGTATGCTTTGGAAAGTTACCGTTTTACGGCACTGAAGCGTATGTAGGCCCTTAAGTACTTGCGATTTTTGTCATTCCAAGATTGGTGTTATGGCGAACCCAACTCCGAAGTTGTCATTACAATGTATATCATAGAACAATTCTTGAGGCATATTTTTAACCGACGAAAAATAAAAGGAGGGTACGCATAACTTTTTATAGTGATCTGATGTCCTTCAAAGATGTTCCTATTTACATTTAAAAAATAAAATCCGTCTTTAAAGGTAGAAAAAGGATTTATTGATCATTTGCCCATTAAATTTTCAATTCTGTTTAAATTAAGTAAACTGAAACGCAAAAAAAGACGGAATTTAACAAAAAAAAAAACATCAACATAAGGATCTGAAAAGAAAAAAAAAATTGTCTAGCATTTTGAGCATACTTTATTGCTAAAAAATGGTTTTTTCTTTAGATTTCCAAATGAGTCTAACTAGACTGAAAAGTTAAAATTAATAGATAAGTGCAATTGCATATCGTAATAAGCCAGTCACGTCGACTTACCGTAACTCGGGCCGGACCAGCCATACATGCCACCGACAGGCTTCAACAAGTCCTGTCTCTCCAGGTTGCCTAGCAACTGAGCTTCTATGATCTGGAAGTCTGCCTGCCTCATCGGCTTGCATTGCAAGTTCATACCGCTTGGACGAAGTGGTATGTTGCTGTAAAAATGATCATAGTTTCAACTATACACCGTGAAATTTAAATGGTTGTTTTCCCGCAGCGAAATGGTTTTTTCTATGTAATACAATCGTTTCGTAGTTATGTAAAATATTAGAAACAAAAACTGGCATATTTAACATTGTGAAAAACTTAACTCGAAAGCGATCACGAACCAATAGTAATACCTCCCGATATCTACGGCCGAACGACAGCGGGGCGTTGACCCGGGTGCTAAGTAGGTCAGGATCACTGTCAAAAGGATTAGGTTCGAAGGCGGCTCCGTTTGATAACGTTGCGCGCGCGGGCTAGTTTATGCCGTATTACTACACGCGAGAGCTTATTTTACTTTAAACATTTAATAAATCGGTAATTGCTTTGTCGGCTTAGCGGTGGTATTGTTCCTTGCAAACTATTTTATGACGTATCACTACGTGCGAGAGTTTATTTTGGTTTGAACATTATCTTGTGCATCGTTTTTCTTTGCCGGTGGTGACGCGAGTAGTACCTAGTACCTACAAGTTACTATTGTAACTCACGTTTTCGAGTTGATGAATATTTTTTAAATTATTTTAAAACAAAAACATCGTTATTTTTTTACTTTAACTCTATGCTTCGAAAGTACTCCTTAAGGCAAGTCGTTCTGCCGCGGGAAAACAACCAATTAAATTTCACGGTGTATATAATGACATTGTTATTTTACAAACAAACCACAATACAATACATAATATGTAACTACAGTACTGTCAAATTATCGATCTTATAAAACAAGCTCTTTTAACCATCGGGATATATTGCAATAAATTTAACTTAATGATATTCTAGTAAACAGATATGTTATGAGCGCGCGCATTGTGAGGACTCGAATACGTCCTAATTGGGACGTATAGGCTTTAGTCTAAGTCACGCAAGGCGATGAGCGATACGCTTTGTTGAAAAAAATAATGCCGTCGTATGTATTTAGAAAGTGTACCAATTATGATACCAAAGTACATAAAACAGAAGGGATCTCATACCATATGTAAGTACGCAATACGCCTCAATATACAATTTCCCTTTTTTTCCTAATATTCTGATATTTGGAGGTTAGAAAAAGATAACAACATTGGTGGTCAGAATAATGTTTTTTACATTCACACGCAAGTGACAAACACTACCAGTCTCTTTTTTTCTTGTTGGTTTTATCAAGCCATCCCTTTCGACTTGTAGTGAAATGTCAGATGAATGAAAAGTGTGTATGTGTGCTGCCGCTGCTGCGCGGTACACTTTTTTCGGTTGTATTGTGAGTGTATAACGTATCTGTATACTAGAATATCATTGATTGAACTACATATAATTATGAAAATCTAAGAAGTCCGTTGAAGTTTCTCATTTTACATGCCGCGATAACTTTCTACGTAAGAAATTGAAAAATACAAATTCATAATCCTAATGTATTACTATGTTACCCATACACTATAACAACGAGTATCATTTGCAAGCATCAAGTTTAATTATTATTACTTCAGGCCATACCCTGACCAAAAAATCTTGAGCATTCCTAGTGCCCTAGCGGCACACTGGTGGCGCATGAAAAACAGTAGTGAATACGCCTAGATTTTAGAATCAAATTATTATAAAATCGAATATTGGTCTTTTGAAAAACAAAACTTACAAAATGTCCGTTATCAAATTGTCTATCCAAGTGTTAGTAGAGATAGAGAGAGCTAGATATCATTTATTTGTCAGAAACATGAGTATGCACACACAAAGCATGTAAGATGTTAAGTACATTGCAGAAAGGAACACAGTCATGTTTTACCTTAACGGCGTACTAATATGTATTACAATAACCTTAATTATAACTATCAATTATCATGCATATAAAAAAGTAATTAAATTGAAATATAATGTAGTCAAGCTTAAACATCAATTAAATTAGATAAGAAGAATAACAAACAAATATTATCATTACTATGCATATTATTATTATTAATTAAGATGTCAAAATCAAAATAAAATAATTACAATAGTTTACAGAACCAAACTTCGCCACTACATTAGAATTATTATGTTTTCTCCATTAGAAACTCAGCAATACTATAGAAACATTTGGCTTCTAAATACTCCTTTAGTTTTTTCTTAAATATATTAGTAACAGTTACGAGTATATCTCTGAGTGCTTGTGGTAGGTGGTTAAATATACGTGGTGCCATACAGAAAACACTTTTATCTACTCTCATATCGTAATATTCGAATTATAAAATTCAAAACGAGTTTATATTGGCATACTTTATAAACACAATACCGAAATTTAAAAATAGAATCTTATTATAACACTATTTCTCTAACAAAATAATGCTATAAAACAATTTTTTTTCTATTACGATACAGGACAAATCCAAGAAGTTAATCACTAAGGAGTTTCCAACAATATTGTTTTTGTAATGCCATTTTATAGAACCTATTATAAAAAGATTTGATTCCAATTTTAAATTGTCTATGACAATGACCGCTTTAGACTTAGAACGCACTGCGATTTTTATTCGCGCGAATTTTGTTTCCTTCTACCTGTTCATGGAGCTCAAAATATTCGGGCGAATAAAATTCGCGCCGTGGTGCGGTGGATTCTGTGGCAAAACACGGATTTCTTGCGGTATTAATTCCGCACGATTTCTTTACCGCAATGCGAACGACTTCATACAATTCCATAGGTCGCAGAATGGTCAGAAAAAAATCGCGCGAATAAAGATCCCAGTGCGTGCTAAGCCTTAGCGCATGCGCGGTTAATGCGGTGATGTGCTGGGTTTTGGCGCCATTCATACGTTTTGCAAGTTTTGCTGTACTGAATTTCATGAGTTATTTAAATTATTGTTTAAAAATGTCTGATATCAGTGAATGCGAAGAAAATTTGACTCCGCCCGATATTTTAGATGTGGTGAAGGAAATTACTCTTAATTTATTACCAGCAAAGTCGAGAAAAGTATATGACAAATGCTATCACGATTTTATGGCATGGAAAATGCAATAAGAGGTATTTAGTAGGTTCAATCCCAATTTATGAGTGTAGATAAAGTAGTATATGAAACTGCACATAACTAGGTATTAAAACATTCGTGTGAAAACTATTAAAAACTAAAATTTTATTCGCCCGAATATTTTGAGCTCTATGAACAGGTAGAGAAGGAAACAAAATTCGCGAGAATAAAAATCGCAGTGCGTGCTAAGTCTAAAGCGGGCATTGTCATAGACAATTTAAAATTGGAATCAAATATTTTTTTAATAGGTACTATAAAATGACATTACAAAAAAAAATGATGGAATCTCCTTAGTGATTAACTTCTTGGATTTGTCCTGTATCGTAATAGAAAAAAAACTTTTTAACAAAAAATCAAACCGACTTCAAGAACAAAAAAACTACAAAGCAAAAAATAAATTTCTTTTCCGAAGTCGGTGTCTTTTGTACCTACCCATTGTTTCCCGTTTTTCGACACCGACTTCGGAAAAGAAATTTATTTTTTGCTTTGTAGTTTTTTTGTTCTTGAAGTCGGTTTGATTTTTTGTTAAAAAGTTTTTATTTTTCTCTTTTTAGTTTTGGTAGATACCTCCAATTAACATGATTATCATTTATAGCCAAAGTACATTTCATGGCGATTCCAATAAGCCCAAACACGACTAGGATACATTGTTTTATATAAGAGTTCCAGTGCCTACCTTCCGGCTTCATCATCAGATCAGTTCGATGGTGCCATTTTCATCAGTACCATTTATTTATAAGTATTTGCTTCATTATAGTCGGTTAACTATGTGACATATTTAGCATTTAGGAGTTCCAGTGGCCATCTGTGGTCTTCTTCATCAGTTCCACTTCACCAAATGATACTTTCTGAGTGCAAATGTTTGCATTGTTGATGAAATTACCAAAATCCTATATGTTTGCCTATAATATTTGAGGAGTTCCCTCGATTTCTCTAGGATTCCATCATCAGATCCTGACCTGATGATTATGGGACCAACTAGGAAGTATACCCTTTCAAACAAAAAAAGAATTTTTGAAATCGGTCCAGGCGTCTTTGAGTAATCGGGGAACATACATAAAAAAAAAAATGATTCCGACGAATTGAGAACCTCCTCCTTTTTTTGAAGTCGGTTAAAAAATTGTTTTATAGCATTATTTTGTTAGAGAAATAGTGTTATAATAAGATTCTATTTTTAAATTTCGGTATTGTGTTTATAAAGTATGCCAATATAAACTCGTTCTGAATTTTATAATTCGAATATTACGATATGAGAGTAGAAAAAAACTTTTTGCAAAAAAATACTACCGACTTCCAAATACAAAACTACAAAGTGAAAAATAACTAAATTTTTTGAAGTCGGTGTCCATAACGCAAAAAAATGGTACCTACGAAAGACACCGACTTCAAAAAATTAAGTTATTTTTCACTTTGTAGTTTTGTATTTGGAAGTCGGTAGTATTTTTTTGCATAAAGTTTTTTTTTTGCAAAAAGTTTTTTTATTTTTCACTTTTTAGTTGTACGTACCTAATAGGCAAGTTAGTAAGGGAACTATTTCGCCAGAATAGATTTCATGAAACTTGAACATAACCGGTGAAATGAGGGATCTGCTTACCCCTTAAGAGCGAACTGGCGTGATGTTATGTTAGGAAATGTTATAAACAACAAACACACATGCGATTCCAGCAATCCCGAGAGATTTGCCGTTATTTATTGAAGAGTTCTGTTGTAAATCTCCGAAGTTCTTCATCAGATCTTCACCAAATTAAAATGGGACCAATTTCGGAACATACTTTTTCAAACAAAAAAAGAATTTTCAAAATCGGTCCACAATTGACGGAGTTATCGGTAAACAAACAAAAAAAAAAAAACAAACTTGAAGTCGAACATAGAACCTCCTCCTTTTTGGGAAGTCGGTTAATAAACTACTATTATACATTAGTGCTGAATTGGATCGTCTCACACACAATCTGTGCTTATATTTATCGCGCCGGTTGCAATGACCTGAATATTAACTCTTTGAGGGTTGCGTTCCCCCAGAAATAACTCCAAATCTCAGGTGATGACCAACTATGCCATGATGCGCCATGAGTTTGGCATCTAGACAACAGGAGCGATTTTGTAGAGCATATAGGCGGATTTACTCAGTCGCTTGCTTAATTCCTCTAAATGTGGTTTCCAGTTTAATTTTTTATCTATTGTGAGCCCTAAGCACTTGCACACATCCACTTTACTTATCTTTTTGTTATTGTTATGAATATTCAAGTTATTATTAATATTTAAACGCTGGCTAAATAACATTAATTTTGTTTTATCGATATTTATTTTAGATTATTATTACTTAGCCAGGTAATAATGGAATTAGCTGTATTATTTATTCCAGCTTCATAATTTTGATTATCAGTGCATTTAATTGTTACGGTGCTATCATCGACAAAAAATAATCAATGAACACTTTACGAGGAGATGCATGCTATCAATAATTATTTCTCAATTTTATGGTTTTGTTGGAAGGAGATTAGTGAAACATATACTTAAAAAAAAGTATCCTACCATTTTGGAATCAATATTATGTAGAAATTTAATGTATTTTATTAACTGATATTTCTTTTTAAATAACGAGTAGATAGCTCTTAAAAAACTGCACAAAATACGGCGCGCGCGGCGTTTTGCTTAGGGAAGCGCCTTAATTATTTTTATAGCTGTCAAATCCGACTTCTTAGATTGTCAAGACTATAGCTAGGTTTTTGAAATATAAAAGGCATTTTTTTTTAAATATATAATACTCGATTTTTCTAGGTATATATTTCATGAAAAAGTTCTCACCTGGTATCTTCTAACTGCGGCTCATTCAGTGCATCAACGATCTCAAGCAGTGTATGCAGCTGCCTCGGTGAAATAAACACAATGAAGGAACCAAACACCATATTAACTTCAATCTTAGGCCCGTCTACCTCATCGATATGTCTCAATTTGAGCGACAACTCCTGCTGGCCCGTTAACTTGGCAAATAATATTGGGTCAGGATGGTTCAACTTCTCATCGGGAGTCATTTCTCTAGATTCTGTACGGCTTTTGTCTTCAGCTACAGTTTCTTTACCTGGCTCCGTTTCTATAGTCGATATCACACTTCTAGTCTCATAAAAAACATCAGATAAAGTGCTCTGATAGTTCATGTCCGGTGTATCAACCAGACTATCGGATTTGTCTGCTTGCGAGGAAACTGACTTCTCCATGATCAGACTTCTGGCCATGGTGCGCAGTTTCGAAGGGAACTCGTCAGTGTACATAGTGACTCCATCAAATTTTAGCTTTTTGTTGGTGTATGTGGCGACAATGTACGTCTTAGGTTTATCAGGGTCGGTCACGGTAGGTGTTGGCTCTGCACCGGCCTCGTCGAAGTAGTCGACACTGAAATAGTTAATTATTATATATTTAAAGCTTCCTTCCAAGACATGTGTAACTGTCTTTATAGGTAACAGTTTGGATGTAAAAAAAGACGACATCACTGAGTGTGTAACAAAGTTACTAAAATTAAATTGTAATAAAATAATATTGTGTGCTTTTCCATATTTGGAAAAATTGTCTAGTAGACAAAATAATTATATTCACATGCTGAATAAACATATTCATTTCCTTGTCAGTCATTACAGTGACAAATTAGTTTTTTTTGACATCAACATTTTTGTTGATAAATTAAAGTTGACAGGCAATACAGTGTATCTGCCTATTAGGGTAAGACGTCAAATAGCGAGGCTATTATCTTTTACTTTAAACTCAGACATAAATAGTATGTCGAAGTCATGTACTGTAGTTGATATTAGTAGTAATACTAATTTACAGGTATCCAATAACATTAATAACGTTAGCAATTCTGCTATTAATATTTATAGTTTAAACTAGTTTGTAGGACAAGGGAGGGTACCAATAACCAAATAGTTAGGAGTACATCCACCAACAAGAAGAACACCTTCTTGCTCTCACATAGTTAATTTAAAAAAAGGGGCTAAGCAGAATTCTATAAAATTATTCCATCAAAACATTCAAGGTTTTTCTGCAAAGCAATTGGAAATAGAACTGTTTTTAGAAAAGACAATGTTTGAAATTATTTGTTTTACTGAGCATTGGCTGAAAGAACATTCAATGCTTATTAATTATGAAAATTATACTGTGGGCAGCTGTTTTAACAGAAATGTTATGTTACGTGGAGGTTCACTTATTTTAATCAAAAATGGTATTAAATCAAAATCTCGTAAAGATATTGTAGATCTATCAGTTGAACATAGTGTTGAACTGTCCTGTGTTGAGCTGGATAAGCATATTATAGTGTGCGTTTACAGACCCCCCAATTATAAAAACTACTGTATATTTGAGTCAGTGAAGGAAGATGTTTTGGCAAAACTTACAACTGGTAATAAACTAGTCATAATCTGTGGTGACTTTAATATAAATATTTTAGAAAATAATTCAGATAGCAGTAGACTATTGAATCTCTTCAAATCATTTAATTTGTCGCATGTGTTTGAGGAACCAACCCGAACAACTGTGACTACTGCTACATGTATTGATAATGTTTTTTGTTGCTGCGACCTTAAACAAAGCCATTATGAATTGTCTGCCTTCAGATCATAGTGGGCTACTGGTAACATTTGAGTCCAGCATACCAATACAGCAAGTGCAGATTCAATCCAGACCAATAACATCCGGCAAATTAAATAAATTTAACAGCGCTTTAATTGGTAAGTTAAGTTGTCAGGACCTCACAGTGAACGATGGTAATATTTTATACAAAAAAGTTTTCTCAGTTGTTCAAACAGAATTCAATAACACTTTTAAGAAGAAAACTAAAACTATATGCCGTAAGTTTTTATTCAGTGACTGGGCGACTAAAGGAATCAGGAAAAGTAGGGAAAGACTTTACGAGCTGTATGGCCTTAAGCCTTATAGAAACACTGAAACTTTTAATAAGTATGTTGCTACTTACTCAAGAATTTTTAAAAATTCATGTAAACTAGCTAAGGTTTTATACATTAGCAATAAGGTTAAATTCGCAGAAAATAAAATTAGGACGGTTTGGAAAATTATTAACAATGAAACAAACAGGAACAAAAGAAATAATACTGATTGCACGCTTGAGACTACACATGGACTTGTTAGAGATAGCAGGGAGGTTGCTCAAGAGTTTGTGAATTTCTTTACCAGCATCCCAATTAAAACTACTGAAACCTTAAATTCTTCGCCGTCGCTCGCTTATGGTTTATTACACGCTAACGTTTCAGCATGCCCGACTGAATTTAACTTTTCACATATAAACCCAATAACAGTGATAAAAGCTTTTAAGCAAATAAAGATAAAACTGACAGAAAATCTATGGGGAATGTCCATCAAAGTTTGTACCTCCATTATTCAGACTATAGCGCCGTACTTAGCTTTAATTTTTAATTTGTGTATAGATCAGGGAGTCTTTCCGGATCTAATGAAATATAGTAAGGTTATACCACTTTTTAAATCCGGGGACAGTAAAGACACAAATAATTATAGACCAGTATCCGTGTTGCCGGTTTTCAGCAAGATATTTGAAAAGATAATGCTAAATCAAATGCTCATTTATTTTAATACGAAAAACATCCTACACGAGAAACAATATGGTTTCACCAAAGGACGTTGTACAACCGACGCTGGTGTCACCTTAATAAAACACATCTTTGATGCGTGGGAGGAGGGACAAGATGCCATAGGTATCTTCTGCGACCTGTCGAAGGCGTTTGATTGCGTTGATCATGAAACATTGCTTTTGAAACTTGAGCATTACGGGCTAGGCCAATCAGCATTAAATTTAGTAAAATCCTATTTGAATGATAGACAGCAATTAGTTCAAATAAACGGTGTCAATTCGTCGGGGTTGAACGTGAAAATGGGGGTACCCCAGGGCTCAGTTTTAGGTCCTTTCTTATTTTTAGTATACATTAACGATTTACCCCATCTATTGAAAAACAAACTGAACATGGTGTTATTTGCTGATGACACTTTGATTTTTAACATAAATAGACGTACGAGTAACGTTGCCGACGTAAATAATGCATTGCGGCAAGTTCTAAATTGGTTCACTGCTAATAATTTAGTTTTGAATGCTAAAAAAACTAATTGTGTAAAATTTGCCTTGCCGAATGTCAAAAGTTATGATTGTGACATTATATTAAACAACGAGAAGCTAGAATTCGTCGACAAAACCGTTTTCCTGGGTATCACGCTAGACTCAAGGTTACAATGGGGTCCTCATTTAATATCACTTGCGGGGCGGTTAAGTTCGGCGGCTTATGCTGTTAGAAAAATTCGTCAATTTACTGATGTAGATACCGCGAGGCTGGTCTATTTTAGTTACTTTCATAGTATAATGTCTTACGGCATATTACTATGGGGAAGGGCTGCAGACATTCAGTCAATTTTTGTTCTACAAAAACGAGCCATCAGAGCGATATACAATCTTCGCCGGCGCGATTCTCTAAGGGAACTGTTTAAAGACATTAACATCATGACGGTACCTTGTCAGTATATTTACGAAAACATCATGTACGTTAGAAAGAATTTACATCTTTTTAGTAAAAACAGCGATAGACATAGTTATGTTACTAGAAATAGGGACCAATTAATTCAACCAGGTTTCAGGCTGGCTAAAGTAGCGTCATCTTTTAGGGGGTACTGTATAAAATGTTACAATAAAATACCGCCACACATTCTAGAATTGAATGAGACGAAATTTAAAACTTGTATAAAACGCACACTATGCAGGCAGGCATATTATAGGTTGGGAGATTACATCGCTGATAAAAATGCTTGGCCCAACGCTATTCCAGCTCCACAGCCACTAGGGCACAAAAACAAGTGATAAGCAGAAAAGTTCTGAAGTATTGTTGGACCTGCTGAAGACTGTACGAATAATTATAATGTATATGTGTGTTGTATAAACTCAATTTATTTTTTGGATTATATAACTGCACAGCACATATGTGAGTACTATGTACTAACTGTAAATCTACCATTTACTGTACCTATGTGTCGTTCGTTGACTTCAGTGTGCCCCGGCAGTTGATTGTGTCATGCTCTCTCTAATGTCTCTCTGATGGTGGCACATGTGTTGGATCATTCGGTTCCCTTCATGATGGTTGAGCTGAGTGGTGCCGATCCATGTGTCATGTTCGTGAACGGGCGCCTTCAGTTGGGATTGGTCATATCTTAGCTGCCTCCGCATGTTTTTAATTACCTATTTATTGTATTTTTAATTGTTTGTTTTACTCTAGACGCTTTTAAGTGCGTTTTTTTTTTTTTACATCGTTCTCACATATATGTATTTTTCCTACAAGATTATTGTAACCAAATACTTGTAAAACACATTTATGTTTTTTTAAAAGAGTAAGTTTGGAGTTTCTTGTCCGTTCTTCTCCATAACAAGCTACATTTCCGAATGGACGGTATAATCAATTATTATTACATTTAATTTTTATTTTTGACGTTCGAAAGTGCCGCTTAATGGCCTAATTGAATAAAGAAATTTTGATTTTGATTTTGTGACATCCACCAACCCGCACTGGGCCCGCGTGGTGGATTACGGCCCATTCCCTCTCACAGAGTGGAGGTCTGTGTTCCAGCAGTGGGCAAATTAAAAGGCTGGTGATTTTGATGATCCTATATCTATCACTATAGGTATCCAATGCGATAGTATAGAAGAAATTACAATAATTGACACGACACACGTTACGGTTAGCATAGTGGTTGAGCGATCGCCTGCTGCGTTGCGTGTCGCTGGTTCGATTCCCACACAGAACAAATATTTGTATGACCTACAGATAGTTGTTCCGGATCTGGGTGTTTGTGTATGTGAGTTTATATGTTTGTAAACGCTCCCATGATACAGGAAGAAATTCCTAGTGTGTTAGTTAAAAAACCTGCCAAGTGCGAGTCGGACTCGCGCACGAATGGTTCCGTACCATTATCGCAAAAAACCGGTCAAGTGAGAGTCGGACTCGCGCACTAAGGGTTCCGAACCATTATCGCAAAAAACGGCAAAAAGAACACGTTTGTTGTATGGGAGCCCCCACTTATATATTTATTTTATTCTGTTTTATAAATACTTTGTTGTTATAGCGGCAACAGAAATACATCATCTGTGAAAATTTCAACTGTCTAGCTATCACGGTTCATGAGATACAGCCTGGTGACAGACAGACAGATCGACAGACAGACGGACCGCGGAGTCTTAGTATAGGGTCCCGTTTTTACCCTATGGATACGATACCTTAAAAAACAGCAAAAATATCACGTTTGTTGTATGTGGGAGCCCCACTTTTTATTCTGTTTTTAGTATTTGTTGCTATAGCAACTACAGAAATACATTATCTGTGAAAATTTCAACTGTCAAGCTATCACGTTTCATGAGATACAGCCTGGTGACAGTCAGACAGACGGGCAGAGGAGTCTTAGTAATAGGGTCCCGATTTTACCCTTTGGGTACGGAACCCTAAAAAGTAAGTATAAGGGTAAGGGGTGTTCTTGTTTACGTTTTTTGACACCGACTTCCGAAATTGAAGTTATTTTTCACTTTGTAGTGTTTTTATTTGGAAGTCGCTTGTATTTTTAGTAAAAAGTTTTTTTTTTTCTCTTTTTTGTTGTGGTACATAATGGACCAGTTATATAGGCTTGGTACCAATAATGCCCATAGTGAAGCCAGAATAGATTAACCCAATAACATGAAACTTAAACAAAACCGGTGGAATAAGAGTATACCAAGGTGAACTGTTTACACCTGCGTACACCTTTAGAGCGTACTAGTGTGATGTTATGTTATGAAATGGTGTAAGCAATAAACAGAAATGCGATTGCAGCTATCCAGAGTGATTTGCCGACATTTATTGAAGAATTCTGATGTAAATCGCCGAAGCTCTTCATCAGATCCCGATGAAAATTAAATGGGACCACATGACAAGCACCAAAATCGGTTCATCTAGAAACAAGTTCGGAGGTAAAACACATTAAAAAAAACCAGTCGAATTAATAACCTCCTCCTTTTTTGGGAAGTCGATTAAAAAAATGAAAATCATTCAGTCCAATGAATACAATTCAACCAATACACATCAACATTGTTAGAACCTTTGTGCTCTACAGTGTGTGAGTGTTTTGTGTGCACATACATTGAAATAAATAAAACCAAAGCAAGGAATACCGGTAGTGTAGATAGAGAGTAGAGATCAGTGACATTTAACAATCAAACGTCTTCAAAACCAGCGTAAAGAAGTTAGAATTAATGAATAATGTTTACCCACTTCAAAAAACGTAGGTAATTAATTCGACACGTATGTATTTAATATTGTTGGAACTGCACAATATTCACAAATGTTATTCTGTGTGGGTTAAACACGTGTGCCAAATTTCATGAGTGTATGTATGTTTGTCCACACATTTCTCCGAAGCTACTTATCGGATCGTGATAATTCTCTCAAAAAGCAATTTTCATCACAATCGGTCCAGCAGTTTTCAAGATATGGAGCATACAACCGAACTCCTTGGCGACAAACAGCACGAATGTGTAAATTGAGGTATTATGGATATGTTTTAGGGTTCCGTACCGAAAGGGGAAAAACGGGGCCCTATTACTAAGACTCCGCGGTCCGTCTGTTTTTTTTTTTTTTTTTTTTAATATCCTATAGGCTCGCGCTTGACCACTATCTCACCTGATGGTAAGCGATGATGTGGTCGACGGTGAAACACGCTTGCCTAGAAATAACCTATTCACTCTTGACTTAAAGACCCCCAGATTGTAGCTGTCGGGAAACACAGACTCCGGCAGGGAATTCCACTCCTTAGCTGTACGCATAATAAAAGTGTTCTCAAAACGTTTTGTGCGTATGGGTGGAATGTCCACCATGTATCGATGGCGCATCGCCGTACGTCTGGTAGTCCGATGGTGAAACGGGCTCGGTGGAATTAGATCGTGCAATTCCATCGCACACTCCCCGAAATGTAACCGATAAAAAACTGACAGGCTGGCAACTCGGCGACGATGTTCAAGACTCTGGAGCTTTGACTTGACCAGCGCCTCGTCGCCGATGAGCCTCTTGGCCCGCTTTTCGATCGACTCTAGTGCATCAAGCTGGTATTTGGCAGATCCATCCCAGAGATGAGAACAGTACTCCATGCATGATCGAACTTGCGCTTGATACAAATTGAGGAGCTGCTTCGGCGTGAAGTACCCTCTCACCTTCGCAAGGATCCCCAGCTTTTTGGCTGCCAGCTGAGCTTTTGCCTCAATGTATGGGCCAAAATTGAGAGTCGATGTCAACGTAACGCCAAGAAGCTCAAGATGGTCCGTTATTGGCACGGTCACATCTCGGAAAGTTGGAGCCGGTTGAAATTGGCGCTTTTTTGCGGAAAAAAGACACGCCTGGGTTTTAGCAGCGTTAAACCTGACCAGATTGGCATCGCCCCATTCGGAGACTGCCTGTAAGGACAGGTTCAAACGCTCCACCATGGCCTCACGGTGTTTGTCTGTCACCAGGCTGTATCTCATGAACCGTGATAGCTAGACAGTTGAAATTTTCACAGCTGATGTATTTCTGTTGTCGCTATAACAACAAATACTACAAACAGAATAAACTAAATATTTCAGTGGGGCTCCCATACAACAAACGTGTTTTCTTTGTCGGTTTTTTGCGATAATGGTACGGAACCCTTCGTGCGCGAGTACTACTCGCACTTGGCCGGATATTATTGATCGTGTACTAAAACTAAAACGAGAGAAAAAAATATTTTTCATAAAAAATAAACCGACTTCGACGAAAGGTATTTAGCACGTTTTATTTTTTAAGAAAACGTTTTTTTCGTCATTGACATTGTACGAAATTTTAAAGTCTGTTGTCATTGCCACATAAGCATCAGTCCGTTTCAATGACGTTAGAATTAATTAAGATCTTTACGCTTTTGAAATAAGGATTAAAACATAAATATTTTCTTATACTACATAACACACCTACAGTAATGCATTATTTATTACTCTATAAATGTTGCAAACAGCCTTGAAAGGCCGTTACAGTTAGGATTGGAATTACAAGAACAAGATCGTATCTTGAGATACGAAAACCAGTTTTACAGTTATCTGTATGACTTCAGCTGCGGTTATTTTTTTTCCTTTAGTTTCGCTTTTCACCACTAACTCGCCTGATGTTATGCGATGCTGTGGTCTACGGTGAAGCACGCTTGCCTAGAAGAAACCTATTCACTCTTGACTTAAAGATCCCTAGGTTGTAGCTATCAGGGAACATAGACACCGGAAGGGAGTTCCACTCCTTAGCTGTGCGCACAATGAAAGTATTAGCAAAACGCTTTGTGCGTGTGGGAGGGATGTCTACCACGTACCGATGTCGCATGACCGTACGTCTTGTATTCCGGTGATGGAAAGGGCTAGGCGGAATCAAATTGTGCAGTTCCGTCGCACACTCCCTTATTAAATAAAATACTCTATTTTTAACCGACTTTCCAAAAAGGAGGAGGTTCTATGTTCGACTTCAAGTTTTTTTTTTTTTTTGTGTATGTTCACCGATTACTCCGTCAATTGTGGACCGATTTTGAAAATTCTTTTTTTGTATGAAAAAGGATGTTACGAAATTGGTCCCATTTTAATTTGGTGAAGATCTGATGAAGAACTTCGGAGATATACAACAGAAATCTTCAATAAATAACGGAAAATCTCTCGGGATTGCTGCAATCGCATGTCTGTTTGTTTTTTATAACATTTCATAACATAACATCACGCCAGTTCGCTCTTAAGGGGTAAGCAGACCTCTCATTTCACCGGTTATGTTCAAGTTTTATGAAATCTATTCTGGCGAAATAGTTCCCTTACTAACTTGCCTATTAGGTACGTACAACTAAAAAGTGAAAAATAAAAAAACTTTTTGCAAAAAAATACTACCGACTTCCAAATACAAAACTACAAAGTGAAAAATAACTTAATTTTTTGAAGTCGGTGCCCATAACGCAAAAAAATGGTACCTACGAAAGACACCGACTTCAAAAAATTAAGTTATTTTTCACTTTGTAGTTTTGTATTTGGAAGTCGGTAGTATTTTTTTGCAAAAAGTTTTTTTATTAAATAAAATACCCAAACAATATAAATCGGAAGTATTATTATTAATATATTCGTAGTTTCAGTTCAAGAGACAAAACAATGACATGGACGATAAAATCAAGGCCATGGATTCGTCGCAATAAGATTATTCTAATCAGACGCCCGAAGAGAGGTCAAATGTATTGACAAGGAAGTACTACTTTGTATACAAGCGAGACTGAGTCGTTTACATTGGGCCTTTTTAAACTGTGCGGTTCGTGACGTCACTCATCATGGAGTAGCTTTGTAGGCCTACCACAATAATTAGTCAATTAACAATCTTGACATTTTCTTCAAGTATATTCGGTACTAGCTGACCCCCGGGGCTTCGCTCCCGTCAAGTGGCTACCCTGCCTACCCCACCTACCCAATAGTACCTAATATTTTTTATCTATCATAAATAGTTTTCTCAGCGCACGCCAAATAATGAATTTTATAGGCAACATTTTGCTACCTTGGGTTACATTATTGCAATTTCCATAAGGATCTCAAATTTTTTTGAAAATATATTATAGCCTATGACACTCAGGAATAATGTAGCTTTCTACTGGTGAAAGAATTTTCAAAATCGGTTCAGTAGATCCAGAGATTACCCCTTACAACGTCACAAACTTTACCTCTTTATAATATTATTAGTATAGATGAATGCAGTATTATGAAGAGTGTGGGGTTTAATGCAGTAGCCAGGCGGGGAGAGGGATTCGCAAATCACATGTGTCCATGTTTTAGGAATAAAGAATTTACTATCATTTAAATCTGACTGTTTTGAAAGGTAATTATTAAAGAAGGCACATGAAAAAGCCCTTATATCTTAAGGCCTACGCACACCGGGACAGAATGGCAGAGGATTTAAATTTATACCAAAGGACATTCATAGTTATTAGTAGGAATATGACATTGCCAATGTTTTAAATTGATTCCGTGGCATTGAAAGAGATTTCTCGACACGGCATTGGAGAGCGTGCTAATAGCCCAATCAACGGGGCATATGTAACCCGAAAAATTCTCCTGCCTGTGAGAGTAGGTAGTGTGATAAAGTAAGACCTACAGATTACAGATATCAACTTATCCAACAGATTTTGATAAGAGAAGTTAGGTATTTTTACCTAAACATGAAAATTGATTATAACTCTCTGTGAAAAATTCCTCAGGCTGAAATACTTTCTGTATACGTACAAGTGTATTAGTTAGAATAGGCATGTATAGGCATCCAACATTTTTTCGATTTGGGATACACTCCAAATTTAACTTTTAGCATTTTACGCTATAACTTCTACTGAAAAATTGGTCTGCTACTTTTTATTTTTTAATATGGTTTTATTTCCTTAAATACATAGCTTTGTTTAGTTATCCAAAAGATTTTCCTTTTTCATCAATTTTTTTAGATTTTTGCTTGATTATGTAATGTGAAAAATATCTCCGTTCATTTTCATACCTTTATTAGTCATATGATTTTATATTAAATAAGAATTATCAATTATCCAACAAATTTTCGAACGTTCATTATATTTGTTAGGATAGTTCGCTGATTTATGCTAGAGCGTAAGGGTTGACCTTCACTTGACCGCTCGGAGCTGCTTTGCCGCGCATTACTTTTGGAGTATTGGGGCCACCGTTATTATTGCAAATATTTTTTTATCTTAATATGCACAACTTATGTGAAGTCATCCAGTTACCACAAACTTTCAAACTTTCTCATTCGATTTTGAACTTAACCATCAAGATTTGAAGGTTTAAAATCATTTGGAGAAATTTTTCAGTTTTGTATAACCCAATGTGCAGTTGACTGTAAAACGGCGTTTAGAAATTCACTTTATATTTCTAAAGAATAAGTATTACTTATATGGATTTAAAATAAACGTTAGATACCTCCTTAAGGACTTTGTAAACTATGCAAAAAAATGGTCAAAAAGTATGTTTAGAAAGACACCTGTTGAGGCGTTAACGAGTAAGATAAAAGAAGATTATTATTATGTCCCTTATTTAATGTTCTTTTCTTATCGTCTTCATTTATTTTTATTTATATAAAATAAATTAATAAAAAGACATAAAAATAGAGCCCACCGGTATCGGGAACAGGGTCTAAGCATGAAGTCCAAGTCTTGTATGCACTAGGTAAGTGCCCCCAAGGACAATCCCCGGTTGGTGCAGGACTATTGTTAAATATGAAGACAAATATATTGGGCTATGGGTTTTGGAAGGTTTATTGGATCGATTGTCTAAAACTATAGAATTACTATTAGCCCCTGCCTGACTACTGTTGAACTACACGACTATAAAAGATAACATGGCAGGGGAGACTTACACACTCAAATAATGGGCTACCATAGCGGATTTCCACTCAAGCCAGCCAATTAAGGCAAGAGATAATTAATTTTGCCCGCAACTTATGGAAGTGTCAAACCTTACAGGACACGTAAAATGTCGAAAATCATATACAAATGATGCCATGATCAAGGCGTTTAAAAGGAAGAAGACATTATTCATGAACGTTACAGTGTCAGAACCACCGGCAGCGAGCATCCCGCCTCTCGAATTCGATTTCCAGTCAAAATGTCTAATAATAATACAACTAATAATAATAATACAAGACGTACGGCAATGTGCCATCGGTACATGGTGGATATCCCACCCATACGCACAAAGCGTTTTGAAAATACTTTCATTGTGCGTACAGCTAAGGAGTGGAACTCCCTGCCGGCGTCCTTGTTTCCTGGTAGCTACAACCTAGGGGTCTTCAAGTCAAGAGTGAATAGGTTACTTCTAGGCAAGCGTGCTCCACCTTCGACCATATCATCGCTTAACATCAGGCGAGATAGTGGTCAAACGCGAGCCTATAACGAATAAAAAAAAAAAAAAAAAAAAAAAAAAAAACTGTAAAAAAACAAAAACTAATAAAAAACTAAACTATAAATTTATACAACTCTACGCACCTTCCTAATTTCGTGTATGGGGCAATAGAGCACGGTCCTTCGCTATCCAGGATGTCTAAATATCCAGAGGAATAGCGAACATGTAAGGATCGACGAGGTATATTCCAGGGTGCTAGTTTGAGTCCACTTTGGTTTTGCTTAGCCCTGAATCCTATAAGCATGCTGGAGAATTCAGGGCTGAAGAGAGGTGGTTAGGTTACACCTCACTTCCTTTACATGGATGACCTGAAGCTCTTTGCCCCCAGCAATCTTCAGTGGATATCTCTATCTCTACTGAAGGTAACTGAAACTTTTAGTAGCGCCATCAGGATGGAGTTTGGTGTGGATAAATGTGCGGTCATGCATGTAAAGCGAGGGGAAATTGTGGAATCCGTAGGAATTCAACTCGTGGATTCCGTAAAACAAGAGGTCCCTGTCCCCAAACGAATCCTATAATTATTTGGGTATGTCTGACATGAAGCAATCGTAGAAGGAACGCTTCTTTGGCCGCCTGAAGAAGGTATTCAATAGCCTTTCGGGCGGAAACATGGTGCGTGCCTCAACGATTCCGAGAACGTTGCGTTCCTTCAACGATTGCTTCATGTCAGTAGTGTTGATACCTAACGCTTCCGACATACTCAAATACATATATTATGCATTGATGTACTCTTTCGGCATACTCAAATTAACTCAAACGGCACTTGACGCCCTGGATAGGCGGGTCCGTACACTGCTGACTGCATATCAAATGCACCACCCACGATCGTCGGTCATGAGATTGTATATCCCTCGGAAGTGTGGAGGCCGAGGCTTTTTAAATACCAAAAACCTCCACAACCGCGAGATAAGCAAACTGAAAGAATATTTTCTACACGCCGACGTGGACGTGGACGTGGACGTGAAGTAGAAGTGGACAAGGGACTCAGCCCGCTTTCCTTGGCTAATGAGAACTGGCGCAAGCCTGTAGTGTTTGACAATAACGACCGCAGGGAGGTATGGCAAAGTAAGCAGCTTCACGGACGCTTTTTCCGGTAACTACATGGGTTCGATGTAGACCAATCGCCGTCCGTAGCCCGGCTGCGTTTCGGTACCTACTACAGGTATATGCGCGACCCGGTGTTCGAAAATGGCAATGTCACGTTGTATTGGGATCGGTCTATCATCACAGACAGGGCTATTGTTGCCAATAAGCCTGACATAGTGGTGATAGACCGACTAGAGCGTCGCGCAATGATTGTTGACATAGCGGTCCCTCATGTCGAGAACCTCTTGAAGGCTGAGGGAGATCAGAAAACTAAATATCTTGATCTGGCTCGCGAGGTTGTCGACATGTGGGATGTGAATACAGCAGCAATTGTGCCGATAGTCTTGAGAGACTATGGCATAATAGCCAAGAGCCTCGACAAACACCTGGGAGAAGTCTTGTTCCTTACCACTCTCTTGCCTTAATTGGCTGGCGTGAGTGGAGATTCACAAGAGCAAACGTGCTCGGAGGAAGAAAGTTAACCCAACAAGATACTTGTAGGGATCTTGACTGTATACTTCCGGGAATGTCCTGATAGCCGTGGTATACCTCTCCACTCCTCAAGCACCTCCGCATATGGGCAACATAGCCTTGGCGCTACGTCACTCAAGTGCTAGGAACCGTTTATGGGAGCCCATTAAATGAGTGTTGCGGGGATCCGCTGGATGTGAGATGCACGGGACCGATCAATGTGGCGACGCTTGGGGGAGGCCTATGTCCAGCAGTGGACGTCTTTCGGCTGATATGATGATGATGAGTTCAGCAGTGGTCAGGCAGGGGCCATTAATCCTCCTATAGTTATAGGCAATCCATCAACCAAACCTACCAAACCCATAGCCCAATACATTTTTCTCCATATTTTGCAATAGTTCTGCACCAACCGGGGAAGCAATTGCGTAGTGCATACAGGGATAATCATCGGTTGATTTCACATTTCTTGATACATGCCTAACAAGGCCTCTGGGAGTTGAATTCAGCCCCTTGCACGCCTTTCAAAGGATCGGGACCCCAGGGTCCCGAGATTGTTAAAGTCATGTAAAAATAATAATAATATGCCGCAGGGCAGCATTGTGGCGAGCTGGTGGGCTGTGGCGACGATGTGTCCCTCATCTCCGGCTTGCCTTTATTGGCCGGTCGGAGCGAACACTGACAGGGCACAGAGCTCCCATCTCTCTCCTGCCTTAATTGGCTGGCTTGAGTGGAGATCCGCTATGGTAGCCCATTAATTGAGTGTGCATGTCACCCCTGCCATTTTATAGTCGTATAGTTCAACAGTAGTCAGGCAGGGGCTAATAGTAATTCTATAGTTTTAGACAATCGATCCAATAAACCTTCCAAAACCCATAGCCCAATATATTTGTCTTCATATTTAACAATAGTCCTGCACCAACCGGGGATTGTCCTTGGGGGCACTTACCTAGTGCATACAAGACTTGGACTTCATGCTTAGACCCTGTTCCCGATACCGGTGGGCTCTATTTTTATGTCTTTTTGTTAATTTATTTTATATAAATAAAAATAAATGAAGACGATAAGAAAAGAACATTAAATAAGGGACATAATAATAATCTTCTTTTATCTTACTCGTTAACGCCTCAACAGGTGTCTTTCTAAACATACTTTTTGACCATTTTTTTGCATAGTTTACAAAGTCCTTAAGGAGGTATCTAACGTTTATTTTAAATCCATATAAGTAATACTTATTCTTTAGAAATATAAAGTGAATTTCTAAACGCCGTTTTACAGTCAACTGCACATTGGGTTATACAAAACTGAAAAATTTCTCCAAATGATTTTAAACCTTCAAATCTTGATGGTTAAGTTCAAAATCGAATGAGAAAGTTTGAAAGTTTGTGGTAACTGGATGACTTCACATAAGTTGTGCATATTAAGATAAAAAAATATTTGCAATAATAACGGTGGCCCCAATACTCCAAAAGTAATGCGCGGCAAAGCAGCTCCGAGCGGTCAAGTGAAGGTCAACCCTTACGCTCTAGCATAAATCAGCGAACTATCCTAACAAATATAATGAACGTTCGAAAATTTGTTGGATAATTGATAATTCTTATTTAATATAAAATCATATGACTAATAAAGGTATGAAAATGAACGGAGATATTTTTCACATTACATAATCAAGCAAAAATCTAAAAAAATTGATGAAAAAGGAAAATCTTTTGGATAACTAAACAAAGCTATGTATTTAAGGAAATAAAAACATATTAAAAAATAACAATTAGCAGATAAATTTTTCAGTAGAAGTTATAGCGCAAAATGTTAAAAGTTAAATTTGGGGTATCACCAAAATCGAAAAAATGTTAGATAACTTTACATACTTATTCTAACTAGTACATACATACGTATACAGAAAGTATTTCAGTCTGAGGAAATATTCACAGAGCCTTATAAGCAATTTTCATGTTTAGGTAAAAATATCTAACTTCTCGTAACATAACTTGTTGGATTATTTTACATCTGTAATCTGAGGCCTTAGTGCGAGTTTTTACTCACGCTCACTCGTGATACGTAAACGATCTCTTATGTCAAAATGTATACAAAAAAAGTGGTTTCTCCTTACCGTCACCAGACGGCGCTTATCCAGTTTCAATACAAAATTATGTTTACTTATCACGAGTGAGCGTGAGTAAAAACTCGCACTAAGGCCTCAGTATTATCTAATTTCATCACATGCCAAATTTCATAGGCGGGAGAATTTTTCGGAAGTCTCCATACAACAAATATCCTCGTTGACTGGACTATAAGGGATCCCGCGTCGGGATGCCGCAGCGCACTGCGGTATGCAAAGGCACGCTGAAGGACGCCGTGTCATGCCGCGGGGTGAGGCAGTGCAAGCGGGCGTACATGCACACCACATTGCTATCTTATATTATTAGCACGTCGCGAAATGTCGTGGTAGGCCGCCGTATCAAACACATCTCTTGCTACAGTATCTAAGCGGCTAGTGTGTGCTGACCGGTGACAAAATCCTCTACCATGCCGTCCCGGTGTGCGTAGACCTTTAATAATAAGAATATTGGTAATTATACTCACTTTTTTATATGGATCTCCAGTGCGATGCCTCGGTCGCCGTTTTTGGGTACGTGTTCTAAACGTATTTTCGTGTTTTCAAACTTTACTTTTACACGGCTTAAGACTGAAATAAAATAAATACACAAAAGTTATCTTTTTGATTTAAGATTTGTTTGCTTATAACGGGCGAGAGTTCTTATAAAGTTGTGTAAAATTAATTATTTGTATCGAACAAACCATCAATTAATCATTATGTGTATTCCAGTAAGCAAACAATCGTTTACAGTTCTCTATAATTTTGTTTGTAGCTATAATACAAAACGCATTTATGCATAGAACTGATATAACCTGGCATCGAATCTAAGATTTCATGTTCAGCAACTTCTAGACTAATAGGGCAGTCAAAAATATGTGTATTGCTTAAGGTTACACTAGTCGAGCATTCTTCCATATAAACGTAGCCTAGCGAATACTCCACTGTTTGACGATGTACGTTCAAAATAAAAAAAATATATCAATTTGTCTCATCATTATCTAGCCCTGTAAGGAAACAAAAAAGTTGAAAAAAAAATATATATGAGCTTCGAAAGTTCCATATTTCAACACTTATTTTAACGCATCTTTGGGCGAAAATAAATACCATAAGAAGAAGGAACATTGCAAAACTGCCACCATACAGGGATAGATAAGTAGTTCAAAAATGCAATTTTTTTATTTTTGTTCAGATACATTTAGTAGTTTTGCCATGATATCCAGACTCCCAAAGGTCTGTTTATAAAATTTCGCGCGCTCGTTTTCGTTTTAAATCATCATCCATTTCGCCACAAATCTGCAAAATTGCTAATTCGTACGCGAATTAGCTTCTTACTGCTCATCACAGCATCTATCTCTTTCGCACTTGTTGTCGGATGAGATAGCATGCATTTTAACCCCGCGCACAAAATAGTTCGTGCCGTCGACTAGGGCAACCTTAATCTTGTAAAATAAAAATAAAAAATGAATGAATAAATATGGACTTACTGGAGTCAATGGCTTGGGCGAACATTTCGATGCCCTCTACGGCCTGGGACTCCTGTGGGCCATCCTCTTCCCTCAGACAATCCGCAGCCAGTTGCATGGATGATGACATGGATGACCACATCGACTCCAGCATAGATGACACTGTTAGTAGCAAACAATAAGTTAAGAAATAGGCCGCACGTGTGGAATTTTATGATTCTAAAAACTATCCTATGTCCTTCCCAGGGTCTCAAACTCCATACCAAATTTTATCTAAATTGTGAAAACAAACAAACAGACTTATAATATGAGTATGGATGTGTTATTCTGATGTATAAGCTATCCTATCTGCCGCCCGCGGATCTACCCGCGTCGTATTAGTACTTCTCCCAATATCTTTATAAATTATAGCCTCTGATGTACCTATACTAATATTATAAAGAGGAAAGATTTGTATGTTTGTATTTTTGTATGTAACGAATAAACTTAAAAACTACTGGACTGATTTCAACAAATTTTCACTGTTGGGTAGCTAAACTATCCTCGGGTGACATAGGCTACTTTATATCCATGTATTCCCACGGGAACGGGCACTACGCGGTTGAAACCGCGAGGCGTCCGCTAGTAAGCTATATTTCTGTAGTTTCATCAAAACCCGTTCAGTAATTTTTGCGTGCAACAGTAAAATACAGTCATCCATCCATCCTCACAAACTTTTTTATAGTATTTTGCGTGTAAGAGTAACAAACATCCATCATACATTTAATATTGTGTCTCTTAATCATAATGATACTATTTAGACAACATATTTGATATTTATTATTATTTATATATGTAATATGGGATGGGATTCATAAGACATAATAAAAATTTAAGTTTTAATAAACTAATTATTATTAAAACTGCTGCACTTTTCCTTGACTGAAGAATTGCATAACAAAAAATGTTGTTCTAAATTGTCTTTTAATTAACAAGAACCAGTTAATTCTAATTACAAGATTCGGTAATAGAATGTCAGGTATTTACAAATTCTATATGTAACATCTTTTACATAAGCTAATGTAGACTATTGTTCTAATGACTTTGAGCACTAAGTGAATAATTCAAGCCTGTTTCCTAACAATACTGTTTCATGTAATAGTGGAAGGTTGTTTAATAAATATTTTTCATGAATCCTTTCATATTTTAACACTTTTTTTAAAAGAGTAACCCTCAGTTTCCCACCTTAAAATTATCGCAGAATTAATGTGACAAATTGTCAAACACGCGTTATCTGCTGTGATTGGTTGAATGAATTTTCGACAGCCTATCACAGAAGATAACGCGTGCTTGACAATTTGTCACATTAATTCTGCGATAATTTTAAGGTGGGAAACTGAGGGTAAGTGTGGAGTTTCTTCTTCTTTCTTCTCCATAACAAGCTACTTTTCCGAATGGACGATAGAATCAATTATTATTACTTCCAAATTTAATTATTTACGTTCAAAAGTGTCGCTTAATGGCCTAATTGAATAAAGAAATTTTGGTTTTAGATTTTTTGTGGTTATGTGAAGGATTCTTCAAGGTGAAACATCCTAATATCTAATTTCCTTATGCTTACGCAAAGTTTCCATGGATAAGAAATTTGAATGAATAAGAACATTGAATTTTAACTAGTCACCTACGTTGCTAATGGTTTGTTTTAATTAGTAATTTATAGTTGTTTTGTAGATATCGCTGCTGTCAGTGATAAGACTACCATTGTATCCACATAATTAAGAATCCTGTTTAATAGTCACAGCGGATCTTTGTGTATCTGAAATTGGCTCTGCCAACCATTGCGCAAGATACAATTTGTCATCGAGTATACTGCAAAGAGTAAGCGAGATAGGACGAAGCAACAAACGTAACCGAGTGAAAGAGGCAGTTATACAATGCTATCTTCATCAACAGAGTCCGTTAGCCAACTTCAGAGAGACAAAGTTCCGTTGTGAGTATTATAAAAGAGTAGTGTTTTTTTGTGGTACAATAAAGAACATTTCTATGCATTAGTTACAATTACACATTAATGTGGTGATCTGTAATACAGGATAACACCTAGAAAAGACCAAATCTGCACACTTGCTCGACTGCAAAATGTGCCCCTAATGTAATTCAATTACATTGTTGTTTTGTGAGGAGACTTAAATAAAAGTTTATATTATTATTCTAAATTACCTGGTTCAGCGCGAACTTTCGGCTGTACTGTAAGTGATAATCCATTGACTTTGACAACAGAGTCATCTTTAAATAATGTCGACCATGGGATGGTCACGGTTATCTCTTTCATATGCCCATCCACTATCTCCAGGGGCCAGTTCTGAGCGTCTCCAAGCTCGTTGAGTGCCTTAAATAGATTGATGAGTTAACTTGAGTTAAGACTAGATTAATAAGTAAAAACAATACATATTATAGAGCTAGCAAGGTATAAAAGCAGTTAGATCTGGCTAGTTGCTGAATGTCATTTTACTTTTAAGATATGTTACAGTATAATGTTGGTTGAAATATCTTTATTATTAAGATTAAGACAATAGTTACTTACATGAGAACAATACAGAATAAAAAAAACATTATCCCAGTGAGGGTTAAAGGAAACAAAATATGGTTACATTGTTCTATCTCACGACGATAGGTTGGTCTTAGTCGTGTGTGTAGATGCACTTTGTTTCAGTGTGCTCAGGTGATATTGAGCGCTCTCGAGCTTCCGCACACAGAAACAATGTGCATGTGCATCACACACATGAGTAAGACCAACCCACCATGGTGAGATAGAACTAGATGACTACTAAAGAAGCCAATTTGCGAAATTATCTTTTTTTTTTTTTATTGTTGACAGGCTTGCGCTTGACCTCCATCTCACCTGATGGTAAGCAGTAATGTGGTATTTTACCCTCACTGGGATAATATTTTTTCTGTATTGTTCTTATGTAAGTAACTATTGTCTTACAATAGTCACTTAGATCTGTCATAGTTTACTTTGCTTCTAAGCTGTTTTTACTGTTGTTGTAAGTTAGCTTAGAATGAAGCATAGATTAAAAAAAAACACAAAGAAATATATTCCAATGTGATGTGATGTTTCCAATGTATTCAAAAGCATTTTCTTTGTGTTTGAGAGATGCTACTTTATCCAGGTATAACTTTCTTAGCACTAGTATTATTATTACAACGTGCAACTGCAAGTTAGTTAGTCCGACATTGCGACCGTAAACAAGGAGCGAGATAAGTAACTTAAAATATTCAGAATACTTAAAAAACTTAAGATTTCAAATGTAAATTTCTTCATGAATTAAAAATACAGTGATAAGAATGAACAGGCGCATTAGTTGAGTGACGAAATGTGATCATGATGTAAGGTGTCCTTTGTTTAAAATTCATCTTTAACACGTGTTGTTCCGTATTGCGCATATTTTTTTGGCAAGTAAATGCAAACGTTTAGTTGATAACACAGACTTGTAATCAAAGTATTTATCGTACAATATTATAGGAAATGGAGCAATATTATAAAATAAACTCACATCGCAATCAAGGCTAACGTCGCAAACTGTACCAGTCCCATTGAACAGATCCACACTCAGCTGATCCAAAGTCAGTTTTTCTTCAAGGAAATTGCCTAGATATCTTTGTAGCAGATACCTGCAGGCTCTCTTTTTGATACTTTCTGACCATGGTAGATACCACATCTTCAAAACTTTTTAAAGCATCACACTGAGAATTTTTATTTTTGTGCGTAATGACTATTGTGATTTGCGTGCGATTGACTCGCGAACGTAAATAAACATAACGTTTCGTTCTATTCAGCTATCTGTCAACAAACTTCATTTTTCATAAAGAAGCACCTCTTTGTCTATGGGTTGGGGTCTATGGATATGCGAGCGACACCACATTGTTTGGATACATTGTACCGAGTTACCGACTGAATATATTGAAATGTTTTGTTAATTTTTACCCCCGACGGAAAAGAGGGGTGTTATAAGTTTGACGTGTGTTTATTTGTGTATATGTCTGTGGTAACATAGCTTCTAAACAGATGAACCGATTTTGATTGTGTTTTTTTTGTGTGAAAGGTGACTTTATCGAGAGTGTTCATAATGCGTTTGATGAAAATCGGTTCAGCCGTTCAAAAGTTATGGGCGTTTTATTATTATAACCGCGATGTTTTCGCAAAATATCGTGTCGTATTTATGTTTTCAATAGATTGTCGATCAAAGCGTGTCTACTACCTTCTGGCAAACGAAAGCGTGTGTGTGCTTACAAATTTGATGTTTACATTAATGCGATTGAGCGTGAGTAACTAAGGCATCAGAGGCCTTGGTGCGAGTTTTAACTCACGCTCAATCGCGTTAATGTTAACATCAATTTGTGTTTGAAACTGGATAAGCACCGTCTGGGGATGGTAAGGAGAAACCTCTATTTTGTATAAATTTTGACATAGATATCGTTTATGTTATCACGAGTGAGTATGTTAAAATCTCGGCATAAGTACACTGGAGATTTTGTTAAGTTTTAATATAGCAACATTATTAAGCTGTCAAAGGCACGTCAAAGGTTAGGTTTGTTATATTGTCATATATGCTGCAATCCCAACTCCCAATCTATTACTATACTCTATGCATATAGGTTTGACTTTGTATGACTATAATCTTGATCTTTGTTGGCTTATTATTTGATTTAACTATCTATAAAATATGATAATACATTTTCTGATGTTTCAGATAATCTGGAAGATATTCAAAGACTATGCGAAATTAAAAACATTGTTGAAACGTTAGAGAATTTGAAAAAAAAAACCATAATAGAAACTCAGTCCTTACAAGAAATGTCTCCACTTCACGGAAACAATAATACCTCGATTGGTCGAATGACAGAAGAAGTAATAAAATAAGTAAAATTTCAAAATTTAAAAAACCCCCGACACATTTATCTTGCGAAAACATCACGATCTAAACAATAAAACGTGCATAACTTTTGAACGGCTGGACCGATTTTATTCAAACATAGCTAAGAACACTCTCGATACAATCACCTTTCAAACAAAAATAAAAACACTACAAACTGAAAAATAACTTCAATTTCGGAAGTCGGTGTTCCTGTTTTGGGATCTTCGTTTTTTGACACCGACTTCCGAGAGTTATTTTTCACTTTGTAGTGTTTTTATTTGGAAGTCGATTGTATTTTTTGTTAAAAAGTTTTTTATTTTTCACTTTTTAGTTGTGGGTACATAACGGACCAATTCTCCAAAGTGAAGCCAGAATAGATTAACCCAGAAACATGAAACTTAAACAAAAACGGTGGATTTAGAGTATACCAGGGTGTACTGTTCACACCTGCGTACCCCTCTAAAGCGTGCTAGTGTGATGTTATGTTATGAAATGATGTAAACAATAAACAGACATCCGATTGCAGCTATCCCGAGTGATCTGCTGTCATTTATTGAAGAGTTCTGATGTATATCTCCGAAATTCTTCATCAGATCTTGACCAAATTTGAATGGGACCACATGACAAGCACCAGCTTTCAATTAAAAAAAGAATAATCAAAATCGGTTCACCCAGTAACAAGTTCTGAGGTAAAATACATAAAAAAAAAATGCAGTCGAATTGAGAACCTCCTCCTTTTTTGCGAAGTCGGTTAAAAAAACTAAATCAAAATCGGTTCATCCGTTGAGGCGCTATGATGCCACAGACAGACACACAGATACACACTTCAAACTTATAACACCCCCTCTTTTTCCGGCGGGGGTTAAAAATTAACAAAACATTTCAATATATTCAGTCGGTAACTCGGTACAATGTATCCAAACAATGTGGTGTCGCTCGCATATCCATAGACCCCAACCCATAGACAAAGAGGTGCTTCTTTATGAAAAATGAAGTTTGGGTAATATAGACTCAATGACTACCTATATGAGAAATGTCTTTATTTGATAGATAACATATCCACGTTTTGAAAATTTGATATTGTAACGCGACGAACAAATCAACGCGACATCACTGCTCCCACGCCGTTCGGTCAAGCCAACGAGTCATCACCTCCTCCCCGCGCAACGCGTCCCCAGGGCGTGGCCACAACCGCCTATAAAGCCCCTCTCAGAAGCCAGCAGCGGCCTGCGGCAGTTCCGGATTACTATTACCAAAGATTACTATTATACGAGTATACTGTTCGGCACGCTTCGACCGACCTCTCTGTATCGACTTAGGTCGGTCAAGATTACCTCGCCTCTTGCTGGACTTGGGCTAGCGACTTGGTTGACTATGTTGGTATCGTTAGCGGTCCGCACACCATTCCAGCGATATACAACGCGCGTAGGGATCCATTAGATATTTTCAACATTCCCCTGTTAGTATTCAACCTTGTTGTTAACTTTATTGTACATTCTGTATTAGACTATTTTCCAACGTTTTGTCTTATTATTGTAATTCTGCCTAAGATAGTTCAAATAAATAATTGTTAAGCTATTGCATAGCTTCTATCGCGGGCCTTGAGCGCGGGGACCGAATCCAGAAATTCCGTAACGAAAAAACCTCACGCTCCCCACTCCGACGGGCACGGCGGTGATACTTTGACTTTTAATAAGGTTTTTGAATTCTGTGGAATCTGAGTGGTGAGGGGCAGGGGGGCGGGGGGGGAGGTTTGTTGCAAGTGTTTTCGATTTCAGTGTTGGTATTTTTAGAATATTTTTTTTTTTTGCGGGGGGAGGTAAACGGTTAAGGGGGGGGGGGTAAATCCTATCTTTTTCGCCTGGATGCAGTAGCGGCGGGCAGGGGGGCAATTTTTTTGTCAGAAATGCGCTAAATCCAACCGTTTCTGAGATATGAGGGTTTTAAAATTTTTGTTGGTCGTAATTTTAAGCTATTGCTTTTGGCTTTTATCGGTCTCTCTGAGCTGTTTCTGTGACAATGGTGATCAATGTGGACCTTATGCTAATGAGAATAAGGGTCACTTTTGCTTGTCAAAGAAAAGCGACCTTATTTCAATGTGAATTAGGGTATTTTTGTTTTGTTTTTTAGAGTTTTATTAATCGTAACTAAATGCGGGTTTGGCTCGCTACGTTTTCGAGTTTTATATGAACTGTGGGTTTACTTTATCTCTCTTACAGCTGGCGTCCGAACTCGGGCTATTTTCCCACATTTTTATTGCCAATTGTCATTACAATTATCTTCCCACCTCGGGCAATTTTTCGTAATACCCACAATTTTTTATTTTTTTTTATTTTTCATTAAATGACTTTTAAAGTACCCACTAGTTTTTTACCAAACGAGCTGTATATTTTATTATTATCTCATGAGACTACCCTCTTTTTCTGTACCTTCGTAGCCGCTGTCCATTTTGTTATTTTGTATGTATCATCACGCTAGGTCTCTTTTGGAGTAAGCAGAGTACTAACTCTGCTTACTCCAAAAGAGACCTAGCGTACTTAGTCCAAAATAGATGTCATGTTGTTTTGCATCATGCACTGGCCGTTTCAACAGATCTCGTAGTACTACGTACATCAGTAGTCGAGTCGTTCTTAGCTACCGTCAGTACGTTCAAGAATAAAAACTTTTTTGCAAAAAAATACTACCGACTTCCAAATACAAAACTACAAAGTGAAAAATAACTTTATTATTTGAAGTCGGTGTCTTTCGTAGGTACCATTTTTTTGCGTTATGGACACCGACTTCAAAAACTTCTGCTTGCGTGCCGAGGGGATGAATGGCCGGAGGGATAGTATCCGGTCCCTAGCGCTGGGAGAGGGACCGCACCCTTAAAAAGGAACAAAATGGATCACAGACTAAAGGAAAACAATCCTCAGGCGGGTACCCTTGCGCAACGCAAGGGAGAGTCCCGCCCCTCTAGGTCGCCTCTCCTAGAGGGCAGCCCCATCGTATCTGAGGGGGCACCAATAGTCTAGCTGGCCGGCAGACCAACGCCGACCTGCGCCACGAGCGAGAAAAGGAGCTCCAGGTTCACCTGGAGCAACTGCGCGGCGTGGATGCACCGCTTGCCGTCGCCGACAGCAACAAGAGCCGAGGAGGCTCAGATTCTGGAGGCAACCTGTCTGACCAGGACTCGCGTGGCACCTCCAAAGTTTGGAGGAAGCGTCCGCGCAGTAAGGACTCGGGGTCGCTGGGTCTCTCCTCAATTGAGGAGAACCTGTCGGCCCCGAAGGTTTCAACGGGACGGAAACCTTCGGGTGGCCCAGGTGTGGTGGTGTGTGTCGTGGTGGCCCAGTAGCTAAGACCTCGCCTGTCGTGCTTGAGGTTGTGGGTTCAAATCCGGGCAAGTACCAATGTAATTTTTTCAATTTCATATGTACTTTCTAAGTTTATCTTGGATCTCACAGGCAACGGTGAAGGAAAACATCGTGTGGAAACCTGGACTTATAGTTAATGTAAGTCTGAAATAGCCAAGTCAGAGGCCTGTGGGGTTTCCCAGAGGCGGCTTAATTAACTCTGACACCAGAGGTGGCAACGCCTCACACGAAAAGAAAGAGAACGGGACGGAGAGCCGCTCGGGTGCCTGAGCGCGACGTGCGGGGTCGCTTCTTGCCTCGGCCCGATACGCCTGCCCCTACAGAGTGCGTGCAGAGCGACCCTGGGCACATGAGTGCGGACCAGAGCGGTGGCTCCACTACATCCCTGCTAGAGCCAAACAAGGCGGAGGCGAATGCCGCAAAGCGGGCGCAACGACGGGCTGTCGCGGAAGACGAGGTCAGTGAGTTGGCCCGACAGGCCCGAGGTGGCGCTCAGTCGCCAAGTGAGAGACGGCCTGGATGTCGTCTTGAAAGTTGCCACCAAATCGGGCAACCTGAAGGGCACGTTCACGCGTGCCTTGAAGGACGCGGTGGACAGCATCCAGGAGGCGGTTAAGGTCCTTACTAGCCGCAGAACCACGGAGGAGACGGCGAAGTTATGGGGGGAGAACAGCCGTCTCCGATCCGAGTTGGAGGACCTAAAGCGGCAGTTTGCTACCCACAAGGCAGCTGCCAGTTCGTCCGTCACGGCCCCATCGCTGGCCCCGTCGTCGGTTCAATCGTCGGCCCCATCGTCGGCCTCTGCACTTGCGGATACAGAGGTCGAAAAGATCGCACGCATCTGCATGATGCAGTACGGTCAAATGGTGGGTGCCCGGTTAGAGGCTATAGAGGCGAGACTGCCGGCCGAAACCCTCCGCCCACCACTCGCTGCGAATAAGCGGGAAAAGGAGGCGCCCGCAAAACCGGGCCCAGCAGCGAGCAGTGCTATCGCTGCGGTCAGTCCGGCCACAAGGCGGCCCAGTGCTCCGCGGCGCCAAACTGCAGCCTCTGTACAGCTGCAGGGAGGCCCGCTGGGCATAGAGCGGGCGGAAAGACCTGTGGCGCACCTGCGCAGCAGCAGAAGAGGAGAAGGAGGGCCAAGGTTGCCGGGGGATCTTTACCCCCTCGTCAGCCTGGCTGCTTTTCGGCCGACTCCCGGCCTAGGAATGGAGCGGAGGGTATGGATTGCGCATAATGGCGCTCTACCATTTCCTCCAGGGCAATATCAACCTCTCTGCCAGAGCTCAGGATCTCTTGCTCCAAAGCATGGCAGAGTGGTCGATTCACGTGGCTGTGGTCGCCGAGCCGTATTTCGTCCCACCCAGGGATAACTGGGTTGGAGACCTCGACGGTTTGGTGGCTATCGGATCACCGATATATCCGTTTCGACGTCTCCACCCTGACCGCCGGCGGCCGCGGTACGCCAGCCCCGCGAATGGACGGTCCACGCTGGGCGCGCAAGCGCATCGACAGGGAACTTCTCGAGGAGTCCACCATTGTCCAGGCCTGGATCCGGGAGTCGGCAACAACCGGACCCGTTGACGTCGAACAGGAGGCGCTGTGGTTCCGCGGGGCGATGACGCAAATCAGCGACGCGTCCATGCCCCGGGTCCACGCACAGTCAGAAAGGCGCCAGGTGTACTGGTGGTCCGCCGAGATCGCACAACTGCGTGTCGCGTGCGTAGCGGCCAGACGCCAGTACACCCGATACCGAAGGAGACGTCGTCGGGTCCCTGACGAAGAAGCCGCGCTGTATGAGGTGTACCGCGCGGCGACGAAGACTCTGCGGCTGGCCATCGGCGAGGCGAAGAAGCGAGCCAGGGAGGAGATGTTGGAGACTAGACAGGGATCCTTGGGGGCGCCCTTATCGAGCGGTTCGAGGGAAACTCCGAGCCGCCGCGCCTCCACTTTCGGAGAGTCTCCAACCCGAGCTGCTGGAGGAGGTAGTAGCAGCCGTCTTCCCGGCGAGAGCGGAGCATATCCCGCCGCCGATGGCTTTGCCCACGGCCGCAGAGTCTACAGAGGAGGACGCCATCAGCGTCCCGGAGGTGACACAGGCAGAGATGGGGCGGCTGTGATGCGGCTCCGGGCCAGGAACGTGGCTCCGGGGCCCGACGGAATCCACGGCCACGTGTTGGCCCTCGCTCTGAAGGAGCTAGAGCCCTGGCTGAGAGGACTCTTCACAGCGTGCCTTGAGCGGGGCCAGTTTCCCACTCTGTGGAAATCTGGTCGTCTGGTCCTGCTCAGGAAGGCGGGGCGCCCTGCGGGCTCGCCGTCCGCGTACCGGCCCATAGTGCTGCTAGACGAGGTGGGTAAGCTGTTCGAGCGGATAATCGCTGCCCGCCTCGTCAGCCACTTATACAGAGAGGGGCCGGACCTGGACGAAAGCCAGTTCGGCTTTCGGTATGGGCGCTCCACCATTCACGCGATATCGCAGGTGAGTCCTGGCGGAGGAAGCGGTGTCCCGGGGTGGGGTGATGTTGGCGGTGTCCTTGGACATTTCCAACGCCTTCAATACCCTGCCCTGGAGTTGTGTTCGGGAGGCACTGCGGTATCATCGAGTGCCTCCCTACCTCCGCCGCATCGTCGAGGCTTATTTGGCTGAGAGGTGTGTCACCTACGTGGGAAGTGATGGCGTCGAAAATCAGCACCGCATGTCGTGCGGTGTTCCGCAGGGCTCGGTCTTGGGCCCGCCCCTGTGGAACATCGGGTACGACTGGGTGCTGAGGGGCGAACTCCAACCGGGCGTAGACCTGACGTGTTACGCGGACGATACGCTGGTCACGGCCCGGGGGAGTTCGTACAGGGAGGTAGCGTTGCTGGCGACGGCTGCGGTCTCACAGGTGGTGAGCCGCATACGGCGCTTTGGCTTGGAGGTGGCCCTCAACAAGTCGGAGGCCATGGTCTTTCATGGCCCCCGGCGGGCGCCACCGCCCGATGCCCATATTGTCGTCGGGGGGGGCTCGAATCGCTGTCGAGTCAACCATGAAGTACCTGGGATTGGTGCTCGACAGCCGGTGGGATTTCGGCCCCCATTTCCGGCGGCTGGCGCCTAAGTTGTTGGGCGCGGCTGGGGCGCTGTCAACGCTGCTTCCCAATCTGGGGGGCCCGAGGGCTGCCTGTAGGCGGCTCTACGTGGGGATCGTGCGAGCGATGGCCCTGTATGGGGCCCCGATCTGGGCGGCTGACCTGACGGCCGGCAGCATCGCTGTTCTGCGGAAGCCGCAGAGAGCGATGGCCGTCAGAGTCATCAGGGGGTATCGCACGATCTCCTACGAGGCGGCTTGTGCACTGGCCGGATCCCCGCCCTGGGACCTGGAGGCGAAGGTACTCGCGTCACTGTATCGATGGCGCGAGGAAGCGCGGGCGCGGGGCGAAGGGCTGATGCAGCGACATATGGAGTTGCGTCAGTCTCAGCTTCGCGAGGTCTTGCGGAATGGCGGAACAGGCTTTCACGCCCTACCGCCGGCCTCATTACCATCGAGGCGGTCCGGCCAGTGCTCGAGCGCTGGCTCGGGAGGAGGCACGGCTCTCTGTCGTTTCGGGTGACGCAGGTGCTCTCGGGGCATGGTTGCTTCGGGAAGTACCTGTGTCGCATAAACAGGGAGCCGGACGCCCGGTGTCACCACTGCGTCGACTGCCGGGAGGACAAGGCGTGGCATACGCTGGCAGAGTATGCCGCATGGGAGGAGCCACGCCGTGCCCTCATCTCAGAAGTAGGCAGTGACCTGTCGCTGCCGGCCGTAGTCGAATCTATGGTCGGCAGCGAAGAGTCCTGGGATGCGGTGGTATCCTTCTGTGAAACAGTCGTCTCGCAGAAGGAGGCTGCGGAGAGAGAGAGGGAGATTTCATCCGCTCACCCGATCCACAGCAGATGCCCCGGGCGTCGGCGGAGGGCGGACAACGCCCTCTTCCAACCCCCCTAAATGGGTCCAGGAGCGACGGACTCGGGGACGTCCATCGCTCCCCACACATCAGGACCCGAGGTGGCGGCGCGTAGTGTTCCACGCGCGCCCCTCTTAGACGTCACGGGGGGAGTCCAACACCTCACTCTACCCCAACCCGAGATCGAGGCCCGCAGACGCGGTCCGGCACTAGCTGGGCTGCGGTAGTATAGTTGTTCCCGGGACCCCCAGCGTAGGTGTGAGATGGAACACCGGGGTGGATTTTATTCAGTAGGAGTCTGACAGACCCCTCCGCCCCCCCCCCCCCCAGGGCGTTGGACATCCATCGAGGATTTTCCAACCCGGAAAAAAAAAATGGTTTTTATTGTTATAAATAAATACTTGCGGGAACGCAACAGGAAGTTGCAGCCCCGCGCTACCCGGTTTGTTTACAAACCGTAACGGTTGCGGAGACCACATAAATAAGTATGATGGCCGTGGATCCTCAACAACCGCCGCTACGGCCGCGATGCATCGTATTAACATACCCTTGTTTTCACCGCAACCATCAACCATCCGCCCAAGACTCACCAGCTATGATGTCGGCATGTTCGTCCCGTCAGGGGTTGGATATGTCGGCCTCCTCCGGGAGTTCACATGCTGCTCGCCGCAACGTGTCGTCGGATATGTCCGTACGATCCGGCGCAATGGGAGGACTCTAACCAGACACAAATACAGATGGGCTGATGGGGTTCGATTACGAGCACACACTCGATGCAACCACCAGACCCCAGCGCAGACCAAGAAGCCCTGATGTCGAGAGACGACGCTGATGAGGAAGCGAAGAGGTGCTGCATAGACCCGCCACTACCCCAGCGCATGACGCGGGGAAGGGGCGGTTCGAGTTCGACCACCCACGCCGCCATTGACCGTCGAAACTCCGCCCCAGCACCCACCTCTAAAAATTCTTAAGCCACTGAGCAAACTTGCGCAAGCGTGTCGACCGATGTAAACATCCGGTTGACTATAGATACGGCGCAACATGCTAGCGCGGCCCAGAAAAAGACAAAGAAGCCACGCTATCCTCCTCTCATTGTGGAGAACTGGGCTGCTCACTTAAGAGAAGTGAGGGAAAAGCTGGACCACCCTCCAAACGCCCGTCCATACAAAAATGGTATAAGGTTCCTACCGGAGAGTGCGGAGGAGTATCGGGTGGTCCAGAGAGACATCACGGACTTCGAGAGGGAGAGCGGCCTCAGTAGGTTCGCCTAATCTTTGCCCGCCGAGATGAGTGTGAAGCTGACGATCCTTAGGTTGCCGGCGGACACGGGAATTGAGGAGATCGAAGAGTAGCTGCGACTGCAGGGATATGAGCCGGAGTACGTCCACCATATCAAGGCGCGAGGAGAACGGCCCGGCTGCATATTCCATTCAGTCATAAAGAGGACGCTTGACTTTCGTAGAATTTAAGACACCACCACGTTTCTGTACATGCGTGGTGTCAAAATAGAGGCGTGGAGAGGCAAGCCAATCCAGATATAGCTATCGTCCATGCCACCGCCCGCTCGCCTGCGTGAGATGCGGCGAGAACCGCATCGGGCTGCCCGCGCCCAAGAACGGAGCCGGCCACCTGCGCAAACTGCGCGGGCGACCACTGATGGCGGCAGCAAACGGGCCTACAAACAGGCAGGATGCCCCCTCCGGGAAGCGGAGGAAAAACAAGTGGGGGGAAGAAGGGCCTGCGCCATTAAGTTACTGATGGACCTTCTAAAGGCCATCAGGCAGGGCCAAGACGTGGCGCTAGTGATCCTCGATGGGCTGGCTGAATTACTCGCCATATACCATGGCTATGGAGCTCGTTGAGGTTACTTCATTGGAATGCTCGCGGCCTGCGGAATAAGGTCGCCCCCCTCCGCCTCCTCCTCAAGGAGCAGCTCATCGACGTGGCGTTCATCAGTGAGACACTCCTGGGACCTGCAGAGTCGATCAGGTTTCGGGGGTATCACGTATACCGAAAGGACGAGAGGTTGGCTTCTGGCACTAAGCGCTAAGGCTTCTGGCGGTCTGGTGGTTTCAGTGAAGCGAAGAGTCGTCCACCAACCCATCCCCCCGCCCCCAGCCTGCACCTTTTAGACGCTGGGGGTGCAGGTCCACATCGCCGGCGAGGACCTAGATATATATGCCGCCTACAGTCCGCCGCAACCCCGATTTGACGTAAGGGCGCTGCGGGCCCTAATCAAGAACCCGTCGCATCCAATAATCCTTGCTGGTGACATGAATTGCAAACACCCAGCGTGGAATTTACTAACCCGCAACACTGGGGGAACTAACTCTTCGCTGACGCAGAGGCCCACGGATACGTGGTGTCCGGCCTCGAGGTGCCGACGCAATACCCGGCTAAACATGCGCACTCGCCTGACGTTCTGGACATCGTCATTCAATGCTCTATCCAGTGCTCTCATCCCGAATCCCGCTACGCGTAAAATTGGGCGTGTATAAGACGTATATACGCCCAATTCTTACATACGCCCTCACAAGCGAGACAAACAGGAAACGTATCCGTACGCAGAAAAACCAGACTCTGCGTCGGATAACGGATGCCCCTCGCTTTTTGAGGAACGACATTATAGACCGGGATCTCGAGACAGAGCCTGGGTCAATTTTGCGCCCACTTAGCGTCCAATATGTACGCGCGTGCCGACGCCTCTGTCGGAGGTTACATCTGGTTTTCGTCAGCCAGCTCGCGAATACGTATCCTCCGACTGTACAGCATGATATTCTTCTTATTTACGTCTTTTTAGTTCGCTTTTTAAGCAGTCGGGATTTTAGATTTTTTGAATTAACTTTTTTGTTGCAGTGATTTTTGAGGCACTTCCCGATCACCTCCACAAAATAAAAAAACTTTTTTGCAAAAAAATACTACCGACTTCCAAATACAAAACTACAAAGTGAAAAATAACATTATTTTTTGAAGTCGGTGCCTTTCGTAGGTACCAATTTTTTGCGTTATGGACACCGACTTCAAAAAATAATGTTATTTTTCACTTTGTAGTTTTGTATTTGGAAGTCGGTAGTATTTTTTTGCTAAAAAGTTTTTTTATTTTTTACTTTTTAGTTGTACCTACCTAATAGGCAAGTTAGTAAGGTAACTATAACGCCAAAATTGATTTCATGAAATTTGAACTTAACCGGTGAAATGAGAGATCTGCGTACCCCTTAAGAGCGTACTGGCGTGATGTTATGTTATGAAATGGTATAAATAATAAACAGACATGCAATTGCAGCAATCCCGAGAGATTTTCCGTTGTTTATTGAAGAGTTCTGTTGTATATCTCCAAGCTCTTCATCAGATCTCCACCAAAAAAAAATGGGACCAATTTCGGAACATACGTTTTCAAACAAAAAAAGAATTTTCAAAATCGGTCCACAATTGAAAGAGATATCGGTGAACATACACAAAAAAAAAAACAAACATGAAGTCGAACATAGAACCTCCTTCTTTTTGGGAAGTCGGTTAAAAAAAAAATGCTGTCTTATGGACACCCAGTAGGAACGGATTCAATTAGTTTAATTTCCAATCTTTCAGTTTCGTAAAATATGACGAAACTGAAGTCAACCGTTTATGCTGAAACCGACAACTGGAATTGTACAACGCAAAACTACCTACTGTAGATGTGCGTTTGTGCTTCGTTAAAATAGGGTGTAGTTGTCTTTAAATACGCAACAAAATACTAATAAAAAAAAATGATTTTTATGACAAAAAATATCACTGGACAAAGTGATACATTCTGAATGGAGAATGCCCATTTTGTATGGAGAAATGTACTGACCGAAACATTTCCGTTTACTGATAAAAATACCTTCATTTGATTATGTTACCTTAATTAATTACACGTACCAACTTTAGTCAATTTTTATTGCGGGAGTTAAGAGATATTGAACAAAATATGTTCCTTTTTAGGTTGTAGTAGATCACAGCAATATGGACTCTATGAAAGTGTATTTAAGATTTGCATTCGTTAGACATTTGTTCAAGTGCTGGTAAGATATATAATGTTATTCTCATTTACCGGTGTGGATCCAAGGCCGTAATATGGTCAAAATATTATCAGGAATCTTCGCCAAAATATTATATCTGCCCATATATGGCGCCACCATCAAAGAACAATTGAGACACCAACTTCGAGCCTCAGCCATGTCGGAAATCACAAAAATAAAGTCCTGTCTTATTAAGCACTATTTTCACAAACACATGGCGGTGTTGTATTGATAAGATAAGTATTTAGTAACGGGAGAACGAAAAACTCAACTAGACGCAACGAAACATTTATGTAAACAAATCAAATGAAAAGACGACTACCGTCACTGTCAATTGAAATGACTGACAGTTATAGGCATGTTACCAAATCGGTAATTTATTGGGTATCTAAAAACATGATTCTTTTGTTATCTTGGTTTGCATTGAACTAGTAAACCACACCAATTTCAAAATCAATAAGTTCTTAAGATTAAAGAGGTGAATCAGTTCGATACAGGAGATCCTTGGAGCGATTCAGTGTTTCAGGTAGACTATAAAAAAAAATGATTCTTCGATTAATGGAGGTCAGACCATGTCTACATGCTTCAACCCTAACATAAATGGCGGCATATGTTTGAGCTGTGAAACGGAAGTTAAATACTTATTAATTCAAGAAAATGAACCCCGCTAGGAATCTTTTAGAAAAGAAGTTAAAATACTTGAAATATTTTTATTTTATTTTGTTAAAATATGAAGGTACTTCAAATACTTTTACACTGTAGACTTGATGATTTACACAGGAAAAATAATAACAAAAGCGTTTGGTAACATAACTTTAATCTCTCCAAAAATACACTGCTACAAGGATAAAATAATCTTTCGGCTCGTGGTCAAAATCCGAATTTATACCGCCATCTTGTGGCGCATAAATGACATTATCAGGTCGGCGATGTGATAATTATATATTTGTGAAATTGAATTGTCTTTGGAAATTGGAATTATGTATATTGAAAAATTCAAGATGGCGCCATAAGTTCCGATTTTGAACACGAGCCAAATGATGAATTTAAAGTAGGAATAAGATAGAAATAAATCACTTTCTGTCGCTCTCACGATTTCGATTACTATAATTTATCATTGTGAAGGAAAGGCAAGTAAGTATGCGACAAAGTATCTGAGTCTCCTTTACTTAAAGAAAATGTTTCACCTGATTCTCTTTCTCGGTAACAGCTATAAATTTTTACCATATAAATTACAACATTAAGATTTGTTGGCAGAAATAACGTAGCAGCAAACTCTGGATTGCCGACACCTTCCTCGGAATATGCGTAACTGCTGGTGTTGTTAATTATTAGCATTATTTCTACTCTCGATATTTTGTAGCGCTCTAAAAGGAAAGTAAATGTTTTTATAATAATATAATTTTAGTCAGGACAAGCTATGAGTAGTCCTACTACTATTATACGATGGATGGAGGAGTAACAAACATCTTCACGCCAGAACGGATCTGGATGCAATTTGGCACAGAGATAGATTATAGTCTGGAATAGTATATAGGCTACATTTTCATTTCCTACTATCACGCGGCCGAAGCCGCTGGCAGAAGCCAGTGGTCTATAATATTTGCATTCTGATTCGAGTTAATTTGAAACAACTAGCTATATGTGATAAAAGATAAAGTTCAAATTTCATTGTACTCCATATTTTTTATTCTTTTTTAAGTTGATCCTTGAATTGGTTTATGGCGATGGATAAAAATTATCCCAAATTATGAATTCAAGTAGGTACAGCTGTAAAACGGTCTGATGTATTGTTTATTTCATTATACACAAGTAACCCAAGAAAAATTTAAAAATAAAAAGATCGGCCCTTTTTTGGATTTTCATTTTGACCCCATATAGGTATGTAATAAGCGACCCCTAAAACCATGAAAATGACACCCATGACGAATGTTTCAGTAATTTCAGTCGGTGCTATCTAGGATTATCATTTTGACCCCATATTCGCAATTAGCGATCCCAAAAATCATGAAACTGACAGCCATTAGAAAAATGTCCGAAATTTTGGTCGGCGCCATTTTGAAATTTTGCTTTATATATGTCATGGACCAAGTGATTATTATGAGCACTGCGTGCTCGGGCATGATGAGTATAGTCAAGTCAAATTGACAATATAATGAATACTGATTTAAACTTCTGAATTCATCACATTTTCTGGTCATTGTGAATATTCCTACGTAACGGTTGGGCAATTCGATAATTATAGTCAATGAATTAGTCCAAGAGCGTGCGAAGCGAGCTCGGGAGCTTAGGGCACCCCGACACGGATATGTTAGGTTCGAAGGAGATGACGGGCGCTGAAGTGAGCGAGCGAAGTCCGCTCCCGTCATCTCCTTCATGTTAGGTTACTTTAGACCCTGCAGACAGAAATACTTTGTTGCTTAAATAGTAAACGTGCTTACCTATTCTATATTAAAATCAATGTCGCGGTATATGATATATATTCTACTCTGAGAATAAAGTTCTATATTATTATGTTATTAACTTTTTACCGGACGGAAATAGAGGCGTGTTATAAGTTTGATGTGTGTAACCGTGTGTCTTTCTGTGGCATCATAAAGACATAAACAGATGAACCGATACTGATTATGTTTGAAAAATTACTTTGTCGAGAGTGTTCGTCGATGTTTGATGAAAATCGATCCGTTCAGCCGTTCAAAAGTTATACACATTTAACTCTTTTCATAAGAATTCTATTCACAAGATATCGTGTCAAATAATAAATATGTACACTACTTTGGCGGCCCCCGACACTAGTACGAGGCTTATTTTTACTTTTAATATTTTTTTGAAATCGCGTAAAGCGACTGCCTTTTCGCAATGATCCGATTGTTTGTTTTTGCAAAACCCATCGTGCTTTCGTGGAATCTCGATTTAGGGGACAGTGTTTTAAGAAGACAGACATTGCTTTTTTATTCCATCTGATAGTTTAAACCATTTTAAAGCAAGATTTCGTATCCCCATGTAACTAGCATGTTTGGATGTGTAATTTTTGTGGTGTGTAGGCGGAATGCAGTACATAATTTTAGTATAAATAACTTTTCCCAATACGGCGGAATTATCGGGAAAAAAATTAAAACTGAAAATGAAAAAACTCGAATATGTCTGGATCTAACAAAGTTACTAGGTTTATTTGTTATCTAAAATATGCAGCATTAGAGACACTATAATTGGTTTCAAGACTAAAATTGCGTATCTATAGCCGATTCAGAGAAATATTTTTTTTTTTCTAAATATCCGGTTGAAAATATCTCGAAAACTAAACATGTTAGTTACCTGGGGATAAGAAATCTTGCTTTAAAATGCTTTAAACTATCAGTTATTGGAATAAAAAAGCAATTTCCGAAAAATGGTCTTCTTAAAACACTGCCGGACGCTACGCCCACATGGACGTAAGTTATTCAAATTAAAAACAACGGAGTTGTGAATTTGCGCAGTTAGGTTCCTATCGTCATCTTCCTGCTCTTGTCCCATGTTGTCCATGTCGGCGCAACACGTTTTCTTCTTCCATACCGTCCTGTCTCCCATCACGCCATCACTGACTGCCTTTTCTTTCATATCACTCCTCACACAGTCCATTCATCTCTTCTTTGGCCGTCCCCTCCCTCTCCATCCATCCACATTTATATTCATAACTCTTTTAGTAACATGCGTTTCATACTCCTCATCACATGACCAAACCAGGACAAACGGTTTCCCTTTAAACTTTTCTGTCACTGGCGCCACTTTCAGACTTCATCTAATATAGAATTACACTTAACAAACACTTAACACTTAGGTTCCTAATAGGAACCTAAATGCACAGACTCAAATAAACGTAAATTAATAAAGCTCTGGTCCTCTAAGAAGAAATGCTTGGGCAGAAAAGTTCTAACACAGAGGTTCCCAATCCCAAAGTTCCAAAATAATAATGACCTTTTAGTATCTAAGTAGGTAGTTATTTGTGTTTGTATTTAGGTAACAAACAGTCATATACATAATTTTTCAAGTTAAAGAAAAGGAAGGAAAAGATTAAGAAAGGAAGGGTAGATGTTGTTTTGGCGCAAAATTACTATTATCACACAAGTGGACTTATGACAAGATTAGGACAACATTTCCAGTGTTGATTTGAATAGAAGAAAGTGCACAACGTAGATCATTAGCAATATCAAATTTGTGTGGGCGACGGAGTAGATACAGGCAGAGTCCGTGGGGCGAGCCACAACTCTCCTATGTTGTCAAACTCCTATGTTGTTATTGATATCTAACAGTATTGTGAATCGGCCCTATCCTTGAAATAATTACCTGCAAGCTCGCCTCACGTAAATACGCGTTAGGGCTGCCCGCGTCAACCTACTTGAGTTTCTTTCTAGTAAATTTATTATATTTTTTATTATAATATTGTAACTCTTACTAGGTGGAGGTACCTCCCCCCCGGTGGGTTCCTGCATTGTCGAGGCGGGGGGCTCAGTAACCGTGGCATGGCTTCGAGTAACTCACGGTGAATCGAAGAGGAACCCGACGAGGGGCTGCTCGTCAGGGCTTATGCCGATAAGCCGATGACGTAGAGGCCAACATGTAGGTTGCGGTGCTACCTGGGCGTCGCAACTGAGGCGGGCCACGACGTCGTGTGGGGCCTCCCAAACCCATACGATATCGCGGCTGAGGGTTAGAGTCCGCGGCGGAAGAGGAGTACCGGTATTGCGGTGCGCCACTCTCCCTACCTTCCGCGGCCTGGACGGGGTCGACATCGTCTGATGGCGGACGCGGTGGGGCCGCAGGGGAGGTGGAGTGTCGGTATAGCGTTGGCTGCTCTCCCTATTCGCTGCAACCGAAAAATTGTAGGTGGCGGGGCCATTGACCTTGACCCGTCACAAGGGGACTAAGGGTGCCATACACGGGGTCGTCTGACACCCATGTGCTGGTTTGGTCCCTGGGGTGGTCACGGCGCACAGTGTGTTCTGGTGCGCCGGTGACGGACAGCCGCGGCGGATCGCGGTGAGTGCTAACGCGTGCCCGTGTTCCCGCCATAAGCGGCACAGGAGGACACCGTGGAGTTTTAGTGGGTTAGAGTCCCATATAACTGCGCTATCTCCCCGTGGTAGTGTATTAAGCATGAGCATACCTACCATTTATTACTTTCATAGGTAATCATTTCATAATGATATTTCGTATGATTCAATAATATATTATTATATAAGTAGCTAAGTACATAAGTAAGTAGATAGCCTAGCCAAGGAAACTACCTAAATCAATATCAAATCAAATCATTTTTATTTGCTCAAACTTGAGTACCATGTACATACATAACAAATTACTAGTTTTAGTTTTATTTTTTAGTTTTTATTACTAGTTTTTTTAACGCGAGCGTAGGTATTATAGGTCACGCGTTTGTCACTTTATCACCCTATCCACTTATTTATTTATTAATCCAGGTATTTTACTCGGTGGAAAAAGCAAAATACCTACCTTTTAAGAAAAGAAACAAATTACGTAGGTACTAGTAGGTTAGGAATATAATTTTTTTATAGTCTTGTCTTACGGAGGTTCCAGATTTTTTTAATCTCTAGGTGTGTTATAGAAGAATTCAAGCAACCAAAAACAGCACAATCACAGTCTATAATTGCTCTCTGCCATATTAAGTGAGTAAGTACTTGTACTTTTTTTAATCAAATATTCACAAATCGCACGCTTACTTCTTACAAAATCATCACACCGTTGGTGACTGTTTGCGATTGCGATTGTATCGAGTGTTGGCTGAACTCGAGGCGTGTAGGTATGACTCGCGTTCCAACCGTTTGTATGAAGATAGAATATTCTATGTAGAATACTGTATAGATATCATTACCGTGATGTTGTCGTGCCCCCTTAGCGACGCCCCCACTTTGAATTTCACAAGTAAAATTAAAACACCTCCTACCAATTTTTTGTGCATGCTACATAATTTATCTAGTACATAGAAGATACGCTTCGATCGGCAATCTATTGAACACGTAATTATGACACGATATCTTGCGAAAACACCCAGAATCAAACAGTAAAACGCCCATAACTTTTGAACGGCTGAATCGATTTTATTCAAACATAGCTAAGAACGCTCTCGACAAAATCACCTTTCAAACAAAAAAAAACTAAATCAAAATCGGTTCATCCGTTTAGGCGCTATGATGCCACAGACAGACACACAGATACACAGCAACACACGTCAAACTTATAACACCCCTCTTTTTACCCGACTGCCGAAGGAGGGTAATGTATTTATCAGTCTATGTATGTATATATGTATTTATATATGTATGTTTGTTCCTATGTGGCGTTCCAGAGCCCAAACGTGTTGACCGATTTTGATGATTCTTACGTCAATCGATTCGTCTTAACCCTGCGAGTGTATAGGGTCCGTGGGTCGCAAGTTGTTCCAGTGAGTTGTCGCCATTTCATCCATCCCGAGCCGATCCGGTGCGTTACGTCACGGTCTATCTCGCCATCCCCATGGACAAGCGACCCTAGGTACCGGAAGTCGGAGCACATCGATATGGGTGTCCCAGCGAGAGCTAGAAGCACGGAACTGGAGAGACCGCCAAAATCGCAGAACAAGTATTCGGTTTTAGTTCTGCTCAATTTCAAGCCAACACTTTCCAGTCTGTGCCACCACATCTCCAATTTGTTCAGAACCTCTAGGCCACTCTCGGCAACCAGCACAATTTCGTCGGCAAACAGCATACACCAGGGTGCCTCCTCCTGTATGTCTGACATCAGTGCGTCCATTATCATCAGGAAGAGGTAGGGACTGAGAGCCGATCCCTGGTGTAAGCCAACTGCCACACTGAAGCTACCAGTAGTGCCCACTGTGGACCGAACTTGGGTACTGCATCGACGGTACATCGCTCGGACTAACTGTACATACTTCCCAGGCACACCTTTCTTCATAAGGGCCCACCACAAAACCTCACGGGGTACCCGGTCATATGCCTTTTCAAGGTCAACGAACACCATGTGCAAGTTTTTATGTGCACCTTTGTATTTCTCGCACAACTGGCGGATTGCGAAAATGGCATCCGTTGTACCCCGACCAGGCATAAAACCGAATTGGTTCTGCGATATTTCACTCTCTTCTCTCAGCCGCCTTTCAATAACTTTCTCCCTAACTTTCATACTATGTGACATTAGCTTTATTCCTCTATAGTTGTTGCACTCCAGCACATCGCCTTTGTTTTTAAAGATGGGCATTAGCGAACTATTGCACCATTCATCAGGTATGGCTTCTTCCCGTAACAACTTATTGAAGAATAAAGCTAACCACGTCCATCCATCTACGCGTAATATCTTCCACACTTCAACTGGTATTCCGTCCGGACCAACTGCCTTACCGTTCTTCATTCCATTTACTGCTATTCTTACTTCATCTATACTAATCATTCTCACTAATCCCTCATTCACAGGTTTATTTTCTAACATACCACTCCAGTTATTTTCCTCATTCATCAGTTTCTCAAAGTATTTCTTCCACCTATCCTTAATTTTTTCGTCATCAGAAAGAATCATTCCAGCCTCATCTTTTATACATCTTATCTGACAGACATCTGTCGCACTTTTCTCCCTAGCTCCAGCAAGGCGGTACAGATCCTTTTGGCCTGCTGGACTATCCAGCGCGTCGTATAGCTTGTCTTGAGCTTTTGCTCTCGCTATAGCCACAGCTTTCTTAGCTTTTTTCTTTGCAGCATCATACTCACCCTTTTTTGCAACTTTCAAACTAGCATTTTCCTGTTCGTACTCCCGTTGACCACCACCATGTGTCCCTATCTATCGTACCCCTTCCTTTTGTCTCTCCCAAAATATCCTTCGCCGAACACCTAATACATCCAGCAATCTCCTTCCAACTTTCGTTAACACTTCGATCTTCCATGTCTCCCATCTCTAGCATTTTATCTACGACTCGCTCTCGAAACTTCTTCGCACAATCAATTCTCTAGCATATGCCATTTTATTTTAGGAGGGGGACGCTCTTTGCTTTTTGTACACTGTATTTTTACTACTTGTATCATAACCAGGAGTCTGTGCTGAGACACCAAGTCTTCTCCTGGCAGCACTTTGCAATCTTTGATGTGCTGTATGCTTCCACGTCTGACGAGAAGGTAGTCGATTTGGGTCTTGTGGTTACCACTTTTGTAAGTGATGAGATGTTCGTCTTTTTTCTGAAACCAAGTGTTAGCTACTGCCAGGTCAAATGCAGTAGCGGATTGAAGCAGCAACTCTCCCTCGTTGTTCGTACTCCCAAATCCCCATCCCCCGTGCACTCTTTCATAAATCCCTTTCATTCTACCCACATGTCCATTAAAATCTCCTCCAACTATCAATTCCTTATGCATCAAGGCTGTATCAAAATTCTCCCAAAACTTCTCTTTCACCGTTTCATCACACCCTACCTGCGGTGCATACACACTAACTACATTCAACATAACATTATCTAACATAACTTTCACAACTATCAGTCTGTCACTTTCTTTCAAATTACTATCTAACACTATTCCCACACCATTCCTTTTACCGTCGCTTCCACAGTAGAAAAACTTGTATCCCTCACCTATTTCTCTCGCTTTGGTTCCCCTCCATTTAGTTTCCTGTAAACACGCTACATTTATTCGTCTTCTTTTTAATGCGTCCGCTAACTCTCTGGCTCTACCAGTCATAGTCCCAACATTCCAACTTGAATACCTCAATATCATTTCCCGAGCTCGCTTCTTCCGTTGCCCCCGCCCGGGGTGGTGCAACAACCCTAGTCCATTTCCCACAGGAGCCGGGTGCTGCCCCTGCGCGTCGCCTGTGGGTTACGCCCTAACCCTATCACGCATTACATTCATAGCTAACATGTTGCAGGTGATTTGGCATTATTTTACAGTCGGCCGCCAGCCTGACACCAACCCTCCTTGGGAATGCTATTGCTGGTGGTTTACCCGCCATCCAGTATCTGGCCGAACGATAACTATATGTCTCCTACCGCCGCCCTTAAGGCCTTTTACTATGCCTGACTGCCTCGCCACCGATGGTGGATTGCCATTGCGGCCGAGACAGTCAGCGTGTGGTGAGCGGCTTTATTGCTCCGGTACTAATCTGGACAAATGGTAGTGAGTAATCATGATGCGACTCACATTTTCTCTTGAGTACCAGGGGCGAGTGCTCTCGGAGGCGTGACCTACCGATGATGGTCCCAGACACCTCGTAAGGGGTTGCCTGGTATAGTGTGCCGCCTTTTTATACCGAAAGGTGGGTAAAGGTGGCCACTATAGAAAATCTCATTAGTTTGATTGGGTTATGCGGCCGAGACAGGTCCTGTGCACTATGCAGGGAGCAACTGCAAGACTTGAGTGCCGAAACACTTAAGCCCCCCCCTACCAGGTTTAGCCGACGTGGTTACCGGGGTGTGGCCGCTGCGTGCATGACAGCTACTTGGAGCCACTGGTGAGAGTTTGTAGGCTGTCAACGATTTTAACTACATAAAGATTCCGCCGCCTGTAAGACCGACTGGCTGGAATTTGACGCTAACACCCCACTACACCCCCCAAAAAATTATAAATAAAAAAAGTTAATTCAAAAAATCGGCGGATACAGATTCGCGAGCTGGCTGACCAAAACCAGATGTATCCTCCGACTGCACAGCATGATTTTCTTCTTGTTTACGTCTTTTTAGTTCGCTTTTAAAGCAGTTGGGTTTTTTGATTTTTTTAATTAATTCCGGAGGGCTTAAAAATTTATAAAAAGTGTAAGATTTCCTTTATTTTTGATGACTAGGAAGAAGGAAAAGAGTCACTGCTATATATAAAGTTTAAACTAAAGGGTCAAAAGCCAAATCCTTAAAATATGCAGGGCAATCCTTTAATAATATTAAATATAACATTTCTAAATTTAAATACCCCCGACACATTTTTATGTCATGCTACATAATTTATCTAGTATATATTAGACACGCTTCGATCGGCAATATTAATTCAATTATGACACGTAATCTTGCGAAAACACCCCGATTCAAACAGTAAAACGCCCATATCTTTTGAACGGCTGAATCGATTTTATTCAAACATAGCTAAGAACACCATCGACAAAACCACATTTAAAAAAAAAAAAAACAAAATTGGTTCACCCGTTTGGACGCTATGATGCCAGAGACAGACACACAGATACAGCTACACACGTCAAATTTATAACACCCCTCTTTTTCCGGCGGGGGTTAAAAATACCAACCGTTATCGCACTTGAAATAAATATCTAAAATGCGGTTCATCCCATTTCTAGCCCATATTTTTTGATCACTGTAGAGCAACGTTTCTGTAATGAAAAGCAAAAGTTATAATGTATTTTAATTTTGCGTTTTAGGTAGGACAGGACACAACGCGAATTTCGCGTTCTGAGCGACTTTTATCTCAATGAGCGGTTTTGGTCTTTGAGCCTAACAAAAAATATACTTATCTACTTATTACCGAAGCTTCTGTTTAGGTACACGACGCAAACAAATTCTTACGGCGGCCACGCGGTTACGGTAATGTTATGATTAATATACCGTGATTAATGCAAAAAATAGACCGTGATCCTAATATAACAAGTTGGACAGGCGAGGCTCATTTTACAAAAAAATAAATAAATACGATCTTTTGAACTGCAAAATATTGCATGTAGTATCCAAACGTACCTAAATAATCTGTTGTAACAATGAACGATAAGTAGAACTTATATTACAACTGCTACCCTGTCGTGCGTGGCCGACGTTGGCGGGAGCTGCTGGCAGACCGAACGATCCGACTGAGCCTAGCTTACAGGGATTTTGTTTTTCATCAATTTACTGAATGAAACCAACTTCTTATGAAATAAATTTTTGTGTAAGTATGAACAATTTTGTCAACGAGTTATTAACTCAATTAACTTTGTTCGTGCTTTTTATAATACACAATACATTTATTTGGTAAAATTAGTTTCCTATCAATATTCAACAGTTAACGAGGTAAGAGAAAGCAGCTGCATATGTATTATCTAATACATGCAATCAATTACGATTCTGCATCAGAAGAACGCTCAGAGAACACATCTTCTGAAGAAGTTTCTGTAGTAATGTATTTCACACGCAAACAAAAAAGTTACATCCATAAACTATATAACTTTTTATGTATTATTTTTCAGTAAGTGCACCCAAATCTTCAGCCCTAATATTAACATAAATGTGGATTCTGTGACAGAATTTTTTCAATGCGACTGCTTATCTGACCTTAACAATCCTGTAATTGGCTAATATGATACATACCCAATGGCAAGACTTGTCAGATTTTCTGAAATATGACTATCCGTTACGACTGTATATAAGAACTACAAACAACAGCTGGGAAAACGGCTTAACGTGCTTTCCGAGTTATCCCTAATTTATTTTCATTTGCTTTTTTGCTTCAAGTTTTTGGAGAGCATTTTGTATCATGGTTTTTAATTATTTTGTTTGTTTCGCCTCAGTCGTATTCTAAGGCTAGTGCCTTAGAATACGACTGAGAGTCTATTGCAAGTGTAATCAAAAATGTTTCTGCAGCTGATTCTCGATCTCCCTTGCCGAAAATTTGTTTACGTTTGTGTTCTTTTATTTTAAAACTTATTCATCAAATAAATAGAGCATATTTGGCTGTGTTGCCGGTCAGTAATTCGAGGTTGACAAAATTCTTCTCGTTTAAACGCGCCCTAATATTTAGGCCCACGCCATATAGGCACTCTTCTCTTCCGCGTCAGAGTTTTTGGGCCGTAAACTTTTCAACTTCCACGTCATCGGCGGTGGCAGCGCATAGGACACTACAGCAGTTAGTTTGTATGTTTATTAGAGTGACCTCAACGATTAAGCGGGATTATAGGTACTAAAGTCAATTAGAATATCAAACCTTACCTTTACAAGTGCCCAACGCCATTAAAATTTTATAGAATGGAATCCCAATTGCAACAACTTTTCTGCTAAATCTGTACTCTTTAGAGATTTGGGCAAAAAATAATATCAAAACAAGGGTAAACATAATCGGTTTTACGAACATATTGATGAGAAAATGATTAGCAAAGCGACTAAGGTGGATGCTTGGTTAACAAGAACAGCCTCGAATAATGCGGGTGTTTTAGTTCAAATATCTAGTGTCTGTTGTGAAAACAAGACCCTATAAAACTACCTATTGTTTGGTTTCAAGAACCACACGATGGGAGGTTAACTTGGAATTAAAGTAGATAGGTAATGTATGCTGACAGATAAGTACCAACTTGTGTAATAATTAGTCCCTAACTATGTGTTCGGTCTATTTCTGACTCTGATATGGAGTGAAAATGTGGAGCTGTGCCACAAACAAAACGATGGGATCCTTGGTATCGCTCTGTCGTCTGTACGTTACACAATAAGAAAAAAATATAAAAATAACCCGACTGCTTTAAAAGCGAACTAAAAAGCCATAAACTAGCAGAAAATAATGCTGTGCAGTCGGAGGATACATGTTCGCGAGCAGGTTCACCAAAACCAGATGTATCCTCCGACTGCACAGCATGATTTTCCTCTTGTTTACTTCTTTTTAGTTCGCTTTTTAAGCAGTCGGGTTTTTGTATTTTTTAATAAACTTTTTTTATTTACAACTTTATAGTTTTTTTTTTTTAAGAATTAGGTACATTTAAACATATAAGTGTTATATATTTTTAAAATCACCTCATAAAACTAATACCCCACACGATGGGTTTGGAAGAAAAAAAAATTGGTGCCCCACAATATGGCGTCCAAAACCCGCCATATTTTATTTTACAATTTGATGTTTGACACTTGACACTCGCCGATTGACGTACGAATCATCAAAATCGGCCAACGCGTTTGGTCTCTGGAACGCCACATAGGAACAAACATACATAGACTGATAAACACATTACCCTCCTTCGGCAGGTAAAAAGGCTGTAAGTGAGTATGTTGTAAAATATTCAGGTCTAATAAAACTATCTTGGGTATACATCTTTGGGTCTTTTTAATTATGTATGTACAATAGAACCAGTGTTAAGTACCTATAATAATCATTTACCAAGTATTCAAGACGTAACGAGCTCCTGCGGCGATACCAGCCCAAGTCTCGATCACAATCTGTTCAACGTATTCTGGAGGTACAAGGAATCCGTATTCATAGCCGGGCAGCTCCAGGGTGTACGTGAGAGGGACGCCCGCAGCCCTGGTCCAGTCACGGGAGGTGCCGGTCGTGTAGTACAAAACATTAGCGGCGTTACCCACAATGTATCTGTCAGCCTTGTCTAAAGCCAGCTCATCGATAGCTGTCGCCATTTGGATGCCGGCGAGATGGAGGATCAGACCGTTTGATGGTAAAGTTCCTGAAAAGTAACGTTTGATTTAAGTATAGGTACCTACATCTACTTATAAAAAAAATATTGAATTAAAAAAAACCTTTTTGCAAAAAGATTCGGTAGTATCTTTTTGCAAAAAGGATTTTTTTTTTTTTTTCAAAACAATACTACCGACTTCCAAATACAAAATTACAAAGTGAAAAATAACTTTATTTTTGGAAGTCGGTGTCTTCCGTAGGTACCATTTTTTTGCGTTATAGACACCGACTTCAAAAAATAAAGTTATTTTACTCTTTGTAGTATTGTTTTTGGAACTTCTTTGTATTTGGAAGTCAGTAGTATTTTTTTGCAAAAAAGTTTTTTATTTTTCACTTTTTGGTTGTACCTACTTAATAGGCAAGTTGGTAAGGTACCTATAACGCTAGAATAGATTTCATGAAACTTGAACATAACCGGTGAAATGACAGATCTGCGTACCACTTAAGAGCGTACTGGCGTGATGTTATGTTATGAAATGGTATAAACAATAAACAGACATGCGATTGCAGCAATCCCGAGAGGTTTGCCGTTATTTATTGAAGAGTTCTGTTGTATATCTCCGAAGTTCTTCATCAGATCTTTACCAAATTAAAATGGGACCAATTTCAAAACATACTTTTTCAAACAAAATAAGAATTTTCAAAATCGGTCCACAATTGACGGAGATATCGATGAACATAAACAAAAAAAAAAAAAACAAACGTAATGTCGAACATAGAACCTCCTCATTTTTGGGAAGTCGGTTAAAAATCAAATAGAAACAAGGTACTCTCGCCTGACTACTAACACAATTAATGAGGGGTACACTTATTCCGGTAGACTATTAATTGTGCATGTGGAAACATATTGCACAAGTAAAATTCCAAAATTAAAAAAACCCCCCGACACATTTATCCTGCGAAAACATCCCGATTCAAACAGTAAAACGCCCATAAATTTTGAATGGATGAACCGATTTTATTCAAACATATTTAAATCAAAATCGGCGCACCCGTTTGGACGCTATGATGCCACAGACAGACACACAGATACACAAATACACAGCAACACACGCCAAACTTATAACACCCCTTTTTTCCGGCGGGGGTTAAAAACAGTCCGTGAGTAACAGACCTATGACAATAAAAATGATTCCTTACCATTGTTACCCCAAGCATACAGGAACATATTTCCATAGCTGTGCAGAGATATGTAGAGGGAAGTCCTGTCAATATTTGACTCCACCGCGCTTCTAATGACTCTAGTTTCAGGCTCTGAGAAGGCGGAGGGGCCTTCGTAGATAATGGAGCAAGGGTCAGCGCTGGACGGAGTGGTACCAAAGTAGTGGTCAAAGTTGCGGTTGCCGTCTACTCCGGGACATTCGTCTGCTCCCTCGTGCGCAGTAGAGCGAGTTTTACGCCACATGCGGTCCTGGGGATTGTTAAAATTAATGAGGCTTGTAAAATTATTGTAATTTACGGAGTGTTAAAGGTCCGATGAAATAATATATATTTCTTACTTAGACTGTACTACCACAGAAAATATAATACTAGCAATGTACTCAGGTATAAGCATTGGCGCCTGTAAAGTATTTACGGGTGTGATACGTGGAAGTAAAAAAGAAAAAAAAACCCGACTACTTAAAAAGTGAACTAAAAAGACGTAAACAAGAAGAAAATCATGCTGTGCAGTCGGAGGATACATATTCGCGAGGTGGCTGACTGAAACCAGATGTATCCTCCGACTGCACAGCATGATTTTCTTCTTGTTTACGTCTTTTTAGTTCACTTTTTAAGCAGTCCGGTTTCTTGTTTTTTTTTTTTTTATTTATAACTTTTTTTTTTTTTATTCGTTACATTTAAACATATAAGTGTTATATATTTTTGAAATCACCTCTTAAAACCCTTTATTATGATACCCCACACTATGGGTTTGGAATAATTTCCCCACCCCCCCCACAAAATGGCGCCCAAAATCCGCCATTTTTTTCTTTTCCAATTTGTATATAGCCAGAAACACTCGCAGGGTTAAGACGAATCGATTGACGTAAGAATCATCAAAATCGGTTAACGCGTTTGGTCGCCACGTAGGAACAAACATACATACATATATACATAGACTGATAAACACATTACCCTCCTTCGGCAGTCGGGTAACAAGCGAATAGTTGAGTAACTAAATAGTTAATCGTAGCTCAGATAAAAACAAAAGTTTATACTGTTTTATTAAAGTTTGCGAAACGCTAGGCATTTCGTTTTCCATTGTTGCTCCGAAGGCAACACCACTTCAAGAATTTAATAGTGACATTGACCGTAGCCACCTGTAGCATACAGGTCAATGGTCAAATGAATAAAAACTGTCCAAATACGGAATAACCTCTTCTTCATAAGATCTTTAGCTACAGCAGAGCCTACCATGAATACAAATGGAGCCTAAAAGGGAAATTTAGTTAATAGGGCGCCCAATTATATGCACGGAAGACGCTGATGTGAGTCACATGCTGCCATAGTCTACGTGTTATTCGTCACGCATTACCCATCAAATTATTTTCGAGAAGCTAAGTATGGAACCAACTAAAGCTACAGAGTTTCTCGACTTCGAAAAGTGCAAAAATTAAATTTAACTGAGAGAGATAGGACTTTTTTAGACACTAACCTCGTCGATAGAGTATTCGTAACCATCAGGATTAGCTAAAGGAATGATTATCCAGTCGATTCCATCAACTAGGGTGCTGTCCTTGGCTTCATTCACGAGCTGTTCGATAATATAGATGGCTACAGGAGTGGTGACCCATTCTCTGGCGTGCACCATGGCATCGATCACAATTACTGGCTTCCGAAGGTTCTCGAAGCGCGTGGTCGAGATTCGCACGTACTTGATCTGACGACCTTCGAAGCTCAGGCCTGCGTTGATCACAGTCACGAGGTCAGGGCGTTCCGCTGCCAGGTCATCCAAATATTTGTTGATCTGAAAGAAAGCATTTATTTTGAAATGGTGAAGTGGTGTAGTTTGTAGGAGGTTTTATTTGGTCCACAGAATCAGTGTAGTCTTCATTATATTTTACTACTACTACTTATACAAAATAATACTAACTTCTTCGTGTCTGTAGTATGCGTCCCAAGAAATCGACTTGCCACTGCGCCTGGCAGCTGCTCTTCTTGAATTTATTTCAGCTTCTTCATCGCGAAGAATGCTGAAATTATAGAAACATTTTATTGTTGGATAACCTCCACATTGTTATAATTTCTATCGAGCCGAATAGGCATGTCAGGTATATCTAAGTTATAATAATAGTATTTAAAATATAAAAAAAGTTAATAATAATATCAAAAAACCCGACTGCTTAAAAAGTGAACTAAAAAGACGTAAACAAGAAGAAATTCATGCTGTGCAGTCGGAGGATACATATTCGCGAGCTGGCTGACCAAAACCAGATGTATCCTCCGACTGCACAGCATGAATTTCTTTTTGTTTACGTCTTTTTAGTTCACCTTTTAAGCAGTCGGGATTTTTGGTATTTTTATTAACTTTTCTTATTTACAACCTTTTAGTATTTTTTTTTTTAAATTAGGTACATTTAAACATATAAGTGTTATATATTTTTGAAATCAACTTTTAAATCCCTTTATTTTGATATCCCACACGACGGGTTTGGAAGGAAAAATTTTCTTTCCTCCACAAAATAGCGCCCAGAATCCGCCATTTATTTATTTTCCAATTTTAATGTAGCCTGTGACACTCGCAGGGTTAAGACGAATCGATTGACGTAAGAATCATCAAAATCGGCCAATGCGTTTGGTCTCTAGAACGCCACATAGGAACAAACATACATAAATAGACTGATAAACACATTACAAAAATGTTAAATTATGTTTTAACATACTTGGCGAGATTGTCGGCGATCTTCGTGTATGCCATGTTTCTCTCGTCGAAGTACTGAAGCCATTGCTGCTTCTCCTCTGGAGACAGTCTGACTACAGCCTCAAGATTGCCTGATGGACTTCTGGCAGCTGGTGTGGCAGACAAAATGTCTAGACTTGCTTCTATCGCCTGGATCTGTTCGCCGAGACCGGACACGCGATATAGCTGGTGGCTGAAAATTAAGGAGTCTGATAATTAATTTGATGGCTGGTGCCTAACTTTCTTCCTTTATGTATGGCATCTGACGGTAATAGGGTTTATTAATATGTACATACATATCCTTACATAGTACACAAGTAAAATTTAAAAATTTAAAAAACCCGCGACACATTTATCTTGCGAAAACATCCCGATTCAAACAGTAAAACGCCCATAACTTTTGAACGGCTGAACCGTTTTTTTTTAAACATAGCTAAGAACACTCTCGACACAATCACCTTTCCAACAAAAAAAACTAAATCAAAATCGGTTTATCCGTTGAGGCGCTATGATGCCACAGCAGACACACAGATACACAGATACACAGACACACAGATACACAGATACACAGCAACACACCTCAAACTTATAACACCCCTCTTTTTCCGTCGGGGGTTAAAAACAAAGTCGCTTGCCGCTGTCTGTCCCTATGTATGCTTAGATCTTTAAAACTACGCCACGGATTTTGATGCGGTTTTTCAATAGATAGATTGATTCAAAAGGAAGGTTTATATGTATAACACACGCGGGCAAAGCCGCTGGCTGAAGCTAGTATTATCTATACTATAATATAATATTATAAAGCTGAAGAGTTTGTTTGTTTGTTTAAACGCGCTAATCTCACGAACTACTGGTTAGAATTGAAAACTTTTTTTTTGTTGGATAGTCCATTTATCGAGGAAGGTTATAGGCTATATAACATCACGCTACGACGAATAGGAGCGGAGCATAAATGAAAAATGTTGCAAAAACGAGCAATATTATTCCTTTTTGAGTGCTTCCGTGCTCAACAATCATGTATGTAGGGTAGGTAGGGTAGATGGGTAGGTAGTTAGCCAATTGACGGGAGCGAAGCCGCGTGGGACAGCTAGTTATAATATGGTAGCCCTGGGAGCCCAACATAGACAGATTGACTTTTAGAAAAGGCTATATCGAGTATTTGTAGTAAACTGCCATAAAAATGTTGGTGGATTAATCATGTATGGCAAGTAAATTGGTTTCAAGGTTGCTTGAACACGGGTTATTTTATTCGGGTAATCCCAGGTGGGGATCGTGAGTCGTGACTCTTCAATCATAAAAAGTAAACAACCATTCATCTGGTGCGGAAGGTAAAAAGTTTGCTACAGTCCACAACCAATGTTACTGTAAACAGTGAGTGACGTATTTTTTTTTCTTCCCAAATAGGAGGAGGTTCTATGTTCGACTTTATGTTTGTTTATTATTTTTTAGTTTATGTTCACCGATATCTTCTTCTTCTTTAGTTTCAAAATTCTTTTTTAGTTTCAAAGAGTATGTGCCAAAATTGGTCCCATTTTAATTTAGTGACGTTCTGATGAAGAACTTCGGAGATATACAACAGAACTCTTCAATAAATAACGGCAAATCTCTCGGGATTGCTGCAATCGCATGTCTGTTTATTGTTTATAACATTTCATAACATAATATCACGCCAGTTCGCTCTTAAGGGGTAAGCAGACCTCTCATTTCACCGGTTATGATCAAGTTTCATGAAATCTATTCTGGCGAAATAGTTCCCTTACTAACTTGCCTATTAGGTACGTACGTGAAAAATAACTATTTTTTGAAGTCGGTGTCCATAACTTTGTAGTTTTGTGTTTAGAAGTCGGTAGTATTTTTTGCAAAATAGTTTTTTTTTAAATCTAATATAGGCTCGCTAGTTCTTTGTCAGATCTTCACCAAATTAAAATGGGACCAATTTCGGAACATACTTTTTCAAACAAAAAAAGAATTTTCTAAATCGGTCCACAATTGACGGTGTAATCGGTGAACATACACAAAAAAAAAAAAAACAAACTTGAAGTCGAACATAGAACCTCCTCCTTTTTGGGAAGTCGGTTAAAACATACAACCGACTTCCATATAAAAACACTACAAAGTGAAAAATAACTTCAATTTCGGAAGTCGGTGTTCCTGTTTTGAGATCTTTGTTTTTTGACAGCGACTTCCGAAATTGAAGTTATTTTTCACTTTGTAGTGTTTTTATTTGGAAGTCGGTTGTATTTTTTGTTAAAATGTTTTTTTATTTTTCACTTTTTAGTTGTGGGTACATAACGGACCAATTCTCCAAAGTGAAGCCAGAATAGATTAACCCAGAAACATGAAACTTAAAAAAAACGGTGGAATTAGAGTATACCAGGGTGAACTGATCACACCTGCGTACCCCTTTAGAGTGTGCTAGTGTGATGTTATATTAAGAAATGATGTAAACAATACACACACATCCGATTGCAGCTATCCCGAGTGATTTGCCGTCATTTATTGAAGAGTTCTGATGTATATCTCCGAAGTTCTTCATCAGATCTTGATCAAATTTAAATGGGACACATGACAAGCACCATCTTTCAAATAAATTAAGAATCATCAAAATCGGTTCACCCAATAACAAGTTATGAGGTAACACACATAAAAAAATAAAAAATACAGTCGAATTGATAACCTCCTCCTTTTTTGCGAAGTCGGTTAAAAATAAAAAAAATCCGACGAATTGAGAACCTCCTCCTTTTTTTGAAGTTGGTTAAAAAAGCATTTTTACAAAAAAATAATACCGACTTCCAAATAGGAAAACTAATAAAATAACTTTTTTGCAAAAAAATACTACCGACTTCCAAATACAAAACTACAAAGTCAAAAATAACTTTAATTTTTGAAGTCGGTGTCTTTCGTAGGTGCCAATTTTTTGCGTTATGGACACCGACTTCAAAAATTAAAGTTATTTTTGACTTTGTAGTTTTGTATTTGGAAGTCGGTAGTATTTTTTTGCAAAAAAGTTATTTTATTTTTCACTTTTTAGTTGTACCTACCTAATAGGCAAGTTCGTAAGGTAACTATAACGCCGAAATAGATTTCATAAAACTTAACCGCTGAAATGAGAGATCTGCGTACCCCTTAAGAGCGTACTGGCGTGATGTTATGTTATGAAATGGTATAAACAATAAACAGACATGCGATTGCAGCAATCCCGAGAGATTTGCCGTTATTTATTGAAGAGTTCTGTTGTATATCTCCAAAGTTCTTCATCAGATCTCCACCAAATTAAAATGGGACCAATTTCGAAACATACGTTTCCAAACAAAAAAAGAATTTTCAAAATCGGTCCACAATTGACGGAGATATCGGTGAACATAAACAAAAAAAAAAAAAAAAAAAAAAAAACGAACTTGAAGTCGAACATAGAACCTCCTCCTTTTTGGGAAGTCGGTTAAAAAGTGAAAATAACTTTATTTTTGGAAGTCGGTGTCCATAACGCAAAAAAAATGTACCCACCAAAGACACCGATTTTTGCGGGACTTGGAGTCAAGGTTTAAAGTCAGATAATTCATGGTCCGATAGAAGTCATCAACGATGAACTGTACTGACAACTCGGTAACAAAATATAATAATCGGGGAACATACATAAAAAAAAAAAAAAAAAAAAGATTCCGACGAATTGAGAACCTCCTCCTTTTTTTGAAGTCGGTTAAAAAAAGAGATTGGTATAATTATGAGAACTTGACTTAAAAGTTGACTGGTATAGAATGCCTTGTGGATTAAGTACGCCTATGTACCATATTGTACATGAAGTTTAAATCAATAAATAAATAAACTTACCCTTCATATTTCTCGTGACCTCCTAGGACGGAGGAGGCCACACACAGGAGTACACAGATCACCAACCGAGTCATTTTACCCAACTGCCACTGAGCCAGCAGGACGGTAATCTTATAGCCTTCGATTAGGGATTATCTTTTGATAATAGACACATTTTTATATCTAGAGAGTTCAAGCTATAAATTTTATTATTGTTGATGAATGCTACCGACTTGAACGGGTGATAACTGATAACAATGCTATCGTCGATGTCGTCTAATGATCGCTAAGTATCTCAATAAAAGATTTAATCTATTCTTGTGTAAGTGCACTAACTAAATAAATTTCCATATACAGAACTGTAAACATGCGAACTTCGTCTGATCATCAGTTTTAGTAAAAGTAGAAATACACTTTTCTGAGAAATTACTATCGCGTATACTGAAAAAAAAATGCCTTTTTTGCCATTTAATTGACGACATTAACTTGGGTTAATTTTCCACATAAAAATTGCAAAAATTGCAATGAAGCCAGTCTAGTTGGATATTTTTTCCCGACACATTTATCTTGCGAAAACACCCCGATTCAAACAGTAAAACGCCCATAACTTTTGAACGGCTGAACCGATTTTATTCAAACATAGTTAAGAACACTCTCGACAAAATCACCTTTCAAAGAAAAAAAAATCAAAATCGGTTCATCCGTTTAGGCGCTATGGTGCCACAGACAGACAGATACACACGTCAAACTTATAACACCCCTCTTTTTTCGGCGGGGGTTAAAAATGTATTTGATCCCTAGATACTTTTGAGATGTGTGTGTGTGTAGTTTAAAGTGGCATCAAATACGTTTTTGTAACTTCCTGATTGGCTTAATTCTTTCAAAAATAATGATGTTATACCTCCCATACACCGAGTATCTATAGGAGCTACATTATTAGCAGGTAGGTAGGTAATTGAGTCCTCCAATATCAGCTGAGTGATGGTGATCCCCTAATTAAAACTGTATCAGATGTTATGGAAATTCATAATCATCCGACGTTTGGGCTTTCATTATAATTTAAAGGCTGATATAGTTTTATTGAAATTATCTTTATAACAATAAAATAAGGTCGTAAAGATTGACTGCTTCCAAGCGCTTGATTTTCTAGAATGCTCTATATTTAGCTGTTTTTAACCGACTCCAAAAAAAGGAGGAGGTTCTCAATTCGTCGGAATCTTTTTTATTTATTTTATGTATGTTCCCCGATTACTCAAAGACGCCCGGACTGACTTGGATAATTCTTATTTTGTTTGAAATGGTATACTTTACAGTTGGTCCCATGGTCATCAGGTCAGGATCTGATGATGTGATCCTTAAGAAATCGAGGGAACTCTTCAAATATTATAGGCATACATATAGCAATTTTGGTATTTTTTTCAACAATGCAATCATTTGCATTCAGAAAGTATAATTTGGTGAAGTGGAACTGATGAAGAAGACCACAGATGGCCAATGGAACTCTTTAATGCTAAGTATGACACGGATATCTCCAATAGTTAACCGACTAAAAAGAAGCAAATAAAAGCGGTACCATCGAACTGATCTGATTATGAAACCGGAAGGTAGGCACTGGAACTCCGAAATAAAACAATGTATCCTATTCGTGTTTGGGCTTATTGGAATCGTCATGAAATTTACTTTGGCTATAAATGTTAATTGGAGGTACCTATAAAACTAATAAAAAGAGAAAAATAATAACTTTTTAACAAAAAATCAAACCGACTTCCTAAACAAAACACTACAAATATAAAAATAACTTTCTTATCCGAAGTCGGTGTCAAAAAATACAACCGACTTCCAAATAAAAACACTACAAAGTGAAAAATAACTACAATTTCGGAAGTCGGTGTCAAAAAACGAAGATCCCAAAACAGGAAGTTTTGGGATCTTCGTTTTTTGACACCGACTTCCGAAAAAGGAAGTCGGATGTATTTTTTGTTAAAAAAATTTTTTTTACTTTTTAGTTGTATGTGTTGTGTGTGTTTTTTGGTACATAACGGACCAATTCTCCAAAGTGAAGCCAGAATAGATTAACCCAGAAACAAGAAGCTTAAACAAAAACGGAGGAATAAGAGTATACCAGGGTGAACAGTTCACACCTGCGTACCCCTTAAGAGCGTGCTAGTGTGATGTTATGTTATGAAACGATGTAAACAATAAACAGACATCCGATTGCAGATATCCCGAGTGATTTGCTGTCATTTATTGAAGAGTTCTGATGTATATCTCCGAAGTTCTTAATCAGATATTAATCAAATTTAAATGGGACCACATGACAAGCACCAGCTTTCATATAAAAAAAGAATCATCAAAATCGGTTCACCCAGTAACAAGTTCTGAGGTAACACAAAAAAAAAAAAATACAATCGTATTGAAAACCTCCTCCTTTTTTGCGAAGTTGGTTAATAAATCAAAAAATCCGACTGCTTAAAAAGCGATCTAAAAAGACGTAAACAAGAAATAAATCATGCTGTGCAGTCGGAGGATATTTATAGTTTTGCTCAGCCAGCTCGCGAATATATGTATCGTCCAGCTGCACAGCATGTTTTTTTTCTTGTTTATGTCTTTTTTGTTCGCTTTTTAAGCAGTCGGGATTTTTGATTTTTTGAATTAACTTTTCAGCTTCATAATTATTAATAGTATCTTCCACTCGCAGGTTCGCCCGCGTGAAAAGTGTTTTACTATCCCAAGGGATTATTATATCTAGTTTACCGGGATACATAGTAGCTATTAGCTATTCTAGACTATAATCTATCTCTGTGCCAAATTTTATCCAGATCCGTTCCGCTTTTCTGGCGTGATTGAGTAATAAAAAAAAAACTTTTTACAAAAAATACAACCAACTTCTAAATAAAAACACTACAAAGTGAAAAATAACTTCAATTTCGGAAGTCGGTGTTCTTGTTTTCGTTTCTTCGTTTTTTGACACCGACTTCCGAAATTGAAGTTATTTTTCACATTGTAGTGTTTTTATTTAGAAGTTGGATGTATTTTTTGTAAAAAGTTTTTTTTTAATTTTCACTTTTTAGTTGTGGTATATAATGGACCAGTTATATAGGCTAGGTACCAATAATGCCCAAAGTGAAGCCAGAATAGATTAACCTAATAACATGAAACTCAAACAAAACCGGTGGAATAAGAGTATACCAAGGTGAACTGTTTACACATATGTACCCCTTTAGAGCGTACTAGTGTGATGTTATTGTATGAAATGGTGTAAGCAATAAACAGAAATGCGATTGCAGCTATTCCGAGTGACTTGCCGTCATTTATTGAAGAGTTATGATGTATATAATCTATTTAAAAAAAAACTAAAGGAGTATTTGGCAGCCAAATGTTTCTATAGTATTGCTGAGTTTCTAATGGAGAAAACATAATAATTCTAATGTAGTGGCGAAGTTTGGTTCTGTAAACTATTGTAATTATTTTATTTTGATTTTGACATTTTAATTAATAATAATAATATGCATAGTAATGATAATATTTTTGTTATTTTTCTTATCTAATTTAATTGATGTTTAAGCTTGACTACATTTTATTTAAATTTTATTACTTTTTTATATGCATGATAATTAATAGTTATAATTAAGGTTATTGTAATACATATTTGTACGCCGTTAAGGTAAAACATGACTGTGATCCTTTCTGCAATGTACTTAACATCTTGCATGCTTTGTGTGTGCATACTCATGTTTCTGACAAATAAATGATCTCTATCTCAATATATTTTTTTTTATCAAATATATATTTTTTTTTTTTTTTTTTTTTTTTGCTGGCAACACTGGCCAAGTGACATGTAAATTTTGTGCTCCGTATTTAAAAATTTGATTTAATTAGTATTTATGTGAAATTAGGGTGTAATTTTAAGTAAAAATACAACAAAACGGCATAAATACTCAGGATTATTGTTTTCCTGCCGAAGTAACTGGTTAAATAAGAGTTTTGACCGGCTGTCGACCGGTAACCTATCAAACACTAAACAGCTGACGACCGAACAACGGAATTACATGGGGAGTATTGTTCACTTAAGTTTTATAATTATAGCACACAATTTTCACTTTAACTTTCTAACACGCTCTCCTTTAGATTTAACGTAACATTTTTGCTGATTTAGCACTCTGTAGTGCATATAAATCGTTTCGTTGACAGCGTAGAAAACGAAACAAAACCAACATTCAAGTCCAGTTATTTAGTTCTATTAATTGATTCTTATCTTTCAATAACGAACTTTTACGATTTTTTGCATAATTAAACTATAAAACTGCAATAAATCGTACATTCATATTTTGGGCACCATACCCACATTAAATAAAAATTAAAGCTGTAAGGTAATCAAAAGTAAAAAACACAATAATAGTTAGCTTTTCAAGCCAATTCAGCAGCCCACCTCGTTTTGCTACATAATTTTTTATTATTAATAATAATATACGAATACTTATTTCTTTTGTTTTTTTTAATTTCTGTCCTCCATTTTCAACTTTTCTACTTTTTTTTCTGTTCTTTTGGTTCTCACCGTTTCTTTAATTTCTATTTTCAGTAAACATTCCTGAAACCATGCCTGTAATGACCCGTAACGCTACTATTGAGGACTTGGAATTCAAACTAAGAACAACTCTCCAAGAACTAAAAGAATCGCAACATCAATGTCAGGAAATGTTGCAGGAGAGAGATGAATGTGAGGTAGAAGTACAAAATGTCATTTGTAAAAACACAAGCCTTAAGCGGGAGCTAGTGGTGCTGAGTCAGCAATATCAAAATGTTGTTGATGAACGCGACCAACTGCGGGTAGTCACGGATGGTTTCCATAATTGCAGTGATCTTTATGAGGAGGCTTTAGGTAAAGTTAGGGACCTAGAAGATGAATTGGCTCATGCTAATTTTCAAATTCTGAATTTGCAAAAAGAAAAGTCATGTACTCAGGTACAGGAAACGTGCCATTTATATAGTGAGTTAATAAAATCAAATTGTAAACCTCATTCCATTACTACTATTGACCTGACTGAAGATTCCTTATTAAATGAGACAAATAAATATAAAGTTAGTCATAAAAAATTGAAAAAGTATGCAAAATTTAATAAAATAATTAAAAATTATACCCAGTACAGGAAACAACACAAACTTTTCTTTAAAAATATTCCACTCAGAAAAGAACGAGTTGACCTGCTTAATAAATTAAACAATTACCAGATTAAATTAGAGGACAGTATAAAAATTTATGAAATTGACACACAGAGCTTACAAAATGATATAAAGGTACTTGAAGACAAACTGGGCTCCCTTTACAATAAATATGTTAGATCCCAGTTACAAATCAAGGAACACATTTTGGCCGCAAATGAGTTAGTGATGTGTCAATGCAATTGTCAGATAGTCTCAAACCTGAAGGCTGTCCAGCCTGAGGTAACGGAGAGCCCAGCCCAGGTTGAGAGGGTGCCTCAGGACGGTATCTTTGTCCAAGACCAAGACACACCTGATATTGCACAGGAAGTGTCTCAAGTAGACCAGCCTGAGACTGCTACCTTTGCATCTAGTAATAGTAATCATGGGTCTCATTCGGTTATGTTTGCAGATGGTGTTGGAAGAGGTTTAGGTAAATTATTAAATAGCAATCAGAGTTATTCGACTATTAATTATTGTATGCCTGGGTCATCTTACAAGCATATCATGGAATCTGTAACAAACAATGTATATAAATCAGACACTAATGTAACTGTCTTTATAGGTAACAGTTTGGATGTAAAAAAAGACGACATCACTGAGTGTGTAACAAAGTTACTAAAATTAAATTGTAATAAAATAATATTGTGTGCTTTTCCATATTTGGAAAAATTGTCTAGTAGACAAAATAATTATATTCACATGCTGAATAAACATATTCATTTCCTTGTCAGCCATTACAGTGACAAATTAGTTTTTTTTGACATCAACATTTTTGTTGATAAATTAAAGTCGACAGGCAATACAGTGTATCTGCCTATTAGGGTAAGACGTCAAATAGCGAGGCTATTATCTTTTACTTTAAACTCAGACATAAATAGTATGTCGAAGTCATGTACTGTAGTTGATATTAGTAGTAATACTAATTTACAGGTATCCAATAACATTAATAACGTTAGCAATTCTGCTATTAATATTTATAGTTTAAACTAGTTTGTAGGACAAGGGAGGGTACCAATAACCAAATAGTTAGGAGTACATCCACCAACAAGAAGGTACCTTCTTGCTCTCACATAGTTAATTTAAAAAAAGGGGCTAAGCAGAATTCTATAAAATTATTCCATCAAAACATTCAAGGTTTTTCTGCAAAGCAATTGGAAATAGAACTGTTTTTAGAAAAGACAATGTTTGAAATTATTTGTTTTACTGAGCATTGGCTGAAAGAACATTCAATGCTTATTAATTTTGAAAATTATACTGTGGGCAGCTGTTTTAACAGAAATGTTATGTTACGTGGAGGTTCACTTATTTTAATCAAAAATGGTATTAAATCAAAATCTCGTAAAGATATTGTAGATCTATCAGTTGAACATAGTGTTGAACTGTCCTGTGTTGAGCTGGATAAGCATATTATAGTGTGCGTTTACAGACCCCCCAATTATAAAAATTACTGTATATTTGAGTCAGTGATGGAAGATGTTTTGGCAAAACTTACAACTGGTAATAAACTAGTCATAATCTGTGGTGACTTTAATATAAATATTTTAGAAAATAATTCAGATAGCAGTAGACTATTGAATCTCTTCAAATCATTTGATTTGTCGCATGTGTTTGAGGAACCAACCCGAACAACTGTGACTACTGCTACATGTATTGATAATGTTTTTTGTTGCTGCGACTACTTAAACAAAGCCATTATGAATTGTCTGCCTTCAGATCATAGTGGGCTACTGGTAACATTTGAGTCCAGCATACCAATACAGCAAGTGCAGATTCAATCCAGACCAATAACATCCGGCAAATTAAATAAATTTAACAGCGCTTTAATTGGTAAGTTAAGTTGTCAGGACCTCACAGTGAACGATGGTAATATTTTATACAAAAAGGTTTTCTCAGTTGTTCAAACAGAATTCAATAACACTTTTAAGAAGAAAACTAAAACTATATGCCGTAAGTTTTTATTCAGTGACTGGGCGACTAAAGGAATCAGGAAAAGTAGGGAAAGACTTTACGAGCTGTATGGCCTTAAGCCTTATATAAACACTGAAACTTTTAATAAGTATGTTGCTACTTACTCAAGAATTTTTAAAAATTCATGTAAACTAGCTAAGGCTTTATACATTAGCAATAAGGTTAAATTCGCAGAAAATAAAATTAGGACGGTTTGGAAAATTATTAACAATGAAACAAACAGGAACAAAAGAAATAATACTGATTACACGCTTGAGACTACACATGGACTTGTTAGAGATAGCAAAGAGGTTGCTCAAGAGTTTGTAAATTTCTTTACCAGCATCCCAATTAAAACTACTGAAACCTTAAATTCTTCGCCGTCGCTCGCTTATGGTTTATTACACGCTAACGTTTCAGCATGCCCGACTGAATTTAACTTTTCACATATAAACCCAATAACAGTGATAAAAGCTTTTAAGCAAATAAAGATAAAACTGACAGAAGATCTATGGGGAATGTCCATCAAAGTTTGTACCTCCATTATTCAGACTATAGCGCCGTACTTAGCTTTAATTTTTAATTTGTGTATAGATCAGGGAGTCTTTCCGGATCTAATGAAATATAGTAAGGTTATACCACTTTTTAAATCCGGGGACAGTAAAGACACAAATAATTATAGACCAGTATCCGTGTTGCCGGTTTTCAGCAAGATATTTGAAAAGATAATGCTAAATCAAATGCTCATTTATTTTAATACGAAAAACATCCTACACGAGAAACAATATGGTTTCACCAAAGGACGTTGTACAACCGACGCTGGTGTCACCTTAATAAAACACATCTTTGATGCGTGGGAGGAGGGACAAGATGCCATAGGTATCTTCTGCGACCTGTCGAAGGCGTTTGATTGCGTTGATCATGAAACATTGCTTTTGAAACTTGAGCATTACGGGCTAGGCCAATCAGCATTAAATTTAGTAAAATCCTATTTGAATGATAGACAGCAATTAGTTCACATAAACGGTGTCAATTCGTCGGGGTTGAACGTGAAAATGGGGGTACCCCAGGGCTCAATTTTAGGTCCTTTCTTATTTTTAGTATACATTAACGATTTACCCCATCTATTGAAAAACAAACTGAACATGGTGTTATTTGCTGATGACACTTCTTTGATTTTTAACATAAATAGACGTACGAGTAACGTTGCCGACGTAAATAATGCATTGCGGCAAGTTCTAAATTGGTTCACTGCTAATAATTTAGTTTTGAATGCTAAAAAAACTAATTGTATAAAATTTGCCTTGCCGAATGTCAAAAGTTATGATTGTGACATTATGTTAAACAACGAGAAGCTAGAATTCGTCGACAAAACCGTTTTCCTGGGTATCACGCTAGACTCAAGGTTACAATGGGGTCCTCATTTAATATCACTTGCGGGGCGGTTAAGTTCGGCGGCTTATGCTGTTAGAAAAATTCGTCAATTTACTGATGTAGATACCGCGAGGCTGGTCTATTTTAGTTACTTTCATAGTATAATGTCTTACGGCATATTACTATGGGGAAGGGCTGCAGACATTCAGTCAATTTTTGTTCTACAAAAACGAGCCATCAGAGCGATATACAATCTTCGCCGGCGCGATTCTCTAAGGGAACTGTTTAAAGACATTAACATCATGACGGTACCTTGTCAGTATGTTTACGAAAACATCATGTACGTTAGAAAGAATTTACATCTTTTTAGTAAAAACAGCGATAGACATAGTTATGTTACTAGAAATAGGGACCAATTAATTCAACCAGGTTTCAGGCTGGCTAAAGTAGCGTCATCTTTTAGGGGGTACTGTATAAAATGTTACAATAAAATACCGCCACACATTCTAGAATTGAATGAGACGAAATTTAAAACTTGTATAAAACGCACACTATGCAGGCAGGCATATTATAGGTTGGGGGATTACATCGCTGATAAAAATGCTTGGCCCAACGCTATTCCAGCTCCACAGCCACTAGGGCACAAAAACAAGTGATAAGCAGAAAAGTTCTGAAGTATTGTTGGACCTGCTGAAGACTGTACGAATAATTATAATGTATATTTGTGTTGTATAAACTCAATTTATTTTTTGGATTATATAACTGCACAGCACATATGTGAGTACTATGTACTAACTGTAAATCTACCATTTACTGTACCTATGTGTCGTTCGTTGACTTCAGTGTGCCCCGGCAGTTGAGTGTGTCATGCTCTCTCTAATGTCTCTCTGATGGTGGCACATGTGTTGGATCATTCGGTTCCCTTCATGATGGTTGAGCTGAGTGGTGCCGATCCATGTGTCATGTTCGTGAACGGGCGCCGTCAGTTGGGATTGGTCATATCTTAGCTGCCTCCGCATGTTTTTAATTACCTATTTATTGTATTTTTAATTGTTTGTTTTACTCTAGACGCTTTTAAGTGCGTTTTTTTTTTTTTTTTACATCGTTCTCACATATATGTATTTTTCCTACAAGATTATTGTAACCAAATACTTGTAAAACACATTTATGTTTTTTTAAAAGAGTAAGTTTGGAGTTTCTTGTCCGTTCTTCTCCATAACAAGCTACATTTCCGAATGGACGGTAGAATCAATTATTATTACATTTAATTTTTATTTTTGACGTTCGAAAGTGCCGCTTAATGGCCTAATTGAATAAAGAAATTTTGATTTTGATTTTGATTTTGATTTTATCTCTATATCTCCGAAGTTCTTCATCAGATCTTGATGAAAATTAAATGGGACAAGACAAGCACCAGCCTTCAAATAAAAAAAGAATCATCACAAATAAAAAAATACAGCCGAATTGAAAACCTCCTCCTTTTTGGGAAGTCGGTTAAAAAAGGAAAACAATGGGTAAAAAGACACCGACTTCTGAAAAGTAAGTTACCTATTCTTATATTTGTAGTGTTTTGTTTAGGAAGTCGGTTTGATTTATTCTTAAAAAGTTTTTGAATTAAGATTAGCTATCTTCATTTTTCGAATCCCACGAAAGGGCTTCGTGATCATGTCTTAGAATATTGATCGTGACCGTGTTATGACGATTAAAACTGCAAATACGGATGTTTTTTTAGTATTTTACGTCAGTCAGGAAAGAAGGTCAGCAGTTAGCTCTAGTAAACACAGGTATTATTGCCGAACGAGCTCAGGATCTGAGCCCCAAACCCAAAGACACTACGCTAATCGGTTCATTTATCATGGGTTCAATCAATGGCGACTTTTTTCCAAATTATATCCATCCTAAGCAAATGATGATAAGCATTTGCTTAGGATGGAGATAACTTGGAAAAAAGTCTTTGGAAAAAAGCTGATGCATCTGTGGAAATAAAACAACAATACTATAAAATAATTTAATTTATTTTAACAAAATTATTATCTTATCAATACTGTTTGTTGTTTCACAATTTATTATTAACTTAATCTTTATCAATACTAATCACACAACATTATCATATTTTGTGTTTTGCAACACATTTCCAGTATATTCGCTTTAAGGTACTTTTGAAACCTGAATGTCTCCATGCGTAGATAATGGGATCACAAAGGCTATTACAAGCCCCTAACAAATAAAGGGGTCCTAACGTTAATATTTCTAGTGGAATACATTCATAACCATTCTTCATAATATCACACTTCACATACATGATTACTGCCACGTAGTAAGGCGCCCAGGTAAACAGAAAACATAAAGTTACAATAAGGACAGTCTTCACTGCCTTTAATTTGCTTGGGTGAGACGTTGTTCTACTTCTACAACAACCAAATCTTCTTCCTTCTCTACTAGTATCACTTGTTTGAGTCTGAGTTTCACTGTCAAACTTGCGCATTTCAACATTGTTCCCATTTTCAAAAGATTCAGAAATGGTTATAACGGCAGTTGAACTGGACAAATCTTCGACGTAGCCTTTATTTGTATAACTGTTTTCCTTAAATTCTCTAATTTTGTCAACGGCTTTGACCGCGCTGCGCAGTATGAGTATGTACAGTATACAAACCATAATGATAACTGAGAGGACTACGAAGGATAAAACGAGGAGTAGGGCTGAAGGGAAGACGGCGATGTACCAGCATCTGTAGTCTGTGAACGTGCGGCCTGTCCAGCCCATCGCTGGCAATGTGGATATAAATATACCTGTGTGGATGGCAAATGAAAGAATTAGGATTGGCATTTTTGGTCCCTTGATCTTTTTATAAAATAAGTGTCAATTAAATGGAATTTATAACCACAAATAATCTTAGAAAAATTCTAATCCTTTTGAGAATCTTAGGAGTTACCATTTATAATTTAAAATGTGATCTGCAAAATACAGAGCCACAGCCTCAGTGTCAGTTTTTGAATCAGGTACTAGATTCACCGTAATTACATAAATGTTAGGATACCATTTGCAGGGATATAGTTATTAATATTATAAATATAAACTTACACGTGTAGGTATACATTAGACGGGAATCACAAGCGCATACATTTATTGTGGTTCTGGTTAGATAGTAACAATAACATATATTATGTAAAGCTAGATTACGTTATCACAAACATAAAAATATTTAAACAATAACTATTTACAATATTAGACAAGCAATTAGTTACAATACTTTTAATATCAAAGTTATACGATTGCATCTACTCACTATAATAAGGTACAAATACTAAGAGAGCTCGTTGAACTGATATGTCATATTGTCATGGATAAAACAGTAAAAGCCCATCATTTAATTAAAATGTCCTACCTACCTATCCTACAAATATGATTTAATATAAATACTCGGTAATAATTTCTAACGGACTCTTGAAACCCTTTATGCCACCACGCGTAGATCAAGGGATTCAGTAAACTGTTTAAAAACGCTAAGGTTGCCAAAGGGCCACCGAGTAAGGTCCTAATGTACATGCACCTTGGATTCGTCAGTTTATCTTCACAAAACACGAATGCAGTCACAGTTATAAAAAATGGCATCCAGGTAAATACAAAACTTCCAGAAGTCAGCATAACTATAGTGATTGCTCTCCATTTATTTGGTTCTTTTGGTTTACGTGTAATAGCATTTATATTGCAAATTTTCTTCACCTGGTTTTGGAACCTTGAAGATTTAGACGGCATTGAGAGATTAGGACTAGAGGCTTGAGAGTCAACAGTACAAATGCTAAACATCGAATCGCTTTGAGGTTTACTTTGATTGCCAATATTTTCGAAGTTATTTGCTGTCGTCGTTTGAACAATATTGAGGTCATGGTTACTTTCGGACTTAGTCTTTATGGTCGGTTTTACTATGATTTCGCCTTCGTTCCCATAATAATTATTATTGTAGGAAGCACTTTTCGTTAAGCGGGGCGTTGAAGTTTTTTCAGGAATCTCAATCGATTGAGTGCTAGATGTTTTCTTTACGGTACTCCTAGATATTCTTAATTTTGAGTTTTCTCTAGTTGCATGTGGTTTTAAATTTTTTGTCGTTGTGTTTAGGTCTTTTACTGTTTTTAAAGCTCGTAGTAATATTATTGAATAAAGGATGAGGACTGCCACAATTGGTACGATGCTGAGGAAAGAATTGATAAGTATTAGGCCACCAGGAAAAAGAGCAACGTAGTAACATGGAGTATCGAGCAACTCCGTATTAGTCCATCCAGTCGCTGGCATGAATCCAAGCGTTATACCTGGAATAAGGGTTAAACACAAATATTTAATAACACATACTAACTACTGAGTTAAATAAAATGCCGATTCATAAACTACCTTTGAATTCATCATAGAAAACGTCGTTTTTCAATTTGGTATTTCAAATAAAACGGAAAATAACATTTATGTTAGTAAAATTTTTAGTTCACAAAGTACATAAATAAGACGTAGTAGATTATTACGCTATACAATCGTTTTCTACAACTACTCAGTTAAGTTAAGCACAAAGCATTTTAAGATCAAACAGTTTCTCACCGATCATCCATATGCAAAGAATGCCGATCCTGACTCGTGTGGTGTTGAAGTACCGCTGGTAGTACAAGCCGTGGAGAATGTAGATGTATCGGTCTACGGCGATGAGACCCACGCTAAAGATGGAGACCATCGCTGGACATACTAGCATGCCTGTTGATAAAAAAAGAAGTGTAATAGTATTTAGCATAAGAACCAAAAAGTACGCTTTATAGTACACCAAAAAAGTTAATTTAGGAATCAAAAACCCGTCAGCTTAAGAAGCGATCTAAAAAGCTGTAGACAATAAAAAATCATGCTGTGCAGTCGGAGGATACGTAATATTAGCGAGCTGGCTGACCCTCTGAACTGCACAGCATGATTTTTCTTGTTTACAGCTTTTTAGTGCGCTTCTTGCTTAAGAAGCGCACTAAAAAGCCAGGCGGGTCTTGTTTTTTTTCTTAAATTGACAATTTTTTAGTTAAGTATCATTTTATTTTCAAATTGCTTTTAAAAATGTAAGTGAGTTTGAATACGCCAGCAGTCACGTAGGTGCTAAATGGAACAATCGTACCAATGAACAGAACAGGTGGCAAAGATGCACCATCCACCTTAGCGATGCTGCGAGGACACCCATTCCGAAAAACATAACCCTTTCCTTACAGTGGGGTGAAAACTTACATATCTCTGTTTGGATGCAGGTGAGGCGTAACCGGAGAAACAATATTACCTAAGTGTAGTAAATTAGTAGGACGGACGTGAGAACCAGTAGGAAGGCCACCGCGTCTTATAGAACCACGTGAGTAGGTACTCGAAGAAGACAGGAGTTGTGGGTCGCACACGCCACATATGTCTATGACTATATGTGGATTATGACTAGCGGGATTCATGTTATCCAACAAAATTATCGAATAATAAAACATAAGGTGTATTACTACATAGAATATAGTAAAAACCTCACTGTATCAGCAGGTATACAATATCCTTAGATAAAAAATACAACTGCTTGAAAACTGGTTATCTGTGTCGTACTGTACACACGCATGACACACACCTTTTTTTTTGTGTGTTCAGTGTACTAAACACATAATTTATTAAATGATTATCATGAATCAGCAACTTTATCTACTCAAGAGACATTACTTAAAACAAGTTTACATGCCAGAACAGTAGTTTCAATTACAAGTCCAAATTAAAGATCGACAAAAAAGAAGAGACAATGTAAGCCATAAAATTGTCCTAATCATTCCAAACATTATTTTTTATTACACCAGGACCGAAGTTGAAGTAACTAAAATGGGATCCAGTAATAAATATGCATATCGTTGCTACTTATCTATATACATTAATACAATTACATGACGCAATAAACAAAAATAATTCGATGATACTTATACACATTACTGTCCTTAATGAGGGCTATGACAAAGTTAATCACCCAACTTCACTTAACAACCGTAACCACAAACAGCAACAGCATTAATTTTAACCATTATTGCCCAGCAATGCTGCAATTAATCTAATACGTAATCACAATCAAGGAATGGTTATAAACGTTTGTCTACGTCTGGAATATAACTCGGGGATAGCTCAAGGAGCTTACTTCGGACCGATCCTAAGCATTGCAAAGAGAAGTAAGTTTCGTACAACATAAGAATATTTTAATAGATATGAGGAATATTTTGAGATATTAATTTAATCTTACCTATTTGAAAAATACACAAGGGGTTGGAACTCACAGAGTTGTCCACTGTGACTCCAAAAATTAGGGAGAACCCGACGATTGTGTCGGCGAGCGAAACATTTCCTAGGAGAAGGTACGTGCTTTTTGGCTGCTGACCTGAAATATAAAGGAGATTGACATTATTTTCTAATTAAATAAGTTACAGCACCAGCAGATATTGTTTATGAAGGACTTTTTTCGAAATATTTTTTTAAAATTTTACAAACTCAACTCTTACCGAAAGGATAATTTGCAAAAAAAAAACAATTTGATGAGGCTGAATAGTAGAATGTAGATAGAGGCGGTAAGAAATTGACCCTTTTAATTTAAATCCTGCCACACCTTTTTTTTTTTGTGTTCGAAATCATTCAATGACTTCTCCCGCTCTGGGTGAGGCGGGAGGGCGTGTCAGACTTTTACTGACTAAAACCCACCCGTGTTCCTTCAGTTGCTTGAGTCAGGGCCGCGGTAACTCTTTTTCAAATTTATCCGCGACCCAGACAGGCATCGGCCCTAGTGGACCCCGTCAGTTCTGCTGACATCTCTTTGAGGCGCGCGTTGAACACAACGCGCCGTCGACTCGGGCCTGGTCCTTATCGGACGGTGAGCTACCCATTACTCGCCGTCCGCAAGCCCGCGCCTACGGTGGCCGGGAATCGGCTTGCGACTCCGTCTCCTGCGGTGGCTAGGGGCGTGAGGGCGTCTCCGTTGCGTCTCCCTCACGCGTTCCGCCTCCTCCTTCGCGAGCATTACTGCTTCGCAGAAGGAGAAGACAGCTTCCCATACCCTCTCGCTCCGTAACATGGCTTGAACCAGGGCCGGACGCGAGAGGTTGCCACCGCCGAAATCCTGCCACACCTAAGATCGTATCATAAAACTTTCTTACGAGCTAGCTCCATTATAAAATTTGCTTGACCAAAGTTGGCATTGACCTTTTGATTTGTAGTTACACTTTCATCTCCGGAGACAAGTTTGTTTACTAAATAGATAGGATTGCTACGATTGCTGCATCTTCACTATCGGATGGCCATGTCAATATTGCAGAAACCTCATCTATGTGCACATCGTTTCGTAATATAGGACTTCCCATGTCGACTAAGCTAGCAACTTCATTAAATCAAGTAAGAATTTAAAGAATGCAATAGGAACAACACAATCTGCCATTTTGATATTTTATCATCGTGCGTGAAATATGCTTATTTTGGATTTTAAATGCAAAAATTAAAGGCATTTTTTTAGAGTTTTCTCTATATATTTTCTGTTTTTATACCAGTTTGATTTTTAAGACCTCGATATAGTTTTTACGGTTACAAATCATATTCATCTGTCCCTTACGCTCAATGTAAATAACCTTTCTCTAAGAGTTTATGGTAAGGCCCCAGTTTGCAGTTCATTTAAACCTATTCCATTTTTCATCACTTCAACGTCGAATAGAATTTGCGTTTGTCTAACGTTATTTTGTGCCTCTAAGTGAATATTCAAATCATGATCTTTTTGTTGTTTTTATTAGCATCCTTCGTGTCACACGTCGCTCACGATTACTCTTTATTATATTCCTAAAAAATATGGGTTCTAAGAATAGTGACACATTTTATGTACATCGTCCCAGATTATGTTATTCGCATCACAATTGTATTTTAAGTTCAGCCTGAAATAATAGCTGGGATCTTTCTGTACCATTTTCATTCTATTACCGCCCACATCATCATCATCAGCCTATTAATGTTCCTACTGCTGGGACACAGGCCTCCTCTCTGTGAGAGGGAATGGGCCACAATCCACCACGCGGGCCCAGTGCGGGTTGGTGGATGTCACATGTCTTCGAGAATTTTTGGTTCTAGGACATGCCGGTTTCCTCACGATGTTTTACCGCCCACTTAGACATATTGAGCGGTTCCATTATTTACTTAGCTTTCAGGATTTTGTATCGCTTGGGCATATATATTTGACTTGCATAAAAATAAACGTCAGATGCAAATTACTCTAATCCAGCGTCATCAGCAATCTGCGGTTGTTTAAAAAACTGACCAAACAAGAAATAAAAACCGGCCAAGTGCGAGTCGGACTCGCGCACGAATGGTTCCGTACCATTTACCATCATCGCAAAAAACGGCAATAAAATCAAGTTATAGCGGCAACAGAAATACATCATCTGTGAAAATTTCAACTGTCTAGCTATCACGGTTCATGAGATTCAGCCTGGTGACAGACAGAGAGACAGACGGACCGCAGAGTCTTAATAATAGGGTCCCGTTTTTACCCTTTGGTTACGGAACTCTAAAAACGGTGATTACGTATGAATAAATCGAACGGGATATATCAATCTACTCGTATTTTATTAGAAATGTTGTACACATGTAAATCTAAGATTGGTGGCTTGCGTAAAAACTAATTATAGCAGTACCTATTAAAAACTTGTTCACACAAGTTATTATCTAAGTTTATGTAGATTTATCTTTTATGGTGGCGATTTGAACAATATCCACTAAAGTATAATAAGTAATAGTAAGGTCGATTTACTAGGGACTCATATTCAACAATTCGAAGACATGTGACATTCACCAACCCGCACTGCGCCCGCGTGGTGGTTCATGGCCCATACCCAGGCCTGTGTCCCAGCAGTGGGAACATTAAAAGGCTGATGATGATGATGATATTCTACAGTACCTTTGAAATAGAATAACGACAAATGAAGTAACTTGTACCTAAGCTAACTAAGGCTTTAACAGAGCCACCTATTTACAACCTTCTCTATTTACTCAAGGAAGACACAAATTCCTTAGCAATGAACAGGTACAAACGCTAGGTATATTTGCCATTTCAATTAACGCTATATTTAGAAGTAAAACCCCATGCTATTAAAGATAGAAACAATTAGTATAACGAACATGATAAATTACTATCTTTTTGTTTTTTTTTATGGCTATTTGCCGAAGACAATTCCTGCCAATGTCGTCTAGTGAAAACTCATGGGTATTATTGAATTTGCTAATTAATTTTTAATTAATATCTTGAACTTTTTGTGGTGACACTTTGAGGATCTATCCGACATTTTAGCGCGTAAGTTATTCTTTAGTATGCATTAGAATGCGGATGTAACATATTCTAATGTTTTTTGGAGTATTTGGCAGCAAATTATATCGAGTCAGGCTTCCCAGTAAGCTTCGCGGAAGTAGTCAATACTACAATAAAATTCTCCGCTCCACTATCCCGAGATCACTTCTGTCAATGATTTCATATATTGTCTATTTGCGTAGACAGTTGAGACACAAAACTACACTAATTTTATATCACAATGACCACTAGGAATCAATCTGCAAATAAAATTAACAGCCGCTGAACTTCACCAGAAGAAATCCCGCCAAAAACCCCAATTACTAGGTTATTACTTTAGGAATTACCTATTGAAGGCTGCATAAAGCTAAAAAAAAAACCGGCCAAGAGCGAGTCGGACTCGAACACCGAGGGTTCCGTACAAACCTCAGCTTAAAGGTATTATATTAGACCTGAGTATTTGATATGAATTTCAATTTAATACCTCTACGCGTTCATATTTTTATTAAATGGTGTAACTAAAAATTTACGGTTTTCGCAATTATTCCTTTATCTGTGCTACAAGACGTTGCTTCGTACCAAATTTCAAGATTCTGAAGGTTCACGGGAAGTACCCTGTAGGTTTTGATTCCCTTGCGAGAGTCGAAAATTTGCGTAAATTTGCGGCATAAATGGCTGTATCTTTTGATTGCGTTGGCTTAGAGGTTTGATTTTTTCACAGCTTTAAGGGACAGTAGACTTGAATATTTGATATAAATTTAAGCTTATGATACCTCCACGCGATCCTGAGAAAAAGGGTCTTGACAGACTGACTGACGGACGGACAACAAAGTGATCCTTTATGGGTTCCGTTTTCCTTTCGAGGTACGGAACCCTAAAAATACAAAATCAGTTTATTTGTCAATCATTATGTAACTTAAATATTGACTTATATACTTCCGCTGCAGAACACGTAGCAAATCATAGACGTTACAACAGTTTAACATTATGGAATCGGAATGTGTCATGGTATTATCTGTAGCCTTGGCTACACCTCTCTCTGGATTGCAAAATCTCACGTGGACACTCATCAAAGCGAGGCGACGTTGTAATTATAGCGCAAGAACCATCTCCCAATCGCGTATGTTCATAAAATGAAGTTTGGCATCACTTCTATGTGAGTCCCTATTCCTATATCATCGATACAGTTTTGCTTTTATTGTTTTATTTACTGCATTTACGGGATGGTGTGCATTTATCTAATTATATACAAGGATAAGCAAAGTTCTGCCTGGACTTTGTTTAGCTTGTTTATTACTTGTTGATATAGCCTAGTATTTAAAGTGTTCGCAATGTGCATGTGCCTTTGACTTACCTTCAGTAGATATGCTATATCTAAAAGGTTTTAGAACAAATACACTTTCAGAGTTTACACCACAGTACTAAGACACAACTCTAAATCAAATCTTATTAAAACAACACATTATTTTCATTATCCTCAGTGACAAATTCATGTCAACAATATTGTGTAAAATTTTCATTGTTGGCCTACCTACCTGCTTAAAGGTGTAACTTTTAAAATTGAAGCGTTTTTGAGCCATGACAATAAGCAACATAATTAACTTAATTGTTTACAAACATTTTGTTTGGACATTCGTTATGATTCATTTCGAAGTAATTTACAAAAATTACTGTTTGTTTTATATATTTGAACGATATATTTTATGTAGGCTCTTTTATGAAGTGACCAATTTATTATTGTAATGTTGAAATCAAGTAGATAAGCAATTAGTTATTAAGTGTTGAGAAACAGATGACTATCGCCACTGGGCCGAATTTAATATTACAGAAGTTATAATTTCATAAATCCGTCATGGAGAAATTATTTTGATTGCATCCCGCTAACAGGATCCAGGATCTAACGCATACCAACAAAAGTGTTTGTTTTCTAGTCAACAGCACGTTATACGAATAAAACCGTAGGTTTATTTAACGCAAATTATGCAAATCATTAGGTATATAGACATCGTAAATAATGAAGTGATGCATACCTTTTCTTAGAATCAGCCCGCTAGATATGACAACCGTTAAATTGCTTAAAATGATTAGTGTCCCGATAATGTAAGCCACTGACTTATACACCATTAACTGTTCCTTTTCAATTGTCCGGTAGGCTTCATACAAATCGAACAAATGTATCTGAGTCACTTCACTTTGGTTCACATTAGAAATGTTTAAATTAAAGAAATCTATCACTTGGTCCAGCGTCACATTTGTTTTAAAGTTCGTAATGTTGGTCTCCATGATTTCGGGCTACCGCACCATTCGTATCGGTTTCACAAATAAAATAAGCTTACGAAACGTTAGCCGGCACATGTAAATGCCGTCGGTGGCGTCGGTCGACGGTGAAGAATGAAGCCAAACACTGCGGCATCTCGGCGATGACACTGACTCTGGTTCGTAGTTTTGTTTATTATAATGACTTGATTTACATGTTTTATGGTTCCTCGTGAATGTTTCTGTAGTCACACAATATTGGTAAATATTCGACATTATGCGGTACTGATGCGGTTGAGCAATGTCCTGTTTTGGCGGCTGATAGATGTTGTTTTTGTCTTAGTTTTAGAATGTAACTGGTTATTAGATTTTGAGTTGCAAATCAAGTTTGCTTTTTACCCGACTGCCGAAGGAGGGTAATGTGTTTATCAGTCTATGTATGTATGTTCCTATGTGGCGTTCTAGAGACCAAACACGTTGGCCGATTTTGATGATTCTTACGTCTATCGATTCGTTTTAACATTGCAAGTGTCACTGGCTACATTAAAATTGGAAAAGAAAAATAGCGGATTTTGGGCGGCATTTTGTCGGGTTTTTTTTTTCCTTTCAATCCCATCGTGTAAGGTATCAAAATAAAGGGTTTTAAGAAGTGACTTCAAAAATATATAACACTTATATGTTTAAATATACCTAATATAAAAAAATACTAAATATAAGTAATAACTAATAAAAAAAATAAAAATAAAACTCAAAAAACCCGACTGCTTTAAAAGCGAACTAAAAAGACGTAAACAAGAAGAAAATCATGCTGTGCAGTCGGAGGATACATCTGGTTCTGGTCAGCCAGCTCGCGAATATGTTTCTTTTGTTTCTCCATGTCCGTGCTCTGAGCACAGTAAGAAGACTTTTCGGAATGACGTAGGCATCATGAATATGATACGGAACCTCCATGAAAACAGCGAATTTTAAGTTTCCTTAGTTCGTTAAATAGGACTATGTTCAGAAGAAGTGGCCATTATTGCCAATTAAGTTCATAACAAGCGCTCAGTGCTTGCTTTGAATACAAATTCGTTCAATGAGGATGTTGACAAAGGCTAAGTATTTCAGGTAGTTAGTGAGGCTCCTGAAATCTGTAGAAATATGTAGGATTTTAGAAAAGATGATAGTCCGTAGTGGTTAATATGTGCTGGCTTCAAGGTAAATACCTATTTGGGAAATGGTACCTGGTAAAAATACAATACCGGCCTTCTTTTTAGGGTTAAAAAGGAACCCTCAAAAGGTAAAAAAGGAACCCTTTCTTGTCCGTCTGTCCGTGTGTCAGCAGACCTAGCAAGTTGAAATTTATACCAGATACTGAGGTCTATAGTCTCTATTAGGTGTATAAAAATCAAGGTCCTGAGTCAAATCAAGAGAAAGATATGGGCAAATTTAGATTTTCACGAAATCTTTACGTAAGTACCAAAATTTATCTTAATTTTCAACATTTTTTTATTTTTCTGAATTTTCCCTTTACCTTGCTTTTAACCAAAATTGACAATTCTAGGTCAACCGGAAGTACCCTATAGGTTTTGGGTCGAAAACCTATATGGTAGTTCCCGTTGACCTAGTTGGTGAATGTAACTTTTTGTACGGAACCCTCGGTGCGCGAGACCGACTCGCACTTGACCGGTTTTTATTTTTTTAGGAAGGCAACCTTCAATAGGCGCCTGGAGTTTTGGGGTAAAAATCAGGAACTGTGGGCTTTTTACCTCTCTATAAAATAAAGTTTAGCAAAAAAATACTACCGACTTCCAAAAATCTAAACTACAAAGAGTAAAATAACTTTATTTTTTGAAGTCTGTGTCTTTCGTAGGTACCATTTTTTTGCGTTATGGACACCGACTTCGAAAAATAAAGTTATTTTACTTTTTGTAGTTTTGATTTTTGGAAGTCGGTAGTATTTTATTGCAAAAAGTTATTTTATTTTTCACTTTTTAGTTGTACCTACGTAGGTACTACGTACGTACGCAAGTTAGTAAGGTAACTATAACGCCATAATAGATTTCATGAAACTTGAACATAACCGGTGAAATGAGAGATCTGCTTACCCCTTAAGAGCGAACTGGCGTGATGTTATGTTATGAAATGTTATAAACAACAAACAGACATGCGATTGCAGCAATCCCGAGAGATTTGCCGTTGTTTATTGAAGAGTTCTGTTGTATATCTCCGAAGTTCTTCATCAGATCTTCACCAAATTAAAATGGGACCAATTTCGGAACATACTTTTTCAAACAAAAAAAGAATTTTCAAAATCGGTCCACAATTGACGGAGTTATCGGTGAACATACACAAAAAAAAAAAAAAAAAACAAACTTGAAGTCGAACATAGAACCTCCTCCTTTTTGGGAAGTCGGTTAAAAATGAGAGATCTGCGATCCCTTAAGAGCTTACTGGCGTGATGTTATGTTATGAAATGGTATAAACAATAAACAGACATGCGATTGCAGCAATCCCGAGAGATTTGCCGTTATTTATTGAAGAGTTCTGTTGTATATCTCCGAAGCTCTTCATCAGATCTTCACCAAATTAAAATGGGACCAATTTCGAAACATACTTTTTCAAACAAAAAAGAATTTTTAAAATCGGTCCACAATTGACGGAGATATCGGTGAACATACACAAAAAAAAAACATACATAATGTCGAACATAGAACCTCCTCCTTTTTGGGAAGTCGGTTAAAAACCACCCCGGTTGCACATAAAAGGGGCCCGTGACGTCTTAAAAAAAACCACAGAACCACCTCCCTGTCACGCCTGTTAGGGCACATCCCTGGGGCGACAAAAAAAGCGCCTCCCCTGAGACTCGCTATGAACGGCGGCACGTAATTACTGTGCCACCGTCTTTCCTGCAATCACTTGGTTGGCGGACAGAGCCCCCAATCTGAGCACCCGCGACCCTGATGTCCCGCCTGCTCATGATGCAAACGGGGTTTCGGCGTTTTAGGCATCGAGGCGGTTGCCTCCCCGACGCCTTCTTCTCCGAGTGGGATCCGCTCCTTCACAATCCCGCTCGGCGGCTTCCCTCTGGACCATCACGGTCTCGCAGAAGGAGGCCATTTCCCTTCAGTTTTCAATCTCTGCCAGCATGGCTCTCACAACTGCTGGCAAAGATAAGTCTCACCCGATCTTGGCGATCAAGACCTGCCGCTCGGAGAGACTTTTCCGATCTAGATGATTTTTGCTCCAAACATATTATAGGTAACTACTAAGGTACGCCAGTATAGTTTACTAATACATACATACATAAACTCACGCCTTTTTTCCATAGGGGTAGGCAGAAACTACAGAGCGCCACCTGCTGACTAAATGTGGCGAAAACATATATGGTATAATTTGAAATAGATAATGGTCGCTTTGGTTAATAAGAACCATGAAAGAAATAGATAAAGGTAAAAGAAAGTAAACAAGTAAAATTTAAAAACCCCCGACACATTTTTATTTCATGCTTCATAATTTATCTAGTACATACTCGTAGTAGATACGCTTCGATCGGCTGCTGTGTATAGAATAGAATAGAATATACTTTATTATACACCAAAAACTAAAGTTACACATCTCTTTTGCAATAATACTTATTTCTACGGGTACAAAGGCGGCCTTATCGCTGACAGCGATATCTACCAGACAACCTTTACCTTTTGTATCTTTTGCGTTGCTGTGTATCTGTATATCTGTGAATCTGTGTGTCTGTCTTTGGCATCATAGCGCCTAAACGGATGAACCGATTTTGATTTAGTTTTTTTCTGTTTAAAAGGTGATTTTATCAAAATCAAAAAAATCTGAATCAAACATTTTTATTTCACATAGGCCTACATGGGCACTTATAAAACGTCGACAAAAGGCGCACGGTTCGGGTTGGTCGTTTCCTATGGAGGAGAACCGGCAAGAAACTCCATGGTTACTCTTTTAAAAAATGGTTTGGTTTTACAATATTTCCATGTTACAGCATTAGCACTATGGGGAGACAACGTAGGCCCGAACAATAAGTCGTAAGAAAATAAAAAAAATATTATACAATATATAAAAAGTTAACAAAAGTTAACTAGCATTTAGAAGGCCTACAATGTTCACACATTCACAAAATAATCGGTAAAAGAATTTATACAAAGGTAAAACAATATATAAGGCCGCCTTTGTACCCGTAGAAATAAGTATAATTGTAAAAGAGATGTGTAACTTTAGTTTTTGGTGTACAATAAAGTATATTCTATTCTATTCTATATAAAAAGTTAATTAAAAAAATCAAAAAACCCGACTGCTTAAAAAGCGAACTATAAAGATGTAAACAAGAAGAAAATCATGCTGTGCAGTCGGAGGATACATATTCGCGAACTGGCTGACCACAACCAGATATATCCACAAAATGGCACCCAAAATCCTCCATTTTTTTATTTTCCAATTTTTATGTAGCCGGTGACACTCGCAGGGTTAAGACGAATCGATTGACGTAAGAATCATCAAAATCGGCCAACGCGTTTGGTCTCTAGAACGTCACATAGGAACACACATACATACATACATAGACTGAAAAGACTAAATGTAACATGTGGCACAAATGTTGTTATCAGTGCTGTAACTATTCTTAGCAAAGGGCTATAAAGATGATTGAGAACCATTGTAAAAACTCTAAATAAAAGAAGAAAAACAAAAAAAAAGAGAAAAATGAGATTGAGAATTGTTGGAGACAAGCACATATTTGTGCGAAGGTGTGTCGAGAGTGTTCTTAGCTATGTTTGAATAAAATCGGTTCAGCCGTTCAAGAGTTATGGACATTTAACTGTTTGAATCGGGGTGTTTTCGCAAGATAAATGTGTCGGGGGTTTTTAAATTTTGAAAATTTACTTGTTCCGTCGGGGTTAAAAGGAGTTAATTCAAAAAATCATAACACCCGACTGCTTAAGAAGCGAACTAAAAAGTCGTAAACAAATCATGCTGTGCAATCGGAGACCAGGACCAAAACCTATGCTATGTATGCTCCGAGTGCACATTTTCTTTTCGTATTACTATGAAAAATATAAGTGTCATAAATTTTTGAAATCACCACTTTTCTTAAAAAATAATTGGCATTATGGCGCCCAAAATCCGCCATTTTTAACCCCCGCCGGAAAAAGAGGGGTGTTATAAGTTTGACGTGTGTTGCTGTGTATCTGTGTGTCTGTCTGTGGCATCATAGCGTCCAAACGGCTGAACCGATTTTGATTTAGTTTTTTTTTGTTTAAAAGGTGACTTAATCGAAAGTGTTCTTAACTATGTTTGAATTAAATCGGTTCAGCCGTTCAAGAGTTATGGGCGTTTTATTGTTTGAATCGGGGTGTTTTCGCAAGATATCGTGTCATAATTACGTGTTCAATAGATTGCTGATCGAAGCGTGTCTACTATATACTAGACTAGCTTTTGCCCGCGGCTTCGCACGCGTGGACAACATGCTTCTCCTAACCATATTTTAACAAAAACCTTTTAAACTAACAAAACTAAGCTACAAAACCAATGAAGAAAAGAAACTGTCAAAAGCTCAAAATTCCGTTTTCGCATACAACTTTCAACGACGTCGGTCCTGTAGCGAGTGCCCGCTTCAGGGCTCTGCACTCATACTGGTGCCCCCCTCGCCCCTTGCACCTTTGTTACACCTCTCACTCCGCGTTGCAGCCGTGTGGATGGAACGTATACCTAATCCCCGCCACGTGTCTTGACCCTTGGCTACCATACCGAAAGTATGACAATCAGGGCACGGCTCAAGTTACCTGCCTGTTTGTCTGTGATTATTGATTATTATTATATTATTTCTTTAATTATTGTTATCATGTAGTGTAGTGGTAAGTACCTAATTCTGTTATATAAATAAAGAGGATGAGTGCGCCTTATTAGTAGGTATTTCAATAATTTCAGTTACTATCTAGCCTACCTGTAGTTTACCTACTGGAAATCAGTAGGCATGGTGCTTGTAGGCTATGCGTTGCATTGGTAGGTACCTTTCTTAGTGCTCACCTACACCATTAAAGGAACCTACGTGCCAAGTTTCATGATTGTAGCTTCAGCCGTTTGCGCTGTGCGTTGATGGTCAGTGAGTCAGTCAGTCTCTTTCTTATTTTATTTAGCGATATGTTTAGATATGGATGATGGCTTGAGAGCATCTTCGCTCATCTGAGCCGCTGTGCCTTTAGCGTTTCCTATCCACACACTTCACAATAGCTCCATTTGGGAGCTCGGATGTGTTTGCACATATGACACCTCTCTAGTTCTCTCAGGAGCTCGTCGTATGACTGACTACATAGCCTACATTTATCTGAAAAAAACAAATAAACCGTTAAGAATTGCCGTACTTACGATAATAATAATACCGAAAGAAAAACAAATAGGTTCTTATGACGTCCAAGCAGAGTTTCTTGCTGAATGTTGTCAATTTAGCATCTTGTACTTATATAACTTGATCATTTAGGTAACTGCTTTATAAAATTATAGGTATGTACCTAACTATAATAAGTTTATACCTAACTATCACAACTTTTTTAAAGAGAAACCTAAATCTTACCAGTTACTCTTAAACCATACTTCCCGCAAGACGGACAAAATTTGTTTTTTTTTTTTAAATCAAATATGTGTCTTCAGGCTGCAACATCATTAATACATGATTATAAAAAAAAAATGTAGTCGGTAGTTTGAATATCAATGTAATGTATCAAATATATTAATGGTATGTACATATATCATCACTGCAATCGTCTGTGTCGAGATGCTAAGAGACGCTATTTCCACGAATCTCTAGTCGATCGGAAACCTTCTGATGTCTGGAGATTTCTAAGGTCTGTCGGTATCGGCAAATCTCCCACTAATACCTGTAAAGAAGTCGACCTGTCAGCTCTTAATAGGCACTTTTCTCTTCCACCTGTCTCTCTGGACCCTAGTGTCAAAACTTCCACTTTGATTGAACTCTCCGAATTGCCGTTACCGAATTGCCCACTGTTTAATTTAAATTCTGTCTCTGAAGACGACGTAAAAAAATCTCTTCTTGCTATTTCCTCCTCTGCTGTTGGCCATGATAATCTGTGTTCGAGAATGATAATACCTATTCTCCCGCAACTCCTACCCATTATCACTCACATTATTAACTATTCTTTATTCTCTGGCGAATTTCCTTCAGCCTGGAAACAGGCACACATAATACCACTGCTTAAAATAAACAATCCTTCTTCGTTATCCCACTTCAGACCTATATCCATACTTCCTTTCCTCTCGAAAGTTCTCGAGCACATCGTTCATGGTCAAATTTACAGATTCCTTTCATCTAATTCTCTTATCTGTCCTTTTCAATCTGGCTTCCGTAGAGGTCACAGTACTGTAACTGCACTTCTGAAGGTCACTGACGACATCCGCTGGGCTATGGAGAATAAATCTCTCACAGTGTTAGTCCTGCTTGACTTCAGTTGTGCGTTTAATTCAGTGGACTTCGACATTCTGCTTGGGGTCCTTCAGTCTGTTAACTTCTCTTCCTCTGCATTAGCCTGGTTTGACTCTTATCTTCGAGATCGCACGCAGTGTATTCGTCTTGATGAGATGTTCTCTGATTGGTGTGATCTTACTGCTGGTGTTCCTCAGGGTGGCGTTCTCTCTCCTCTTCTTTTCTCTATCTTCATAAACACTGTTACCAAGGTTATCACCTCCAACTTCCATCTTTACGCAGACGATTTGCAGCTTTACCGACACTTCTTGCTTGCAGACGTGGACTTGGCTATCGACGCCATATATCGTGACCTGGAGAGTATAAGTAAATGGGCTAAGTCCTACGGACTACAAATCAACCCATGCAAGTCCCAGGCTATGATAATATGCAGTCGATACTAACGCATTGCGCTTGACATATCCACCATGACGCCTTTATCTCTTGACGGTTCGACCATCGCTTACACCGATACTGCTAAGAACCTTGGTGTCTTAATAGACGGTAATCTCTCTTGGCGAGGTCAAGTAAATGAGATAAGTCGTAAGGTGCACTTTTCCTTTCACTCGTTAAAATCCCATCAAAACCTCTTGCCCTTTAAAACTAAAATCTATCTAGCTCAAACTTTAATTCAGGCAATCATCGATTACGCTGATGCCTGCTATCTGGATGCCACGGAGGAGCTCTTAAATAAGCTTGAGCGCTTGCAAAACCTGTGCATCCGTTTTGTTTTTGGTCTTAGGAAATACGACCATGTCTCTCAGTTCCGCAAGGATCTCAAGTGGCTCCCGATCCGCCTTCGCAGAAACACTCGAGTATTATGTCTCCTCTTTAATATCCTGTTTAATCCTTCGTACCCTGAATATCTGCGCGATCGCTTCTCCTTCACTCGCCCTGCCGATGTCCTGTGTAGATCCCACCTTAAGCATCACCTAAACTTCCCATCCCATAGTACTTATTTCTATTCCCACTGCTTCTCTGTTCATGCAGTACGACTGTGGAACTCACTTCCACCTAAAATTCGTGATTCACAAAATGTATATCTATTTAAGAAACAGGTCAAAGATCATTACCTCTCCACCATATAGTAATTATTATATATTATTATATATGTATTTTTATTTTCTATATATTTAGTTAAGGTATGTGTTATTTATATATAATTAGTTAAGTTATATAGTTGTTAGTCTATTTCTTATTTTCTTAAACACACTGTGTCTTCGTATATCATCCAACTTTCCTGTCACAGGTCTGCTGGAAGAAATTTCTATTGAAATAAGCAGTACCTTTGTGCTCTTCTATCTGTATTATTTATTTTCTCTGTTAAGTGTTTTGTGTGTACATAAATAATTAAATAAATAAATAAATATACATAACTAAATTACAGTATTATTTATTACTTACGATTTTTTGCATGTTCCTAATCATGTCAATATTTATGTAGGTTCACTGCATACTCCGTTATAATACGTCCTTGTGGCGTAATCATTGCCGATTAACTGAAGCAGTCACAATTATCATCGCATCTAAGAGGGATGCATCCGCAATGCAATGCATCTAACTGATAGTATGGTAGCCAGACCTCGCGTTAGGTGCGTCGGATTATATCTAGGTACACTTATTTCCTATCACTGATTCATTTATTATGTAGTTAGAAATTAATTACCTACCTACAGAAGTAATTATTAGGTACTACATTCTTTACAGAATACCTATTTTTATTTTGCTACACTGCTGACCCCTAATGCAATAGCTTAAAAGAAATTAAAACGAAATGAACTGCAAATTATTTTAATACAATTGTTACACGTAAATGTTTAACATTGATAAGTTAGCTTAGATAATAGGTCTATCTCTATTTAATTCCTATATTTATGCGTTGAGCCCTTTTATAGTTACCAACAGACTTTAAAGACTTGAAAGTATTTTTAATAATTTTTCCTTTGTAAAAGAAGGACTTTTGTACAAAACATTTCATCCCCCATGATCCGCTCCCCAAGGACGGAATTCCCAAAAAACCTTAAGTTGCGTTAGATTTTCATCTTCACCCCAAATCCAAAATTCGAAGATCCTAACTTAAAACTGACTGACTTTCATACAAACTTTCATCCCCTATTTTAACCCTATTAGGGATGGAATTCACAAAAATCCTTTCTTAGTGGATGCCTGGACAGTATAAAGTAACTGTGTTCAAAATTTCAAGTTTCTAGACGATTTTATTATTCCTATGACTTCATCCCCCTTTTATTCCTCATGGGGGTGGAATCTTCAAAATCGCTGAGACACATGTAAATTATTATTTAATCTTCAGCCTAAACCCAAAATATGAAGATTCTGACTTTAAAACAAACGGATTTTCATACAAACTTTCAACCCCTATTTCACCCCCTTAGAGGTAGAATTCACAAAAATCCTTTCTTAGTGGATGCCTGCACAGTATAAAGTATCTATGTGCAAAATTTCAAGTCTCTTGACGATTTCGTTATTCCCATGACTTCATCCTCCTTTTCACCCTCATGGGGGTGGATTTTCAAAATCGCTGAGACTGTTGTAAATTATTTATTAATTTTCAGCCTAAACCCAAAATATGAAGATCCTGGCTTTAAAACTGACGGATTTTCATACAAACTTTCATCCCCTATTTCACGACTTTCGGGGTGGAATTTCCAAAAATCCTTTCTTAGTGCTCACCTACACTACCAAAGGAACCTACGTGCCAAGTTTCATGGTTGAAGCTTCAGCCGTTTGGGCTGTGCGTTGATGGTCAGTGAGTGAGTCAGTCAGTCAGTCACTTTCTTCTTTTATATGTTTAGATAAACTATGTAGCATGAAATAAAAATGTGTCGGGAGTTTTTTAAATTTTGAAATTTTTCTTGTTCTATTTTCCAATTTGAATGTAACCAGTGACACTCGCAAGGTTAAGACGAATCGATTGACGTAATAATCATCAAAATCGGACAACGCGTTTGGTCTCTAGAACACCACATAGGAACAAACATACATAGACTGATAAACACATTACACTCCTTCGGCAGTCGGGTAAAAAGGGGAAGCAACTAGGCCCACGTTCATGATCTGGGCTAAGCTTGGCTGGACTGCTGGACTTTAGCCGCTCAAGCTTATCAACGAGCAGGTAAATATGTAGGTTTTCGTTATGCGGAAAGCGGGCGTAACACGCGAAACAAATGTTGTCAAGTTAGCCATACCTATCTAAATAAGTACTCTATCTGTTATTCGTATTGCCTATTGGCATAGAAGTGGAAGAAAATGACACATATGTGTTCTTTGTGCTCAGGAATTGTTTTGATCATGAGGTTATTAGTGAAGAGCGACCGTCATTATCTTCGAGTTATGGCGATTTGCGGACAATGGTCAGTTAAACCTCATCGTGCAATATCTGTAAATAAGTCACATGATTACAATATTTATTGATGAACAAACATTAGTGTTCTCTATAAGTCCACTAAGAACGAACAATAAACAAATTTGTCATGAATAGAATAACTGCCAACATACAATAGGTACCTATTTTTTACCTATTTCAACAGCTCGTGTCACTGAAAAGTAGGAAATACCTAGACATACCTACTTGTATGTAGTTGCAGTAGTGGTATGTCTATAAGTAAGTACTTATCTACATAATCTGTATAAAAACTACGCAATGATCCCGACCTCAGAATCCCAACTATTTAGCGAGAGGAGTGAGTGAGCGTGGCACACGGCGCCGATCACTTGTGCTCGTAGTCGCAGCGGAAAAATGTCAAATATCTTAATTTCAGTTTAGCAGATAGTTAGTGTATGACGTCGTATAATTGTGTATGGTAACTACAAATTTGTGTATCCAACCATTGGGGAGCTAATCAATAAAAACTGTTTCCGCTGGAACTACGTCATTCCAGCGAACTTTTTTTTTCCTATGCACGTAGAAGAAAAAAAAAACATCCAATAATTAGTTTGTAACGAGAGGTAAATGTGTATGCTTGAATGAAATTTGTGTGACATAAAACTTCGGCAATAATCAAGTTTCCGCTGCGCTGACGTTTGGCAATTTGATGAAAATCATATAAAATGGCTTAGTGCAGAGTTGAATTTTTTTACGTACGTTGCCTTGAATTTGTGTGTAATGATTGTTAACACAGAATTAGAAAAAAACATACCGTTCAGAAGATATACACGTAAAAGTAAAATAAGGTTATTAGGTCCAAGAACTTAAAATAGGAACACTAGAGCATAACTTATAACTTTTATTTGTATAAATAATAGTTATAAGTTATGTTATCCGTAATATGCGGAGACTGGAATATTGATATTCTAAAAGACACTACACAAAAAAGAGAATTAATATCTATTTTGCATAATTACAACTTATTGACACATATTAAAATGCCCACTAGGAAAAAAAGCTGCATAGATCAAATAGCCAGTAATATCTCGATCCTAGACACAAAAAGCAGTATACATAACCTAGCCCTCTCAGATCATGATACTGGGCAGTCATTAACGTTCTTTCTTCCGATATCTAATAATAAGCCGAAGATGCCAAATTTCATTTATGAAGTCAAAAGAGATTACAATAAAAACAATATTAAAAAATTTCTTGACTGTATATCTGCTTTAAGTTTTAATGAAATATATGAAGAAACAGATTTCAACATTGCATTTAACATATTTCATGACCTATATATTCTCTTTTACAAACTATGTTTCCCAGAAATAACAATAAAAAAATATAATAAACCAATAAAAAATAAATGGAAAAGTAAAGGTATAAAAATATCGTGCATAAAAAAGAGAACTTTTTATTATAATTACCAACATGATGCCTTAAGCAAAAAATATCATAAAAGAAGATACCTGACCTATTCTAGAATTTTAAAAACATGTATATCACATTCACAATTGATAAATAACAAAAAATATTTATATAATTCTAAAAATAAATGCAAATCAACATGGTCCATTATAAAAAATAATATAAATAATAATGATAATTATAAAAATGACATCAAAGAATTAATAATAAATGATAATATAATTAATGATCCTTATGACATGTGCAATCAATTTAATAACTATTTTATAGAAATGACCAATAAATTTAATCTTAGCAATAGTAATAACGTAAGTAACATTGACATTACCACTAACACTGGCAGTATCTTTTTGACTCCAGTGAATGAACAAGACATTATAAAAATTATCAACTCTTTAAATGATACTAACGCTACTGGATATGATGAAATAACCACGAAAATAATAAAACTAAGCAGCAAAATCATAGTAGAACCTTTAAGTTATTTAATTAATCTGTCATTTGAGACAGGCACATTTCCTATTAGATTAAAAGAATCTATTGTCAAACCGCTATACAAAAAAGGTAACCGCACGGATATGTCCAATTATAGACCCATTACATTGATCCCTATCCTATCAAAGATTTTTGAAAAGGCAATGTACGGGAAAATCATTAACTTTTTAAACAAAAACAGCATTCTTACTGAGAACCAATTTGGTTTTAGGAAGAATAGTTCAACATCTCTTGCTTGTTTTACTTTGGTCAAACTGATTTCTGAAGCCCTTAATAATAAAATGCCTGTATTGTCAGTGTTTTTAGATATGAGCAAAGCATTTGATTTTGTCCCACATAATCGCCTACTTTGCAAAATGGAGAAATACGGCATAAGAGGCAAGGCACATGACTGGCTTCAAAGCTATTTATCGAGTCGCCAGCAAAGGACAGTAGTAACAAAAATTGATAATAACACAAACAAAACATACAGTTCAGATTTAAAAATAAATAGCTGTGGTGTTCCTCAGGGAAGCGTATTAGGGGCCCCATTATTTATAATATACGTAAATGACTTTTGCAAGAACCTAAAACATAATTGTACACTATTTGCTGATGACACTACTCTCACAATAAAATCTTCAAATAGAAATGACCTAGAAACTGACACTAACAATGAAATACTACAAGCAATTAAATGGCTGGAATCTAATAATTTACGTGTAAATATTGAAAAAACAAAGTTAGTACAATTTCAAACATACAATTCTTTAGTAAAACCACCTCAAATACATTACAATAATTCAATTTTGGAACCTGTACCTTCAACCTTATTCTTAGGAATAGTTATTGATGAAAAATTTAATTGGAAAGAACATGTAAAAAAAGTCTGCACTCGTCTCGACAAATTTGTGTTTGCGCTTCGAAAACTCAGAAGAATAGCCAGTAAAGAAACAGCCCTAAGTGCTTATCATGGCTATGTTGCATCAGTGCTGCGTTACGGCCTCGTGATATGGGGTAATTCAGTAGATGTGGACAGTGCATTCATTGCACAAAAAAAATGTGTCAGAGCTGTGTATGGAGCTGAATATTTAGATCACTGTAAGCCATTATTTAAAGCACTAAAAATTCTTCCACTTCCTTGCCTATATATTTTTGAGATTTGTATTTTTATTAAAAAGTATTCGCATATATATGTTCCCATTGTATGAACACATTTCTAAAAGAGTGAAGAGCAGAAGCCCAAACAAATTACTTGTTCCTAGCCAGAGATTACAATTGTATAGCAGGAATTCCAATTGCATGGCAATCAAAATATTTAACAATTTACCCCCACGCATCAGAGTGTTGCCCACTAATAAATTTAGGAAAACAATATTTGCCTGGCTTTTAGACAATTGTTTCTATTCAGTTAATGAATTTTTTAATTATAAATTTTGACATTTCATTTTATTAATACTTATTTACACTTGTTAACTTGAATTGATTATTATTTTTTTAAGCATTTGACATTATATAATTATTAAATTTTGACATTTCATTCATAATTATCTTGTATAAAAATTATCTATTTTTTTAACTAAACTAATTTATAATATTGTACGCCTCAAACGTCGCGCGCACACCATGTATGTGTTAGCTATTGTGGTTTCTATTGTGTCTGCTTGTTGACGCGCAATGGGGGAATATAGCCTCTTCTTTGCGTTCGATGACAAACTACTTCCTACAGTTATATTGTTGTGGCCTAGAACTTAGACACTTTGATTTTGTAAGTTACTTTAAATATTTCTACACCGGCAACGGTAGAGTATGTGAAACTGTTTATTATTAAGATCTTAATGTACCATATACTCAGAAATAAATATATCTTATCTTATCTTATCTTTTAAGGGACTACAATGCCTTGCCAAGTTTCATTTATGTGGTCTTAGTTTTTAATGAGCAATGGCATAATTTACTACGGCTTGAGTACTACATTGTATGACATCCGATTGCAGGACTTTTTAATGGAAAAGCAAAATTCAACTTATTCCGATGATTAGTTTATTAATGCAACTATTCACACCTAAAATTTCAGCTCAATACACTAAATAATTAAAGAGATATAATAAAAATACCAGAACAACCGCAATACATGGATAAACCGACCAAGTTTGAATGGCTACAAAAAAGCGGCCGTGCAGTATAAAGAGCTAACGTTCTAAAATTTCCAGTATAGCTCGTTATTGTGTTTAATAGTTTCGTACAGGTGCGTACACAATAGTTTGCAGAAAATAAAACAACTGCATTAACTTTGTATTCTTAAAAGTATTTATTAGTTAATGTTAATATAATACTTAAAAAAAAAACAATATTATTAACAAAGTAATAATAACAGAGATAGGTCCGCAGGGCAGCTTTGTGGTGAGCTGCTGGGAAGCCCCACGGACCAGATCTCCTGGGAGAAGTCTTGTCAGTTGACCCTCATCTTCCGCTTGCCTTCATTGGCCGGCCGGAAAGAACACTGATGGGGAACAGAGCTCCCATCTCTCGTTTGCCTTAATTGGTTGGCTTGAATGAAGATTCACAAGAGCAAAAGTGCTCGGTGGGAAGAAGTATAATCTTACTGGATGATGCTGGTAGGGATCTTTATCGTATTTTCGGGATTGGACTGATAGCCGTGGTATACCTCTCCACTCCTCAAGCACCGTAATTGAGTGTGCAAGTCACCCCCTGCCATTTTATAGCCGTGTAATTCAACAGTGGTCAGTCAGGGGCTAATAGTCATTCTATAGTTTTAGGCAATCGATCCACTAAACCTGCCAAACCCATAGCCCAATATCTTTGTCTCCATATTAACAATAGTCCTGCACCAACCGGGGATTGTCCTTGGGTGCTCTTACGTAGTGCATCTACGAATAATCATCGTTTGGTGTCACATATCATGATACATAGTTAACAGGGCCTCCGCGAGTTAGCTTCGGCCCCTAGCACGCCTTTCAAAGGTTCGGGACCCCAGTGTCCCGAGATTGTTAAAAACATTGATATAATGAATCAGTTTTTTTTATTATATATATATATATATAAAAATATATTACCTAATGAAGCCCATATAGATTGTAAATCTTAAGTTCTACTATGTAAATTTTAGGGAGTTGGTTGTGACTGATAAACAAAAAAGAAGAGGAAGCGCGTGCTAAGAAAATACCTACCTACTTTAAATTATTCCATAGTTAACTTTTTAAATTCGACATTTGAAATGACTACTGGTGTAAGTTTTTTTTTTAATTATTACTAGCTTAATATTAAGGACATAATAATTACCTACAGTAATAACTTTTTGTAATATAAGTACTGGTAAATAAATGCATTTGTTACAGATGCAAATAATTTTGAAAGTTTAAGAAAAAAAACTTTGTTACATAAAAATACAACCGACTTACTAATAAAAACACTAAAAAGTGAAAAATTACTTTAATTTCGGCAGTCGGTGTTTCTGTTTTGTTTCTTCGTTTTTTGACACCGACTTCCGAAATTGAAGTTATTTTTCACTTTGTACTGTTTTTATTTGAAAGCCAATTGTATTTTTATGGTAAATAATTTAATGAGCAAGTTCTATAGTAAGGTACCCACAATGCCCAAAGTTATGCCGGAATAGATTAACCGAATAAATGACGATAAAAAACCCGAAATGACAGTGTGCCATGCAATGCAATTGCAGCAATCCCGAGAGATGTGCTGTTGTTTATTTAAGTGTTCTGTTATATATCTCCGAAGTTCTATATCAGATCTTCACCAAATTTAAATTGGACCAATTCAGGAACCTACTCTTTCAAACAAAAATAATGTTCAAAATCGGTCCACAATTGACTGAGAAATCAGTACATACATATACTGCCAACCATAGAACCTCCTCCTTTTTGGAAAGTCGGTTAAAAATCAAGTGACCTACTATTTTTATCACGAAAATTATTATTATATTTATTTATTCAGGACCTCCAACGAAAGATGTACACAAAAAACACAGTGAATCGTCAATATGAAGTAATGACAAGTGCCCTCCAAAATTATTAAAAAATAGTATACTAGTATTAGTTAATTGTTCAAAACTTGTGTGCACAGTTGTACCAGTCCAATAATGGTGCAACACTGGAAATTTTAGAACGTTAGCTCTTTATACTGCACGGCCGCTTTTTTGTAGCCATTCAAAATTGGTCGGTTTATCCATGTATTGCGGTTGTTCTGGTATTTTTATTATATCTCTTTAATTATTTAGTGTATTGAGCTAAAATTTTAGATGTGAATAGTTGCATTAATAAACTAATCATCGGAATAAGTTATATTTTGATTTTCCATTAAAAAGTCCTGCAACCGGATGTCATACAATATAGTACTCAAGCCGTAGTAAATTATGCCATTGCTCATTAATTACTAAGACCACATAAATGAAACTTGGCAAGGCATTGTAGTCCCTTAAAATATACAAATAAAAGTTATAAGTTATGCTCTAGTGTTCCTATTTTAAGTTCTTGGACCTAATAACCTTATTTTACTTTTACGTGTATATCTTCTGAACGGTATGTTTTTTTCTAATTCTGTGTTAACAATCATTACACACAAATTCAAAGCAACGTGCGTAAAAAAAATCAACTCTGCACTAAGCCGTTTTATATGATTTTCATCAAATTGCCAAACGTCAGCGCAGCGGAAACTTGATTATTGCCGCAGTTTTATGTCACACAAATTTCATTCAAGCATACACATTTACCTCTCGTTACAAACTAATTATTGGATGTTTTTTTTTTCTTCTACGTGCATAGGAAAAAAAAAGTTCCGCTGGGATGACGTAGTTCCAGCGGAAACAGTTTTTATTGATTAGCTCCCCAATGGTTGGATACACAAATTTGTAGTTACCATACACAATTACACGACGTCATACACTAACTACCTGCTAAACTGAAATTAAGATATTCGACATTTTTCCGCTGCGACTACGAACACGATCACTTAAGGAGACTGACACTCCTCAGTCAGTCAGGCCCTAAACAATTCCTTTAAAGATCGGCTATGAATTTTAGTGCCTATCCCAGAACATCAATGACGCGACATGTCTTCAACTTTGATTGAAGATTCGAACAGATAAAAACTTTAAACATTAAAACATTTTATAGTAGGTAACTAAAAAAACAAACTTTATTGACGACTCGGTTGGCGGTACTAAAACGTTTTAACAACAGTCCATGATTGGTCCATGAACCGTTGGTCAACATTATCTTGACAATGTGTTTATCAGTCTATGAATGTATGTATGTATGTATGTATGTTTGTTCCTATGTGGCGTTCTAGAGACCAAACGCGTTGGCCGATGTTGATGATTCTTACGTCAATCGATTCGTCTTAACCATCTGTGGTCTTAGCCCTGCGAGTGTCACTGGATACATAAAAATTGGATAAGAAAAAAATTGGCGGATTTTGGGCGCCATTTTGTGAGAGGAAAAAAAAATATTTTCTTCCAAACCCATCGTGTGGTGTATCAAAATAAAGGGTTTTAAAAGGTGATTTCAAAACTATATAACACTTATATGTTTAAATGTACATAATTTAAAAAAATAACTAAAAAGTTGTTAATAAAAAAGTTCATAAAAAAATCAAAAAACCCGACTGCTTTAAAAGCGAACTAAAAAGACGTAAACAAGAAGAAAATCATGCTGTGCAGTCGGAGGATACATCTGGTTTTGGTCAGCCAGCTCGCGAATATGTATCCTCCAACTGCACAGCATGATTTTCTTCTTGTTTACGTCTTTTTAGTTCGCTTTTTAAGCGGTCGGGTTTTTTGATTTTTTAATGAACTTTTTTCATCCAATGGACTCTTCACCCACGAACGTTTCGCCAACATAACTCTACGTCAGTGAATGCTTAACCAACATAATGTTTTGACCAATTCTTCTCACCCAACGAACACTTGGCCAACAGACACCGAGACAGGTGAAAGTGCAATGAATTAGTCCAAGAGCGAGCGAAGTCGGCACCCCGACACGGATAGGTTAGGTTCGAAAGAAATGACGGGCGCTGAAGTGAGCGAGCAAAGCGAGTGAACTAAGCTCCCGTCCAAGGATATATGGGACGGCGACCACCACCACTGGTTAATTTTACAACCTTTAATTTACTTTCACCTGTCCCGGTGTCTGTTGGCCAATTGTTCGTTGGATGAAAATTAATTGGTCAAACCATTCTGTTGGTTAAGCATTCACTGACGAATATTTATGTTGGCGAAACGTTCGTGGGTGAAAAGTTAATGGTTTAAAGATAATGTTAACCAAAGGTTCATGGACCAATAGATTGTTGGTAAACCGCTACAGTTTCTCGGTTGGCGTAGTGGTTGAGCGATTAACTGCTGCGCTGCGTGTCGCGTGTTCGATTACCGCACAGAACAAATGTCCTACCTACGTCTATACAGAGTGGAACGGAAATGGGTAGTCGTATCTTAAAAATAACAAACATAGGACGTTCTCTTTTTTTGAAGTCGGTTAAAGAGCTTTTTCGTTCACGAAAATCAACAACTTTCGTCAAGGAAGTCATGGCCAAAAAAATAACAAGTAAAATTTCAAAATTTAAAAAACCCAAGACACATTTATCTTGCGAAAACATCCCGATTCAAACAGTAAAATGCCCATAACTTTTGAACGGCTGAACCGATTTTATTCAAACATAGCTAAGAACACTCTCGACACAATCACCATCCGAACAAAAAAAACTAAATCAAAATCGGTTCATCCGTTGAGGCGCTATGATGCCACAGACTGACACACAGATACACACCTCAAACTTATAACACCCCTCTTTTTCCGTCGGGGGATAAAAATAAACCTTTTGTAAAAATGTGTCATCAGCTGATCAAAATTAGTAAATTAGTATGGGAGGCCTATGTCCAGCAGTTGACGTCTTTCGGCTGATATAATCACAGAACAATAATACTCCAAGAGTATATAATGCTGATGATGATTGGAGGCAACAGTCTGTAGACACTTGTTCTGGGTCTGGCCCATAGAGTATACTGTCTGGCCATACCTAGTATCTCTAAGTAGTCTGTGGTCTGGCCGTTACTGTTTTGTGAAATTATTAAGGTGCGTATATGCTACACGAGTCGAACACTAGCAGATCCGCAGCCGTATTGCGTAAGTACCTACACATGCGAGATGAATGACGCGATGTAGATTTTCGTCTATGTGATTGGTCGATTGGATAGCGGTCAAACTCTTTGCGTTGCTGTTCACTTACGCAATACGGCTGCCGTTCTGGGCGTCGTCATTCGCGGCGTCAAGTATGGACTTACAACGCACCTACAACGATCACTGTCCTCGAACGTAGTTTTCAGCAGTGTGCTGCTCGCGGCTCTTGGTGAATATGGACGAGTTTGCTGCAGCGATTATGATAGCCTAAGTCAGTCAGTCAATTACGAATTTTGTTTGAATGACATCAACAAACTTTGAGAATTTACTACGTTTAATTAGACCGCATATAGCATAAAAAAACTTTTTGCAAAAAAATACTACCGACTTCCAAATACAAAACTACAAAGTGAAAAATAACTTAATTTTTTGAAGTCGGTGTCTTTCGTAGGCACCATTTTTTTGCGTTATGGACACCGACTTCAAAAAATTAAGTTATTTTTCACTTTGTAGTTTTGTATTTGGAAGTCGGTAGTATTTTTTTGCAAAAAGTTTTTTTATTTTTCACTTTTTAGTTGTACGTACCTAATAGACAAGTTAGTAAGGGAACTATTTCGCCAGAATAGATTTCATGAAACTTGAACATAACCGGTGAAATGAGAGGTCTGCTTACCCCTTAAGAGCGAACTGGCGTGATGTTATGTTATTAAATGTTATAAACAACAAACAGACATGCGATTGCAGCAATCCCGAGAGATTTGCCGTTATCTATTGAAGAGTTCTGTTGTATATCTCCGAAGTTCTTCATCAGATCTTCACCAAATTAAAATGGGACCAATTTCGGAACAAACTTTTTCAAACAAAAAAAGAATTTTCAAAATCGGTCCACAATTGACGGAGTAATCGGTGAAAATACAAAAAAAAAAAAGTCTGAAAAGAATGAAGTCGAACATAGAACCTCCTCCTTTTTGGGAAGTCGGTTAAAAACAAAATAAATTTTCAAATGGCTCTTGTAGCGCGGCAACCCCACGACGATAGAGTGAATGTTAGTGTTGGCCCCACTGATAGGCACATCCAATCGGATGATTGTGGGAACATGAGTAAGGTTGACACTACTGACGTGGGCGACCAATCACGCGCCACGATTATTCCCGCGCACCGCGTTGAGGAGACTTTTCTGGCGGTACCAGAAAAAGGACATACCCCCTTTAGACTACTGAGATTTTCTATAGTGGCCACCTTCACCCACCTTTCGGTATATAAGACGGCACACTATACCAGGCAACCCCTTACGAGGTGTCTGGGACCATCTTCGGTAGGTCACGCCTCCGAGAGCACTCGCCACTGGACCTCAAGAGAAAATGTGAGTCGCATCGTGATTACTCACTACCATTTGTCCAGAATGGTACCGGAGCTGTAAAGCCGCTCACCACACGCACCCCAGCACCAGAAAAAGGACAGTCTAAGTCTACCCACAGAGTACATTTTATATTGAGTCTACCCTCGAAACGTGCACGCGACGTGTTTCACGCCGCGCTCGTAAAGCGCCGGCCATCTTAGACCTCTAATAATTATTTCATGTTTATCTTGTTTTTGTTCCTTACGTGTATTTTGGTGATTAAAGTAGTGCAAGTTTAGCAAGGACTTTTACTCAGAGGCGCGAACCCTATGCCCAACGGCTACACTCTCCATTATATAGATCCATTCAATTCAACAAATCTCTCTCGTCGATATGAACCCTATTTAGACGAGAATAAAAAAACTTTTTGCAAAAAAATACTACCGACTTCCAAATACAAACTACAAAGTGAAAAATAACTTAATTTTTTGAAGTCGGTGTCTTTCGTAGGTACCATTTTTTTGCGTTATGGACACCGACTTCAAAAAATTAAGTTATTTTTCACTTTGTAGTTTGTATTTATTTAACTAATCCGATCTGTGTGTTGTGTTGCTAGCGGTGCAGCGCTGCATGGTGTTGGAACACCATTACATATAACATACTTTGAACTGCCATATACGGATTGTTTGTGTCAGCGCCATCTATTGACACTCCGGGGTACCATAACAGCAGGATCAATCGCTAACAAGTGATAATAATTCATTGCGACAACATGCCGGCAGCAAAGTGTGGTGGTTGCGCAAAATTTATATCGCCACTAGAGGCCGCTAAGTGCAGCAATTGCAGCGCTCTTTTTCATCGGGCTTGCGGTTTCTTGCCGCTATCGGGTTTTATAAATCCCGCCTGGGTTTGCCTGAGCTGTCAAAATGCATCGGTATCGACTAGGGCGGATACTATGCCAGCGCAGGCATTTGCGTTGGCGAAGTCCATGGATACCAGTGTCTCGAGTTGCTGCAGCTTGGGTGATACGCAGGATGTTGCTCCTGGTTTATCTACCAGCTTACGAAATTTTAAAGAGGAGCTGCGGGCTGAAATGCGCCTTGTATTCCAGGAAGAGTTGCGGGCGGAGTTACAAATCATGCAAAATCGATTCCAGTCCGAATTTCAGAGTCTTCGCTCAGATTTGGCACAACTCAAAGCGGATAGGGATCATATGAAGGGGTCGTTTGAGCAGTACGATAAGCGTATGGATAGCATGGACTGCAGAATGGGTTTACTTGAGCAGAAAGTAACAGTCATTAATATATCCGGTACAAGTGAGGAATTTGCTCATTTAAAGCGAGAGTTGAATGACCGGGATCAGCAGCTTTTAGGCAATGACTTGGAGATTTCCAATTTACCGGAAGCCCAGTCGGAAAACCTCACGCACACAGTGAAGCTTATAGCCACAAAGTTAGGCGTGCATATTGAAGATCGAGACATAGTGTGCGTGGATCGCATGGGCGGCAGGCAAGTAAGCGCTGTGAAGTCTGCGGGCCCGGTGGAGACGCGCCCCCGCACCGTGGTCGTGCGTCTCGTCCGCCGCGACCTACGTGATGAGCTAATGCGCGCCGCGAGGGTTCGGCGGGGAGCTAACACCGCGGATCTGGAGATGCCCGGTCCTCCAAGTAGGTTCTACCTTAATGAACGCCTAACCAAAATCAACCGGCAGTTATTTCGGCGGGCTCGGGATGTGGGCCAACGTCTTGGTTGGCAATTTGTGTGGACCAAACAGGGCCGCATTTTTGCTCGACGCAGGCCCGGTGAGAAGTCTAAGCTTATACGCAATGAGACAGAGTTACGGGATGTCTTTGGTCCTTACGTTGATGGGCTCCATCAAATCTAGTGCTATTGTCTATTTTTAACCCCCGACGGAAAAAGAGGGGTGTTATAAGTTTGAGGTGTGTTGCTGTGTATCTGTGTGTCTGTGTATCTGTGTATCTGTGTATCTGTGTATCTGTGTGTCTGTCTGTGGCATCATAGCGCCTCAACGGATGAACCGATTTTGATTTAGTTTTTTTTGTTGGAAAGGTGATTGTGTCGAGAGTGTTCTTAGCTATGTTTAAAAAAAAACGGTTCAGCCGTTCAAAAGTTATGGGCGTTTTACTGTTTGAATCGGGATGTTTTCGCAAGATAAATGTGTCGGGGGTTTTTTAAATTTTTAAATTTTACTTGTTGTTGCTTTGTTGTGTTTAGATTTTTTGTTTTCATTGAGTTGTCATGTCACTTACCCATTGTTTTGAGAGGTACTTTGTTTGGCGCTGCATGTACTAGCTGGGGGAGGAAGGAGTGTGCCTCAGTGATTATGACGTACGTAGATCAGTTTGATCCTATGGTATATTATTTATTTGCTCCATCACACCGTAATATTATCATGTTTTACTGTCACTTGTTTGTTTTTGCATTTATACCTACCCACTATTATCGTTACATTTTAATTTTTTTATCTACCCGCTGTTTCTGTCACTACTCGTATATTATGTTTCTACACTACTTGTTGTATCGCACTATGCATAATTTGAATGTATGTAGTTGTATCTCAGTTTCATATGCCGCGAAATAAACATATTAAGTTTGGACTTCTGAACGCGGGTTCATTATCAACGAATCATGACGAGTTTATTATCGCTATGGATCACCATTCAGTCGATGTTATGGCGATCAATGAGACGTGGTTGAGGGAGGGGGAAGAGGGCAGGGCGCCAGTGGTGCCTGGATATCAATTGCGGCACAGACCGCGCCCTGTGGCGATTCGCGGGGGCCGCGGCGGGGGAGTCGCGTTTTACATTAAAGCGGGCACTAGCACTCAAATAAGGGCTCATCCACATCATCCGCAGGTGGAGCAAATGTGGATGAATATAACTGCCAAGAAGAAAAAACTACTCATAGGGACAGCATACCGGCCTCCCTGGTTAGATATCAACATCTTCCTGGACGCGATCACGGATAGCATGTGTGCATTGGCTCCGTATGACAACGTTATTTTATTAGGTGATTTTAACGTTGATATGCTTGACACAAGCAACGGTAGAACAAAGAATTTAATGGAATTCTTTAATTATTGTAACCTGGACCAAATTTTATCCACGCCTACGCACTTTGTGGGAGACAGTGCCACATTAATCGACGTGATCTGTACGGATGCACAGTATCGGAATGCTTCTGTGGACCACGTCACGGAGCTCGGTCATCACTCGTTTGTCTCATGTGAAATAGTTTTTAAGAAAGAAAAATCATTACGCAAGCGGGTAGTGTATCGTGCGTTTAGGGACATAGAGCCTGACGATTTTAGGCGAGATCTGGAGGCGATCCCATGGGACTCAATCCGCGAACTAAAGGATGTAAATGATATGGTACATTCCTTTAATTCTCAAGTCATTAGCCTTTTCGACGCTCACGCGCCTATAAAAACCAGAACACTTAAAGCTCAACCAACGCCTTGGATAACAGACATTATAAAATTAATGTTTAAACTGAGAAATGATGCGCGACTTAAATATCGCCAATCAAAACTGAAAGCACACAAACATTACTATTTAGATCTTAAGCACCAAGCAGTAGTTGGTTTACTAAATGAGAAAAGAGCATTTTTTACTAAATATATAAATGACAACATTAGCGACTCTAAATCACTATGGTATAATTTGAAAAAACATGTGCTTCCAGTGACTAAGGACGATGGTGTGCTCACTGAACAATTTGACGACCCAGATGGTTTAAATTCAGCCTTTCTAGAAGTCCCGGGTGACCCTAATGTGAACATTTCCCAACTAACTTTCTTTCAAAATAACAAATTCGGTCCCGCAAATTTTAATTTGATGCCGACAGACGCTAAAACAGTTTTGAAAATATTACAAAACATATCTACAAATGCGCAAGGGATTGACGGTATATCGAAAGACATGTTAACTCTTACGCTACCACAATCATTGACTACGATAACCGAGATAGTTAACAGATCTATTACTAGCAACGTATTTCCTGACCTCTGGCGTAATGCGATAGTACGGCCTATTCTGAAAAATAATAACCCGCAAAGCTACAAAGATCTTCGCCCAATAAGTATTTTGCCATGTTTGTCCAAGGTGTTGGAGAGAGTGGTGTATCTGCAGGTTACAGAGTTTCTCGAGGAGCATGGTATGCTGCCTGAACTGCAGTCAGGTTTCAGAAAGGGACGCGGAACCGCGACTGCTTTAGCTGACGTCGTGGGTAACATCCTTGAGGCGCGGGACCGTGGTGAGGGTTCTATAATGGTACTGCTGGACTACTCGCGGGCATTTGATTCAATTAATATTCGTCTGTTATTATCCAAATTAAGATATTACGGTTTTGACAGCCAGTCAGCGGGTTGGTTTGAGAGTTATTTAACGGGTAGGTCGCAGCGGGTCGAGTTGCGTAAGAAAGACGGTTCCACGGTATCTTCTTCCCCGAAAATAATCACAAGGGGCGTTCCCCAGGGATCGCTGCTCGGGCCGTTACTCTATATACTTTATAGTGCCGATCTAACTGCGTGTATTAAAAAGTGCAAGTACCACGTATACGCGGATGATACTCAGTTGTATGTTTCGTTCAATACTAGTAACACAGCAGCCGGCGTAGGTACCCTAAATGAGGAGCTAGACAGAATTGCGTCGTAGTCTACGGGCAACTCACTTGTACTGAACCCCAAAAAATCTAAGTTTATGGTCATGGGAAGCAAAAATCAAATAAAATCAATTCTTTCTGCGAAGCCCGAAGTTAAAATCAAGGGAGAAAACATTGAAAGGGTGGAAACCGCTTGCAATCTAGGTCTAGTCACTGACCCAGAACTTCGTTTTGAAGCGCATATCAATGGTGTTGTAAAAAACTGTTTTTATAGGCTAAAGGTTCTGTACCGGGTGAAAGACTTTCTTAGTATTGCAATGCGGAAGAGATTGGTGGACAGCCTGGTACTGTCTAAATTGAATTATTGTGACACTGTATACGGACCGTGTCTCCTTTCTCGCACAGAGCGTCTAATACAGCGGGTACAAAATGCGTGTGCGCGTTACTGCTTCGGTGTACCCCGGAGGCATCATATAACACCACATTTAAATAAACATAACATGTTAAAAATGGCTGCACGACGGAAATTGCATTTAGCCGTCTTAATGTTCGGCGTTATTCAAACACACAAACCAGAATACCTGTTTAAAAAGCTTAGCTGGAGACACGAACACTACAGCTACTCCGCCCGCTCCACGTCCAAACCACTCTCATTGCCTCGTCGTGGGACTACTGCCTTTAAGGGATGCTTTAAGTATGCCGCCACTCACTGCTGGAATGATTTGCCACCTCCCATAAGATCGCTGAAAACAAAACAAAGTTTTAAATTTCATTTAAAAAAAAAACTATTAGATGAACAGAAGGTTGAACAACTTATATTTTATAAATAGATCTTTTTAGGTTTTAAAATTACTTACTTAAGATTCATAATCCATTGGCATCGTATCCAGGCGGTTTGATGCGGCGACATGAGGTCCTTCACAGGCAGCGATGTGGGGGCAGTCTTTCTTTCATTGGGCATCACACTTTCTCTTCTTCCTTTGTTGTTGTTTTCAAGCATCGGGGTCACGCTGACTACTCATACACATATGACCGCACACCGCACAGGACTCGGGCGCCGCCCATTATAATTTTGGGTGGTTTATTTTTGTCTTCTGTATACGTATTTATTTTATGTTCTTTGTATCTATTTAAACTTACACAACAGATTTGGTTTCCGTACGTCACGTCCTAGGCGACCACTGAAAATCAGCGCCGTGCTGTGGGTCCTCCACGGCACAGCATTATGCTGAGTGGAAGCCTTCTTGCCACAATCACGACATGCATCTGCCTAATATCTTTTTCACCCTATTTATTTTCTGTTATAAAAAAATGTAGGTAGTATATGTTATTGTTGTTTGATTTATTTCTCGTCTTTACTAACTTAATTTAAGTACTACTAATACTATTGTTAAGGGTTTAGCATAAGCATGTTATTATAATGTATGTCGTTTTGTGACAAATAAACACTTTTTCTTTCTTCTTCTTTCTTTCTTTCTATTTGGAAGTCGGTAGTATTTTTTTGCAAAAAGTTTTTTTATTTTTCACTTTTTAGTTGTACGTACCTAATAGGCAAGTTAGTAAGGGAACTATTTCGCCAGAATAGATTTCATGAAACTTGAACATAACCGGTGAAATGAGAGGTCTCCTTACCCCTTAAGAGCGAACTGGCGTGATGTTATGTTATGAAATGTTATAAACAACAAACAGACATGCGATTGCAGCGATCCCGAGAGATTTGCCGTTATTTATTGAAGAGTTCTGTTGTATATCTCCGAAGTTCTTCATCAGATCTTCACCAAATTAAAATGGGACCAATTTCGGAACATACTTTTTCAAACAAAAAAAGAATTTTCAAAATCGGTCCACAATTGACGGAGTAATCGGTGAACATACACAAAAAAAAAAAAAAAAAAAGCTTGAAATCGAACATAGAACCTCCTCCTTTTTGGGAAGTCGGTTAAAAAATAGAATAATTATATTTTTGCACATCTCTAGTTAGTACTTCCTTGCCGTAACCTTGCCCAGAGAGTGTAATTACAAAAGTTATGCTAATTAGTAGTATTATATTATCATCTGTGCCCAAGTCTTATAAGAGACCACAGACTGATAACCGAGACCAATCAGTTTCTAAGCTATTGCATAGCTTCTATCGCGGGCCTTGAGCGCGGGGACCGAATCCAGAAATTCCGTAACGAAAAAACCTCACGCTCCCCATTCCGACGGGCACGGCGGTGATACTTTGACTTTTAATAAGGTTTTTTGAATTCTGTGGAATTGCGGGTTCTAATCTAATCGAGGTAAACGGTTAAGGGGGGGGGGGGGGGGGTTAATCCTATCTTGTTCTCCTGGATGAAGTAGCGGCGGGCAGGGGGGCAAATTTTTTGTCAGAAATGCGCTAACTCCAACCGTTTCTGAGATATGAGGGTTTTAAAATTTTTGTTGGTCGTAATTTTTTTGCCTTTTATCGGTCTCTCTGAGCTGTTTCTGTGACGATAGTGATCAATGTGGACCTTATGCTAATGAGAATAAGGGTCACTTTTGCTTGTCAAAGAAAACCGACCTTATTTCAATGTGAATAAGGGTATTTTTGGGTTGTGTTTTTAGAGTTTTATTAATCGTAAATAAATGCGGGTTTGGCTCGCTACGTTTTCGAGTTTTTAACGTTTTTAATTTTTTTGACGTATTTTCCAGGACTGGATCTAGAATAAATGCTATGCAATAGCTTTACCGCGGCAGTCCCCGAGTGCCACACGACTTTTTTTTTATAAGTAATCCTCATGTTTTGGTTTGGATCACGTATTGTTGGATTATTTTGATATAATATAAGTAATTCAATGAATTTCATACAAACATCTTCTGTCCACGTTTCCTTAAGCTTGAGCGATCGGCTAAACGTCACGAGTAGAGTGCGGTAAAGTTTTCTAACGAAAAAATAAACACTTTGAAAATATTTATGTCGCCTTTGTTGATTCGCATTCGCAGGCCGTAGGAATGATTTATTTAAACTAAAGCAAACTGTCTTCGTAAAACAGAACGTGAACGTTACGTTCCATTATATGGCTAAACAGTGTGAGACATATACAATTTTAGAATTGGTAAACAATTTTCAAAAAAAAATTGATTTGATATTCGATTACTTTTTGAAACTGCATTCAGAATTTCAGATAAGTTTTTTACGATTCCTACTAATTTTGGGTAAAAAAATAGGGACATAATTTAAGTTTGTCAAATTCAAAATGGCATTTAAGTTCGTGGAACGAAACGTGTTTCGAATTTGTTCTATTGGGAGTCTATTTATAATTTAGTTTTAATTATTAGGAATATATTTGTTGAATAGCGTGATAAACATGTTTAATTTGTCTTTATTGAGACAGTTTTCCAGGTGTGTAGAATTCAACTGGATCAGATTATGTCAACATAACCTATAAAACCTCTCTCAATTTTCATTTTCACCTTAATATCTATGATGTTAATTTGTTAAATGTTATTTTCAGATTAGCAATATGTCCTGCTGCTAAATTACCAATAAATAGTAGAAGTATAGCTACAACAGCAGCAGTGCAGTTTAAAATTACAGATCAACTATGGTAAGTCACAAAACCCTTTGATTGTAATAAGAGTTAATCAATATTGTTAATTTATCAATCAATTAGATTAAAATCAGCTCAATGAATACTGAAAATAATGTAACTGCTATTATTTGTTTGATATGTATACATTTTTCACAGGAATGCAACTAAATAAATGCAAGATTTGTTACATTTTTAATGAGCTCTATTCAGTTCACAACAACACTTAAGTTTATTATATAATATGATGCAGTTTCTTTGCTTGAATTTTTCAGGGCTGAACCTATGAAGAAGAAGAAAAAGTTAGACCCTCAAATTGTCAAGGCTCGAGAGGAGAGACGTCGTAAGAAGTTGGAGAAACAGATCCGAAGGTTGGAAAAGAATGCTCGCCAGCTGAAGCCTATTGATGAGATGGAGGTGCCTCTTACACTGCTTGATAACTTTAAGTGAGTATTCAATTATGAATCCAAATTAATATTATAAATGAGAAAGTAACTCTTGTCTGTCTGTTTCTTACCTTTTTCCAACCCAATGATTCAATGGATTTGTTGATTCAACCATGTCAAGACATAGGATACTTCTTGTCCCAGGAGTATTTTCCTCTGTGATAATTTTCCCAGGTTGAAGCCACTGGCAAAAGCTAGTCTATATCTATACTAATATACACATAAACTTAAAAACTACTGGACCAAATTCAAAAATTCTTTCACCATTGGGAAGCTACTCTATCCCCGGGTGACATAAGCTATTTTTTATCCCTGTATTCCCACAGGAACTAAACTACGCGGGTGAAACCGCGAGGAGTCCTTCGGGCCAGTTTTTAACCGACTTCCCAAAAAGGAGGACGTTCTATGTTCGACCTTAAGTTTTTTTTTTTTTTTTTATGTTCACCGATATCTCCGTCAATTGTGGACCGATTTTGAAAATTCTTTTTTTGTATGAAAATGTTAGTTCCGAAATTGGTCCCATTTTAATTTGGTGAAGATCTGATGACGATCTTCGGAGATATACAACAGAACTCTTTAATTAATAACGGCAAATCTCTCAGGATTGCTGCAATAGCATATCTGTTTATACCATTTCATAACATAACATCACGCCAGTACGCTCATAAGAGGTACGCAGATCTCTCATTTCACCGGTTATGTTCAAGTTTCATGAAATCTATTCTGGCGTTATAATTACCTTACTGACTTGCCTATTAGGTAGGTACAACTAAAAAGTGAAAAATAAAAAAACATTTTGCAAAAAAATACTATCGACTTCCAAATACCCATAACGCAAAAAATTGGTACCTACGAAAGACACTGACTTCAAAAAATAAAGTTATTTTTCACTTTGCAGTTTTGTATTTGGAAGTTGGTAGTATTTTTTTGCAAAAAGTTTTTTTATTTGATCTATAGTTAAAACTCGACCAAAGGTTAAATATGGTAACAATCGTTTAAAAATTGCGGTAAAACACGTTTATGTATCAATTGTTGCCATCAAAAACGTGAAATAAGTTGAAGAGTTAATTATTTGACCATTTGTGATGCCACCAATTAATGAATAAACGTATGGTTGAGTTAACTGTGGATCAAAAACTAGGCTTTTAGTTGATACTTTCTATAAACCTAGGTCCAAGACCCATGGGTCATCAGAAAAAATATTCTATGTAGTGATTGAATTTTCTATGATAATTCTTAGTGCCTTAATAAAAATGTTGTTTTCTTTCAGTAAACGAAAGAGGCCACAACCAAAGCTAACAACTGAGGTCATAGAGGCTCGTGCACTGCTACAGAAGGATTGGACACGGTACAAGCGAGAGGAATACATGGCGAATGTGGCTCAGATTGACAGAATTATGGGAGCACAGCGGAGGGCTCTTGATAAGCTGCTGGAAGAGTCTGAAGACTTGTACAATGAGGCCATTATGGTATAAATTATTTATTTCATTAAAAATCTGACAAAATAGTATAATAAATTCAGAATTTAATTGGTATGTAATTTAAAGTATAGAAATGTATATGAAATAGAATTGTAAAACTCTGGGTTGTTACTTTACATTCTATGGAAAACAAGTTGCATTTTCTAATTATGATAATGACTGAATTAACTATGATTGATGCTCAAAAATAGAACAAATTTGTCAGTATCAATCATAATAGTTTTTTTTTTCTGGGTAAAGAATCAGTATTGCCATTCAATGCGGTGATGCTGCCAGTATTTTGGGCTCTTCATTTTCTGGGTTAAGAATCGGTATTGCCATTCAATGCGGTAATGCTGCCAGTATTTTGGGCTCTTTATTTTCTGGTAAAGAATCGGTATTGCCATTCAATGCGGTAATGCTGGCAGAATTTTGGGCTCTTTTTTTCTGTGTATAGATCACTATTAAGCTATTGCATAGCTTCTATCGCAGGCCTTGAGCGCGGGGACCGAATCCAGAAATTCCGTAACGAAAAAACCTCACGCTCCCCACTGTCCGTCAATGTGGACCTTATGCTAATGAGAATAAGGGTCACTTTTGCTTGTCAAAGAAAAGCGACCTTATTTCAATGTGAATAAAGGTCACGTTCCCCACTCCGACGGGCACGGAGGTGTGGCTTGAAGGCCGTGCATCGTCTAACGTCGTTTCAGTTCGGCAGTCTTCGACACCAGTCTGGCGAAACTCCTGTACAAAATAACGATGTATGAAACGGACGTCCTTTTTAATGGCGGCTATAATCCGATATAATTACGAAGAACAATGAGAGCTCTGGGATTATATAGGCCTTGTCTCTTCAACAAATAGACGGATTACATCGACTGCCATTTTGACTGTCAGTCACTAGATTCCCTCTGGTCAGGCGTTTGACAGTTAGTTTGTTATGGTTTTCTAAAGTTATTCTAAAGTGTAACTTGAATTAATATCAAAGAAAAAGAAATACTGCATAAATAAAATAAATAAATAATTATAATTGCATAAGTTGATACAAAATGCTATGCAATAGCTTTACCGCGGCAGTCCCCGAGTGCCACACGTCTTTTTATCATTCAATGCGGTATTGCTGCCAGCATTTTGTGCTCTTTATTTTCTTGGTATTGCCATTCAATGCGGTAATGCTGCCAGCATTTTGGGTTCTTTTTTTCTGTGTAAATAATCAGTATTGTCATTCAATGCGGTATTGCTGCCAGTATTTTACACTCTTTATTTTCTGTGTAAAGAATCAGTATTGTCATTTAATGAGGTAATGCTGCCAGTATTTTGGGCTCTTTTTCTATTAACAGCATTGTAGACAATTTTTTTGATGAACAATGCATTCTCCATTCTATGCCAAAGTGTCCCTATTTATATCCACTTGTATATAATTATTATGACAACCTTATTTTAACTACATCAATCTATCATTAAAATATTTTATCATGTTATATTTGGTGTCCACAGCCCGACTTGCAGTTGATTCCGTACGAAGTCCGCGGCCCCGTGGCGACGCCCCCGATCCAGAACTACGTATCACCCGACGGCGAATATGTCGACGTATCTAAGAAGTGGGATAATTAGTGTACATTGTGCTTTAGGTAATATTCTATTAGTGTAATAAAGTTATGTTTTAAATCATGTTTTATTATTGTAAAGCACCTCTTGTCCTTAACGTAGGTACTATTAAATATGTGAAATGGGGTCTTAGGGGAGATTTGTAAATAGCCCGATAACTTTTATTTGAGTAATTTCCTATTTTTAACCGACTTACCAAAAAGGAGGAGGTTCTATGTTCGACTTGGAGAATGTTTTTTTTTATGTATGTTCACCAATATCTCTGTCAGTTGTGGACCGATATTGAAAATTTTTTTTTTTTTTGAAAGTGTATTTTCCGTAATTGGTTCCATTTTAATTTGGTGAAGATCTGATGAAGAACTTCGAAGATATACAGCAGAACTCTTCAATAAATTATCTACCTAGAGATTAAAATTTCACGTGTCCAACTTTCAAACTGTAGAAATTACATACAAACTTTCAACCCCCGTTTTTACCCCCTTAGGGGTCGAATTTCCATAAACCAATAAATATATTAATTCTTTTTATGAACCAAAAGCGTAAATCTAAAATTTCACGTCTCCAACTTACAAACTGTAAAAATTTCATGCAAACTTTCTACCCCCTTTTTACCCCCTTACGGGACAAATTTCCAAATCCCAATATATGAATTAATTCTTTTTATCAACCAAGAGCGTAAATCTAAAATTTTAAGTACCCAACTTACAAACTGTAGAAATTACATACAAACTTTCAACCCCCTTTGGGGTGGAATTTCCAAAAATCCTTTCTAAGTGCTCACTTACGCCACATGAGGAACCTTTCTGCCAAATTTCATGCTTCTAGGCCTAGCGGTTTAGGCTGTGCGTTGATCGATCAGTCAGTCAGTCAGTTTCTTCTTTTATATATATAGATAGATGACAAAATGAAGACATTTGATTTTCGCCATTTTGGTGCTGATAGCAACGTGACTTAACGTGAGCGTCCATGGAACTAATATTAGAGATGGGACACAGCCTTAAGTAAAAAAATATTTTCATGGACTTTATCGATCGTGAGAATAATTTAATACAAAAGAAAAAAATAAACCCAGTTATTTTTATTATGATTCATTTTAAGTAATAGAATAATTGCTGTAAAGGTTAATTGAAAAATATTTTCAGTCAGATTGCAAGCTATAAACTAGTGGATAGCGTGCTAGTAAAGTTATAGCGCATTACTGTCAGATCAGTCAGATTTAAATAAGGGGATAGGCTAACAACTTATCCTTAAAACTAGACTAGTATATTTGAGCAAGTATCTGCTCGCTCAAGTATAGTTCTCGCCAAACTTCTTGGCCGCCCTGAAGTTGGCTTTCCGATGCGCAATACACAATGCGCGTGTGAGTCTATCTGGCAGGCCCCAACAAGATTTTTCAACAGGTGATAGCTTTTCATAAGGACATTATTTTGTACCTAAAGAAAATAAATAAGATATATTTTGTACCTCGACAGTTTTTAATTGAATGACGTTTTTATGAAGTGTCTAGCTAGCGGGCCCCTTATGATTATTTTTGTTGTTATTATACTTTCAGAACGCCCAATAGTGCTCGGAGTTAGAAACTATTATGTACCTTACAGATCCAAAATTTCGACTTTCTGTGAGCTACACTTTAGAAGATATTCGTTATTTAAACAAACGTCCAGCCAGCGGGCCCTTTTTAGAATACTACTCTTTTATAACATACAATAGTGTTAGTAGCATGATACTATTTTGTACCTTACAAATCCAAAATTTCGACTTTCTGTGAGCTACACTTTAGAAGATATTCGTTATTTAAACAAACGTCCAGCCAGCGGGCCCTTTTTAGAATACTACTCTTTTATAACATACAATAGTGTTAGTAGCATGATTCTATTTTGTACCTTACAAATCCAAAATTTCGACTTTCTGTGAGCTACACTTCAGAAGATATTCGTTATTTAAACAAACGTCCAGCCAGCGGGCCCTTTTTAAACTTTTTTGAGATAGACTCACACAATAAGTATTCAACCAACAGATCTAGTTACACAAGTTATTCACAAGTACCTACCCTCGTAATTTAATTATAAGTTGCCTCCAAAATTAACATAAACTAGACACACCTATGTTACTATACTTACTATTAAGCATTTATTATTGTAAGTACATTACAGAAAATAAATAGTTATTTGTCCTTTTCCTGTAAAACAATCAGCCAAGATAAAAATTATTTAGTAATGCAAATGTGCATAACAAGCAAAGACGTAATTGTATTGTGCAAATTGCAAACGCAAATTTAAATTGGTACGTTGGTTGGAAACGAATATCTTCTAAAGTATAGCTCGCAGGAAGTCGAAATTTTGGATTTGTAAGGTACATAATAGTATCAAGCTCCTAGAACTGTTGTATGTTACAAAAGAGTAGTATTTTAAAAAGGGCCCGCTGGCTGGACGTTTGTTTAAATAACGAATATCTTCTAAAGTGTAGCTTACAGAAAGTCGAAATTTTGGATTTGTAAGGTACAAAATAGTATCAAGCTACTAACACTATTGTATGTTATAAAAGAGTAGTATTTTAAAAAGGGCCCGCTGGCTAGACGTTTGTTTACATAACGAATATCTTCTGAAGTGTAGCTCACAGAAAGTCGAAATTTTGGATCTGTAAGGTACATAATAGTTTCTAACTCCGAGCACTATTGGGCGTTCTGAAAGTATAATAACAACAAAAATAATCATAAGGGGCCCGCTAGCTAGACACTTCATAAAAACGTCATTCAATCAAAAACTGTCGGGGTACAAAATATATCATATTTATTTTCTTTAGGTACAAAATAATGTCTTTATGAAAAGCTATCACCTGTTGATAAATCTCGTTGGGGCCTGCCAGATAGACTCACACGCAATGCGCGGCGCTGTGCTGTTTTTGTATGAGCTTTACTACTTCGCAGCCATTGCAGCCAACGTCAGGGCGGCCAGGAAGTTTGGCGAGAACTATACACTAGTTAGTTAATACTTACAATAGTTCGGATTCACTCGGTTGGCGCCCATCGGGTTCGTGAAGGGAACATCATTCATACAAATATTTTCGTACGAATGAGATGGATAATAATTTACAACGGACGCATATCTCGCTCTCATCGCTGAAATCCTGTCTCTCTAGTGTTAAGGTGCAAATAAGAGTGACATCGCATTCCAGCGATGTGAAGACTTATATCAGTTTTCAACTCTGTTTCAGATGCAGATATAAATTGTTTGACTTCAAATAAAATTTTTGTGAATAAATTTATAATTATCATGCTATTATTCCAGAATTCATTCCAGGCACAGAAACGTGGTGATTGGTACAAGAAGAGAGAGGCCTGTGCTCAGCAGTGGGTGAAGTCGGGCTGTGGATGATCATGATGATGATTCCAGAATTTAGTATTACACATCGCTTTTGAACAAATTATCAGGCATTCATATAACATTCATCACCAATAACATTATGAGTTATTTAGTTGCAACATACTACGAGAAGTCAATACAGTAAATGAGTACAATACGTTTTGCCAAGTCTACTATTTTGATATTAGTGTAATTTAAAATATCACTAATACTGATAAATTAGTTACAATATTATAATATTTCCAGGCGAATATGTTAGTATTACCTTATCTTGAGAAATATCGGTATTAACTATCTCTAAATGTGTCAATTTTAGTTACTGAGACTCTCGAGCGGGGCGCTTTGAATCAGCACAAAAATCAACTGTCATTTGATATTTAGTCCAGCGTACTTGTATAATAGAAGTCAGTGTATAAGAGTCTTTGCCGTGCAAATTGAATAAATATTATAATTTTGTCTGCTTCTATGCGACTGCCACATATAAGAACACAGTAGGTGACATTTTTTTAATAATGGTTTTATAGCCAGATAATTTTATTTATATTATTTTAATGAGTTCCACTATACTGAAATGGACTGTGTAATGTTAACTGTGTAATGGAGACTTTAAATTTGAATTGAATTGAGATTCGGTGCTTTCATTAATCAATTTGATCATTATTTACAATAGGAAAGTCCCATCAAATTGCAAATATCCAGAACCTACTAGGTTCGTGTCCTTTTTGCCTCATATATAAAACTTCCATTAGAATTTAGGACACTATTAATATCATTTGTACAATTCGTAGGTTCATATTCCTTGTTTAGTATTCTCTTGAAATATTAAGATTTCATTTAGTTACTAATACAGCATGACTTTCCATAGCCTACTTCAAATCATAACATATTTTTGCGCTATCCTGGAATATAATAGTTTCAAGGCACTTACTGGGTTTTGATATACACCAGCCCTCTTGGGTGAGGAGGTCACGTGGTGCGGTTTTTGAGATAACATCACTGACCTCTATCATACTAGTACGCTGGACTTCATATTATCGATGACAAAATGAAGACATTTGATTTTCGCCATTTTGGCGCTGATAGCAATGTGACTTAACGTGAGAGTACATGGAACTAATATTAGAGATGGGACACAGCTTTCGTTAAAAAAATACTTTTATGGGCTTTATCGATCGTGAGAATAATTAAATACGTAAGAGATAAAAACATCCCAGTTATTTTTATTATGATTCATTTTTAAGTAATAGAATAATTGCTGTAAAGGTTAACTGAAAAATATTTTCATTCAAATTGCAAGCTATAAACTAGTGGTGTAGTCGGTTGGCGCTAATCGGATTCGTGAAGGGAACATCATTTACACAATAATAATAATAAATGAGATGGATAATCATTTACAGCGGTCGTATTTCTCGCTGTCATCGCTGAGATCCTGTCTCTGTAGTGTTAAAGTGCAAATAATAGTGACATCGCATTCCAGCAAGGTGAACACTTATATCAGTTTTCAACTCTGTTTCAGATGCAGATAATAAATTGTTTGTCTTCAAAGCATTTGTTAATAAAATTATTATTATCATGATATTATTCCAGAATTATTTCCAGGATCAGGAACATTGAGTTAAATGTACTACGAGAAAGAAGAATAGAAGCTATTTCAAACAAAAGATTGTGCGTAATTCGGTGACAGCGAGGCAAGCAGACGGGAGGGGGGGGGGGGGTTATGTTCTCACAGATAGACAATCAATGCGCGCAGATGAACTTTTTCTTACTCTTTGAAATTTACACAAACATGGCCGCCCTCCCGCCTCCGCGGTGACGCAACGTCACGAGATACAATAAATTGATAAAAAGTCGTGTGGCACTCGGGGACTGCCGCGGTAAAGCTATTGCATAGCATTTATTCTAGATCCAGTCCTGGAAAATGCGTCAAAAAAATTAAAAACGTTAAAAACTCGAAAACGTAGCGAGCCAAACACGCATTTATTTACGATTAATAAAACTCTAAAAAACAAAACAAAAATACCCTTATTCACATTGAAATAAGGTCGCTTTTCTTTGACAAGCAAAAGTGACCCTTATTCTCATTAGCATAAGGTCCACATTGATCACCATTGTCACAGAAACAGCTCAGAGAGACCGATAAAAGGCAAAAAAATTACGAACAACAAAAATTTTAAAACCCTCATATCTCAGAAACGGTTGGAGTTAGCGCATTTCTGACAAAAATTTGCCCCCCTGCCCTCGCTACTTCATCCAGGAGAACAAGATAGGATTTACCCCCCCCCCTTAACCTCCACCCGCAAAAAAAATTTTCATTCTAAAAATACCAACACGGAAATCGAAAACACGTGCAACAAACCTCAGGCAAGCAGGGGACGCAGGGGGGGGGGGGGGTTATATTCTCACAGATAGACAATCAATGCGCGCAAATGAACTTTTTCTTACTCTTTGAAATTTACACAAACATGGCCTCCCTCCCGCCTCCGCGGTGACGCAACTTCACGAGATACAATAAATTGATAAAATATAATTAAATTAAGCGTGTTTTCAACTTACTGTTGAAAACTCATTCCTTGACTTTTATTTATATTTGTCGAGTTGTTTGAACAGTATCTCAATACACACGAAGGCATTTTATAAGAAACAAAACTTAGTACTCAAACGTGTCACGTTGCAGCGAGCGCTTGCCACAGACTAAGTGAATTGGGGTACGCGCGCTCTAACGCGTGTTACAAACAATTCAGTTGAGGAGTCTCCTCTAGTACGTAGTATATTTAAATCAATGCTCAGAAACGTGGTGTTTGGTACAAGAGTGAGGCCTGTGCTCAGCGGTTGGCGAAGTCGGGCTGTGGATGAACATGATGATGATTCCAGAATTTAGTATTAAAAATTGCTTTTGAACATATTATTACTGATTATTAGGCATTCATATAACATTCATCACCAATACCAATATGAGATATTTAGTTCCAACATACTACGAGAAGTCAATGCAGTAGATGAGTGATACGCCTTGCCAAGTCTACTATTTTGATATTAGTGTAATTTAAAAATATCACTAATACTGATATATTAGTTACAATATTATAATATTTCCAGGCGAATTTATTAGTATTACCTAATTTTGAGAAATATCGGTACTAACCTATCTCTAAATGTGTCAATTTTAGTTCCTGATACGCTCGAGCGGGGCTCTTTGAATCAGCACAAAAATCAACTGTCATTTCATATAGTATGTTTAGTCCAGCGTACTTGTATAATAGAGGTACTAGTATGATAGAGGTCAGTGGATAACATTGGTTCTATTCTTAAAGAGGTTTAAATACTTTTTGGTTATGGACTTTGTACGATTACATCGCACATTTATTTAGCATGCTAGCATAAGCATTTTTACTTAATGTAAATCGAAATTATTACTAATACTGTTGAGTACACTTTCGACCGTCCCATTGTAAACAAGTACAATCAATAAATATTTTATCAAGAATTCAGCAAGAATAGTTTTCTTCCATCTAATCAACATATCACATGTATTAGCAACCAAGTGCTCGTACATTTTGGTCCTTCGAGCTATGTGTTGGTGATTTGTGTTCTCTCGTGTGGCTGCGAATCGGTTCCGTTGGCCTCCCACAAGCGGGAATCCCTAACGTGAATTGAGAAGGCGCATAAGGTCGCACGGAAGAATATCAGAGCACCTACACAGACCAAGTGACAGTGGGCTAGCAGTCCAAGATCAACAAGTGCATCAAGGCAAACATCAAGTAAGCATTTAAGCATCAAGGCTTCATACAAGACAAGACAAACACACCAAGAAAAAGCTATATAGCAAACCAAAACAGATCGATCTTCAGCAAGTTTCAAGAAAGTTGATGGCGAAAGAACTCCACAATCAGCAGGGAAAATCAACCGATTTATTTGATTTTCCTATTTTTCAAGTATCAAGATGGAAGAACTATTTAACAAGCAGCAAGTTGCTATCAATGGCATGCGACAACTTTGGTCAAATTTCAAGAAAGATGGTCAAGATCGCAAAACTTCAGAATATATCAAGAAGAGAACTGAGACTCTGAACAGCTATTGGAACGAGTTTCAGAAAAATCATGAAAAATTGTGCATGTACGAAGATAAAACCCAAGAATATTTTATGGGAAACCACTATGAAGAAACTAAGGCGTTCTACATAGAAGTTAGAGATTCGATTCAGAGAGCAGGTCTGATCAAGCCAACCCTGTTCGGACGTCAGCAGCCAGGTGCCTCGACCGCAGAGGGCAGAACTACTCCGGTGAGTCCAATGCCAGCTCCGGAGTATATTACTCGAGGAACTGATAGCAAGTTAGATGAAATGTTGCGTAAACAAGCTAGCAACTTCAAAGCCTTTTCTCGCTTCGTGACAAACATAGATCTGTCAAACATAGAAGAAAAATGGGAGTTTGAAGACATTTTGAAAACTCTTGAAACCCGTTGGAATGCGGTTGATGGTCTCCACTGGATAATAGACAGCGAATTTGGTGAAGTAGACGAATGTTACGAGACTTCATACACGCAGCATGAACAAATATACTTCAATATTAAGAAACAAATAAATCGTAAATTATTCTCTGCATCCCATCGAGAAAAGTCTACGCCGCAGCTGGATATCCCTATATTCAACGGAAATTACCAGAATTGGGTTTCATTCAAGGACTTGTTCACGGAAGCAATTCACGGTAACCCATTTTTATCTGCTGCACAGAAAATGCAATTCCTGAAGAGCAAGATTAAAGGTGAACCAGAACGCCTGATACAACATCTTCCGATCAGCGCTGACAACTACATCGCTAGCTGGGATATATTAAACCACCGTTACAACAAGAAACTTATATTTACTACTCATATTATTAACACCTTGATGAATATCCCAGTTACGCAACAAGCGACATCGAATCACATCAAACGTATACATGACGTAACAACCGAGTGCCTTAATGGTATCAAGAATTTAGGTGTCAACATTGACACCTGGGATCCAATGGTAGTACATCTGCTCACTCAAAAAATGGATTCCGAAACATTGAACGAATATTTCACCTCACTCAAACAGCCAAGAGAACTGCCATCCCTGAGGGAATTTTTAGAATTTCTGGAGAACAAGTTCACTACCATGGAGTCAGCACGTCGTAAACAAGATACGATACAAAAATCTACAAGTCCTCCTTCAAATCCAGGGAACTATAGATCAAATCAGGGAAAACAATACTACGTCAGCAACAAGGCTACATCAACGAAGGCCCCTTCTGTCTCCTGTCCTATCTGCAAAGATCATCATGGCATATATTATTGCAATAAGTTCAAAGAAATGGCACCAGGCCTAAAGAGAAAAACTATAAGTCGACTCAATTTTTGTACAAATTGCCTGTACAATCACAATGAAAAAAAATGCACGTCCAGCAAACGTTGCCGGCAATGCAACGGCAAACATAATACGGTGTTACATAACGCCTATGCAAATGAAAATACGACGTCATGGAACGTTTCCGGCCACGTGCCCCCCGAGCAAGAATCAAACCCCGGAGCTCATGTTGCTCAGCAAAAACTTGCTTCGACAGTTCTTTTAGCAACTGCAATTATCAAGGTGACAGGAGCTAATGGAATAACAAGTAAAATTTAAAAATTTTAAAAACCCCCGACACATTTATCTTGCGAAAACATCCCGATTCAAACAGTAAAACGCCCATAACTTTTGAACGGCTGAACCGTTTTTTTTTAAACATAGCTAAGAACACTCTCGACACAATCACCTTTCTAACAAAAAAAACTAAATCAAAATCGGTTCATCCGTTGAGGCGCTATGTTGCCACAGACAGACACACAGATACACAGATACACAGATACACAGATACACAGACACACAGATACACAGATACACAGATACACAGCAACACACCTCAAACTTATAACACCCCTCTTTTTCCGTCGGGGGTTAAAAATAACGATGCGAGCCCTCATTGACCAAGGATCCCAAGTTTCCTTGATCACCGAAAACGCAGCGCAAGAGCTAAGGTTGCCACGACAGAACTGCAAGGAAATTATTACTGGCGTTGGTATAAATGACAAGACCTGCAAAGGAATGTTGACTATCAACTGTACATCATTGGACGACAACTACATATTCAGCACTAATGTTCTCATAATGAACAACATAACAAGACACCTGCCGAATTCAACATTTTCTAAACCATCATGGGTATTTTTAGAAGAAATTGACTTAGCCGACCCTCAGTACTACGTCAGCAACCCAGTTGATATATTATTGGGTGCGGATATATATGCTAAGATCATCATGAACAAGATTCACCGAGAAGATTCAGGTAGCTTCATTGCGCAACAAACACGCATTGGGTGGATTCTGTTCGGCGGGGTCCAAAGTCTTCAATGCAACCTAGTCCTGAATAACATACAAGACATTCAACAATTTTGGGCGATCGAAGATATTCCTGAAGATGATCAAATATCATTTGAAGACGATGAATGCATTCAATTTTACAAGTCGACCACGGCAAGGTTGGAAGACGGAAGATATCAAGTGAGACTGCCACTAAAGTCAACTTTCAACAAGGATATTGGGGCATCTAAAAACAAGGCAGTCGCTCAGCTGTATCAGATAGAACGAAAGTTCGCAAAAAACAAATGTATTGCAAAACAATACAGAACATTTATTGATGAATATTTATCTCTCGGTCACATGAAACCGGCGCACAGCAACAAGAAACCAGAGTATTTTCTACCGCATCACTGCGTACTACGTAGCGAGTCAACAACTACGTCACTCCGCGTAGTATTCAATGCATCATCAAAAACTTCTACTGGGACGAGCTTAAATGAATGTATGCATACGGGACCCAATCTGCAAAAGGATCTTATGACACTTATACTGAAGTGGAGACAACATCGCATAGCCTTTATCGCGGACATTGAAAAAATGTTTCGCCAAATTTGGGCACATGAAGACGACCAAAACCTCCAAAAAATCGTTTGGCGAGATTCTTCTGATCAATACGTACAAGAGTATCAACTTACTACGGTCACCTATGGCACCAAGGCCGCGCCATTCTTGGCAATGATGACCCTAAGGCAATTAGCGGATGACGAGAGATCAAATTACCCATATGCAGCTAAAGTCGTCGAAGAATGTTTTTACATGGACGATTTGTTACACGGTTCAGACTCTGTAGCATCAGCAAAACAATTACAGCAAGATTTGATGGCAATCCTCAAGACAGGCGGTTTCAATTTACGAAAATGGAGGTCTAATTATCAGGAATTGCAAGACAGCACCAGCAAAGGCTGCGACCAGGAGCGTTACGACTTCAAACAAGCTGAATCGACAAAAACATTAGGCCTTCACTGGAATCCGCAACAAGACATCTTCACATTTCAATCCAGGATTGAAACCACTACCAGTACGCAACTCACGAAGCGGCAGTTACTGTCTGAAATATCCAAACTCTTTGATCCCCTCGGTTGGCTCACTCCAGTTTCTACCAAGATGAAAATACTGTTTCAAGACATCTGGAAAGAGAAGAATTTGAATTGGGATGACAAGATTCCCGAGCAAACTAATCGAGAATGGACAAAAATTAAACATGACGTAGAAAACATAAATCAATGCCAAATACCTCGATGGATAGGTACGGAATCAGCCGGAAACAATATCGAGTTACACGGATTTTGCGATGCATCGCAGAAGGCGTATGCATGTGTCGTGTATTGCAAAATTACAAGTCAAGGTGAAACAAAAATAACTTTAATGGTTGCGAAATCAAGATTGGTTCCATGCAACAAGAATATATCTTTGCCCAAATTGGAATTAAGTGGAGCTCATCTGCTATCTAAACTAATGGTCAAAGTGAAGGAAAGTTTGATCGGTCATGAGATCAAAGTTTATGGGTGGACCGATTCTATGGCGGTTCTGGGATGGATACAAGGCGATCCCAATCGCTGGAAAGTTTTTGTTGCCAACAGGGTGCGACAAATAACAAAGGAGATGCCATCTCAATGTTGGCGATATGTGAAGTCGGCGGAGAATCCTGCAGACTGCGCGAGCCGTGGATCAACAAGTCTGAAACTAAAGGAAGATAATCTGTGGTGGAATGGACCCACCTGGCTACCTCATTGTACGCCAGAAGTCCAAGCAAGTCGCCAAACCTATTTCACAGATGAAGAATCCCTTAACAAGCAAGTAAATATTGTGACACAAGAAAAGTCACAAGTAAACAGCGTTATCAAACGACTTCTTAGCAGACTGAGCTCATTTACAATGATTCTGCACGTACTAGCACGTTTACGGCGCCTGGTTATCAGAAAAGCAGAAAACATATCAAAACCCTACATTACCTTAGCGGAGCTACGCAAGGCCAAGGTCGTAATAATCAAAGAAGTTCAGTTTGTGGAGTTCCAGCAAGATATACATGACCTGAAGAAGCAAAACAAAGTATCCACGTCAAGCAAGATCGTGAATTTGAGTCCGTTCCTAGATGAAGAGGGAATACTGCGTGTGGGTGGGAGGCCGCATCATGCTGCGATCAATCCTGAACTCAAACATCCTATAATTTTACCTCATCAACATCGTCTGACGGAACTAATAATAGAACACGCACATAAACTCACATTTCACGGCGGAGCTCGAGTTACATTAGCATGTATCAGGCAAAAATATTGGATAATCGGGGGCAATAATGCAACGAAAAAACTAATACGTCAATGTATTACCTGTAGAAAACAAAATCCTGCCAAACTACAACCCCTGATGGGAGACCTGCCTGCAGCAAGAATCAATCCATCTCGACCCTTTATGCACACCGGCGTTGATTTTACTGGCCATTTCTATATCAAAACCAACAAGGGCCGTGGTGTCAAGACCACCAAAGGATATGTGTCAGTATTTGTGTGCATGGTGACGAAGGCTGTGCACTTGGAACTAGTCTCCGACCTCACAACGTCATCATTCATCGCTGCCTTACGTAGGATGGCAGCAAGAAGAGGCACGCCTTGTCACTTGTATAGCGACAACGGCCGCAACTTCGTAGGAGCTAGCAGGGTTCTACAAAACGAATATGAAGAATTGCAGAGAATCATTAATGATAACCTAATGGCTAAGATAACGGATATGGAGATCAAATGGCATTTTAACGCCCCTTCATGGCCATCAGCAGGAGGCCTATGGGAAGCTGCAGTGAAGAGTTTCAAGCAGCACCTCAAGAAAGTAATCGGTGAACAAAAATTGACTTACGAAGAGTTTACCACACTTCTAACACAAATTGAAGCCTGCCTAAACTCAAGGCCACTGTGTGCAATCTCAGAAGATCCTGAAGACCTAGATTTCTTGACACCTTCTCACTTCATAACTGGCGGACCTACGTTAACGTTAGTTGAAACCGAAAGAGATCTACGAACACGCTGGCAGTTAACACAGAAAATACTACAAGATCTGTGGAAAAGATGGCGCACAGAATATCTTGCGCAATTAACTGCAAGAAGCAAGTGGAGGCAACCTCAAACCAACATCAAGTTGGACGATATAGTTCTCATCCACGACGACAACCTCCCACCCGGCAAATGGGCGATGGGAAGAGTCGTAGAACTACATCCAGGCAAGGACGGCCACGTGCGTGTGACCTTAAAAACGAAAAGCGGCATTATTAAACGTCCCGTCATAAAAGTTTCCATACTTTTAGAACATAAGGAAGTTGCCCCACAGTGCGACACGGCACGAGACGATAAACAAGATGTGGAACACCAGCAAGCCCAAGCATCCTCAAGAAGGAGGTCAACAAAAAGCAAGTTCAACTTGACAACCATGGTCACTACTCTCATGTTATTTTTAACATTCATTACAAGTGCAGAATGTAACATGAAGATAGCCCCATTTCAAACAAGTCAATGCTTGTATTTTGACAAAGTATCCGACATGATGCTTATCAGAGAGGATTGGAATATTGTGGTTTACTACAGCATGGATACGTACTGGCAATCAACTGCAAGGTTCAATGAATACATCCAATCGCTCAAACAAACATGTGACATCATACAAGATCAAGTTCACTGTGACGTAATCATACAGCAGCTACGTCATGCGTTCTCAGAACTCGAGCACTACAACCAAGTTTTGCAAAGTCAGCATTCCGGCACGCGACCCGGGACACTGCGTCAGCGCCGAGGCCTTATCAATGGCGTGGGATACATCGCTAACAGCCTATTCGGAGTGCTCGACGAAAGTTTTGCTGAAAAATATCGCAAGGACATTTCTCTCATTCGAGAAAACGAAAGGCATATAGTTTTTCTCTGGAAAAATCAGACTTCACTCATGGAAGCAGAAAACAATCTTCTTAAGCGCACAGAGCATGATATGAACCAGCAACTTAAAATGATAAACCGTCACATGAATAAGTTACACGCAGCAGTGGACCAATTGAAAAACAACATTAAGCTTCGGTAAAGATAAATTGCAAGAAACGTACACATTGAACAGATATTTTTACTTTTGCTGTGATAGGTGTCACGTTCGAACAATATGCGGCGATCAAATAACCGCACATCAGCTGGCACAAGCCGGACTATTCAATATAGGTCAAGGATGCATCGTCAAAACAAACAACTTTACCCTGTATTCACACAAACCTCACATAAGTGAATTAAGGACGAACGCAGATATTTATGCACCAGTGATTGCCCCTATCAACCACATCATCAACATCAGCATGCCTAAACTAGTTTTGGACAACAAAACTCAAGATTTAGAACAAGAAATCAACGAAGTAGACAAAAGGATACAGTCTATGAAAGCGGCAGATGTGATGTTACCTGATGATCTATCTTATCATGATATTCATCACTACGCTGTGATCTACACTCTAGTTGAAATATTGGGCATCGCTGCAATCGTCATTATAGCTCGCCGTACGCGATGTCGATGGCGAGTTCCATTGTCTCCACCACCGTCCGTTGCTGAGGAATCAAGAACAGGGCCTGCCGCGCCGCGCCGTGGGAGCACGATGCAAGGGAAACAAGTGGACACCTCGAATGCGTGCGCGTCCATGTTCCTCGCAACCCTCGCGTCCATATAGGAACTTCCCCTTAATTAAGTTTATATAACTAATAGCTCTAAAATTTAATTATCATGTTTTAAACTTTAAGCTTTTTGTATGTAATTCTGTAAATCTAAAAAAAATTGTATGTAAATCTAAATGCACTTCATCCTTCCTATCTCGTCCGGGAATATGTACGATTACATCGCACATTTATTTAGCATGCTAGCATAAGCATTTTTACTTAATGTAAATCGAAATTATTACTAATACTGTTGAGTACACTTTCGACCGTCCCATTGTAAACAAGTACAATCAATAAATATTTTATCAAGAATTCAGCAAGAATAGTTTTCTTCCATCTAATCAACATATCACATGTATTAGCAACCAAGTGCTCGTACAGACTTAGTAAGTAAACTAAACGACATGAGCGTTTATAATACAACAAAAATGTAGATGCTAGTGACAGCGGTAGTGCCAGAGAATAAAAAGAATACAGAGTTTGACAATATTCGTTGTTCTAATTAAAGCCACCAGGCTACATGATCTGGCTGCATTATACCTGATATTTTTTTGAATTGACGAGAAATAAATCGAATATTTTTTTGCATATTGCGGAAAAAAGCGACATACGTCCTCCTAGCAACGCCGTAAAGCGATCACTTTCGAATTACACTGGATGGAAAGAGAAGCACGATGGAATTTGTATAGATTGTTTTATCTATATATATAAAAGCGAAAGGTGACTGACTGACTCACTGACTGACTGACTGACTGATCAATCAACTCACAGCCAAAACTGCTACGCCTAGAAGCATGAAATTTGGCAGAACGGTTCCTCAAGTGACGTAAGTGTGCACTAAGAAAGGATTTTTGGAAATTCCACCCCTAAGGGGGTAAAAAGGGGGTTGAAAGTTTGTATGAAAAATCTAATTCCTTCGGCCGAAATTCTTGAAACTTAGCTCAAATAGTAATCTAAGTAAATGATAAGGATTGACATTATTAGTTTTTCGAAACTACCCCCAAATAATGATTTAGGGGGTGTTGAAGTTTGTATGGAAAAATCTGATTTCTTGGGTCAATAAACTTGAAACTTGCCACAAATACTAACATAAATGACTAATAAAGGACGTTATTATTATTGTTAATAAACTTGAAACTTGACATAAATACCAATCTAAATAAACATTAAAGGCTTTCATTGTTAGTTTGCCGAAACTAACACCAAAAGATGATTTACGGGATATTTTTTTTAAGGATGTTATATCTTGGGTTAATAAACATAAAACTTTACATAAATACCAACCTCAATAAAAAAAAAGATAATCATTATTAGTTTTTTGAAACAACCCTCATAGTCGATTTAGGGGGTTTTGAAGTTTGTATGGAAAAATCTGATTTCATGGTTCAATAAACTAGAAACTTGCAACAAATACTAACCTAAATTAATAATAAAGGTTGTTATTATTATTATTTGAAACTACCCCCAAAAGACGATCAAGGGGTGTTACAGCTTTTTTAAAGAATCTAATTACTTCAGTTAATAAACAAGAAGCTTGACATAAATAAACAATAAAGGCTTTCATTGTTAGTTTTTCGAAACTACCCCAAAGCATGATTTAGGGGATGTTATTTATTTTTGAAGAATCTTATATCTTGGGTTAATAAACATGAAACTTGACATACATACTAACCTCAATAAACAATAAAGGCTTTCATTTTTAGTTTTTCGAAACTACTCCCAAAAGATGATTTAGGGGATGTTAATTGTTTTGCAGAATCTTATATCTTGGGTTAATAAGCATGAAACTTGACATAAACACCAACTTCAATAAACAATAAAGGTTTCGTTATTATTTTTTTGCAACTACCCCCAAAAGAAGATTTAGGGGGTGTTGAAGTTTGTATGGAAGAATCTGATTTCTTGGGTCAATAAACATGAAAAGAAAAATTGATTGAGAAAATTGATAAATACCAACCTAAATAAGCAATAAAGGTTGTCATTATTAGTTTTACTTATTTACTCCCAAAATACGATTTAGGGGGTCTTAAAGTGTTTTTGAAGAAAATTATTTCTTGGTTTAATAAATTTGAAATTTGGCACAAATACCAACCTAAAGAAACAATAAAGGTTGTCTTTATATGTTTTTCGAAACTAACTCAAGCTAAGAATCTTACTGGACAGGGTTTCGTTTTTGACGTGGGGTTTTAGGGGAGCACTAAGGCGCAATTTTGCGGCCATCCAAACTTTAAGGAGCTGAAACGGGTAAAAATTAGTTTGTATGTAAAATCTAATTCCTTGGGGATAAGGTTGATACTCAAAATTTACATAAAAAATCTTTAAAACTTCTAACCCTATCTGGTTAGAAGTTTTAAAGATTTTGTTTGAGGAATCTCATATTTAGGTTTTACAAAACTCGACCCTCAACGGGGCAAAAAGGGGTTGGTAAGTTTTTAGGGGAGGATTTTACTTTGTGGCGGTAACCTAAAATTTATTATTCTTTTAGTCAAATAACGAATCGCCCCAATCCAATAAACCCTGTATATCTACGATACCCAGTTTTTTATTGTTTTAATAATAGCTTATTTTTGGTCGCCTTCACTAACTGCATATAAGAATATCATTTATAGAATAAACGAAATCACGCGAACGAAGTCGCGGGCAGAGTGCTAGTCTATCTATATATATAAAAGCGAAAGGTGACTGACTGACTCACTGACTGACTGACTGACTGATCAATCAACGCACAGCCAAAACTGCTACGCCTAGAAGCATGAAATTTGGCAGAAATGTTCCTCAAGTAACGTAAGTGTGCACTAAGAAAGGATTTTTGGAAATTCCACCCCTAAGGGGGTAAAAAGGGGGTTGAACGTTTGTATGAAAAATCTAATTCCTTCGGCCGAAATTCTTGAAACTTAGCACAAATAGTATTCTAAGTAAATGATAAGGATTGACATTATTAGTTTTTCGAAACTACCCCCAAATGATGATTTAGGGGGTGTTGAACTTTGTATGAAAAAATCTGATTTATTGGGTCAATAAACATGAATCTTGACATAAATACCAAACTAAATAAACAATAAAGGTTTTCTTTGTTAGTTTCCAAAACTACCCCCAAAGCATGATTTCGGGGATGTTATTTTTTTTTGAAGAATCTTAAATCTTGGGTTAATAAACATGAAACTTGACATAAAAACTAACCACAACAAAGGTTATCATAATTAGTCTTTTGAAACAACCCCCAAAGTCGATTTAGGGGGTGTTGAAGTTTGTATGGAAAATCTGATTTCTTGGGTCAATAAACTTGAAACTTGCTACAAATACTAACCTATATTTGAAACTACCCCCAAAAGACGATTAAGGGGTGTTAAATCTTTTTTGAAGAATCTCATTACTAAAATACCATCCTAAGTAAACAATAAAGGTTGTTTTTATTAATTTTTCGAAACTAAACCAAATGATGATTTAGGGGGTGTTGAAGTTTGTATGGATGAATCTGATTTTTTGGGTAAATGAACATGAAACTTGATATAAATACCAACCTAAATAAAATAAAAGTTGTCATTATTCGATTAATCTATATATATAAAAGCGAAAGGTGACTGACTGACTGACTGACTGACTGATCAATCAACGCACAGCCAAAACTGCTACGCCTAGAAGCATGAAATTTGGCAGAAAGGTTCCTCAAGTAACGTAAGTGTGCACTAAGAAAGGATTTTTGGAAATTCCACCCCTAAGGGGGTAAAAAGGGGGTTGAAAGTTTGTATGAAAAATCTAATTCCTTCTGCCAAAATTCTTGAAACTTAGCACAAATAGTATTCTTAGTAAATGATAAGGATTGACATTATTAGTTTTTCGAAACTATCCCCAAATGTTGATTTAGGGGATGTTGAAGTTTGTATGGAAAAATCTGATTTCTTGGGTCAATAAACTTGAAAATTGCCACAAATACTAACCTAAATGAATAATAAAGGTAGCAATTCATATTTTTTGAAACTAACCCTAAAAGACGATTTAGGGGATGTTATTTTTTTTTTAAGAATCTTATATCTTGGGTTAATAAACTTCAAACTTGACATAAATACCAATCTAAATAAAAAATAAAGGCTTTCATTGTCAAACTCCACCCCTAAGGGGGTAAAAAGGGGGTTGAACGTTTGTATGAAAAATCTAATTCCTTCGGCCGAAATTCTTGAAACTTAGCACAAATAGTAATCTAAGTAAATGATAATGATTGACATTATTAGTTTTTCGAAACTACCCCCAAATAATGATTTAGGGGGTTTTGAACTTTGTATGAAAAAATCTGATTTATTGGGTCAATAAACATGAATCTTGACATAAATACCAAACTAAATAAACAATAAAGGCTTTCTTTGTTAGTTTTCGAAACTACCCCCAAAGCATGATTTCGGGGATGTTATTTTTTTTTGAAGAATCTTAAATCTTGGGTTAATAAACATGAAACTTGACATAAAAACTAACCACAATAAAGGTTATCATTATTAGTCTTTTGAAACAACCCCCAAAGTCGATTTAGGGGTGTTGAAGTTTGTATGGAAAATCTGATTTCTTGGGTCAATAAACTTGAAACTTGCTACAAATACTAACCTATATGAATAATAAAGGTTGTTATTATTATTATTTGAAACTACCGCCAAAAGACGATTAAGGGGTGTTAAATCTTTTTTGAAGAATCTCATTACTTAAATACCATCCTAAGTAAACAATAAAGGTTGTCTTTATTAATTTTTCGAAACTATGCCCAAAGGATGATTTAGGGGGTGTTGAAGTTTGTACGGAAGTATCTGATTTTTTGGGTAAATGAACATGAAACTTGACATAAATACCAACCTAAATAAACAATAAAGGTTGTCATTATTCGATTAAGGGGTGTTTAATCTAATTTGAAGAATCTTATTACTTCAGTTAATAAACATGAAACTTGACATAAACAATAAAGGCTTTCATTTTTTGTTTTTCGAAACTACCCCCAAAAGATGATTTAGGGGATGTTAATTGTTTTGCAGAATCTTATATCTTCGGTTAATAGGCTTGAAACTTGGCATAAATACCAACCTCAATAAACAATAAAGGTTTCGTTATTAGTTTTTTGCAGCTACCCCCAAAAGACGATTTAGGGGGTATTACAGTGTTTTTAAAGAATCTTATTTATTGGGTTAATACATTTGAAAGTTGTCATAAATACCATCCTAAGTAAACAATAAAGGTTTTCTTTATTCATTTTTCGAAACTATGCCCAAATGATGATTTAGGGGGTGTTGAAGTTTGTATGTAAGAATCTGATTTCTTTGGTAAATAAACATGAAACTTGACATAAATACCAACCTAAATAAACAATAAAGGTTGTCATTATTAGTTTTACTTATCTACTCCCAAAATACGGTTTACGGGGTGTTAAAAGTTTTTTTGAAGAATCTTATTTCTTCAAGAAATAAATTTAATACTTGGCGCAAATACCAACATAAGGATACAATAAAGGTTGTCATTATAAGTTTTTCGAAACTAACTCAAGGTAAGAATCTTACTGGACAGGGTTTTCTTTTTTGACGTGGGGTTCTAGGGGAGCACTAAGGCGCAATTTTGCGGCCATTCAACCTTTAAGGGTAAGGGTAAAAATTAGTTTGTATGTAAAATCAAATTCCTTGGGGATAAGGTTGATACTCAAAATTTACATAAAACATTTTTAAAACTCTCTCCCAGATAGGGTTAGGGGTTTTTTTGAGGAATCTCACTGCGCTATCTGACTAACATAAACGATAAATAAAAAAGAGAAGAAAAGAGTGAATAGCATATTTAGGTTTTTCAAAACTCGAGCCCCAACGGGGCAAAAAGGGGTTGATAAGTTTTTAGGGGAGGATTTTACTTTGTGGCGGTAACCTAAAATGTATTATTCTTAAAGTCAAATAACGAATCGTCCCAATCCAATAAACCCTGTATATCTACGATACCCATTTTTTATTGTTTTAATAATAGCTAATTTTTGGTCGCCTTCACTAATTGCATATAAGAATATCATTTATAGCATAAACGAAATCACGCGAACGAAGTCGCGGGCAGAGTGCTAGTATAATATAATATTATGAATTACATAAAAAAACTTTTTTGCAAAAAAGTCCATAACGCAAATAGTTGGTAGGTACCTACGAAAGGCGCCGACTTCAAAAAATAAAGTTATTTTTCACTTTGTAGTTTTGTATTTGGAAGTCGGTAGTATTTTTTTGCAAAAAAGTTTTTTTATTTTTCACTTTTTAGTTGTACCTACCTAATAGGCAAGTTAGTAAGGTAACTATAACGTCAAAATTGATGTCATGAAACTTGAACTTAACAATAAACAGACATGCAATTGCAGGCATCCCGAGAGATTTGCCGTTGTTTATTGAAGAGTTCTGTTGTATATCTCCAAAACTCTTCATCAGATCTCCACCAAAAAAAATGGGACCAATTTCGGAACATACGTTTTCAAACAAAAAAAGAATTTTCAAAATCGGTCCACAATTGACGGAAATATCGGTGAACATAAACAAAAAAAAAAAAAACATGAAGTCGAACATAGAACCTCCTCCTTTTTGGGAAGTCGGTTAAAAATAATGAATGAAACTTCAAAATATACGACAGTGAAGTTTTGCGTCCTGTTATGATACGTTATTGTTGTTAATTGTACAAATGTACTCTGGTCAGTATTACGGATTTTATTTTTTTGAAAATCACTGTAAGAGCTTAATTTGCCATTCAATTGTATCGAGGTAAGTCGGTTAAAAATAATGAATGAAACTTCAAAATATACGACAGTGAAGTTTTGCGTCCTGTTATGATACGTTATTGTTGTTAATTGTACAAATGTACTCTGGTCAGTATTACGGATTTTATTTTTTTGAAAATCACTGTAAGAGCTTAATTTGCCATTCAATTGTATCGAGGTTTTTATGCGTAAACGTGTTTCAGCCACAACGAAGTTTTCGGAAATATGATCAAGATTATATCCCTTTTTCCGCTGGCACATCTTCAATAGATTTGGCAAAAAATGTTTAAAAGAATGCCTATTTTGGAAATTCAGCCCCTTAATACAATAGTAGTGAAATCAATGGCAACGACATTAAACAACTCAAACAAAGAATTGGAATAGGCAGAGTTATTACCTGGTAGTAATGACTGTGATGCAGAAGGTATAGCAAATTAAATGTAGATGTATATGTTAAAGTACTGCTATAATGAGTTGGGTAAACTGTGATAAGTATTTGATGTCCTGTGCAATTATTGCGTGTATTGTGTGAATAGAGAGATACGAGTAGTGTATTCGGACTTTAGTGTATAAGCAAGCACGTAAAAAATACTAAAAATATTACAAACAGAAAACCAAATCATGAAACTACGTTATATTATATATAGAATAGTGTGTAAAGCAAGCAATTTTCAGGCGAAGCATCCGTTTTTCAGCTGTGGTACGTTGTTGTGAATGAATCAGTGTCTCTAGTCATTTTTCTTGCTGTTTTAGAACTACAAAATCGAAATCCTGTGTTATTCTCTTTGCCGGCGCTCCGTCCTCCTTTTTAACCGACTTCCCAAAAAGGAGGAGGTTCTATGTTCGACTTCATGTTTGTTTTTTTTTTTTTTTTTTGTGTATGTTCACCGATTACTTCGTCAATTGTGGACCGATTTTGAAAATTCTTTTTTTGTTTGAAAAAGTATGTTCCGAAATTGGTCCCATTTTAATTTGGTGAAGATCTGATGAAGAACTTCGGAGATATACAACAGAACTCTTCAAAAAATAACGGCAAATCTCGCAGGATTGCTGCAATCGCATGTCTGTTTGTTTTTTATAACATTTCATAACATAACATCACGCCAGTTCGCTCTTAAGGGGTAAGCAGACCTCTCATTTCACCGGTTATGTTTAAGTTTCATGAAATCTATTCTGGCGAAATAGTTGCCTTACTAACTAGCCTATTAGGTACGTACAACTAAAAAGTGAAAAATAAAAAAACTTTTTGCAAAAAAATACTACCGACTTCCAAATACAAACTACAAAGTGAAAAATAACTTAATTTTTTGAAGTCGGTGTCCATAACGCAAAAAAATGGTACCTACGAAAGACACCGACTTCAAAAAATTAAGTTATTTTTCACTTTGTAGTTTGTATTTGGAAGTCGGTAGTATTTTTTTGCAAAAAGTTTTTTTTTTATTTAGACTTTGCCATGCGATGTCCAATGATATGCATAAGCATTCAGCTTTGTAAATTCTCTTGCCTGATAGAACAGCTTCCTGGCTTTACTGGTGAGACTCTCTGTTATGAAAATGGGAGCATTTCCCGCCATTTTAATATGCGAGCTGTTAAACCGGTTGGTTTTGTGGTCATAAATGTACTTCTTAATACTTGTAAGCAGTTTATTCTTCGTTATGATGGACATAAATGCGATGATTACATGCCCATCAGTTTGGGGTTTTTTTTTTGCTACTGAGACGAAAAACATCTCTGAGTTCGCTTGCTTGTATTTCGGTGTTCACAGCGATATCTTGATGTTAAACAATATTTATAAGGTCATCTTTAGACTAACATTATAATCATTTGCAACTTAAACATTTTTCTGCAGCAATATGCTTAATAATTATGTGGTGAAATTCAATATGATGCATTTTCTACTTCTACCGTTCGGTGATGTGAATCTAATACACACATGGTTTTTCTAATTTAGTACCAAATTGTTTGCTGTGAACTAATTTGGACAGGATGAATAGAGTTATTCATATCATTAAGATTTTGTGACCACCGATCTATTTCAAATATTAAAGTTGTGTCATCAGCAAATAACATCATCTTCGGTTGATAATAACCTAATATCGAGGCTTGAGGAACGCCAATTGTCAGACACTAGTGAGTTTACACCGTTTACCTGAACTTTATCTTGTCTGGCTTTTAAGAATGTATCCCATAGTGCTCAAGCTTCAAGAATAGTGTCTCATGATTAACGTAATCGAACGCCTTTGAGAGGTCGCAAAAGATTCCAATGGCGTCTTGTGCTTCTTCCCAGGGGTTAAAGATGTGTTTTATTAAGGTGACACCGGCGTCTGTTGTGGAACGTGTCTTATAAAAGTCATCTGCAATTTGTAAATTTTTCAAACAGACAAAAATTCCAAAAAAATGCTGGAAATGGGTTCTGTTGGTTATCCTTTGACACACTGGCTATTTTTTTGGGAATAATTTTAAGCCGCACTTGGCCCGCCTAGTAGATTAAGGCCCATTCCCTCTCTCTCAAAGAGGACGGATGCGTCCCAGCAGTGGACACATTAAAAGTCTGATGATGCTGACGACTGCACACAATCATCATCATCATCATAATACCAGCCGAAAGACGTCCACTGCTGGACATAGGACTCCCCAAGCGTCGCCACATTAACCGGTCCCGTGCGTCTTGCAACCAGTGGATCCCCGCAACCTTCACCAGGTCATCCACCTGGTGGTAGGTCTTCCAACGCAACGTTCCCCAGAACCTTCCTGCCCCATCGGTCATCCGCTCTGCGAGCAATGTGCCCTGTGCCACTTAAGTTTAGCAATTCTTAGGGCTATGTCGGTAACACTGGTTCTCTTGCTCTACATTTCTGATTCGATCACGCAAGTAAACTCCGAGCATAGCCCTCTCCATTGCCATTTGAGTGACTGTAAGCTTTCTGATGAGGCACACAAATAATATGTTATTATTACTCCATACAGGTTCCAACAACGTTGCCACCTTCGCCAACAAACTATCGCAAACTCGCAACATTTAATATCTATATCTGCATTATTATTAATATTATCACTAACTCAATTCATCATATCAGCCGCAAGACGTCCACTGCTGGACATAGGCCTCCCCCAAGCGTCGCCACATTGACCGGTCCCGTGCGTCCCGCATCCAGCGGATCCCTGCAACCTTCACCAGGTCATCGGTCCACCTAATGGGAGGCCTTCCAACGCAACGTCTTCCGGTTCGATCATATATTATTAATTACTATTTATTTTGTCATTAAATTGTGTTAATCTTCAGAGCAACAAAATAGATTTAGTTATTTTATTTTTATATTTGTCGATTTTGATTTCATGTTTTTATTTTCACTATAAATCTTGAAATATGTCAGTGCTGTGCACACCTGTAAGTGACAAGTTCACTCTAGATTTAAGTTTAATTTGTTACAGAACCCCAAACAATGTATAATAGTGAATAAGTCGTTGGAGTGCCATAATTAAATAAATAAATTACTGAAATCCTACTTTTATAGATTTATTTATATACGGATCACCAAAGAGTTACACAACTAACTTATACAGACAATATAAAAATTTGAAACTTATCTTGTTATGCCAAAGACCTTATACTTCTTACTACTAGACTGTGCACTATGGCGCAAAAACCGGTCCGAGCGAGAGGGCTCCCTTTGGTAGTGTGTCTCTTTCTAATGAGGTGACCATGACCAAACAGAACACGGGACAATTTGATTGTAAAAATGATAGTTTAAGTATTCCGATATGTTGATGCTGCCTAACTGCGCTACCTAAACCTACATAATTTATAGATAATAAAAAAAGTGTTTATATTTGTTGGTATCTACATCACTAACCGTATGGTGACGGGCGTAAAGAATTTCATCATCCCATGTTTGCCCGTGGGTGTCGTAAGAGGCGACTAAAGGAAAAACCAGAGAATGGGCAGCAGCGTTCTCTGTGCATTTGTAACAACCATTCCGTGATCGTCAATCCGCCTGCAAAGCACTCCTCATGAATAGCACAAATAAAACATAGTCCCTATTGCCCGGCAGCCTGTACCCTCGACTACGGTAGCGGTCGAGGTTACGGTATGGCAAGGGGTGCTAAGAATCCCGGACGAGATCCGGCTACCCCAACAAATACCGACGACTGGACCTGGCAACGTACAACACGCGCACACTCCGGACCGACGAAAATATCACCGAACTCAAAGAGGAATTGAGCAGTTTACGATGGAGTACTATAGGGTTATCTGAAGTTCGAAGAGATTCCTCCCCGACTCAATAATCCTCAAATCCCAAGTCTCTTCAAGTTTCATTCTTCAAGACCATCATATAGATTGGAACAAAAAGCTCTCTGAGAGGCGTTAGATGACCCTGCTATCTTCTGACGGTGCTTTGACCTCAAAGGATCTCTATGATTTCACATATATTCCAGTTGCGTAGACAGTTGAGAAATAAAACTACACCAATTGTATTCCACTAGGAATTAATTTGCAAATAATATTAACAGCCGCTGAGTTTCGAATAAAGTCCGCCAAAAAATCCGCAAACCTCCACCCTACGTTTAGTATTACCAGGCCCAAACATTTAAAAGTACTACTCTTACTCAGTATTAATGATAATTTAAAAAATACAACGAATTGATTAAATATAGGAACTGTAGAAATATTTATACACTTTTCTAGAAATATTTAAATAAGTGTCAAAGTCTATGAATTGTTCGTTTTGGTATAACATAAAAGAAACATATAAAATTTTCTACCATTTCTACCAAACCCAATGATTAGTTGTGCTAGCAATAGGTCAGACAAGGACACACTACCAGCGGAAAACCTCTCGCCAGGACCGCTTTTGGTTAGCTACCGCTTATAAGGAAATAGCTAACCTAGGTGTAAGATGATAGATTTCATTTTAGCTAAACAAAAAATTTTGGTACACAGTCTAGTAGTAAGAAGTATAAGGTCTTTGTGTTATGCACACTCAATTATAGGTAACCACAGCTTACACAGGTTTGAGTTTACATGCTGTATATAAATATAATTAATAACATTACAATAAAATTAAAAAAAAATTGAATTATAGAATTAAAATACAGAATTTATATAAAGGTAGAGACAGATGTATTTATGCGTGTTCTTGACAAGAAATGTTCCCTTGTATTAACGATTCAGAAAATTAAAACAAACTTTCACAATTTCACGATATTTATTACGTTCTTACAAAATCACTTTTTACATCTGTCCATTACAACTGTTCGACGACAACTATCCAACACAACTGTTCCACCCGACTGTTCGACGACAACTGTCTTTTAAACACTCGCAACACTTCCTACCACATGTTTTCAACACGTGACGTAACTTGGTGGGGCACATCCGGAAGTGGTGCGCGCGATTATACTTTGACTTTACAATTTCTACAAATAGTATAAATCATAGATAATAAATTTAATTACAAATAATATAATTCTTTGATCTAGAATAGAAATACATCTATAATGCATGATTAATGAAACTTAATGTCTAAAAACAATTTACCAATTGTGGAAATACACTATTGAAAATAGAGTTTCTAACAGTCGGCCATTCCTGATACATTTCCCGTCCCGGGAAAATAAACTGAAATAACATATATAAAACAAAAAAAAAGAACAATTAATTAGAAAGTATTATTTTCTTTAACCTTCCATCTTCTTCATTCTAGTTATACTATTATTAATTAAGTTATTAAGGCCTCAGTCATATCCTTAACACCTGTCCCAACTGAGATCTCTGTCCTATCTCAGTCAAGCCACTTACTATCTTAAGATGTTAAGGCCTCAGTCATATCCTTAACATCTGTCCCAACTGAGATCTCTGTCCTATCTCAGTCAAGCCACTTACTAACTTAAGATGTTAAGGCCTCCGTCATATCCTTAACACCTGTCCCAACTGAGATCTCTGTCCTATCTCAATCAGGCCACTTACTAACTTAAGATGTTAAGGCCTCCGTCATATCCTTAACACCTGTCCCAACTGAGATCTCTGTCCTATCTCAGTCAGGCCACTTACTATCTTAAGATGTTAAGGCCTCAGTCATATCCTTAACATCTGTCCCAACTGAGATCTCTGTCCTATCTCAGTCAGGCCACTTACTATCTTAAGATGTTAAGGCCTCAGTCATATCCTTAACATCTGTCCCAACTGAGATCTCTGTCCTATCTTAGTCAAGCCACTTACTAACTTAAGATGATAAGGCCTCAATTTAACCTTAACATCTGTCCCAACTGAGACCTCTGTCATATCCCAGTTAAGCAACTTACCAACGTAAGATGTTAAGGTCCCAGTCATATCGTTAACATCTATCAACTGAGATCTCTGTCATCCCTCAGTAAAGCCACTTCATACTTAACCGAAGATATGAAAGCCTCCGATATAACCTTGACATCTATCAACTGAGATCTCTGTCATATCTGAGTCAAGTCACTTGTATACTTAATTGAAGATATTAAGACCTCAGATCCCTAACATCTATCAACTAAGATCTCTAGACATATATTCCGTTAGAACATTACACTTAATGTTAACCTATTGAAGCATACCAATCATACTTGTATTAGTCTGTGTTGTCCTTTTCCAACACATCAGACTCATAGTCCGATCTATTAAACAGTACCCAGGGAAGAATAATGTTTATTGAGTAGATACCACTAAATTGTCCACTTCCCTTTCTAGATAGTGATGGCAATAAAGTATCAGTCGTTATCAAGAACTTCAAATTAAATATATTACATCCATAATGTACATACAGGTGGTAAATAAAAGTTACAGAAACAATTATGGACCCTGTCGGGCACAGCAACATTCTAGATACAGTCAGTGTCCAGGAGAGAGGAATAGCGCTTAATATTTTCCTTATCAATTACAATTTTAAATATTCATTTCCTATCTACCAGCTTTTATTTGGTTCAATTTACTAATATATATGTGCCTTTCTATGTTCATGTTAAATTATGAATTATTATTGCTTATTAATTTAGTTGCTTAAGTGTTTGTATTACAGTTTATTTGATAGAAATTTTCTACAATACGTTAAAACCCCATACGTTTAGAAACTAATTTCCTACATTTACCTATTGACAGAACATCTCTTTCTACCCTTACGAGGTCTCCCATATTACTTTTTAATTTATTTATTGAGGTTATTAATTAATTTATTGATTTTATTTATTTATTATAATGGACTTCTTTCCTAGCTTAATCAAAACGTTAGTTTGTAAATTTTCTTTAGAGGGCTATGTTTTTTATATCAACTGTCACGTTAAGCTGTAATAATTCATATAAGTTGTTCACTCAGATAAAGACCAAATTTTGCCTGAACGAGAGTTTTGTTGCTTCTACACTTGTTCTCATAAACCTATCCTCAATACCGACCAAAATAAAATATAGTATTTTACCATGTATTCAACAATACTACCTTTTGGTAAAAATATTCTTCTACTAATGACATACCAAAACCAGTGATATAGCTGACCGTAGTTATCATCACTTGGCAATGCCAACTCCAATTAACCTTGCCATTCAGCCCATGAAAACAGAAGTCTAATTAAACCCTGAGCCAATCCTGCTAATCTAGAATGAGCACAATGGATAATCTGTCTTTCGGTCCACTTATAAATTTGGGCACATTCATTGACCTTACGTTTACTAGGATCAAATTCTTGTATCACATTTAAAACCAGGTAACGTTCACTACTTCAGTCTGTTTTCATGGTCTGTATGAAACTCGTCTGTGTATCTCTAAAAACCAAAATTAATCTGTTACTATTAAGATCTATGTCTTTAGAATCAAGGGTACTCACCGCTGAGGCGACTGCTGGTGCTAACTCCGTATGTGACAAATCGCGCACCTGCACCGCATCATGCGGTGCGGATCATCGCACGCGCCGCACAAGGCGCCACGTCACGCGCCACACTAGGCGCCGTATCACGCGCCTCGCTAGGCGTCTTATCACGCGCCACACCAGGCACCCGGCACGCGCCACACAGGCGCCACATCACGCGCCTCACTAGGCGCCTCATCACGCTCCTCACCAGGCGCAGCATCACACGCCGCACAAGGCGCCGCATCACGCGCCTCACTAGTCGCCGCATCACGCGCCTCACTAGTCGCCGCATCACGCGCCTCACTAGTCGCCGCATCACGCGCCTCACTAGGCGCCTCATCACGCGCCTCACTATGCGCCTCATAACGCTCCTCGCTAGGCGCCTCACCACGCGCCTCGTTAGGCGCCGCATAACGCGCCGCGCTAGGCGTCGCATCACGCGCCTCACTAAGTGCCGCGACACGTACCTCTATAGGCACCACGTCACGCGCCTCTCTAGGCACCACATCGCGCGCTTTATTAAGCGCTGTGTCAAGCGCTTCTAGACGCCGCTACGACGCTGCAATACGCGCAGCACTAGGCACCGCAACTCGCGCCTCTCTAAGCACCGTGTTATGCGCTTATGGGTGCCGGGTCACGCGCCTCTAGGCCCCGCGACACACGCCTCTCTAGGCGCCGCGTCACGCGCCTCTATGCATCGCGACACACGCCTCTCTAGGCGCCGCGTCACGCGCCTCTCGGCATCGCGACACATGCCTCTCTAGGCGCAGCGTCACGCGCCGTACTTGGTGCCGTACCATGCGCCGCACTAGGCGCCGTTCCATGCGCCGCATAAGGCGGCGCACCACACTCGAAACCAGGACTCCGTGACATGTCGCGCTCGCATGTCTCTTCACGCCTCATTGACACGTGACGCACCCGTAACGCGAATCGCCAGCGTGACACCTCACGGCGCCTCGAATCACGACTGCTCTTAGTCGCGTCGTGATCACTTGACTCGCTGTGGTCTCTCGAATCGCTAGACTCGTCACGATGATTGCAACGAGTTTTGCGACGTCTACGCACAGGAGGCTCCGAGTTGCTTGATGGCAAGTCACACAACTCCCTCGTACTTTGTCGAGACTTTCTTTTGAGAGTCATGATTTCTGAAAATAAATAATCTACAAAAAGTGGATGTTCTTTCTTTGTTTACCTAAAGGACACTATCTGTAAAGCATCTATAATATGTCTTTGAAGATAAGACAATAGAAGAACCATAAGAAATCACGTTAGAGATAAAGAAGAAAATTAAATACCTCACCAGTGCAGTTTGAATATTATCGACCAAATTCTGATACCAGCGTTTAAACGTTTCTCTCTTAAGTTATTTTTAAATAGAAAAATAAAAATAACTAACAAATTTAACGTACGTACCTTTTATGGGCGTTCAGTCCTTCACCGAGGGCGAACATCAATCGCTATCTCGATTATATCCCATTTCTGAACTATTAACGATTCAGAAAATTAAAACAAACTTTCACAATTTCACGATATTTATTACGTTCTCACAAAATCACTTTTTACATCTGTCCATTACAACTGTTCGACGACAACTATCCAACACAACTGTTCCACCCGACTGTTCGACGACAACTGCCTTTTAAACACTCGCAACACTTCCTACCACATGTTTTCAACACGTGACGTAACGTGGTGGGGCACATCCGGAAGTGGTGCGCGCGATTATACTTTGACTTTACAATTTCTACAAATAGTATAAATCATAGATAATAAATTTAATTACAAATAATATAATTCTTTGATCTAGAATAGAAATACATCTAACGAAAGACTATCCCGTGAAGATCACGGCATTTAAAATCATGCATAGTATGGAATCGCCTTACTAAAATAATACTGTAATAAGGTTCATATAGGAAATCACTGCAGACACCGGTCTCCAAATACAAACCCTAGTTTGTAAACTACAAATAATTAATGCATAGCATTAAGTAATTTCGTAACGAGATAATAAATGTTTCATATTATATTATTATTATAAATACAAAAATATTATCCTTCTTAAGACATTAATTTATTATCCTGAATGTACTCTGTTAACTAGTAGTATTAGCTAGTTGTTGAAACGTAAATCTATTGTTGTTTGGAATTATTATTTTCACAATAACACCTCCTACAAATTTTCCAAATCTACCAAATCATCGAGTATTCTCGGTTATGTTTATCAAGATTCGTTCATGACTACGGTATTGAAATGACGCCATTTTTCGGCGTCCTGTAGTCACTTCCCTACCTATTGAAAGACCGGGCGGGCTTTAGGCTACTTCCCCACCTCTGCTCGGGTAGGTATATAATGCGGCCGAGGCGTCTTATGCCCACATTCCCCGCCCACAGCGCCGCCCGCCTCCCACCGGGGACCACGATGCGGGGACGCAGCGAAAGCTCGACGAGTGTGCCATGCAGCTTGCTCTCATTTTTAAATCATCCTGGTGAAGTGCAAACGTGTTTGTGTCCCCCCGAGATAACTTACAGTACTTTCTGGCCTAACCTTAAAAAAATGCGTTACAGTGCAAGTGACAAATCTGTCGAAGACACCTTTTATGAGAGTGAAATCGAGTCTGTATATAATTGGATTCGTAAACTTAGAAGAAAATCCCGACACGTTGGTAGAAAGTGTGGTGTGAGAAAAGTCGCGATTTTGAGATACTCTCTATCACGTGCGGAGATTAAACTCGTAACGAAACAAAAAGAATATGCCACGATGTTGGAGCAAAAGCAAGCAAAGGAAGAAGAAGAGGTTGCCAAGCAAGAGCGGGAGAAAATCAACAATCTATGTCAGACTGATTCACTCGGCAGACCAACTAAAAATTAAATTATTTTTAGTTCGGTTGACGTCGTCTTATTCTTCTATACTGAGCGCGCCAAGAGGAAGACCATCACCGCCATGGACGTCGTCTACGCACTGACGCGCCAGGGTCGCGCCTTGTACGGTTTCGTTGGTTAAATACTGCCGTTGCCCGACTACACGCAACAAGCTTCACATACTCTGCGTATGCACACATCCAGAACAAGGCCCTTTTCAGGGCCGCATATAATTCACTGAAATAAATGTTTCTTTAACAATATTGTCTAAAAACGAACTTACGTAAGATATTATGTTCATATATACCTACCTAACCTACATACTTTAGAAGTCCTAAAGTATTGAACTTTGTGGTCATTATGAGGTACTTGGTGAATGAGCCACAGTTACTTATTTATAATAAAATCATTTTAATATTCAGTAGTGGTACCTACCTATAATATACAGATCTACTATTATTATTATTACTTCATTTATTTCATAAATAATTATTCCTTAATAGATAACCTAGCACTTAAGCCTAACATTTAGAGCCCAAATCGCATGGTAGCGTTGGGAGTCGAAAGATTGCTGGTAGTCTATAAAGCACCTATAAATAGTTGTTCCATACTCGTTGGCTTTTTTATATCACTTGAGTAACAACCTGTATTATTTCAATAAGGCACACTAACAACATATTTGCAAATTCGATATTTGCAAATATTTTGCTTATTACACATTTATTACGTAATGCATCGCATAAATACAAGTTGATCTGTACCTATGATCAGATCTGATGCCGCAAATCAGGGATAAATATTGTATGTATATTTTTTAAGTATATGTATATCTATGCACGTAGTTGATTTTGCTGCTATTTTTTATTAAATATAAGTTTTAAATAGAAATATTTAAACAATGAGATAGCTAATATTTTACAAATAATTAACTAATAACAAACGAAAACTAATTTAATATTTCTAAAAAGTTTACATAGTATTTCTCCCACAATCATTAAAAATTATGACAAGTTCGACGCCGGTGGTCTATATATACTGAAATTATCCGACTTTCACGCAGGCGAAGCCGCTGGCAGAAGAAAGTTATCACTAACTGTCCATAACATAAGCTAACAATTAAAGCAAAACTCAATGTAGTAAAAAACAATAAAACCCTTTGTATGTCTGTAATCTCTGCTTTAAACGATTTCGCTGGAATTTCATCTATTGTTTTCGTTATCTTTACAATATAGTTTCCCGGTACAAGATTACAGGTCCCGTGATTACCGACTACCTGCGATAAGACCTTCCATTGTTACGTCCTATTAACTCTTAAGCTCCTAATTGTAGTGAATTTACCAGCCGCCCGCATGCAACGAGCTTGCATCCTACTCCTTCGCAGTTGTGCTAGAGCCTGCTGAACTGGTCACAGCAACATACTGACCAGACTTCAATAAAAACCTTTAAAATCTATCGTGATGCATATTACAAAAACCTAGCATACTTCTCACATTCCGCGTCCCCAGGGACCTAAACGTACTCCAACACAAATCTAGATTATACAGAAATCATTCAATTAAAAGTTATTATTTAACTTGCCTTGGTAGTTAGATAGTTAACATATATGGATAACTTCAAATCTGTCAACTTAATTTTAAAACAGTTTGATATTCCCAACCGATTGAGTTGATTTTGCAAACACGTTTGAATTGGTTACCCGGTTAGATAAATGGTATCATTCTAAATCCAATACGGTTGACTCCCAAGGAAGATGTATCAAATGAAAGGGTTATCTTTATATAGCTGAGAGAAATACGATAAAGCTTGTTTTAAAAAGTTATTAAATTAATTTTAAAATGCTTTACTTAAAATACCACGACAAACTATGAATGCTGCATGACTAAAAAGACTGGAATACTGCTAAGACGATTTTAATTACGTTTAAATGAAAGGTATTTCATTCACTTTAATTAATGAATAATAATATAATTCCTTTTCTGACAGAGACTTCCAGCAGTGGCATCTAAAAAGTCTGACGATGAATATAATTACTATAATTATGAAACGTATTTAGTTTCATACCTACCCGTCTGACAGCTTAGCTGCAAACGTAATTAGAACAATGTTTGTTCTCCGAATAGTAATTACCTACTTGGAATAGTAAGTAATAGTAGTACTTAATAGCTTGTTAAAAGACTATCAACTTATATATTTAATTTATAACTTTTGGTCTAGTGGCAGCAAGCACTACTGCTAAGCATCAGGTTCAGTTGCGATCAGAGGCGGAGTTATAAAGCGTCAAAGTTAAGAATTAAAATGAGGAGTCCGACGTGTCATCTGATGTCAAAGCATGACGCCCTTTCAATATCTTGTTCAGTTTTTGATCAGTTTTCACAATGAGTCACTATTTTAGTTTTTTTAACGATAAACTGGTCAAATTGCCAAAACAAATATTTTTTTCATGCACATTTCCTATGAGCTTCTGCCAGCGGCTTCGCCTGCTTGAAATTATTTTATCATCCCAAGCCTATGTGCTATTCCAGAAAATAATCTATCTATATGCCAAATTTCATCCAGATCCTTTTAGCCGTCCTGGCATGATTGAGTAACAAACAAACATCCATACAAACTTTCGCATTTCTAATATTAGTAAGATAAGATTTTTAATAGTTCAATAGCTGGAAAAAGACTAAACAGATGATGTACACAGGGTGATTTATTCAAGTTGCCGTGGATGGCCAAATCCGAAACTATGAGGAATAACGAGAAACACTCGAAGAACACGACACTGTCGGTTGGTAAAATAATACAGCCTGTGTTTTCTTTTCAAAATCAACGGGTTTGATTCTTGGCTAGGAATATTGATTTTTCAAAAAACTTGTGATGCTGTTTAAGTTTTTATCAAAATCGGCCCCGTGACTTGTTTGAGTGTATTTTGCTATTCCTTGTTGTTTCTGATATTTCCATCCACAACCACTTAGAAAATTCATTCTGTATAGCGTCTATATATCTGTCTTTTATATTTTTCCCAACAAAAGATTAGACTGTAGAGTTCTTTGTCTTTAAAGTCTCAACAATAGTTGCAGCACTAGATTGACTGCCTCGTTAGTCTACTGCTAAAGCTACTGCTGACCGTGAGCTCTCCTTGGCTTAATTTCCAGGTTGGGAAAGTGGTTATTAGCCCAGCTTCATAAACTCGGTGCTTTTCTGGTCGTCGCTCCTGATGATTCTGGCTTCCAGGCGTTGCAGTGGTTGTGAATAGGGTGGCGAGCTTGACAAAAACAAACACTTGGAGGAATATAGGCGTTATGTTACGTACCTAGTTATCGGAAGAAGAAATTATGTTTTCTCATAATGACTTCTCTACTGTACTTTTCTGATTCATTTCGTTGCAGGATCCAAGACATGGCATCGTTTTCTCGAGACTTGCTGAGCTGCATTGCCTCGTCGTGTTCTGTACCGAAGTGTCCAAACGGAGCCCTATAATTGCTGACACTCACGTGTCCGTCTAATGAACGTGTCTGCCCATTGACCTATGAAATTGAAATTTGGTGATAATGTTTTTATTACGTATATTTTACTAACACCTAAGTACCAATAACATTCTGCATTTGGAACGGAAACCTAAGTAATTATCTTATTAAAAATACCTACTAAAAAGTTGTTCGATGTAACCAAAAATGTCAACCTATAATAATCTTGTGGCGTACTATTAGGTGAATTTAGAAATGAAACTAAACCATATTGTATTCAAATTAAATAGATTTTAATAGTAGACACGCTCAGTAACAACAAAACAATACATTCATTGTAAAGTAGGATCATAGTGAAACCATAAAAACCCTATTAGAAATCCTTTTCTTTTATATTTTATGCGATTCAAACGGGCCTTATTTGCCGGCCGAAAGGCAAAAATGAAATATTTACTAATCGCGACCTGGGTGGTCGCTGATAGAATTCTTGGAACAATAGAAAAGGAAGTATAGATACAATTGATCTATCCAGTGTATGTATTACTCCTAAAATAAGGCCAAGAAATATCTGCCTTTATATCGTTATTGATAATATTAGTGGTCTATTGTTATTCGTGATAGTACTTAAAGTAGTAAAAAAGTCGGTGGTATCTGTGTAATCTAGATTTCTGTTAAAATACGAATACCAGGTACTTGGAAGTGTGCTGGACACGGAAAGTACAGGCCGGTTGATGTGGCGACGCTTCGAGTACTGGTGCGTATAACCTCTAGAAGATTACTAGTAAAATCACACGCGATTGGACCTAAATTATTAGAGTAATCTAGGCTATAATTGCTGATTCAGCAGTGCTAAATTGAAGGAGAAAAGTACGCAGATGAGACGAAAGACAATGGATAAAGTTCAATTTACTAATTATGCCACATACCTTTGAAACAGCGATTCCCATGCAGATGCAGATGCCACGTTCGAGAAGTTCAGCTCACAGACTAGGTACACTATGCTGGCCAGCGGTACACAACACAGTAGGTCTAGGTAATACAGATAACACTTTCCATGTAGGTTCAATTAAGAGTTTTGGGCGAGAGGGTGATTTTCGTTTTCCTCCGCTCTGGTTGGTAAGAGACTGGCGATGATCGCCTGCGGCCGTGGCGTGGTGGCGGCGTAAAAAGACCGTAGCGGCACGGCGCGGAATATCACCAAAACAACGATAGGTGACACTTTTTAATAAATTGGAACTAGTATACCAATGCCTCTCAATCGCCCTATGGTGATGTAGTAAAATATGAACTATAAATTAGGAAGCGTAACCATTTTCCCCGGCTTGAAAGTTCCCACTTTCGAAACACAAAGGAGAAGTAAAATAAGTTGCAGATTATCACAACTCTACCAAAGGTTATGAGAACTCTAAAGTTGCGACTCTCTATTATAAATAAGAATATTCAATTAACTATTCTACGTAGTAATTAAATCTAATACTGCACGATGGTGCACGGTAAAATTAATTATTAATGTAACGAAACTTATTGCGTTGGCAAAGGGCACAACTTTACTACCGGGCGACTCTGAAGGATCCCGCTTTTAGTTTTTACCAGAAATATTTCTGTGATTACTCCTAACGACCAATGCAGCGGCATCACATTGTCCTGCATGGAGACGACAACCATACCGACCCGTATTGGATTGGCAGGGGTGTTCCATTTCTGTTTGGATTGTAGGGTGTGCAGGTACTCTTGGCGCCACCGCTTCCAAAAAGACTGCAGGACCATTTGGTCAGTTAATTCATAACGCGAAATAAGATGTAACCGCGTTTCATTGACTTCGCGGGCGGGGAGAAATAATAGAGGTTTCGTATGCAAGAAGTGATCTGACGAAAGATTCTCATGAATCTTAGCGATACGATTGGCTACGAAGGTGTGCCATCGATGCGGTGCGGAATGAATCCAACTCAAGGTTACAGTTGAATCCGAGAAAGCTACGACTGCCTCAATGGCGTGCCGAGCTGCGAAAAGATTATATACTCGCTTTATCACAGTTGATAAGAGGAATGCGGCGCATAGCTCGAGACGAGCTAGCGAAACTACTTTCAGTGGCGCGACTTTAGATTTCGCACACACCAGCGAAACGACGATACTACCGACGGGTCTGACAACGTGGGCGTAAACCGAATTACCGTAAGCTCTCTCACTAGCATCGGCAAAACCGACGAGGGAGAGCCTACAGCGTTCCACGACGCCGACATGTCGCAAAAATCTCAGTTCAGAGATAATTGGCAATTCAGCTTGAAATTGTTCCCACAGACGAACAATGCGAGGTGATGGGACGTCATCCCATCCAAGTTTGACAAGCCAAAGCTCTTTGATAAGAAGCTTGGCGTATAAAATTATCGGTGCCACGAGGCCTAAAACGTCGAAAAAACGTGCAATGGAAGAAAGAATATTCCGTTTCGTGCAAGGGCGAACATTAGGGTTAACCTGGAATACGAAACAATCCTCATCAGGGAACCAACGAAGTCCCAGTATTTTCTGTGTCGGATCTTTACTTAGGTCCACGCTTTGTGAAAGTCGTAATGACTCTGGAATATTCCGAAGAACATCGACACTATTGCTAGACCACTTCGTTAGCTGAAAATCACCGAGAGAGAATATTTTTATTAGTTCACGAGCCGAGTCTATAGCCAGCGCAGTGCTAGGTATAGAACTAACTATGTCGTCCATGTAAATATCTCGCTGCAAAATGTCCCTGGCGAGAGGTAACTGCGTTCCTTCATCCTGACATAACTGTTGGATAGTGCGAATCGCTATAAAAGGACTACACTTTAATCCAAAGGGAAGCACTGAAAACTGATAAATTTGAAGTTCTTCTTCCTCATTAAACCGATATAAGATGCGTTGAAGCGAACGATCTTGTGGGCGTATACCTATACGTAGGTAAATAGACTTAACATCTGCGGAAATAGCGACACTAACAAGCCTAAAATTTAACAAGATGTTAAAAAGGTCAGCCTGAAGGACTGGACCTGCGTACAGGATATCATTGAGCGAGGTACCGTTATCTGTACTTGCACTAGCATCTAGGACCACACGTAGCTTAGTGGTCACTTTATCCTCTCGAATAACAGCATGGTGAGGAATATAGTAGTCCATTTCTCGCTCCTTACAATTTCGTTTGGGCAACCCACATTCAGGTAAAATAATCTCGTATGACGTCATCATAAAGAAGCTTGACGTTAGGAAGCGATTTAAGTTTACGTTCGAGGCTATAGAATCTCTTGCGAGCTATATCAAAAGAATTTCCTAACGCTGACGCGTCTGTTTTCAGTGGTAAAGCTGCAACATACTTGCCATTTGGAGCGCGGGTAATTGTGCTACAATAAAACTCTTCACAGTGTTTATCATCCACACTCCCTACGGACGAAGCAACAACATCTTTAATCTCCCAAAACTTACGAAGATCGAAGTTATCGAAAGAACTCGCAAAGAAAGACATAGTGTCAGTTGAAGGTTCGATAATAGGTGCTTCTCCTAGAAGTATGTAGCCGAGCATAGTCTCCAATGCATCGGGGCAACCGGGTGCGCTGGTCACGGAACCGGGTCGCAATAACTTAGCGAACAACGTGACTCCAAGTAACATGTCAATATTACCTGGCAAACCCCAGCTGTCATCAGCGAGAAGTTTAGGATCAATATGCTTCAATTCGGCAGTATCTATAGCACCCAGAGGAAGCTGCGCGGTTATCTGATCCAAGACTAGAGCGTCAATTCTATACCTAGGCTGCGAGCAAAACCGTGAGCTGAACGTAAGACTCACTGAGCCGCGAACGGGCTGCGATGTGCCACCAATACCACGAACGGTAGTTATTGAGTCCATATGTATAGTTAGACCGAGCATACGGCAGCAACGCGATGTCATATAATTCTTTTGCGACCCAGGGTCCAAAAGACATCTAACCACCACGCCCTTACCCTTCCTACCCGCCACTAACACCTTGGCAGTAGCCAGAACTTCGGTACTACGTGTGGCCTGGACTTGAGCAGAAGAATGCGTACACAACGCCACACGATCAGAAGTAGCTGGGTCGGCCGCAGAAACGGAGGCTGGGTCACTAGCGGGCGCCAGCGCAGGGGCTTGCGTCGATTGCTCAAAATGCAATAAGGAATTATGCTTACCGTTGCATTTCCTATATGTTGACTTAGATAAATAAATAAATAATAAGTTCATTTGTTTTCTCTCACTATGGTTTTAGCACTAACCAGTTCTTAAATGTAAAAATTCACATTGTGAGAGCTGGTGCCTGATGTAGGTTTAGTAAAAACCTGTGTTATAGGTCACCAGACCCCACTTAGTGGCCTCATGCAAATTAACAGGCAGGTACCATGTATTTCCACTAAATAATTAAAACAAAAAAAATAAAAATAAAAGGAAAATAAAAGTAGCAACAAAAGCAGTCAAAAGGTGTGTGGTGAATATGTATGTGAATTATTGTGGTAAATTTGTAGGTGAATTGTGGCGAATGAGTGGGTGTATTATGCTAAGGTGTAGGTGAATGTCTTGGTGTAGGTGAATTGTGGTAAATGTGCTTAAAATTTGAATCAGGAATTATGAAACCATAAGAGCATACAATATCGACCTTCGCAACAAGGACGTAGGACCGTGATGGAATTTATTTAATTATCTGAAGCAGTTTCTCCGTGTCATCATAGCAAAGGGTTTTCAAGTATTCAGTCACTTTTTGCTTACAACTGGGCTTAGGTAAAGGATAAATATTTAGACTGCTGTTAATAACATTATAAAGATAATCCCCTGTTCGTAACGAAATACCTTCGTAAAACACAATAAAATTCCTAACAAGTAAATACGCAGACGACCGTTCGAAGTAAATTATCTAGTAAGTACTACGTTTACAAGTTAGGTGCGGGGGTGATATGTATAAATATACGGCTGTGTCCTATGAGGAGAACTAAACGCGTAAAGTTTATACAAATCCGTTATTTTACCTGAAGGTTCCTATCAAAAGATCAAGTTACCTTACAAAATAAAATAACAAACGACGCAATGATAATCTGGTTAATTGCAATAATTAATCAAATGCGGTTGAGTCTAGAATTATAAAAAATACCTACTCGTGCAATACGAGTATAGTAGGCATTTACTTAACGAACCAACAGTTGTAGTGTATCGTAAAATAATCAATGTCATTCATTCTGCAAATCTCGATTAGAAAAATAAATAAAAGTTTCATAATATATTATATATATATATATAAGTATTCATAATCCCCTAGGTAACCGAAAAACTTGCGGGCTAGACCTGAACGGAAAGATTCTGTTCTGCACACAGTACCCTTTCTTCGTTTGTCTTTCAATAAATCCGAGTCATAGACCAGCTGCGAGTGTTTTTTCAGGTCTGTGTGCAAAACAAAAGTTTGTCTTACAGACAGAACCCCCCACCTCCTGTACAAGTCCACTGTAGGAAAGCGAAAGGGAAGACCCGCAGCAACCTTAAGTATGTCACGTTGAGCTCTTTCCGCCTCTATCAAGTGCGTTTTAGCAGCACCTCCCCAGGATATGATGCAGTAGTCTATAAGCGACTGGCACAAGGCGCAATAGACCATCTTATCAGCGTCAGGTATATTTGCCTGACACGTGCTGAGCTGGACTCCCATTTGGTGCAACCTTGAGGCGCACACCGCACTGTGTTTTGATTGTCAACCAGTATATAATAATAATAGTAATCTTTGATTGTCAAAACTAATGTTACTGGTGTGTGTCACTTTGACTTTTATTTCGTAAGTATGGTTTCCTTTTTCTTTTTTATGTTGGCACCTTGTTTTTAAACATACATAAAAATTGTAATAATTTAATTAAGATTTTGTGTGTTGTGCTGTGTCTTTTGTGTGCACTAAATAAATGATTTATCTATCTATCTATCTTGATGGTACGAAGGTCGGCTACATGTTTTAGACTCTTAAATATGTAAATGAGTTTGCGCAATCTCGTTACCAGGACGTTTATATGCGGTTTGAAGCTGAGGAATTGGTCCAATATAACTCCAAGATATTTAATGTGATCGGTTCTTTGGAGAGGAGGACATGCACACGGCTGGTATGTTGACCAGCACGTATGGGCCGTTATAGAAATAGAATGTGGGGGTAACGCGTTCGATCGATGTGCAAATGCTATATATTTGGTTTTTGTGACATTGAGAGTAAGCACATTTCTCTGTAACCAATCAACAACCCTGTTGAGGCCCTGTTGAGCCACATCAAAGGCCTCATCCCAGCTATCACCACTAAAAAAGAGGGCCGTGTCATCAGCAAATGTAAAAAATTTACCATTACTGAGGTTGAGTTGGCAGAGGTCATTGATATAGATCAAAAAGAGGGTCGGGCCAAGAATACTACCCTGAGGCACTCCAAAAGTCACAGGCAGTTCATCACTCATCCTGCCATCAACCTTGACGCGCTGTTTCCGGTTTGACAGGTAGTCCTGAAATAATTTTAGGGGAAGACCTCGTACTCCCATTTTTTCCAATTTGCCCAATAAGTGTGGGACAGAAACCGTGTCAAAGGCCTTCGCCAAATCCAGGAATACCGCGAGACATTTTGTTCTGCTATCCAACGAGGTTATGACCGAGCTAACCAATTCGTGTACCGCGTCATTGGTAGATTTGCCCTGCCGGAACCCAAACTGGGAAGGTGAAAGAAGGCTGTTAGCCTCGAGGAACCTGATCAACTGGTTATTCATCAGGCGCTCCAGAATTTTTGAGAGCGTTGGCAGAATAGAAATAGGTCTAAAGTTGTTGACACAGTCCCTGCCACCACCTTTATGTATGGGTTTTATTACTGCGGATTTGAAGGCCTGAGGAAATTTCCCTGTTGATATGGCGAGGTTACAGATGTGGGCTATGGCAGGGGTGAGAACGAGAGCATATCTCTTCAGTAACCGGCCCGGGATCTGGTCAACCCCAACAGCACAACTTTCCCTTAATCCTTCAATAAGTTGTAGGACCTCAAGGTCGTCCGTAGGTAGCATGACCAAGGAATGAAGAGAAGCGGTGTCCACGAAGTTATCAGATTCATCTCTGAGACTGGATGAATGAGAACTGATTTGCTCGGCCAGATTGCGTCCCACGTTAGCAAAGAAACGATTGACCTCATTGATGCTCCTATCTGGGTTCACATTTGAGATGAGACAGGAGGAGTGATCTGTAGCCCTGTTTGAGCCACTAATCTGTTTAATTACATCCCATAGTTTGTTTTTGTTGCCTCTTGCGTTCTCAATCTCTTGTTTTTCATGGTTTCTTTTAGCTTTCTTCAGAAGCGAAGAACAGAAGTTTCTGTAGCGCTTATACGATGTCTGGAGAATTTCATTATTTGGGTCCCTTTTCAGCTTTTTATACAGGTTGTCCCTGTTACGCATGCACTTTAAAAGCCCTCTTGTAATCCACGGCTTACTTATTAGTTTCCTTCTGGATACTTTTAATACTTTGAAGTTCTCTTTTATAGCTCTTGACAGATAGCTTACTAGCAAGTCTGTTGCTTCATTTACATCACTACAATTTAAGACAGTTTGAAAGTTTGTCTCACGCAGGGCTATGTCTAGGTTATCATAATCAATACGGTGACTTATTTTGTTTGAATATTCTAGCTGAGACTTGTGTGCAAGATCAAGGCTAATGGCCACACTCTCGTGATCCGTGATTGAAGATTCCACCACAATGCAGGTAGCCCTAAATCTGGTCCTAACCATAATGTGATCCAGGCACGTTTTGGCGTGGGCTGGGAGAACATGACCTGGCAGCATGCAGTGACCAGCCAGGGTATTAAGGTATTCGTGAGAGCGTTTATCTGGGCTGTTCATCACTATATCAATGTTAATGTCACCGCACAGTATTATGTTTTTGTAGCTACTTAAGGAAGTGAGAAGTACATCAATTGAGTTAGTAAAATTGCTAGTGTTATGTTGGCCTGGAGGACGGTATATCCCAAGGATACAGGTATCTGAATTTAATTTTAGTAATAGACAGTTTCCGTCACTATTTTGTGGTTCTTCAAATGACACTGAGTTGTTTTTTGTAAAAAATACTATATTTGCGAGGATTTTTTTGTTTTCTATTTCCTGCTTAGGTAAGTTGCAAATCTCGATAGATGTAGAGCGCGCATTCTTTTCGAGGAGGTCAATGTGATTTTCCAGGGTAGTAACTCGGTATTTGTATTCGCAATTTTCTTTTTCTAGGCTATCAATTTTTGCTAGGAGTTCTTGATGTTGGGTCGTGAGGGTACCAATAGAGTTTTTGATCTCTTGATTCTGCGTGGCAATAGTGTTCAAGGTGCCGCTCAGCAGATCAAACTTGTGGTCTTGTTGAACTTTGAACTCAAGGAACATTGACTTAAATTCGGAGAGGCAGGATTCAGGCTGCTCCGTGTAGTCATCAAACGTACGTTTGAACCTTTTAGTTATGTTATTATAAAAATTATCTTCAGAATCTGTTTTATTGGTAATATCAAGAGCTGAATCTCAATTATAATGAATTGGAGGATTTTGCGGATTTAATTTACATGCAGAGTTAGGAGGAGTGCGTTGTTCTGCCATCATGAATATCCAAGTAATTTACGGTTGGGGTAGCGCCGCGTTCACCAGCAATGCACCGGATCGCACTGTATTCGTCGCTGGAACGCCCGCGCCTATTTCGTTGTTAGAAAAATGGTAGCACTGACAGCACAGTCAATATTGCGCGTACGCAGGACTATCACCTTTAAACAGATCGCACAACCGTGAGGATTCCGTGCACTCGCGGGTTAGTCACTATGATACGGCACTTTTAGAACGTCTTTTCGATGTTTATTATTGTTTAAATTTCACTTCGTGGAGGGCCGAGAACAATTATTAGTGGATTTACACTACACCAGAATTATGTTTAGCGAAAATATAAATGTATCGACAGCCGATAAATAATTACTTTGGAACGAAATAACTAAGGGCAAGTCTTAACGGTAACGGAGCGCGTTCCAGTCCAATAGATATGATGATATAGAGATGTCCAAAAAGATAGGCACTTAGAGACGGTATGTTGGCTACTTAGGCGGTTAACACATCTGTTATTGTCTTTTACAAACTTAAATCTATTATCCGCGCTCAACTTTTGAAACGCTTTGCACGTATACAAGTTTTTATGCGTGGATCGACAAAGCGAACATTTAGATTCAGTAGCCACAAACACCTGCGAGACCTTAGATGAGGTGCTGGGACTACCTGCGGGGGCGGGCTTTACTTGTTCACGAACAAACTTTACGAAATAATCATAATCCAACTCTTGTTGATTACGAAGCGACATTTCAAAATGTTTTGCTGTATCTGAGTCTATTAACTTAAGACCCCAATGAATAAATATAAAATCATCCAAGTTATGTATTTTTAATTGTTTGAGTCCAGCAACCGTAGAAGTTAATTTATCGAAACCTTGTTCAATATTAGCGGGTGTCGGTCCGAACGACTTCAATGAGAACAGTTGATTTAGATAATTAGTGGCGAGCGCGCGAGTATCCAGGTACTTTGCGATAAGCGCATCCCAGACAACGCGGTAATTATCGCCAGAAGGTACAATACCTACTGCCACATTCCTAGCCTTTCCCTTTAGACAACTCAACAGATAATGAATGCGATCAGAATCTGATAAATCTGCGTTCGTATGTATAATACGTTTGAAAGTCTCATAAAAGAACGGAAAGCTCTGAATATCACCGTCAAAGGCAGGCAGCTCAATTTTAGGTACCTTTATATGATGAGCACTAGGGCTCACTGTCGGGCTAGGTTCCTTGGAAACAGTTGATTCAGTTAATGAAGCTAAAGTATTTTTTATCTCGCCGACCAACTCATCAAATGAATGTAAGGCACTATAGCTTACTTCGCACTTTGGATCCAATGTCAATTTTAACATATTTATCTCGTCCATTATCTCATTGAATTCGATACGTTGGCCGTCAATTTGTTTAGCCTGAGCAATAAAAGAATTACGTAATCTTTCTGTTGTTAAAGATTCTGTTGAATCCAAAATCCTTTGAACCCGCGCGAAATTCGAGTCGCGTTTACTTTCCAACAATCTAAGTTTAACCTTGTCCGTCATATTGAACAGAAGTTAAAATATGGAAACAAAAAAAACAACAAATTTTTATCTTTTACGGAACCCGCGTAAGTGAAATTAGTGATCCAATCAAACTGATAACTCAACGAAAGATTTTACAACTTACGTAAACAATAGTACGGAACGATCCGTACACGCGAACCCTAACAATAATAAATTGTAAGGTGAAAAAAATATAAAGCGTACCAAGTTTGAATAACGTACAAAGTTTGAACCGCGTACAAATAACAAAGTCTAATACAAATAAAATAGTAAGCACGCGAAATACCTTATGAACGTACCCATCTACCTATATTTATGACTAGCTGTCCCACGCGGCTTCGCTCCCGTCAACTGGCTACCTACCTACCCATCATCCCTACCTACTCTACATACATGATTGTTGTGTAATTAAACCGTTTACGCAGCGCACGCAACGGAAGCTCTCAAAAAGGAATAATTTTGCCCGTTTTTGCAACATTTTTCATTTATGCTCTGCTCCTGTTGGTCGTAGCGTGATGTTATATAGCCTATAACCTTCCTCAATAAATGGACTATCCAACACAAAAAGAATTTTTCAATTCCAACCAGTAGTTTCTGAGATTAGCGCGTTCAAACAAACAAACAAACAAACAAACAAACAAACAAACAAACTCTTCAGCTTTATAATATTAGTATAGATTAGCTTAGAGATACCTACAACCCGATAATTAACATTTATGTCGGATGCGAAGCGATATATTTTTTTTCCTTGTAGTATTCTATTTATATGAGATTAACTTACTCAATACATAGAATATGTACAGATTCTTAACCAACAATAAGTTAAGTGTGAAACTTAGAAACAAGTATGGTACTTATTTCCGTAAGCGATGCGATTGTGTTCGTAACGAAATACCTTCGTAAAACACAATAAAATTCCTAACAAGTAAATACGCAGACGACCGTTCGAAGTAAATTATCTAGTAAGTACTACGTTTACAAGTTAGGTGCGGGGGTGATATGTATAAATATACGGCTGTGTCCTATGAGGAGAACTAAACGCGTAAAGTTTATACAAATCCGTTATTTTACCTGAAGGTTCCTATCAAAAGATCAAGTTACCTTACAAAATAAAATATCAAACGACGCAATGATAATCTGGTTAATTGCAAAATCCGGTCCTGTCGTAAAAACCTTTCTTAACGGAAGTGTACTAACTATAAACTACCTCCCTGCCAAATTTTAATTTTGTAACTCCAAAAATTAAGGACTTTCATATAACCTTCTGAGAGCCCTTAGACTCCCTAAATCCGGCCCTGTCGTAAAATCCTTTATTAGCGGACGTCTACTAAGTATAAACTACCTCCCTGCCAAATTTCATCTTTATACGTCAAGCGGTTTTCGATATTTCGTGAAACGTGAATGGCGAATGCGAAAGGTCACTTACCTTTCGCTTTTTAACCGACTTCCCAAAAAGGAGGAGGTTCTATGTTCGACTTCATGTTTGTTTTTTTTTTTTTTTTGTGTATGTTCACCGATTGTAAACCGATTTTGAAAATTCTTTTTTTGTTTGAAAAAGTATCTTCCGAAATTGGTCCCATTTTAATTTGGTGAAGATCTGATGAAGAACTTCGGAGATATACAACAGAACTCTTCAATAAATAAAGGCAAATCTCTCGGGATTGCTGCAATCGCATGTCTGTTTGTTGTTTATAATATTTCATAACATAACATCACGCCAGTTCGCTCTTAAGGGGTAAGCAGATCTCTCAATTTACCGGTTATGTTCAAGTTTCATGAAATCTATTCTGGGGAAATAGTTCCCTTACTAACTTGCCTATTAGGTACGTACAACTAAAAAGTGAAAAATAATTAATTAAAAAAAAAATTAAAAGTCCATAACGCAAAAAAATGGTACTCGTACCTACGAAAGACACCGACTTCCAAAAATTAAGTTATTTTTCACTTTGTAGTTTTGTATTTGGAAGTCGGTAGTATTTTTTTGTAAAAAGTTTTTTTTAGTAGTCTTCTCCTCTTTTTCGTTATTGCCATAGTTTTAATGAGATTCATTTGTAATCCCACCTTGACACTAGCTAGATGTAAAGTTTTGATCATAAGCTGTAGCTGGGAGCTGGACTCCGACAAAAACACTAGGTCGTCTGCGAATCTTAGGTGACTTAAGTAATCGCCCTTTATACACAGTCCTGTCTTGTTCCAATCTAACTTGCTGATTATAGCCTCCAGAACGGCTATAAATATTTTTGGGGATAACGGCTCGCCCTGCCTTACGCCTCTTTCTATACGAAAACTAGGTCCGAGATTTTCTAGCTTGTTGTTGTTATATATGCTTTTAATGGCCTTTATATATATGTCTGCTACTCCTTGTTGTTGTAAGCTTTCCCATATACTTACATGTGCGACCGTATCAAAAGCTTTTTGATAGTCGATAAACGCTATGTATAGCGGTCTCCGTTGTTCTTGATACTTTTCAATAATTAGTTCAAGTGTGTGGATATGGTCAACAGTAGAGAATCCTTTTCTGAAGCCTGCTTGCTCTACCGGTTGTTTTGCTTCCAATGTACTACTGATTATTATGTTTATAATGGTAGAGAAGAGTTTGTAGATGCTTGGTAACAAGCTTATCGGTTTATAGTTACCAATATCCTTCGGGTCGCCCTTTCTGTAGAAAAGTATTATATTTGTATTTTATAAGTGATGCTGTGGTTGGGAAAAAATAATCTGGCCCTAAATATAAAAAAAACTAACTTCATTACCTTCGGCTTAAGACCATCCACCCTTCCTTCAGACGGCTCATTATCAATAAAAGCCCACAAATGTGCTAACCTCTCTCCCCTCTGCTCATGCCCTACTGTTACCAGAGCATCAGTAATACGCTATCTCGGTATTCAACTAGACTCTTGTTTATCCTGGAAACCACACTTACAATCAATGTCAATGCGAGTTCGCAAACTAATTTTCTTGTTTAAAAAACTTAGAGTTTCTGCCAACAGCAACATTCTTAAGATCGTTTACTCGACACTATGCGAATCAATATTAAACTACTGCATCACTGCGTGGGGAGGGGCAGCCAAGAGTGACATTATTCAGGTAGAGCGAGCACAAAGAGCAGTTATAAAAGTTTCTTTAAACAAACCATTTAGATTCCCAACACGACAATTATATGCAGAGTATAAAACGTTAACAGTCCGACAACACTACATCCTCCGCTCAGTCATGAAAAAACATACCACTCTTCCATATGTTAGAAATAACAGCCCAATAGCCAGAAGAAGATCTAAACCGCCTTGCCCCACTACACACAGAAACACTACATTTGCTAGGCGACACTTCTCCTACCTAGGTGCTCGCATCTACAACACATTGCACCAAAAACTCAATATCCACTCCCAAAATACACACAATTGTAAAAAATTGTAAAAACATTTCTACTTACCCTAAATTATGACGAGACAGAATTACTGGTAAAACCCTCATACATATAAAACTTTAATCACCATGCAAACTTTCTATACATGCAGACACTATCACACACCATCACACTCTTCCTCTCAAACTCACACACACTACACTACACACATTACTCACGCACGCGTGCTCACAGTGCATAAGTTTTTGTTAACGTTACACATTTATCTCACTGATTCCTGTAAATTTTAATTCCGGACGAACGGATGTCTCCTATAATACAGGATTTTCCTAGTATAGGGGACATTATTCATAAAATTAATGTAATAAGAACTCATAAAACTTGATATTATGTAACATGTCTTGTATTTCCTCTTTCTTTGGGCAATAAATTTATTATTATTATTATTATTATTATTATTTGATTCAGACCATTGCAAGGGTGTTTCAGAATTTTGCAGTAATAAGTTAAATAGTTTCGCTAATAGTTCGGCTAATGTTGTGTATGCTGTTTTCAGTAATCCATTTGTGATGCTTCGGAATCAGGGCTCTTTTCTAATTTCAAACTCTTAATTGCTTCTATGATTTCAGTTTTGTCGACTGGTTTAATTGTTGGTTCATTAACGCTTTTATTTTTAGTAATTGGGATGTCAGACTTTTGAGTCTTATCGCTGTACAGTTTCCTATAGAAGTCTGATGCCGCCTTAATAATGTCAGTTCGTTTGCACAAAGATCTGTCTTGTTTGTCCAACCCCTCTATTTAAGTCTTACTTGTTCTGAGTTCCTTAAAGGCCCCCTTTGTGCTTACTGTACATTGTAAATGTCTTTCTATGGTATCTTGTCTGTATTTAGCATAATCTCTTTTTATGTATTTATTTGTTATTTTGTAGAGAGCGGGGAGTTCGTTTTTCATCGATCGAGTTATATTTTTTGTTTCCTATAGTTCTTTTCTCCTTTTTCATAACAAAGCTGTGCGATTTGATAGTATTTTGTGATTTTTTTGTGTATTTCTCACATCTACTCTAGCTCTTTTCAGGCACTGTCTGATAGCGTCCGTTATTTTATCGTAATAGGTTTGTACCGAGGTATTTTGCCAGTTGATGTTTGGGTAAAGTAGCATTGACCTTATGTTTTTATTATATCTTGTTAAATCTTCTTTGTTATTTAGTTGGATTGCTTTTTAACCCCCGCCTGAAAAAGAGGAGTGTTATAAGTTTGACCTGTGTAGCTGTGTATCTGTGTGTTTGCCTGTGGCATCATAGCGTCCAAACGGGTAAACCGATTTCGATTTAATTTTTTTTTGTTTAAAAGGTGTGTTTGAATAAAATCGGTTTAGCCATTCAAAAGTTATTTGCATTTTACTGTCTGAATCGGGGTGTTTTCGCAAGATATCGTGTCATAATTACGTGTTCAATAGATTGCCGATCGAAGCGTATCTACTATGTAGTAGATAAATTATGTAGCATGAAATAAAAATGCGTCGGGGGTTTTTTAAATTTTGTAATTTTACTTGTTTGTTAGTAAATTTAACTCTGCTTTGTTTTTGTTTGGTTATTTTTACTGATGCTCTAATTTGTTACGTATGCCTAGGAATCTGCTGACATTGCGGACAATATACATACATAGACCTTGATGACAGTGCAGTTACCGCGAAGTCAACGCACGTAGCTAGACTTTCACTGACACAGAAACGTACGGAGCATAAACATAGGAAGTTGCTGACTGTGCAATTACCTTGGAACCGATCCAGCCATGACGTCAAGGAATCGATCAATGCCGAACTAATATTTAAGAGCATCTCTCGTAAGAAAGAAGCATTCCATATTCCTACATCGTGTAGGATGGATTCTCGTAGGCTAGTTAGTTTTAGTTAGTCTATTTAATTATTGTAACCATTCCATGTCCTAACATCGGCTTGGAATGGACATTCGTAGGTTAACTAGTTGTAGTTAGTAGTTGTAACCATTCCATGATCCAACCTCGACTTGGAATAGACACTTCTAGGATAATTAATTATAATTAACTTTAATAATTAAAAGTTTAGAATCATTTCGAGTTTCTTTCCACTCTCCCGGCTGTGGTAAACGTAATTGGCGCAGTCGGTAGGATATCCGCGGGAGACGTCGGGACACATCACACATCGATAATCACGTCTCGTGTCACCCGGGTGGCTATCAAGCACCGTTCCGGATATCCTGAACATACGGACCTGCTGCAGACCGAGAGAAGAATCTGGAAATCGATTCGCAGAGAGGAACCGGAAATGAAATAGCTGTAAGTACATTTGAATTATTCTCGTGTTGCTCCCTCCTAAATCCTAACCTTCAGGGTTTACCATCCCAGGAACTCGAGTGCGCGGGGACCTGCATCACGTCAGGCCCACCGACGAACTGTAGATATTAGTAGAAATATATTTTTAGATAAGCTAGAGTTAGGCAACTTGGTTAGTTTAGATATGGATCAGCACAGCCAAATACCATTTCTAAGGCACTTCGCCTTGGCCTTGCTTTTCATAGTAACTCTAACGTGTTTGCGCGGTTTATTAAAATCCTTGATTCATCATCCAAGTGTTGCACGCGAAAGCGAATTTTCTAACTTGTGACCATTAAACAGAATTCTTAATAAGATTTCTGGAACCACTTTGTGTACCAGTAACTCTAATGGGGTACCAGAGAGTTGGTTGGGCAGTCGAACCACCCTAATTAACAACTTTTCAGACCAGCACCATAATTTCAAGGAGCCGGTATCTAATTGACAGCTCCCGTAGGTCCAAATCCTTCGTTTTTAAATTTTCATTTTATTTCTGCTCCCAAGAATAGTTACGACCTATAAAGATTATCATCATCAGCTTCTTTTAATGTTCCCTCTGTGATAGGCAATGGACCGTAATTCATCACACGAGCCCAGCGTGGGTTGGTAAAGATTATCCGTAGTACCTAAAAACACGCATATAGGCCCTTATCCTATCCTTCCCAGTCCTAGCAACCAACGAGTTGACATTCACTTACATGGAGGCTGAATGCCCGAAGTCAAACTGGTGCGAGAAGGAAGTTACCCACCAGATCCGCACCAAATCTGATTGCATCCAGAAGTCGATCACCAATCAAGCTCTGCGGGACTCCTGCCATCCCACTACAGTTATCCTGATGAAGAAAACTATGAAGAAACTCGATGACCAACACCACGTCCTGTAATTCCCTCAGCAAACGAAAGTACAAATTATCTGTCACCAACAAGACTACACACCGCTCCAAGGAAGTTATTTCGTTACAACTCCCGATGGATGTCGACTGAAATCTGAAGAGTTCACCATAGCAGATGCCGACGATGAAATCAAAGGCCAACCTCGCAAAATCATGAGGATACCCTTCGATTCTGGACAACGAGCTACGTCAACTACTCACATCAATTTGTACTCCGTGGATCTTAAGGGACTAGTGCAAATGGGCAACGCGCAAAAGAACACCTGTCATACCACAAGAACCAGCAGTCTCCTACCGTAATCCTGAAAAAAAAAAAAACTCGGATCCCGAGAAGACTCCGGCAACTTTTTCACTCAATATGCTAAAATAGTTGCCGTTCTAAGGGTGGAGGTGTTACGTATGCCTAGGAATCTGCTGACATTGCGGACAATATACATACATAGACCTTGATGACAGTGCAGTTACCGCGAAGTCAACGCACGTAGCTAGACTTTCGCTGACACAGAAACGTACGGAGCATAAACATAGGAAGTTGCTGACTGTGCAATTACCTTGGAACCGATCCAGCCATGACGTCAAGGAATCGATCAATGCCGAACTAATATTTAAGAGCATCTCTCGTAAGAAAGAAGCATTCCATATTCCTACATCGTGTAGGATGGATTCTCGTAGGCTAGTTAGTTTTAGTTAGTCTATTTAATTATTGTAACCATTCCATGTCCTAACATCGGCTTGGAATGGACATTCGTAGGTTAACTAGTTGTAGTTAGTAGTTGTAACCATTCCATGATCCAACCTCGACTTGGAATAGACACTTCTAGGATAATTAATTATAATTAACTTTAATAATTAAAAGTTTAGAATCATTTCGAGTTTCTTTCCACTCTCCCGGCTGTGGTAAACGTAATTAATTAGTCCATGGTCTGACGGATAGTTTAAATTCATGACTTCAAAATTTAGGAATAGGTTTCGTTGGTTGGATAGAATATAGTTAATCTCGTTTTTGTGTTTTCCATTTGGGGATCGCCAGGTCCATCTTCTGTTATGGTTTTTCTTGAAGCATGTGTTGATGATGGTTAGATTATTTTCAAGCGCGTAGTCTACAAGTCTCTGCCCTCTATCATTTCTTTCGCCATATCCATGCGGTTGCACTGTTAAGTATTCACCTTCTTTGGGAGCACCAACCTTCACGTTGCAGTCACCCATTGATATAATGTTATTGTTGTTTCCATCGCTTTGTCTATGGTCTTATAAAATTCATCAATTTCTTACTCACTTGCTGCGTGGGTCGGTGCCTATACTAATATAATGGATATCTTATATCCTTGAAATCTTAAGTTTAGCGTTGCCACACGATCTAATCTAATCCAATGAAGCTATCTATGTTGTTTTTGAGAGGCTTATTTATAATTAATCCTACTCCACATTTACCTGATATACATCATATGTGCCAAGTATTAAGTTCTCGTATTCTTCAATTCTGCTACCAAGTCGTCTCACTTCTGAGATACCTATTACGTCGTAATTAATTTCCTGTATTGCTTCTTCTAGTTTCAGTAAGCGTTCGTATGATGATAAGGTCCTGACGTTATAAGTTGCGATTTTGAGTAAATTGAGTTAAAGATAAAGATAAAGATAAAGATAATTTATTTGCTATAACATGTGTTTACATAACTTATGCATGCAAGATGGTTAAACTTATTATTTGTGGCACATACATGTTTTGCCTATCCAGGCGTACAAATATAAATTTTACAAAACTGTTAATATTAATTATATCGGTCTATAGGACATTTAAATAGAATTTTTAAACAAAAAATAATAAATTGATAGTAAGTTCAATCATAAAAGTATCATAAAAATCAAGTTGAATAAAAATAATTTAAAAATAAAATGTCATAGAGGTATAATAAAATCATAATGTCATAAAAAAATTGTAGTTAGTAAAATAAAATAATGTCAAAAAAATGCAATAAAAGCATAAAATGTTTTACAAAATCCAGATTAATAAAAAATAAAAAAAGTATGTCAAAAAAGTTGATAAAAAATCCCAAAATTATAAAATGTCAAAAAGTACAATCAAGTCATAAAAAAGTCCAAGGTAAATACAATAAAATTATAAAATGTCTTGAAAGATCAAGATTAATAAAATAAAATAAAGTCGGAATAGTACAGTAAAATTATAAAATATCATCAAACCCAGAATTGTTAAAAAAACAAAAGAATAAAAATGTCAAAAAAGTACACACAAATCATAAAATAATGTCAAAGCATACAATACAATGTCTTGAACAATCAAGATTAATAAAATCAAATGATGTCAACATAGTACAATAAAATCATAAAATGTCATAAAAATCAATGAAATATAAGAAAATGCTGTCAGGTACAAACTAAACAAAAACACAATGCAAATTAGTTTGTATGTCATCTCAATTAAATAATAAAATAACTCACCAGAAAAAAAAAAAAACAAAAAGGATATGATAAAAGAAAACAATGTCACATTATTATATTATCATTCAAGAAGTCACATATGTGGTAATAAGATTTGTCTGTTAATAAATCCCGCATCTTTTTTTTAAATGAGTTTGCTGGCAATTCTTTAAATGATTGCGGTATTTTATTGTACATTTTCGGCGCCATACAAAAGACACTCTTTGACATTAATGCTGTTTTTGACGTGTGCAAGCAAAGTTGGGTATTGTCACGTCTATTACGGGGGAGGGTGTCAGCTAGTCGTGGGAATAGTTCCGGATTTAGTTTTACAAATGTTACCAATTCGAAAATGTAAAGTGACGGTAGGGTCAATAATTTGTGTTTTATAAAATATGGCTTACAGCTGTCTGTGGTACTCAAATTGAACATAGCTCGAATACATCTTTTTTGAGCCTTAAACGCTATTTCTTTGTCAGTCGAGTTTCCCCAAAATATGATACCATAGCGTAGCAATGATGCAACTAGCCCATGATATGCAGTTACCAATGATTCTGTGTTAAGTTCTGGGGCAAGTTTATATAAGGCATACGCAGAAGAGCTCAGCCTTTTACTCAAGTATTCGATGTGTACTTTCCAGTCCAACTTTGCGTCTATCATAATGCCCAAAAATTTTGTGTTGTCAACTTTATTAAGTAATGTGTCATTGTACATAGCTTTTATGTCATTTACCGCCTGGACTCGTTGCCTAAAATGCATAATGGTTGTTTTATCTAAATTTATTTTAAGGTTGTTTTTGTCTAACCATGATATTATTGATGTCAAAGATTTATTTATGTCACTTTCATATATGTCATTATTATTGCATGCTATCGTCATTGTACTGTCGTCGGCAAAGAGTGTCATGGGGTGGTCAATTGCACTAGGCAGGTCATTAATGTAGATAATAAAAAACAACGCGCTCATTACGCTACCTTGGGGGACACCGTACATCGGTGTGCGTTCGTATGACCTGTAAATTTCTTCTCTCTTCGTCTTAATATTAATACTAGTTATTTCTGTGTATTGTTTTCTGTTAGTCAGGTATGATTCGATAAGATGCAGTATGTTTCCCCTTATGCCATAGGCTTCCAGTTTCTGTAATAGTACGGTATGATCAACGTAGTCAAAAGCTTGCGTCATATCGCAATAAATAGCGCATACCGGGATTCTCTTGTCCATATTATTCATGACGGTATGTAAAAACTCGTAGATAGCCATATTTGTGGACCTATTTTGCCTAAACCCCTTTTGCTCGTTACCAAATAAATGTTTGTTTTCAAAATATGAATAAAATTCTTTAGAAATATATTTTTCAAAAATTTTAGAAAATATTGGGATTAAGGCAATTGGTCTGTAGTTGGCCATGTGCTCTCTACTGTTCTTCTTAAATAATGGTTTTACTACAGATACCTTTAGGGCATCTGGATAAACACCTGTATATATAGATAGATTTATAAGGTGGCTTATATGTGAACAAATTGTTTCAGAAACATACTTTACCACCTTAGTAGAAATACCATCATAACCTGTACTATTTGTAGATTTTAGACCTTTCACAATATTTATTATGTCTGTAGGTATACTGGGCGCAACAAAAATTGAGTCTTTCTGTTTTATCATATTTGCGGTTACGTTATTTCCCGAGCCCTGAATAGGTTGTATTTTTTCTATGAAGTAATTGTTAAATGCATTGGCGATTTGAAGAGGGTCATTTATTATTCTGTCATTTACATTTATACGGCTGATGGATTCCTTAGGTAAAAAAGGTTTCGATTTATTTATTATGTTCCATGTCGTTTTAGATTTGTTTGTAGAAGTTTTAATTGAGTAAAACCCTTTTAAACCTTTTTGTGTAGTTAGTATAATTTTTCTTATTCGTCATATTTGGTTCAAATCTGAATCGCCAGAGCAATTGTCGTTTCTTTTTGCTGCATAATTTAATACCGCTTGAAATCCATTTTGTTTTTTTTGTAACATTTATAGTTGTCAGCTTATATGGGAAATAGAGGTCATAAAAAAGTTTAAATATGTCAATAAAAATGTCAAATGCGATGTTTGAATCATTTGTTTCATAAATTTCTGAAAAAGTCAATTGTTTCAAACAATCCTTAAACCTAACCATATTCTCCAGACTCAAATCCCGTCGTTTTACGCGCCAATATTTTAAAATGCATGTTTTTTTTACGGGGCACTTCATAATTTGCGCTGTGTGATCAGATAGAGCAAATTCAATAACGTCAGTTTTACAGGTAGCCTTAAAATTATGTGCGAAATTGTCTATGCATGTATGGCTTTGAAGTCTAGTAGGTTGGTGTAACGCTAATTTAAGATTGAAACTTAGTAACAGACACTCGAATTCTAATACAACACTATTCTTTTTCATTACGTCTATGTTAAAGTCGCCCGCCATTATAATATGCTCATACCTTTTCTTACAAATTAACCTCAATATTCTTTCTATTGTTTCATAGAATACTCTTAAGTTGTTCAGTTTCGGTACTCTGTAGACACATAGAATGATAACATTATATTGAATGAGCTCCACACCGCAACATTCAACTACACCAGTTAATGATTGTTGAGCTATTTGTGGCACTTCTCTCCATTGGTGGCCATTTTTAATTAAAATACAAGTCCCACCTCGTTTACTTTCTTTTCTGCAGAAAAATGATGCTAAATTGTAATTAGGGATACTCAAATGGCGTTCGTAACCTTCCATCATGAAATGTTCTGTAACACACAGCGCATCAACACCAATGTCCTTTTCCGCTAGTTCCTCTAAGCAAACAATTAGGGAATCGGCCTTATTTAAAAGCCCCGCTATGTTTTGATGCATAATGTAAAGGTTCTTAGTTACGAAAAAACTGCTTTTCGGTTTCTAATATGTGTGTTGGATCGTGAGATGTTAACGTTATGAGGTTCTTATTTACAGACTTAGTGTGGAAGCATTGTATGTCATTAGTTAAGGCTAGAAGACTAGCAAAGATGGAACGGAATCCAAAATTGTTTATTTGACCTGACAGCCTGAAAAATGTATTATAGTCATAGTTTATAACTGCATTTGAATCTAACACCCAGGCATATTTGTATGTCCAGATATCTTGACATAGTGACTCGTTGAAATTCATGATTCGCCAATTATACATGTTCGAATTCATGTTATATTTATATGTAGGTAAACAAATAATAATGTTCGTATGAGTTATTTTACTAAGAATGTTACGTAAATTTACTATAAGTTCAGAGTAATTTTTACTGATTTTAAAGTCTTGTTCACCAATTAACACAACACAGAAATCATTCATCGTATAATCCTTGAGTTTTGAATCAATCCCTTTCAGAAGATCACCTGTAGCTCCGTCTGTTGTTAAATAATGGCAAAAGTTGTATTGTTTCTCAACAGTTTCTTCTATTATGGAGAGGACCTTGTTTTGTCTATTGGTACTCAAAATGCACATTTTGTTTTGTTTATAATGTTGCAGATGGTGTTTCTCATTCTGTGTTTTATGTATGGTTCCTATAGTCTTCCTTAATACATTTAACTTTGGATTAATTTTTGCAGTTGTATTTGAATGTAGTGTTTTTGTGCATGTTGTATGAAATACAGCTTGTTCCTTTTGCGATTTTGGTGTGTGTTTCGAAACCATGGTTTTCTTTTTGCTAGGTGTCATAGTCTCGCTTGTTAGCTTTTTAGTCGCCTTTTTGACCAACTCATGCTTCGTGTTAAGTTTTGTAACTATTTTTTTTAGTTCCATGTTTTCTAGAGACAGGCTATTAATCTCCTCATGAGCTGAAATTAGTTCTAGCTTAAGTTTGTCTATCTCACTTCTAAGTTCCTGTATCTGTGAGTCACTTTCGCCAATAGATATGTTTGGAAGACTATTAGAGCTGCCATCTATCGTCAGGTTGATGGAACTACTACTATTTTCCAAATTGTTGTCAGCTGCTTTCGAAATATCTGTCATTGATTGGGTGCGGTGTTTCGTCCGAAATGTTATGTTTTGAAATGAATCCATAGTATGTATTATATATTTTAAAGAAACTTGCCAAAAGTCCTGCGCCGAACTGGGATTTGAACTTGCATCCACCGAAGCAGCGCTATAAAAGCAGCGTTCTTATCCACGAGGCCAACTGGTTGTTGACAGTAGTGGTTCAAATTGGACACTTGTTATTATAGATTTTATAACTTTGCACTTTTAATTGAATGATGGTGGACTGACAAAGATAAATAACTTTTTTTTTTTTTACGAAGGTACGAGTAATAACCGTCACTAGAACATTTTGATTTTTCTAAGTTTAATAATATTGCAGAAAGTTACTTGTTGATATATAATGTTTTATTGTCACACTTTTAATTACTGTTCGCGTTAGTCATAGAAGCACTTGATTTGTCACTGATTTCGACAAGCCATTACTGGTTATCGTGTTGGTGTTTAACTCCGGTGTTCAGGTTCAGAATCCTTTGCGAACACTTTCACAGCGATATTGGAAAACACTTTTACTGTTGCGTTAGTTTTTTGCACGATAAATACAAATAAAACATTTCTAAACAATAATAAAATACGGAGCCTATGTTTTCGTCGGCAGTGTTCGTCTACCCTCCTTATTAATCGCTTATTTTTCCTGTTATCAGTCTGTGTAGTTTCTTTTGGGGGGTTTTGATCATAACCATCCACGGTGACCAGCCAGGTTGGAAGATGTTTCGTGTTTCTGGTTCTAATAGTTTCATTTTTGTTTAGATCTATGTAGGAGGAGGGGCTTAGTTGTATCGTTTATATCCTGGGTGTTGTTTGTCTTAGTTGTATTTTTATTTACTAAAAAGTTTAAGATGCTAGGTTTTATTACTCCTTCTGAAATGCTATTTCATATCTGTGCTGTCGAGCCTTGTTGCTGTGGCTTGTTTTTTTTATTGGCTTGAGTGGTTTTATTTTGTTTTGGTACGGTGCTGTTTTCGGGTGATAAAGAAAGTTTAATTTTATTCATGATTTCGGTGATGATCAGTTTGTCATATTTGCTTGTGTCTTGGACCAGATTTATGGACAGGGGTGATATTGGCTCGATTCCAAACTTCTGGAAAACTCCCTTGGCTCAAACACTTATTATAAATAATAAATAGAGGAAGACTTAAAGTATTAGCGATATTCTTAAGGAATAGTGGCGGGATGCCATCAGGTCCTGGACCTTTAGAACAATCCACGGATTTCAAAGCACTGTGTACTTGTTCAATACTGATCACAAGATTGCTAACGAGACGGCTATTCTCAGTATCGTCGAAGGTCTGCTGCTGCACAATGTTGAGAGTGGAAAGCTCATAGACAGAATGGGAGAAGATTAAAAAGAGATTACAGATTTCATCTGGATTGTAGGTCGACTGTGCCTGGTAATGCATAGTTGAAGGAATGGAAGCTATGGATTTACGGTTAGATATAAAACACCAGAAATATTTGGAGTTAATTTTTATGCTATCCTCAACAGACTTAATGTATTGGTTATAACAAGTTTTAGATTCAGCATGAAATCTCGACCTATATAATGAAAATTGTTCGTAATCTGATAGATTTTGATACGACTTCCATTGACACCACGCCTTAGTTTTATTTTTAAATATTTGTATTAATGATGGTGAAAACCAGACCGGTTACTTAGAAGACTTGACCAATGTTAAGGGAACATGAGTTTTAATAACTCTGTCACCTGTTACTAAGAAATTAATGGTGAAAATTCACCATTAATTTCTTCGTAATTCGCCTTATAGTAATTGTACCTCTGTGTAGATTTACGTGTCATGGCTCGGTTACCCAAATTGAAAGAAGCCAATATACATAAGGATGGGTGATAAGGGTCTGAGCTTAATAGTGTGTCAGTGGGTGCCATAACAGAACACTCATTATTGCTGATCACCAAATTCAAAATCTATTTTATTAACCGACTTCCCAAAAAGGAGGAGGTTCTATGTTCGACTTCAAGTTTGTTTTTTTTTTTTTTTTTTTTTTTGTGTATGTTCACTGATTACTCCGTCAATTGTGGACCGATTTTGAAAATTCTTTTTTTGTTTGAAAATGTATGTGCCGAAATTGGTCCCATTTTAATTTGGTGAAGATCTGATGAAGAACTTCGGAGATATACAACAGAACTCTTCAATAAATAACGGCAAATCTCTCGGGATTGCTGCAATCGCATGTCTGTTTATTGTTTATACCATTTCATAACATAACATCACGCCAGTTCGCTCTTAAGGGGTAAGCAGACCTCTCATTTCACCGGTTATGTTCAAGTTTCATGAAATCTATTCTGGCGAAATAGTTCTCTTACTAACTTGCCTATTAGGTACGTACAACTAAAAAGTGAAAAATAAAAAAGCTTTTTGCAAAAAAATACTACCGACTTCCAAATACAAAACTACAAAGTGTAAAATAACTTAATTTTTTGAAGTCGGTGTCCATAACGCAAAAAAATGGTACCTACGAAAGACACCGACTTCAAAAAATTAAGTTATTTTACACTTTGTAGTTTTGTATTTGGAAGTCGGTAGTATTTTTTTGCAAAAAGCTTTTTTATTATATTATTATACTGGTAGGCATTAAAAATGGACATGAAAATTCTTAAGTGTCTACAAATTGGAGAGTCGCTGCTATTTAAATCTTCTATGGTAGAACATGAATCTCCAGTAACTAACCAATCAATGTCGGGGCGATTGTAATCACCAAACAAATAGAGCTTTTGAACACTTTCACTCTCAACAACTGCTTGTAAAATCTCCAAATATGCAACATAAGCACTTTCGGGTATTTTTGGTGGAATGTATGCTGAACATATGATATCGTACTTTCCTCTGGTTGCGCTCGGGATACGCAGAATGACATGCTCAATGTATTGGTTTAAAAAGATAATGGACTCAATTGTGACAGATCACAGTCCCCTCAGCTTCGCTATAAGGGTGCCGCCACCATCCTTCTTTTGAGTAGCCTTGCCTTCCGATCACATCTATATACGGAATACCGTTGATCAATAAACTCAGACTCGAATATTTCAGGGGTTAACCAAGTCTCCGTAAGTATTATAACATCGTAGCAGTTGGACAAAATATTCATAAATAGAACATGCAGTTTAGTGCGAAGCCCCCTACAATTTTGATAGTATATCTATACTAATATTATAAATAGGTAAAGTTTGTGAGTTTAAGACGTTGTAAGGGGTAATCTCTGGATCTACTGAACCGATTTAAAAAAATCTTTTACCAGTGGAAAGCTATACTATTCCTCAGTATCATAGGCTATAATATTATTAAAAGAAATTAGATAACCTTATGAAAATTGCAATAAGGTAACCCAAGGTAGCAAAACGTTGCCTGTAAAATACATTATTTGGCGTGCGCTGAGAAAACTATTGATGATAGATAAAAATTTGTATTTAGGGTAGGTATGGTAGGCAGGGTAGGCAGGGTAGGCAGGGTAGGCAGGGTAGGCAGGGTAGGCAGGGTAGGCAGGGTAGGCAGGGTAGGCAGGGTAGGCAGGGTAGCCAGGTTAGCCAGGGTAGGCAGGGTAAGCATGGTAAGGGCAAGGTAGGCAGGGTATGCAGGGTAAGCAGGCTAGGTAGATAGGTAACCAGTTGACGGGAGCGAATCCCCGATGGTCAGCTAGTACGAGATCAATTATGTAGCTTGAAATAAAAAATGTGTCAGGGGTTTTTTATATTTTGAAATTTTACTTGTTCTATTTTAATCGGGTTTTTTCTACGAAGTTGATGTTTACTGTGGCACAGTAACGCCATTAATAATACTTTTATAATTTATGATAAATTAAAAAAGCAAGAATCTTTTACCAAAATATAGATACCGATCTGCACAAACTAGACATGTTAGAAGTAACTTTAACTGAGTTAATAGGAAAACAAAGAGGAAGATACTACATTAGATACTGTATAGATATAGGTACTATGTTTTTAGTGGAACTTTTCAGCAACGTACGGAAGCTAACATCCAACTCAATAACTTTAATTTGCCTGCAGTATTTACTTGAAATAAATGTAGAAGATGTACCTGCTTGTATTAATAATAAGGTATTTGATATAAATAGTACATTACTGCAGCGGCCAGCAAAGGAGGCATTGATGGACGACCGTGTAAATGTGGGCCGAGGCGAAGCTGAGACATATACGTTGCCTTACTTAACGACAATCATTCGTTTCGAGATAAAATCGAATGGTTGTAAATAACTATACTCAACACCAACCGCAGTACCCAATCTAGAAATCTCTGAACAGATGTCAGGCCCAGGTTGGTCGCTGCAAACTTTGCCCATTCACATGATATGCACCACCTTCTCCCCTGCCCATAATCATATCACCGCTTACAATCAGGTGAGATAGTGGTCAAGCGCGAGTCTATCAAAAAATAATAATAATTAAACAAGTAAAATTTCAAAATTTAATAAACCCTCGACACATTTATCTTGCGAAAACACCCCGATTCAAACAGTAAAATAGCCATAACTTTTGAACCGATTTTATACAAACATAGCTAAGAACATTCTCAATTATGTCACCTTTTAAACAACAAAAAAAACTAAATCAAAATCGGTTCACCCGTTTAGAAGCTATGATGCCACAGACAGACACACAGATACACAGCAACACACGTCCAACTTATAACACCCCTCTTTTTGTGTCGTAAAAACAACAGCGTCATAAGTTCTGCTTTGCCGCAACTTGATAATACAACTCTTTATTAAATTTTGTCAATATTTAATTTTATTGAAATTCCTTAATTATTCCGTTAAAATCGGGTACAACATTTTAGAATGCTGCTATATACTATGTTGTATGTCCTTCCATTTGGCGCTTTGTTTATATCAACAAATTCTAGGCCCTGGACACGACTTTGTCTTATTACATAATTCCTCAATCTATCATTTAAAGTTACACTTTACATTTCTACACGAAAACAATTCTACTGCATTAATCCTACTTTCATGTCTTTTTTGCCATACCCAACCTTTACTCCCATACATAAGAATAGGCACCAGCAAGATGTTGTGAACAGCGAGTCGAGCTTCTTTCGATGTCTTTGTTAATAGTAATAGCAAAACTATGTTTGATTGGAAACAGGAGTCTTTTGAATTGAAATGGGTCAGTCAATAATCCCCATTGGGATTCGACGTATTAAAAAAAACTCTTTGCAAAAAAATACTACCGACTTCCAAATACAAAACTACAAAGTGAAAAATAACTTAATTTTTTGAAGTCGGTGTCTTTCGTAGGTACCATTTTTTTGCGTTTTGGACACCGACTTCAAAAAATTAAGTTATTTTTCACTTTGTAGTTTTGTATTTGGAAGTCGGTAGTATTTTTTTTGCAAAAAGATTTTTTATTTTTCACTTTTTAGTTGTACGTACCTAATAGGCAAGTTAGTAAGGGAACTATTTCGTCAGAATAGATTTCATGAAACTTGAACATAACCGGTGAAATGAGAGATCTGCTTACCCCTTAAGAGCGAACTGGCGTGATGTTATGTTATGAAATGTTATAAACAACAAACAGACATGCGATTGCAGCAATCCCGAGAGATTTGCCGTTATTTATTGAAGAGTTCTGTTGTATATCTCCGAAGTTCTTCATCAGATCTTCACAAAATTAAAATGGGACCAATTTCGGAACATACTTTTTCAAACAAAAAAAGAATTTTTTAAATTGGTCCACAATTGACGAAGATATCGGTGAACATACAAAAAAAAAAAAAAAAACACTCGAAAGTCGGTTAAAAATACTTTCCTTATTGCTATACCTGTTAATATAGAAGTTTAACGTTGATTTGGGTTCATGTTAAATATAGCACAAGTTCACAGTTGACAATAATTTTTTAAATGGTTAAAGTGGAACTCGAACCGAACTATGTTAACAGTAAAAACTTTTTAACAAAAAATCAAACCGACTTCCAGAACAAAAAACTACAAAGCAAAAAATAACTTTCTTTTCCGAAGTCGGTGTCTTTTGTATCAATTTTTTTCAGTTTTTCGACACCGACTTCGGAAAAGAAAGTTATTTTTTGCTTTGTAGTTTTTTGTTCTGGAAGTCGGTTTGATTTTTTGTTAAAAAGTTTTTTATTTTTCACTTTTCAGTTTTGGTAGGTGTCTCCAATTAACATGATAATCACTTGTGGCCAAAGTACATCTCATGACGCTTCCAAAAAGCCGAAGCACGACTAGGATACATTGTTTTATTTTCAGAGTTCCGGTGCCTACCTTCCGGCTTCATCATCAGAACAGTTCAATGATACCATTTTCATCAGTCCCATTCATTTATAAGTATTTGCTTCATCGTAGTCAGTTAACTATTCGAGATATTTTATACCCGTGACATACTTAGCATTTAGGAGTTCAAGTGGCCATCTGTGGTCTTCTTCATCAGTTCCACTTCACCAAATTATACTTTCTGAGTGCAAGTGATTGCATTGTTGATGAAACTACCAAAATCACTATATGTTTGCCTATAATATTTGAGGAGTTCCCTCGATTGCTCTAGGATCCCATCATCAGATCCTGACCTGATGACTATGGGACCAACTAGGTAGTATACCCTTCAAAACAAAAGAAGATTTTTTGAAATCGGTCCAGGCGTCTTTGAGTAATCGGGGAACATACATAAAAAAATAAAAAAAAAGATTCCGACGAATTGAGAACCTCCTCCTTTTTTTGAAGTCGGTTAAAAATAAAGTAGGTTTGTTGGTATCAGTTGGCTGGTCTGATTTTGGTTTCAGAAGAAAACTATACAGTTATATTGATGATGAAACCAAAAGATGAATGCCCGTCATTTGGAGGGAGAGCAGGTTGGCGGGATAAATAATATTTGTTTAAGTTAAGATTGAAGAACAACAAGTAAAATTTCAACATTTAAAAAACCCCTGTCACATTTTTATTTCATGCTACATAATTTATCTAGTACTAGCTGACCCTCGGGGCTTCGCTCCCGGCAACTGGCTACCTATCTACCTAGCCTGCCTACCCTGCCTACCCTGGCTAACCTGGCTAACCTGGCTAACCTGACTACCCTGGCTACCCTGGCTACCCTGGCTGCCCTGGCTACTCTGGCTACCCTGGCTACCCTGCCTACCCTGCCTACCCTGGCTACCCTGCCTACCCAGTCTTCCCTGGCTACCATGGCTCCCTTGCCCCTACACTGGCTAAGGGTAGCCAGGGTAGGGGCAGCGGAGCCAGGGGGCTACCCTGCCTACCCTGGCTACCCTGGCTACCCTGGCTACACTGGCTACGCTGGCTACCCTGGCTACCCTGCCTACCCTGGCTACCCTGCCTACCCAGTCTTCCCTGGCTACCATGGTATACCATGGCTCCCTTGCCCCCACACTGGCTAAGGGTAGCCAGGGTAGGGGCAGCGGAGCCAGGGGGCTACCCTGCCTACCCTGGCTAACCTGGCTACCCTGGCTACCCTGGCTACCCTGGCTCCCTGGCTGCCCTGGCTGCCCTGGCTACCCTGGCTACCCTGGCCTACCCTGCCTACCCTGCCTACCCTGGCTACCCTGGCTACCCTGCCTACTAATTTTAAAACGACTTTCGAAAAAGGAGGAGGTTCTATGTTCGACTTCTTGTATGTTTTTTTTTTGTGTATGTTCACCGATTACTCCGGCAATTGTGAACCGATTTTGAATTTTTTTTTTGTTTGTAATCGAATGGTCCCATTTTAATTTGGTGAAAATCTGAGGAAGAACTTCGAAAATATACAACAGAACTCTTCAATAAATACGGCAAATCTCTCGGGATTGCTGCAATCGCATGTATGTTTATTGTATATACCATTTTATAACATAACATCACGCTAGTACGCTCTTAAGGAGTACGCAGATCTCTCTTTACACCGGTTATGTTCACGTTTAATGATATTCGGGTAATTTATTCTGGCGTAATAGGTACCTTAACAACTTTGCCTATTAGGATGGTACAACTAAAAAGTGAAAAATAAAAAACTTTTATACCATTCCCCCTCTAAAAAGCTTATTTTGTTCACTGAAAACAGTGAATAAAAAGCTCTTTTAATCACTGTTTTGGTGTTTGAATTTAGAACACACCAATATATTCAAACTCGATCTCAATGCTGTACAACCTCCTTACGCATAAAATATTCGATACAAACTTAGATAGAGATAGAGTTAGAGTTAGAGATAGAGTTAGAGTTATAGATAGACATAGAGAAAGAGATAGCGATAGAGATAGAGATGGAGTTAAAGATAGAGATAGAGTTAGAGATAGAGTTAGAGATAGAGGTAGAGATAGAGTTAGAGATAGAGTTATAGTTATAGTTAGAGATAGAATTAGAGATAGAGTTAGAGATAGAGTTAGAGATAGAGTTAGAGATAGAGTTAGAGATAGAGTTAGAGATAGAGTTAGAGATAGAGTTAGAGATAGAGTTAGAGATAGAGTTAGAGATAGAGTTAGAGATAGAGATAGAGTTAGAGTTATAGATAGACATAGAGAAAGAGATAGCGATAGAGATAGAGATGGAGTTAAAGATAGAGATAGAGTTAGAGATAGAGTTAGAGATAGAGTTAGAGATAGAGTTATAGTTATAGTTAGAGATAGAATTAGAGATAGAGTTAGAGATAGAGTTAGAGATAGAGTTAGAGATAGAGTTAGAGATAGAGTTAGAGATAGAGTTAAAGATAGAGTTAGAGATAGAGTTAGAGATAGAGTTAGAGATAGAGTTAGAGATAGAGTTAGAGATAGAGTTAGAGATAGAGTTAGAGATAGAGTTAGAGATAGAGATAGAGTTAGAGTTAGAGATATAGTTAGAGAAAGAGTTAGAGATAGAGTTAGAGATAGAGTTAGAGTTAGAGATAGAGTTAGAGATAGAGTTAGAGATAGAGTTAGAGATAGAGTTAGAGATAGAGTTAGAGATAGAGTTAGAGATAGAGTTAGAGATAGAGTTAGAGATAGAGTTAGAGATAGAGTTAGAGATAGAGTTAGAGATAGAGTTAGAGATAGAGTTAGAGATAGAGTTAGAGATAGAGTTAGAGATAGAGTTAGAGATAGAGATAGAGATAGAGTTAGAGTTAGAGATATAGTTAGAGATAGAGTTAAAGATAGAGTTAGAGATAGAGTTAGAGATAGAGTTAGAGATAGAGATAGAGTTAGAGATAGAGTTAGAGATACAGTTAGAGATAGAGTTAGAGATAGAGTTAGAGATAGAGATAGAGATAGAGATAGAGATAGAGATAGAGATAGAGATAGAGTTAGAGATAGAGTTAGAGATAGAGATTGAAACACAAGTGCTGTTACCTAGCTCAGGGGTCAGGGTTTTTTGTACATTTTGAAGGTAATAAACCCATTTATTTATTATTATTCCTTGTGCCGCTTCAATCTTTCTTTTTCTCGTAGTCATGGTATAAAATATAGTATACAACTCTTGAATAAAACGGATTTATATCGAGGGCCATGAATCACTCGCGTCGCTCATGATGATTACAAAAATTTACTGCCGACTACCAAAAAAAAAGAAGAAACTAGAAAGTGAAAAATAACTTTAATTTTGGAAGTCGGTTTCCATAACGTAAAAAAAATGTACCTACGAAAGACACCGACTTCCAAAATTAAAGTTATTTTTAACCGACTTCCCAAAAAGGAGGAGGTTCTATGTTCGACTTCGTGCTTGCATTTTTTTTTTTTGTTTATTTTCACCGATATCTCCGTCAACTGTGGACCGATTTTGAAAATTAATTTTTTGTTTGAAATTGTATGTTCCGAAATTGGTCCCATTTTTATTTAGTGGAGATCTTATGAAGAGTTTTGGAGATATACAACAGAACTCTTCAATATACAATGGCAAATCTATCGGGATTGCTGCAATTGCATATCTGTTTATTGTTTATACCATTTCATAACATAACATCACGCCAGTACGCTCTTAAGGGGTACGCAGATCTCTCATTTCACCGGTTAAGTTCAAGTTTCTTGAAATCAATTTTGGCGTTATAGTTACTTTACTAACTTGCCTATTAGGTAGGTACAACTAAAAAGTGAAAAATAAAAAAACCTTTTTTGCTAAAAAATACTACCGACTTCCAAATACAAAACTACAAAGTGAAAAGTAACTTTATTTTTTGAAGGCGGTGTCCATAAAGCAAAATTGGTACCTACGAAAGACACCGACTTCAAAAAATAAAGTTATTTTTCACTTTGTAGTTTTGTATTTGGAAGTCGGTAGTATTTTTTTGCAAAAAAGTTTTTTTATTCACTTTGTAGTTTCTTCCTTTTATTTGGAAGTCGGTAGTATTTTTTTGTAAACAAGTTTTTCATTATCTATCATCAATAGTTTTCTCAGCGCACGCCAAATAATGTATTTTACAGGCAAGATTTTGCTACCCCGGGTTACCTTATTGCAATTTTCAGAAGGATCTCTAATTATTTTATTTTATATTCTCGTGATACATATACATATACACTTAGGAATAATGGAGCTTTCTACTGGTGAAAGAATTTTCAAAATCGGTTCAGTAGATCCAGAGATTACCCCTTACAACGGCAAGTTCACAAACTCACAAACTTTACCTCTTTATAATATTAGTATAGATATAGATATAGTAGACACGCTTCGATCGGCAATCTATTGAATACGTAATTATGACACGATATCTTGCGAAAACACCCCGATTCAAACAGTAAAATGCCCATAACTTTTGAACGGCTGAACCGATTTTATTTAAACATAGCTAAGAACACTCTCGTTTAATCAAAAATCAAATCAAATCAAAATTTCTTTATTCAATTAGGCCATTAAGCGGCACTTTCGAACGTCAAAAATAAAAATTAAATGTAATAATAATTAAAAGTAATAATAATTGATTCTACCGTCCATTCGGAAATGTAGCTTGTTATGGAGAAGAACGGACAAGAAACTCCAAACTTACTCTTTTAAAAAAACATAAATGTGTTTTACAAGTATTTGGTTACAATAATCTTGTAGGAAAAATACATATATGTGAGAACGATGTAAAAAAAAAAAAAAACGCACTTAAAAGCGTCTAGAGTAAAACAAACAATTAAAAATACAATAAATAGGTAATTAAAAACATGCGGAGGCAGCTAAGATATGACCAATCCCAACTGACGGCGCCCGTTCACGAACATGACACATGGATCGGCACCACTCAGCTCAACCATCATGAAGGGAACCGAATGATCCAACACATGTGCCACCATCAGAGAGACATTAGAGAGAGCATGACACACTCAACTGCCGGGGCACACTGAAGTCAACGAACGACACATAGGTACAGTAAATGGTAGATTTACAGTTAGTACATAGTACTCACATATGTGCTGTGCAGTTATATAATCCAAAAAATAAATTGAGTTTATACAACACAAATATACATTATAATTATTCGTACAGTCTTCAGCAGGTCCAACAATACTTCAGAACTTTTCTGCTTATCACTTGTTTTTGTGCCCTAGTGGCTGTGGAGCTGGAATAGCGTTGGGCCAAGCATTTTTATCAGCGATGTAATCCCCCAACCTATAATATGCCTGCCTGCATAGTGTGCGTTTTATACAAGTTTTAAATTTCGTCTCATTCAATTCTAGAATGTGTGGCGGTATTTTATTGTAACATTTTATACAGTACCCCCTAAAAGATGACGCTACTTTAGCCAGCCTGAAACCTGGTTGAATTAATTGGTCCCTATTTCTAGTAACATAACTATGTCTATCGCTGTTTTTACTAAAAAGATGTAAATTCTTTCTAACGTACATGATGTTTTCGTAAATATACTGACAAGGTACCGTCATGATGTTAATGTCTTTAAACAGTTCCCTTAGAGAATCGCGCCGGCGAAGATTGTATATCGCTCTGATGGCTCGTTTTTGTATAACAAAAATTGACTGAATGTCTGCAGCCCTTCCCCATAGTAATATGCCGTAAGACATTATACTATGAAAGTAACTAAAATAGACCAGCCTCGCGGTATCTACATCAGTAAATTGACGAATTTTTCTAACAGCATAAGCCGCCGAACTTAACCGCCCCGCAAGTGATATTAAATGAGGACCCCATTGTAACCTTGAGTCTAGCGTGATACCCAGGAAAACGGTTTTGTCGACGAATTCTAGCTTCTCGTTGTTTAATATAATGTCACAATCATAACTTTTGACATTCGGCAAGGCAAATTTTACACAATTAGTTTTTTTAGCATTCAAAACTAAATTATTAGCAGTGAACCAATTTAGAACTTGCCGCAATGCATTATTTACGTCGGCAACGTTACTCGTACGTCTATTTATGTTAAAAATCAAAGAAGTGTCATCAGCAAATAACACCATGTTCAGTTTGTTTTTCAATAGATGGGGTAAATCGTTAATGTATACTAAAAATAAGAAAGGACCTAAAATTGAGCCCTGGGGTACCCCCATTTTCACGTTCAACCCCGACGAATTGACACCGTTTATTTGAACTAATTGCTGTCTATCATTCAAATAGGATTTTACTAAATTTAATGCTGATTGGCCTAGCCCGTAATGCTCAAGTTTCAAAAGCAATGTTTCATGATCAACGCAATCAAACGCCTTCGACAGGTCGCAGAAGATACCTATGGCATCTTGTCCCTCCTCCCACGCATCAAAGATGTGTTTTATTAAGGTGACACCAGCGTCGGTTGTACAACGTCCTTTGGTGAAACCATATTGTTTCTCGTGTAGGATGTTTTTCGTATTAAAATAAATGAGCATTTGATTTAGCATTATCTTTTCAAATATCTTGCTGAAAACCGGCAACACGGATACTGGTCTATAATTATTTGTGTCTTTACTGTCCCCGGATTTAAAAAGTGGTATAACCTTACTATATTTCATTAGATCCGGAAAGACTCCCTGATCTATACACAAATTAAAAATTAAAGCTAAGTACGGCGCTATAGTCTGAATAATGGAGGTACAAACTTTGATGGACATTCCCCATAGATCTTCTGTCAGTTTTATCTTTATTTGCTTAAAAGCTTTTATCACTGTTATTGGGTTTATATGTGAAAAGTTAAATTCAGTCGGGCATGCTGAAACGTTAGCGTGTAATAAACCATAAGCGAGCGACGGCGAAGAATTTAAGGTTTCAGTAGTTTTAATTGGGATGCTGGTAAAGAAATTTACAAACTCTTGAGCAACCTCTTTGCTATCTCTAACAAGTCCATGTGTAGTCTCAAGCGTGTAATCAGTATTATTTCTTTTGTTCCTGTTTGTTTCATTGTTAATAATTTTCCAAACCGTCCTAATTTTATTTTCTGCGAATTTAACCTTATTGCTAATGTATAAAGCCTTAGCTAGTTTACATGAATTTTTAAAAATTCTTGAGTAAGTAGCAACATACTTATTAAAAGTTTCAGTGTTTATATAAGGCTTAAGGCCATACAGCTCGTAAAGTCTTTCCCTACTTTTCCTGATTCCTTTAGTCGCCCAGTCACTGAATAAAAAATTACGGCATATAGTTTTAGTTTTCTTCTTAAAAGTGTTATTGAATTCTGTTTGAACAACTGAGAAAACTTTTTTGTATAAAATATTACCATCTTTCACTGTGAGGTCCTGACAACTTAACTTACCAATTAAAGCGCTGTTAAATTTATTTAATTTGCCGGATGTTATTGGTCTGGATTGAATCTGCACTTGCTGTATTGGTATGCTGGACTCAAATGTTACCAGTAGCCCACTATGATCTGAAGGCAGACAATTCATAATGGCTTTGTTTAAGTAGTCGCAGCAACAAAAAACATTATCAATACATGTAGCAGTAGTCACAGTTGTTCGGGTTGGTTCCTCAAACACATGCGACAAATTAAATGATTTGAAGAGATTCAATAGTCTACTGCTATCTGAATTATTTTCTAAAATATTTATATTAAAGTCACCACAGATTATGACTAGTTTATTACCAGTTGTAAGTTTTGCCAAAACATCTTCCATCACTGACTCAAATATACAGTAGTTTTTATAATTGGGGGGTCTGTAAACGCACACTATAATATGCTTATCCAGCTCAACACAGGACAGTTCAACACTATGTTCAACTGATAGATCTACAATATCTTTACGAGATTTTGATTTAATACCATTTTTGATTAAAATAAGTGAACCTCCACGTAACATAACATTTCTGTTAAAACAGCTGCCCACAGTATAATTTTCATAATTAATAAGCATTGAATGTTCTTTCAGCCAATGCTCAGTAAAACAAATAATTTCAAACATTGTCTTTTCTAAAAACAGTTCTATTTCCAATTGCTTTGCAGAAAAACCTTGAATGTTTTGATGGAATAATTTTATAGAATTCTGCTTAGCCCCTTTTTTTAAATTAACTATGTGAGAGCAAGAAGGTACCTTCTTGTTGGTGGATGTACTCCTAACTATTTGGTTATTGGTACCCTCCCTTGTCCTACAAACTAGTTTAAACTATAAATATTAATAGCAGAATTGCTAACGTTATTAATGTTATTGGATACCTGTAAATTAGTATTACTACTAATATCAACTACAGTACATGACTTCGACATACTATTTATGTCTGAGTTTAAAGTAAAAGATAATAGCCTCGCTATTTGACGTCTTACCCTAATAGGCAGATACACTGTATTGCCTGTCGACTTTAATTTATCAACAAAAATGTTGATGTCAAAAAAAACTAATTTGTCACTGTAATGGCTGACAAGGAAATGAATATGTTTATTCAGCATGTGAATATAATTATTTTGTCTACTAGACAATTTTTCCAAATATGGAAAAGCACACAATATTATTTTATTACAATTTAATTTTAGTAACTTTGTTACACACTCAGTGATGTCGTCTTTTTTTACATCCAAACTGTTACCTATAAAGACAGTTACATTGGTGTCTGATTTATATACATTGTTTGTTACAGATTCCATGATATGCTTGTAAGATGACCCAGGCATACAATAATTAATAGTCGAATAACTCTGATTGCTATTTAATAATTTACCTAAACCTCTTCCAACACCATCTGCAAACATAACCGAATGAGACCCATGATTACTATTACTAGATGCAAAGGTAGCAGTCTCAGGCTGGTCTACTTGAGACACTTCCTGTGCAATATCAGGTGTGTCTTGGTCTTGGACAAAGATACCGTCCTGAGGCACCTTCTCAACCTGGGCTGGGCTCTCCGTTACCTCAGGCTGGACAGCCTTCAGGTTTGAGACTATCTGACAATTGCATTGACACATCACTAACTCATTTGCGGCCAAAATGTGTTCCTTGATTTGTAACTGGGATCTAACATATTTATTGTAAAGGGAGCCCAGTTTGTCTTCAAGTACCTTTAAATCATTTTGTAAGCTCTGTGTGTCAATTTCATAAATTTTTATACTGTCCTCTAATTTAATCTGGTAATTGTTTAATTTATTAAGCAGGTCAACTCGTTCTTTTCTGAGTGGAATATTTTTAAAGAAATGTTTGTGTTGTTTCCTGTACTGGGTATAATTTTTAATTATTTTATTAAATTTTGCATACTTTTTCAATTTTTTATGACTAACTTTATATTTATTTGTCTCATTTAATAAGGAATCTTCAGTCAGGTCAATAGTAGTAATGGAATGAGGTTTACAATTTGATTTTATTAACTCACTATATAAATGGCACGTTTCCTGTACCTGAGTACATGACTTTTCTTTTTGCAAATTCAGAATTTGAAAATTAGCATGAGCCAATTCATCTTCTAGGTCCCTAACTTTACCTAAAGCCTCCTCATAAAGATCACTGCAATTATGGAAACCATCCGTGACTACCCGCAGTTGGTCGCGTTCATCAACAACATTTTGATATTGCTGACTCAGCACCACTAGCTCCCGCTTAAGGCTTGTGTTTTTACAAATGACATTTTGTACTTCTACCTCACATTCATCTCTCTCCTGCAACATTTCCTGACATTGATGTTGCGATTCTTTTAGTTCTTGGAGAGTTGTTCTTAGTTTGAATTCCAAGTCCTCAATAGTAGCGTTACGGGTCATTACAGGCATGGTTTCAGGAATGTTTACTGAAAATAGAAATTAAAGAAACAGTGAGAACCAAAAGAACAGAAAAAAAGTAGAAAAGTTGAAAATGGAGGACAGAAATTAAAAAAAACAAAAGAAATAAGTATTCGTATATTATTATTAATAATAAAAAATTATGTAGCAAAACGAGGTGGGCTGCTGAATTGGCTTGAAAAGCTAACTATTATTGTGTTTTTTACTTTTGATTACCTTACAGCTTTAATTTTTATTTAATGTGGGTATGGTGCCTAAAATATGAATGTACGATTTATTGCAGTTTTATAGTTTAATTATGCAAAAAATCGTAAAAGTTCGTTATTGAAAGATAAGAATCAATTAATAGAACTAAATAACTGGACTTGAATGTTGGTTTTGTTTCGTTTTCTACGCTGTCAACGAAACGATTTATATGCACTACAGAGTGCTAAATCAGCAAAAATGTTACGTTAAATCTAAAGGAGAGCGTGTTAGAAAGTTAAAGTGAAAATTGTGTGCTATAATTATAAAACTTAAGTGAACAATACTCCCCATGTAATTCCGTAGTTCGGTCGTCAGCTGTTTGATAGGTTACCGGTCGACAGCCGGGCAAAACTCTTATTTAACCAGTTACTTCGGCAGGAAAACAATAATCCTGAGTATTTATGCCGTTTTGTTGTATTTTTACTTAAAATTACACCCTAATTTCACATAAATACTAATTAAATCAAATTTTTAAATACGGAGCACAAAATTTACATGTCACTTGGCCAGTGTTGCCAGCAAAAAAAAAAGTTTAAGTCACCTTTTAAACAAATAAAACTAAATCAAAACCGGTTCACCCGTTTGGACGCTATGATGCCACAGACAGACACACAGATACACAGATACACAGCTACACAGACACACAGATACACAGACACACAGATACACAGCAACACACGCCAAACTTATAACACCCCTCTTTTTGTGTCGGGGGTTAAAAACAAAACGGAATGCCTATCACTCGGAGATGGGTGCGGGTCCGCCAGTCACTATAAAACTCCATATATTTGTGGTTTTACACTTGATATATTAAGAGTTAATGCGGTCGCAGAGATCCGACTTAATTTCCTAAGTAAAAAGTCATAATTCGAAGATTGGCTCTCCCCTATTTTCGCCTACAATATTTTACCAATTTAAAAGATATTCCCTAAACTGAAAAAGAAAGATATATTCTGTGCCCATCAGTTTTCTTATTTACATTTATATATAGTTGTCAAATTTCTACACCAGGCCTCTGCAAACAGCGAAATTTTGGGCAACTTGTGAGGGTTCTAGTCCTTCTAAAGATAATGTATCCTCAACAACAAAAACGCGGGCACAGTATATCTTTCTTTTTCAGTTTATGGCATATCATTAAATTGCCCTACATTGGCGTAGGAAATAGGCGAGAGCCAAACCTCGAATAAAGACTTAACCTAATGTTTAAACAATAATTTCTAACAACAATCGATTTATATTTCAACTACTAACAGCGGCAGAGGAAACACGACAAGATAAGTTAACAGAGTATATTCCAGAAAGTTAATTAATTCCTTTAGATATATAGGTTTTTGTGTGTTTTTCTTTTTAATTCATGAAATGGAAAATACCCATTGCTCGCATCATGGTATAGCCAAAAAACCTATGAATAATCAGCGTTTGAAGATATGATCAGCTAAACGCACGGTTTCTTCAGAATACTCGTATGTCAATCATTAGCGGTCATATTTATTTATTTATTTAAACTTCATGTACAATGGTGATACATAGGCGGACTTAATGCAGCAAGGCATTCTCTACCAGTCAACCTTTGGGTTAAAAAGGACACAGCAGTGGTAGGAGTACAAAAATAAAATAAAATGAACAATAATTAAAATCAGATATTAATAAACAATCTAACTAATAAAATACATAAATAATTACTAAAACAATAGACTAATAAATATTATAATAAATACCATATCATTATTTATTCTAAATGAAACAGAAATTTAAATATAATAACTATGACGAAGACCCGAGCTATGTGAGAGAGGACAAGTAATATTTCCGGATTCTACGCTTAAATGAAAATTTACTCTCAGCTTTTTTTATGTCAAGGGGAAGCACGTTCCAGAGTTTTATAGTAGAGACAGTGTAAGAATTAGATAGAAACCCAGTGCGGTGAGAAGGAATAAGGAGAAGTAAGTTTTTTGAAGCTCGAAGGTTAAGATCGTGAGAACTGCCCAACACTTTAAAATATTGTTTTAAAAAATCAGGAGTACAAGGATCGTTCATGATGTTGAAGAGCATGCAGAGGGATCTGAGGGATCTCCTCTGACGGATAGGCAGCCATTTAAGCTGAGAACGGAAAGAAGAAATGTGATCATATTTACGAAGCCCGAAAATAAAGCGAATACAGTTGTTAAGAAGTCGATCCATTTTGTTAAGAAGTTCTTGGGATAGATCAGAGTAACAAACATCAGCATAGTCGATTATAGGCAATACAAGAGCCTGAACCAAGGTGGTTTTAGTGCTAGACGGAAGAAAATGTTTGAATCTATAGAGAGAACGCAGTGAGAATGTGACTCTCTGGCTTATCTGAGCGACCTGCTTATTCCAGCTTAACTTGTCATCAATGTATAGGCCTAAGTCTTTAACGTGAGGCGAGAGTGAAATGACGGTATTGCCGAAAATAAGCGGCGATAGAAGGCTAGTGTCCAAGGTACGTAGGAAATACGAACTACCAATAAGGATAGCCTGACATTTACTGACATTGACAGTAACCCCAAACCTGCTAGACCAGTCAGCGATTGCTTGAAGGTCAGCATTTAACAGTGAGATGCAGTTATCCAGATTGAGAATGTCAGATTGCGCGTAGAGCTGCAGGTCATCAGCATACAGATGGTAGGAGCATTTGAGAATAGTAGTAATAGAGTTAATAAATAATGAAAATAAGAGTGGAGAGAGTATACCGCCTTGTGGAACGCCTGTTACCAGAGCGCACCAATCAGACAATTTCTGATCAGCACGCACCGCCTGCTGGCGACCACGAAGATATGATGAAAACCAATCCCGTGCCAACGAAGAAACCCCAATTTGAGACAGGATGGCCAGGAGAATGTCGTGATCGACGGTATTAAATGCATTGGAGAAATCAATTAAAACCAACACCGTCAACCTCGAACTCTCCAAGCCGTTTCTGACGTCTTCAGTAACTTTAAGCAAGGCTGTGGCTGTACTATGGCCGGGCCGAAAACCAGATTGGAAAGGGGACAATAGGTTATTCCGGGACACGAAGGAGGATATTTGGTTTAGAGCAACTGCTTCCAGGATCTTAGATAGGAAAGGGAGAATGGAGATTGGTCTGTAGTGATTAGATAAGGTGGGGTTGGAAATTTTTGGAAGAGGGATAATGAATGCTTTACGCCAGGTGGTAACAAACTCACCAGCCTGCAGAGAGAAGTTGATGATGTGTGTGATAATGGGAAGGATACTTTTAAAAATGAGGGATAACATGGATCTGCTCACTCCATCACAGCCGGCAGCCTTGGACTTAATTGCAGTGAACGTTTTGAGGATCTCAGCGTCAGTCATCGGGGAAAAAGAAAAAGATTCGGGAGGTGCAATTGGCATGGAAGTAATATCACGAATAGTATTATTCTTAACAACAGCCGTGAGCATAGTTGACGATGAAAAGTGATTATTCAAATCATTCAGAGACATATGAGATGATACAGTATGAGAGGATGATTGCGTGATTCCAATTGATTTGAGAAACTTCCATATGTCAGCCGGAGAAGAATTAAGGACATTTTCACAAATGTATCGGCGTTTGGAAGCTCTTACCATCTGATTACAGCGGTTTCTAGCCAACTTGTACAGGCTCCAGTTCTCCTCACTGCGATCCCTTCTATATCATATCGTAAAATAGTTACATTATCCACCGTTAGCGGTGCTCATATCGTTTTGTTTTTAACCCCCGCCGGCAAAAGAGGGGTGTTATATTTAACCCCCGCCGGAAAAAGAGGGGTGTTATAAGTCCAAACGGGTGAACCGCTTTTGATTTAGTTTTTTTTTGTTTAAAAGGTGACTTAATCGAGAATGTTCTTAGCTATGTTTGAATTGAATCGGTTTAGCCGTTCAAAAGTTATGGGCGTTTTACTGTTTTAATCGGGGTGTTTTCGCAAGATATCGTGTCATAATTACGTGTTCAATAGATTGCCGATCGAAGCGTATCTACTATGTATTAGATAAATTATGTTGCTTGAAATAAAAATATGTCGGGGGTTATCTAAATTTTGAAATTTTATTAACCGACTTTCCAAAAAGGAGGAGGTTCTATGTTCGACTTCAAGTTTGTTTTTTTTTTTTTTTTTTTTTGTGTATGTTCACCGATTACTCCGTCAATTGTGGACCGATTTTGAAAATTCTTTTTTTGTTTGAAAAAGTATGTTTCGAAATTGGTCCCATTTTAATTTGTTGAAGATCTGATGAAGAACTTCGGAGATATACAACAGAACTCTTCAATAAATAACGGCAAATCTCTCGGGATTTCTGCAATTGCATGTCTGTTTGTTGTTTATAACATTTCATAACATAACATCACGCCAGTTCGCTCTTAAGGGGTAAGCAGATCTCTCATTTCACCGGTTATGTTCAAGTTTCATGAAAACTATTCTGGCGAAATAGTTCCCTTACTAACTTGCCTATTAGGTACGTAAAACTAAAAAGTGAAAAATAAAAAAACTTTTTGCAAAAAAATACTACCGACTTCCAAATACAAAACTACAAAGTGAAAAATAACTTAATTTTTTGAAGTCGGTGTCCATAACGCAAAAAAATGGTACCTACGAAAGACACCGACTTCAAAAAATTAAGTTATGTTTCACTTTGTAGTTTTGTATTTGGAAGTCGGTAGTATTTTTTTGCAAAAAGTTTTTTTATTTGTTGAGATAATGTGTCATGGCGGCGGACAGTTTTTCTGATAAAAAAAGCTAATAAAATCAAAATCAAAATTTCTTTATTCAATTAGGCCATTAAGCGGCACTTTCGAACGTCAAAAATAAAAATTAAATGTAATAATAATTGATTCTACCGTCCATTCGGAAATGTAGCTTGTTATGGAGAAGAACGGACAAGAAACTCCAAACTTACTCTTTTAAAAAAACATAAATGTGTTTTACAAGTATTTGGTTACAATAATCTTGTAGGAAAAATACATATATGTGAGAACGATGTAAAAAAAAAAACGCACTTAAAAGCGTCTAGAGTAAAACAAACAATTAAAAATACAATAAATAGGTAATTAAAAACATGCGGAGGCAGCTAAGATATGACCAATCCCAACTGACGGCGCCCGTTCACGAACATGACACATGGATCGGCACCACTCAGCTCAACCATCATGAAGGGAACCGAATGATCCAACACATGTGCCACCATCAGAGAGACATTAGAGAGAGCATGACACACTCAACTGCCGGGGCACACTGAAGTCAACGAACGACACATAGGTACAGTAAATGGTAGATTTACAGTTAGTACATAGTACTCACATATGTGCTGTGCAGTTATATAATCCAAAAAATAAATTGAGTTTATACAACACAAATATACATTATAATTATTCGTACAGTCTTCAGCAGGTCCAACAATACTTCAGAACTTTTCTGCTTATCACTTGTTTTTGTGCCCTAGTGGCTGTGGAGCTGGAATAGCGTTGGGCCAAGCATTTTTATCAGCGATGTAATCCCCCAACCTATAATATGCCTGCCTGCATAGTGTGCGTTGTATACAAGTTTTAAATTTCGTCTCATTCAATTCTAGAATGTGTGGCGGTATTTTATTGTAACATTTTATACAGTACCCCCTAAAAGATGACGCTACTTTAGCCAGCCTGAAACCTGGTTGAATTAATTGGTCCCTATTTCTAGTAACATAACTATGTCTATCGCTGTTTTTACTAAAAAGATGTAAATTCTTTCTAACGTACATGATGTTTTCGTAAATATACTGACAAGGTACCGTCATGATGTTAATGTCTTTAAACAGTTCCCTTAGAGAATCGCGCCGGCGAAGATTGTATATCGCTCTGATGGCTCGTTTTTGTAGAACAAAAATTGACTGAATGTCTGCAGCCCTTCCCCATAGTAATATGCCGTAAGACATTATACTATGAAAGTAACTAAAATAGACCAGCCTCGCGGTATCTACATCAGTAAATTGACGAATTTTTCTAACAGCATAAGCCGCCGAACTTAACCGCCCCGCAAGTGATATTAAATGAGGACCCCATTGTAACCTTGAGTCTAGCGTGATACCCAGGAAAACGGTTTTGTCTACGAATTCTAGCTTCTCGTTGTTTAATATAATGTCACAATCATAACTTTTGACATTCGGCAAGGCAAATTTTACACAATTAGTTTTTTTAGCATTCAAAACTAAATTATTAGCAGTGAACCAATTTAGAACTTGCCGCAATGCATTATTTACATCGGCAACGTTACTCGTACGTCTATTTATGTTAAAAATCAAAGAAGTGTCATCAGCAAATAACACCATGTTTAGTTTGTTTTTCAATAGATGGGGTAAATCGTTAATGTATACTAAAAATAAGAAAGGACCTAAAAGTGAGCCCTGGGGTACCCCCATTTTCACGTTCAACCCCGACGAATTGACACCGTTTATTTGAACTAATTGCTGTCTATCATTCAAATAGGATTTTACTAAATTTAATGCTGATTGGCCTAGCCCGTAATGCTCAAGTTTCAAAAGCAATGTTTCATGATCAACGCAATCAAACGCCTTCGACAGGTCGCAGAAGATACCTATGGCATCTTGTCCCTCCTCCCACGCATCAAAGATGTGTTTTATTAAGGTGACACCAGCGTCGGTTGTACAACGTCCTTTGGTGAAACCATATTGTTTCTCGTGTAGGATGTTTTTCGTATTAAAATAAATGAGCATTTGATTTAGCATTATCTTTTCAAATATCTTGCTGAAAACCGGCAACACGGATACTGGTCTATAATTATTTGTGTCTTTACTGTCCCCGGATTTAAAAAGTGGTATAACCTTACTATATTTCATTAGATCCGGAAAGACTCCCTGATCTATACACAAATTAAAAATTAAAGCTAAGTACGGCGCTATAGTCTGAATAATGGAGGTACAAACTTTGATGGACATTCCCCATAGATCTTCTGTCAGTTTTATCTTTATTTGCTTAAAAGCTTTTATCACTGTTATTGGGTTTATATGTGAAAAGTTAAATTCAGTCGGGCATGCTGAAACGTTAGCGTGTAATAAACCATAAGCGAGCGACGGCGAAGAATTTAAGGTTTCAGTAGTTTTAATTGGGATGCTGGTAAAGAAATTTACAAACTCTTGAGCAACCTCTTTGCTATCTCTAACAAGTCCATGTGTAGTCTCAAGCGTGTAATCAGTATTATTTCTTTTGTTCCTGTTTGTTTCATTGTTAATAATTTTCCAAACCGTCCTAATTTTATTTTCTGCGAATTTAACCTTATTGCTAATGTATAAAGCCTTAGCTAGTTTACATGAATTTTTAAAAATTCTTGAGTAAGTAGCAACATACTTATTAAAAGTTTCAGTGTTTATATAAGGCTTAAGGCCATACAGCTCGTAAAGTCTTTCCCTACTTTTCCTGATTCCTTTAGTCGCCCAGTCACTGAATAAAAACTTACGGCATATAGTTTTAGTTTTCTTCTTAAAAGTGTTATTGAATTCTGTTTGAACAACTGAGAAAACTTTTTTGTATAAAATATTACCATCGTTCACTGTGAGGTCCTGACAACTTAACTTAAGTAATTAATAAGTACCAATTAACTTAAACCACTTAACTTAATAAGTACCAATATCGTATCGTATATATATATCGTAGCGTATAATACACCAATTGATTTTTTGTGTAATCGTAGTAGGTCTATGTAGGTATGTACTAGTTTGTAAGTCATTCATATTCATACCCACTACTAAATATTAAAATGATTTAAGAATAAATTAATAATGTCGAACATCGAACCTCCTCCTTTTTGGGAAGTCGGTTAAAAACTGTGACTCATTCAGCAAATATCTAATAATATCAACCAAATTCTGAATTTAAAGACTTATCAAGTATGAATGTAGATAGACACATAATATCTTAAGTAAGTTCGTTTTTAGAAAATTCTGTTCCAGAAACATATTGAATCTATGTGGTCCTGAAAAGGGCCTTTTTTTTGGAGGCGCGCTTCCACATACGCAGTGCATGTAGAGCTGGTTGCGAGCAGACGGGGTACGGCAGTGTCTAACCGCCGAAACCGTACCGGGTGCAACCAATGGTTGTTTCCCTAAAATAAAATCTTCCAAAGATATTCAATTTTTCTCAGAGTTGCTTGGCGACCTCTTCTTCTTCACTGCTCACTTCAAGATCAACTAGTAATTGATCCCACCTCTTGGCACGTTCTCGTTGCTTTGAGAGAAGTTCAGACTCTGAACGCAATCGAGAATTTTTCAAAACGGCAACTAACCTTAAATCACCCTTTCTTTCCGCTGCTCGGGATGTTTTTCGAAGATGTCATATCCAATTAGACAGGGCTTCGATTTCTCGTTCACAAAAATCATTGACAGACCTTGCATCTGCTTTGTAGTCCATTTTAGAGGATTGGCCAGAAAGTTCACAAAATTTGAAAAAATACTCTAATTCTTGAAATCTCCAGGACTTCTTCTTAGACACGTCTGCGCTTCACCAGGACGATTTAAGAATGAGGACACAGTCATAGAGCTTTCGCAGCGTTCCCACATCAAGGGGCGTGGGGAGCGGGGAGGGCACATGGTTTCATGACCGCATTATGGACCCACACGCTCTAAGGTGGGGGCTGCACGGTGCAATAAGCCGCAAAATGGGGTAATTTCAATATCAACACATGAACGAATCGTGGTAAGCATAACCGATATTTTTTTTATTTTGATTGTGTAGTAGTTACCTAATATGTAAAAAATAATTTCTTACAACAATAGATTTATGTTTCAATTACAAACAGCGGCAGCGAATAAAAAAGCCAAGATAAGTTATCAGAGTTTATTCCGAATAGCAAATTAATTTCTTTGGAAAAATATGTTTTTTGTATTTTTACCCGGCTGCAAGTAAAGGGTTATTTTTTTCGCGCGTATCTTGTAAGTTTGTATGTATGTTTGTATGTATGTAATATTCTTTATTACCTCTTATCTTGCAAACCGCTAGAAGGATTTTTATAAATCATACATCGTTAGATAGGTCTTGGCCGCCCAAGTGTTCTTAGATATAAGACGTTAAAAATAAAGGAGAAGCTAGAATTCGTCGATAAAACGGTTTTCCTGGGGATCACGCTAGACTCAAAGTTACAATGGGGTCCTCATTTAATATCACTTGCAGGGCGGCTAAGTTCGGCAGCTTATGCTGTTAGAAAGATTCGTCAATTTAGTGATGTAGATACCGCGAGGCTGGTCTATTTTAGTTACTTTCATAGTATAATGTCTTACGGTATTTTACTATGGGGAAGGGCTGCAGACATTGAGTCAATTTTTATTCTGCAAAAACGAGCCATCAGAGCGATATACAATCTTCGCCGGCGCGATTCTCTAAGGGAACTGTTTAAGGGCATTAACATCATGACGGTTCCTTGTCAATATATTTATGAAAATATCATGTACGTGAGAAAGAATTTACATCTTTTTAGTAAAAACGGAGATAGACATAATTACATTACTAGAAATAGGGACCAATTAGTTCAACCAGGTTTCAGACTGGCTAAAGTAGCCTCTTCTTTCATGGGGTACTGTACAAAATGTTACAATAAAATTCCTCCCCACATTCTAGAACTGAATGAGACGAAATTTAAAACTTGTATAAAACGCACACTATGCAGGCAGGCATATTATAAGTTGGGGGATTACATCACTGATAAAAATGCTTGGCTCAATGCTAGTCTTGCTCCACAACCACTAGGGCGCAAAAACAAGTGATATGCAGAACATTATTGTTCTGTAGAATTGTTGGACCTGCTGAAGACTGTATGAATATATTTGTATTATATAGACTCAATTTCTTTTAGTATAGTATAACTGCGCAGCACGTGTGTGAGTACTATGTACCCAACTGTAAATCTACCATTTGCTGTACCTTGGTGTCGTTCGTTGACTTGTGTTTGCCCTGGCAGTTGAGTGTGTCATGCTCTCTCAAATGTCTCTCTGATGGTGGCGTGTGTGTTGGATCATTCGGTTCCCTTCATGATGGTTGAGCTGGGTGGTGCCGATTCATGCGTCATGTTCGTGAACGGGCGCCGTCAGTTGGGATTGGTCTTAACTTAACTGCTTCGGATGCTAGTGTTTTTCTAGTGCTTATTATGTAACTGCACAGTACATGTGTGAGTACTTTTAATACTTTGTACGTAGTATAGTATGTAGTGATTCTGGGTGCATTGTCCTCACACATATAAATTTATTAATGTATGTACTTATGTACCTAAATTTTGTAAAAAAAACATATATTTTTTTAAAAGAGTAAGTATGGAGTTTCTTGTGCGTTCTTCTCCATAACAAGCTACTTTCCGAATGCACGGTAGAATCAATTTTTATTCCCTGTAAATTTTAATGTATTCTAACGTTCAAAAGTGCCGCTTTGTGGCCTGGTTGAAATAAAATATCTTTGTCTTTGTCTTGTCTTTGTCTTTGTCTAAAACAAAAATGGCGGCTTTTGTGCGCCATATTAGGGGGCACTCAATTTTTTTTTTCTTCAATACTCATCGAGTGGGGTATCAAAATTAAGGATTTTTAGAGGTGATTACAAAAATATATCCCACTTATATGTTTAAATGTGATTAGAAAAATATATGTAACAAAAAAGATGTAAATAAAAAAAGTTAATTTAAAATCAAAAACCCGACTGCTTAATAAGCGAACTAAAAAGATGTAAACAAGTACAAAATCATGCTGTGCAGTCGGAGGATACGTATTCGCGAGCTGGCTGACCACCTGATCAAATTAACTTTTTTTCTTTTTAATTCATGAAATGGAAAATGTACGCTGTTTACATCGTGATATGGTCTGACTAGACTGAAACTGAACAGCCAAATGCACGGTTTCTTCATAATACACGTTAAAACTTGACAGATGATCACGCGCATGTTCGACATCAAATATGTCTTCATATACTATAAAAGCAGCGCCTCTCTCCTCTGGAGCATTTCCTCTACAAAAATGAAATGTATTTGAAATTAAAGTTAACTGATTATTAGGCAGTCTTTCTCAGTAGATATGTGTTGTTATATAAATCTTGCATGGGAAATATAAGGAATGTATCTGATGGTGAGCAAAATTATAGTGTGTGAGGTAGATTAAAAAGATGTGAGAGTTTTCGTCATTATCCCTATTGTGCTGATCCTATGAGGCTGGCATGTTTGCCAAGATTGCACTGAAGCTTCCAAATATGTAACATAATATTGTTGGACTACTTACACACGTATCCGTGGGATTGCAGCATATTTTGCAAACAATATCGTACAATTCTTTAGCAGATATTTTGTATGGTAAATTTCTCACGTAAAGTATTGTTAAAAATTGAACCTAGAACAGAAAATTATAATATTTTTATGTGATGACTTATAAATAGTTTGTTTAATGCTATATGTATGATATGTACCAGCATTGGTGCTGTATATATAGCTTAAAACTAAAGCTTAGAATGCAGTGATTGCGCCGAGCAGCCATGACTTCATGTGCCCGCCGCCCCCGCGTGCCAGAATGCGACTGTGCCCTCATTCTTAAATCGTCATGGTGAAATCAAATCAAAAGTGTATGCAAAATTAGCTCAATCAGTTGGAGAATTCTAAGTGTTTTAAAATTAAGTTTAAAGATAGATACTCACTGCCTAACAATCTATAAGGCAAGTTAAATAAAAGCTTGGAGTAAGATGATTTCTGTGTTATCGAGAAATTTGCAGCAGACATTAAAATAAACATCAACATGTATTATGACAGTATTACAAAATATGGGGAAAAAGTAAGCAATACTACTTACCCTAACACTAGCCTTGAACTTTCAGTATTCTACTGATAACACTGGCCTGCAATGGTTTTATTTAATAGTAGACACGCTTAGTAACAACAAAACAATACATTCTTAGTAAAGTAGGTTCACAGTAAAACCATAATGACCCTTTTAGAAATCCTTTTCATTTATATTTTATGCGAGTTAAACGGGCCTTATCTTATCTGCCGGCCGAAATGCAAAAATTAAATATTAACAAATTTCGCGACATGGGTGGTCGCTGATAGAGTTCTCGGAACAATAGGAAAGAAAGTGTATATACAATTGATGTTGGGGTTTGGAACGAAATCATAGCGTGATCTAATATTAATTTTTGTCAAGAGTTGTCACCGCGCTCGATAGATGGCGTTGGCGTCGAATTAGATCGCGCTATGGTTTCGTTACCGCGAAAAGTGTAAGAGATCAGAATGTTATTTTTTTTGTGTGAACCTATTGTGAACCTATTGTGTTCTTGGGATATAATATACGCTATTATACCGATATAGTGCTATATTATTTATTCCTCGCCGTAATTGGACCCTTCTTAGTGAAGTATAAAGTACATGGTCCTTCGAGCCGGATTGGTCGGGAGTGTGTGTGGTGGTTTCCAGAGGTGGTAGTGTATCACCACCCTTCGCGTCGTTACTGGGCAGTGGATCGCTGTCCAGATCAGCCCCTTCAACGGGCACCAGGTGAGGTGTCCAGGAGTTGGAGGAGGAACCGATTGGAGCCGGGAGCAGCCAGGTGGAGCGTGGACGCAGCCAACCTGGTACCCAGCAGTCGGAGGATCGTCGCGAGGGAGGATTTCGTCGAATAGAGGGCGCCACTTGTATGGTGCAGTGCTGCGCGCTGCGAAGAAGGCGCTTGCGGCTCGTGGTGCAGTACAGCACGCGTGCCGGCTGTGGCTCGGGTGCAGTACAACAATAAAGTGTCAGTGAGTGAAAATAAAAAATCGTGAGTACATTTGAATTATAACTTAGATCAGGAAGTTTAGTGTTTACATCAATCAAGAATCTCAAAAAGTGCGCGTAATTTGGACTTTAAATTTAACATTAACTTTAATGGTTTTTATTAGCTTAGGACTTGTAATTGTTTTATGTGAAAAGCGGTTCTGACGGGGAATCCATGCCCGATTTTAGAACCAAATAAAAATTGTTCCAAACACTTGTAAAATTTTGGGATTTGTTGGATAACTTTAAACATAAAACAAATCTATTTTTTGTGACTTGTGTTTTGATTGTGTTGATAAAAGTTGTGCCATAATTGTTGCAAAATGGAGTCGTTCTGTAGTATACAGGAAGATGTTAGTTCTAAAATGATTAAGGCTAGATCAAATTTTAAGAAAGCTCCTAAAGACCGTTTAACTACTTCATATTTAGAGACACGACTTGAAAATTTGGAACAATTATGGAACGCATTTACTTCTAATCATAAGGAAATATTAAGCACGATAAAAAAGCCTGAATTGGCTAATTCGAGCTATGTTAAAAATAATCTTTATGATGAAGTTGAAGAATTTTATGTGGATTTTAAAAGTGATTTAAAAGAAATGTTATCCGAAAGAAAGTTTACTGATTCGCGTACAGATTCTAATATTTGTTCTAAAACAGAAGGGAACCTCAGTAGAGTAAGGTTGCCTGAAATAAAAATTCCCTCTTTTTCGGGAAAGTATTCGGAGTGGCAAACATTCAAAGATTTATTTGTGGGTTTGGTGCATGAAAACAAATCTTTGGATGATGCACAACGCTTATTTTATTTAAAGGGTCATTTAACAGGGGAAGCTGAACAGTTGTTACGAAATATCAATGTTACATCAGATAACTATAAAATTGCTTGGTCTAAGTTAGAAAAAATGTACAACAATAAAAGGTTTCTGGCAAATAGTATAATGAAAAGATTGTTAAGTCAAAAGACATTATCGTTTGAATCGGCATTGGAAATAAAGCGACTTATTACGACTACTGTTGAATGCTTAGAGTCAATTAGTAATTTAGGGGTAGATGTGTCTTCCTGGGATCTGATTGTGATACACATAATTAGTGGAAAGTTAGATAAAGAGACCAGGAAAGCGTGGGAACTTAATGCGGCTTCAGACGCAAGCGATGAATTACCTACCTTTAAACAGTTTTCGGAATATTTAAATAATCGGTTTAGAGGTCTAGAAAATTTAGATAAGGTCGATAACAAAGACAGACATTCAAACCAAAAAGGGACTCAGTCGTTTCATGTAGTAAAAAAGTCGGTTGCATGTGCGTTTTGCTCGTCAGCCGATCATAAAATTACGTCCTGTTCTAAGTTTGGAAAGGAGTCTAATGACGCTCGGCGTAGTTTTGCTCAGGAACATAATTTGTGCTTTGTTTGCTTATACAATAATCACTCTGCTAAACATTGTAAAAACACTCTCAAGTGCCAGTTGTGTAAACGCCGCCACCATTCTTTGTTACACCCAACAGGTGTTTCTGGGTCTGATATGGGCGAAGGTAGTAATAGGGCTCACGAGGAAACCTCATCGTTGATGAAGGAGGATAATAAAACTAGTAACGTTGAAAGGGCCGCGCAAGCGGAGGGGTCGAGCAAGCCACTGGTTTCCTGTTTATCCACAGGAGGCGGTCGGAAAACCGTCTTATTAACTACTGCGTTGATCGAGGCGAAATCTAAAGACGGCTCGTATCGAATAGTTAGGGCTTTGCTGGACCAAGGATCACAGGGTTCTTTCGTTACAGAATCCGTGGTACAATATTTGGGTTTAAATAAAACTCCATCGCGACAAACAGTGATTGGGGTAGGTGGGGAGAAAAGTGCGACTGCCAAGTCCACTGTAACCCTTAAAATGAGATCTAGAATAGATCCCACGGTCAAGATAACAGTCGATGCTTTCGTCTTGAAGTCGGTCACTGCCCTTCTCCCAGCTACGAAAGTAACTAGGGTAGAATGGGTTGACTTGGCCGATGATGATTTGGCTGATCCAAAATACGACAGGCCTAATAAAATTGATGTTTTGTTAGGTGCTGAAATTTACAGCCAAGTCATCCAAGAAGGAATCAAACGAAACGTAAGCGGAACTTACTTGGCACAAAATACCACGTTAGGGTGGATATTGTCGGGTACCTTTGAGTTGGATCACTCAAATTATCCAGCACATATTACCGTCATGCATTTAAGTCTTGATCCCGATGAGTTGCTTCGAAAATTTTGGGAGTTAGAGGCAGAACCATCGAGAAAGAAAACGCTAACGGAGGATGAAAATAACTGCGAAAAATTATACGCAGATACAACAGAACGCGACAAAGGTGGCCGGTATATAGTAAGGCTACCATTGCGCGACGGGGACCCGGTCGACAAGGTTGGTGAATCGAAAGTTATTGCTGAAAAAAGATTAAAGTCGTTAGAAAGTAAATTCAAGAAAAACAGTAAATTCAAGGAAGATTATTCGAAGGTTATCCAGGAATACTTACAGCTAAATCACATGAAAAAGGTTTTAGAAAATGACAAGAATAATCCGAAAGCTATTTATTTACCACACCATGCTGTTGTCCGGGAGGATAAAGTAACGTCTAAGGTTCGCGTCGTATTTGATGCCTCCTGTAAGGGATCAAAGGGAGCTTCACTTAATGACTGTATGTTAGTTGGTCCTACATTGCAGGCGGAACTTCGGCATACGATTATGCGATGGAGAACGCACCGAATATGTCTTGTAGCTGACATAATAAAAATGTATCGGCAGGTGTTAGTTCACAAAGAAGACTCAGTACTACAAAGGATCCTCTGGAGAGAAAGTCCTGAAAAGGAAACAGAAGTGTATCAATTAGAAACGGTAACATTCGGCACGGCGTCGGCACCATATCTGGCAGTACGGTCACTTCAACAGGTGGCGTACGATGAGTGCTCAGATCAGCCCGAAATAGCCAAGATTATTCTAAACGATTTCTACATGGACGACGTGATGACAGGATCTGAAAATATAAAAAGCTGTTTTAATATTTACACGGAATTAAGCAAAGTGTTAGACAAGAGAGGTTTTCCATTACAAAAATGGAGGAGTAATAGTCAGCAATTACTGAATAAAATAAGGGATGGGAAAGAAACTACAGAGGAAGAATTAAGGATAAAAATAGATGATGTAACGAAGATTTTAGGACTTACCTGGAACTCGAACAAAGACTTCTTTCAGTATTCTGTAGAACTCCAACCGTTGACTGCACCTGTAACGAAAAGAAAAATTATCTCCGAGATATCACGTCTATTTGACCCTTTGGGTTGGTTGGCACCAAGCATTGTTTTAGCCAAAATATTTATTCAGAAATTATGGTTAGCGGGATTAGAGTGGGACCAAGAAATTCCAAAAAACTTAGTACAAGAATGGATTACTTACCATCATAGTTTGGCCAATTTGGTGAATATTAAAATCCCACGATGGTTGCAACAGGAAAGTACCAATTTGAAGGCTGAATTGCACGGGTTTTCCGACGCTTCGAAATTAGCGTATTCGGCAGTCATATACCTGAGAGTAGTGGATCACAAAGGGGATATTCACATTTCATTAGTCACGTCGAAAACGAAAGTAGCGCCCGTTAGACAAGTGTCTATTCCACGATTAGAACTTTGTGGTGCTACTCTCCTTGCTAAATTAATGGTGGAAGTAGGAGAAGTATTGAACATACCACGTGACAATTGGCATGCATGGACCGATAGTGAGGTGGTGCTAGCTTGGCTCAACGGACACCCAAGTCGCTGGAAAACGTTCGTCGCAAATCGAGTTTCTGAGATTTTAAGTCTGTTAGATACGAAATATTGGTCTCACGTATCAACGAAACATAACCCCGCAGATTGTGCATCTCGCGGAGTTTCCCCAGCTGATCTTGAATCTACGGCTTTATGGTGGAATGGGCCGGATTATCTAAGACAGCTGGTGGTGGAGTATAAAAGACCCAAACACCTTATCACACACTTAGAAGAAGTGAAAGTTCACTCGACTTCTTTGGAACGTGAAGGTTTGTTTGAGTTTTCGTCATTATCCCGATTAGTCCGAGTTGTTGCTTATTGTCGGCGATTTTTAAATCTAAGGAGATCAGTAACAATCAGACATAATACACGACATTTATCCAAATTAGAACTTGAAGTTGCTCTAGAAACATGTATCAAAAAATGTCAACAAGAATTTACCGAGGAAATGGAGGATTTAAAGAGTGGTAAAGTAGGAAAAAAGCCCGGTAATTTAAGGTCTTTAAATGCTTTCGTGGATTCAAAAGGAATCATAAGAGTTGGAGGGCGACTTGAGATGTCTCAATTAAGTTATAATAGAGTTCATCCTATATTGTTACCAAAGCAGTCTTTTCTGACAGTTCTATTAGTGGCAGATGCTCACGAAAAGACGATGCATGGTGGTCCGCAACTTATGGTGACATACTTGCGTTCCAAATATTGGATTATTGGTGTCAAGCAATTGGTTAAAAAACATGTTAAAGGATGTATTAAATGCATTCGATATTCGTCTAAAGTTAGAACGCAGTTAATGGGACAACTGCCTTCGGCACGTGTTACACCTAGTAAACCATTTCTATATAGTGGAGTAGATTACGCTGGCCCTATTAACATTCGGGTATCGAAAGGTCGAGGTAATAGGTCCTATAAAGGCTATATAGCATTGTTTATATGCATGGTCACTAGAGCAGTACACTTAGAGGCGGTCAGTGAATTAAGTACTAGAGGTTTCCTGACAGCTTTCAAAAGATTCGTGGCAAGACGTGGTCGATGCAGTGACTTACATAGCGACAATGGGACAAACTTTGTGGGAGCGTCACGCGAGTTACTCTACTTATTTAACGATGAGAAGTCCAACCTCAATCCGGAACTAGCAGAGTACCTCGCTAATAATGGCACAGATTGGCACTTTATCCCGCCCCACGCACCTAATTTTGGTGGCCTATGGGAGGCAGGAATAAAATCGACCAAGTACCACCTTAAAAGGGTTATTGGGAATTCTACACTGACGTACGAAGAGATGGCAACAGTGCTGGCTCAAATTGAGGCTTGCCTCAACTCCAGGCCTTTATCGTATGTCGAGGATCAAGATAAGTGTGTCATTTTAACGCCAGGGCATTTCTTGATCGGAGAACCACCCGTTTTAGCACCAGATTCGAATTACGAAAGGTCCAATGTGAGTACCTTAAAACGCTGGCAGCTTCATCAGAGGATGATGCAGGATTTTTGGCGTCGTTGGTCGCAGGATTATTTAAACCAATTCCTGCAACGCCATAAATGGGCCAATAAAAATCCAGAACCATCAGTCGAGTCAGAGGTCGTGTTAGTAAAGGAAGACGGTTTGCCTCCAGGCAAGTGGTTATTGGGTAAGGTTGAACAGACGCATCCGGGTCCTGACGGAATTACTCGGGTCGTAACCATACGCACACAGGCTTCAGTCTTTAAGAGACCTACCTCTAAATTGTGTGTGTTACCTATTTGCCAGTAATCAGTTAAGTTAAGGTCAAGTTTAAATTTTGTTGTACTTAAGATTTGTTTTATTTATTATTTTTCTTTGTTTATTATAATGTAAAACCAAGGGTATGATATTTGTTCTGATAAACCCTATATTGTGTTAAAACCTACTACCAAGGACGCAAACTTTATTTAAAGGTTTCCGGTCATGGTCAGGCTTGATATAAGCCGGACGTTTGTCACGGTGGGCGGTAATTAAGGACATGTTGTCAATATGTCCTTGGTAGGCGGTATGTTGGGGTTTGGAACGAAATCATAGCGTGATCTAATATTAATTTTTGTCAAGAGTTGTCACCGCGCTCGATAGATGGCGTTGGCGTCGAATTAGATCGCGCTATGGTTTCGTTACCGCGAAAAGTGTAAGAGATCAGAATGTTATTTTTTTTGTGTGAACCTATTGTGAACCTATTGTGTTCTTGGGATATAATATACGCTATTATACCGATATAGTGCTATATTATTTATTCCTCGCCGTAATTGGACCCTTCTTAGTGAAGTATAAAGTACAATTGATGTAACCAGTGTATGTATTACTCCTAAAATAAGGGCAAGAAATACCTGACTTTTTATCGTTATTGAAAATATTAGTGGTCTATTATTGTTATTTGTGATAGTACTTATAGTAGTAAATAAGTCGGAGGTATCTGTGTAATCAATATTTCTGTTAAAATACTAATACCGGGAACTTGGATCTCTGCTGGACAAGAGAAGTACAGGCCGGTCGATGTGGCGACGCTTGAGAGGCCCATGTACTGCCCGTCTTTCAGCTGAAACTATGATTATTAAGCTATTGCATAGCTTCTATCGCGGGCCTTGAGCGCGGGGACCGAATCCAGAAATTCCGTAACGAAAAAACCTCACGCTCCCCACTCCGACAGGCACGGCGGTGATACTTTGACTTTTAATAAGGTTTTTGAATTCTGTGGAATCTGAGTGGTGAGGGGCAGGGGGGGGGTTTGTTGCACGTGTTTTCGATTTCCGTGTTGGTATTTTTAGAATGAAAAAAATTTTTGCGGGTGGAGGTAAACGTTTAAGGGGGGGGGGCGGGGTAAATCCTATCTTGTTCTCCTGGATGAAGTAGCGACGGGCAGGGGGGCAAATTTTTTGTCAGAAATGCGCTAACTCCAACCGTTTCTGAGATATGAGGGAGTTTTAAAATTTTTGTTGGTCGTAATTTTTTTGCCTTTTATCGGTCTCTCTGAGCTGTTTCTGTGACAATGGTGATCAATGTGGACCTTATGCTAATGAGAATAAGGGTCACTTTTGCTTGTCAAAGAAAAGCGACCTTATTTCAATGTGAATAAGGGTATTTTTGTTTTGTTTTTTAGAGTTTTATTAATCGTAAATAAATGCGGGTTTGGCTCGCTACGTTTTCGAGTTTTTAACGTTTTTAATTTTTTTGACGCATTTTCCAGGTCTGGATCTAGAATAAATGCTATGCAATAGCTTTACCGCGGCAGTCCCCGAGTGCCACACGACTTTTTATGCAATTCTCAGAAATAAGTCATATTTATGGAACGAAACAATCTATACTAAAATTATTATAATTAATTGTTCGCATATATTGTGAAATCAAATATTATTCCATTTCGAACTTCTATCTATAGGCAAACAATTCTGCACTTGAGAACTAAATAGCATAATTATAGACATTTTTAACATTAGTTTGTATTTTTTGTGAATTTTGATTAGATTATATTTGTGTATAATCTTTGTAACTATGTTGATGAGTATTATAATCAAATCTCTAGGCGGGGCCTATTTGGAAACGCAAAACAATCTTGATACCGGTTCCAAATAAATTATTTGTATTTTGTAGATAAGTTAATAATTAATTCAATGGATTAAGTGCCTCATTCCATATAGTTAACTTATAGTTTATTTGTAAAACCATTTTATCCAAAATATTATATTATAATCAAAAGACACAATAGATTTTAAAGGTTGATGAACTTGCATTGTTCTGGCCAGATCAGCAGGCGCTACCGCAGCTTCTTTTAGTTTTCGCAAGTCGGATATTATCAGAGAAAAAAGTAAAATTGACATTTAAATATTCTACCCAGTAACTTTAAGATAAAATAAACTCTTGGAATTCTGAATCCTTGCCCAACCAATAGCAGAGGTCGCTTAGGTTAACTCCTCCCCCTTTGGGTGGGCACCCTCCGTATGAGCATGTGCAGGTAGGTACCATCATTAACTGGAGTCTAAAATTTTTTTCTCATTATTTCGTTTGTAGTGAACTAGTGTAGTCATAGCCTGGTGGATTTCGCGGAGAATCATTTATATAAAAAAAAACTATTCAACTGAACCAAAAAATGGGCAAAGGCAAGAAACTGATGGTACGTTTTACTCTTAGCAGTAATAAGTAATATTTAATACTCAATAAAATAAACTGCATTAATAATTATTTATGAATTGAGGTTTATATTATTTATGTTTTGTTGTTTCAGAAACAAGTTTCGGATTCTGCGGCGCCGCAAAGACGTCGCGGTAGACCGGCAGGGAGAAATCGTGTTCCTTTAACTAGGGTTCGTATTAACACACTACTTCTTACATTTTCCAGTTTTGTTTAATTTATTTATGAATGCTATTTGTTTTCTTTTTTTCACAGGAGGAGCGACGCGCACGTAATGCGCAATATGAAAGAGAGCGACGCGAAGAGCTGGCTGAAGCTACTCAACGATTAGCTGTAGCTGCCGGTTTTGACCCTAACGTGAGTTATTATCACTTATTCAGCTCTTGATTACCTCTTTTTGTGTTATATTATAAAAAATGTATTATAAATGTATTATTTATGCACAGATCCCGCTGGTGGACCTCTTGATATTGGTGACAGAGAAAATTCGGCAAGCGAGAGAAGCCGTGTCAATCGCGGATATACTACGTAATATAAATATGTTGGAGGATATAAGTAAGTAAAATACGTTTCTAGTGATTTGACATTTTCATATAGGTACTTGTTATTATTATCCTGTTAAAACGGTTAAATCATTTCTTATTGTTCTATTTTTAGTTGCTGGTGTGGAGGTCTGTTTAGAACTTGGTTAAGTTTTGCAAAACCGTTCAAAAGCTTCATCATCGGATCATCAAAAACTTTTGGATGCCGACGATTGTCGTAAGTTTCTGTGACATGTTGCACTTCTCTTGTTAACATTTTTTTTATAACCATAATATATATAAATATACATTTTTTTTTATTGAACTTGAGAAAACAGGTCCTTGTTATTCAAACGAATATATATAAATTTTAAATGGTTTGCCTAAACGTGCAAATTTCTTGTTACAGAGAAACGTGTTCAGTGGACGCAGACATCGAAGTCACACAGTGTCAACACCTGCATTGACCGACTGACTACATATACTGTGTATGTGACTCCTCCAAAAAATGGCCCTTTTCAGGGCCGCATATGTCTCAATATAAATAAGTTTCTTGACTGGTATTGTCTAAAAACGAACTTACCTAAAATATTATAGATATTACGTCGTGGTGGCCCAGTGGCTAAGACCTTACGTCTCGTGCTGGAGGTCGTGGGTTCAAATCTTGGCAAGTAGCAATGCGACTTTTGCATTTTATATGTACTTTCTAAGTTTATCTTGGACGTCGCTGACAACGGTGAAGGAAAAAATCGTGAGGAAACCTGGACTTATAGTTAGTATTTGTAAGTTTGTGTTCCATTGGTGTAATTTATTTATTTTTATTACGGCACACCAATGAATGTTTCAAAAAACATTGATAACAGATTGATCACATTCCTTGTATTAACTACGGTGAACTATTCACTTAAAGGTGTGCACAGCACTTACATATATTTAATTACATAGAATACAAAAAATGTCGCCAAATACAAAAAAAATATGAAATGCTAAAATATCAAATAGGCAAAATCAATAATAATCATTAATTATTGAATCAAAATATACAAAACAAAACATAGAATTACATTAAAGTTAATAACAACAAAGAAGTAATGAATAAACAATAACAGAGTACAATAATTATATAATTAAGAGCAGTCAATGATGGAATAAAACAATTGTAATGTGTAAACAAGTGTAATTGCGGCAAGGCGCTGGAACGCCTTGCACGAGGCCGACTTTGCTGAAAGCTAAAATTGCATCATTGGATTTTTCAAAAATCAATTTGCCAGGAATCGAAACCGTTGATTATGAAAAAAACCTTCTGTATTATTACACCATTCGATAGTGTCGCTAATAAGGATAAAATTCTGGGAAATAATGACATATAAAAAACTTAAGGAAAAGGCTTATTTTTAACAAAATACTGATGATGTGACTACTTTGAGTGTTTGCCGCTATTCCTCATAGTTTCGGATAAATATTTTAAGTGGACGTGGATGGGTCATCCACGTCCACTTAAAAAAACAGTATAGTAAGACGTAAGATTTGAAACAAACGGCCGGCCGAAATGCAAAAATGAAATACATATTTACAAATTGCAACCTGGGTGGTCGCCGATAGAATCCTTAAAACAATAGATCAGAAAGGTTTTTTTAACCGACTTCGCAAAAAGGAGGAGGTTTTCAATTCGGCTGTATTTTTTTTATTTGTGTTACCTCAGAACTTTTTACTGGGTGTAAAGATTTTGATGAATCTTTTTTCATTTGAAAGCTGGTGCTTGTCATGTGGTCTCATCAAGATCTGATGAAGAACTTCGGAGATATACATCAGAACTCTTCAATAATTGACGGCAAATCACTCGGGATAGCTGCAATCGGATGTCTGTTTATTGTTTACATCATTTCATAACATCACATCACTTTAGCACGCTCTAAAGGGGTACGCAGGTGTGAAAATTTCACCCTGTTATACTCTAATTCCACCGTTTTTGTTTAAGTTGCATGTTTCTGAGTTAATCTATTCTGGCATCACTTTGGAGAAATGGTCCATTATGTTATATTATACAACTAAAAAGTGAAAATAAAAAACTTTTTAACAAAAAATACAACCGACTTCAAAATAAAACACTACAAAGTGAAAAATAACTTCAATTTCGGAAGTCGGTGTCAAAAAACGAAGAAACCAAAACAAGAACACTGACTTCCGAAATTGAAGTTATTTTTCACTTTGTAGTGTTTTATTTTGAAGTCGGTTGTATTTATTTTTATTTTTTACCGACTTAAAAAACGTAGGTTATTTATAATAAGGGGAAGAAATACCTGTCTTTTTAAAGTTATTAAAATATAAGTGAAGAAGTACAGGCCGGTCTATATGGCGACGCTTGGGAGGCCCATGTCCAGCAGTGGACGTCTTTCAGCTGAAATTATGATGATTTTGCAATGCTGAGACACTCAGATAAAAATTACATTAATTATCTTCTGAGTTGATATCGTTTTTTTTTAATTGATACAACGTCTTATATGCGACTAGCACAACATATGTTTTATCGAGAGTTAATTAAAAAAAAATTAATAAATGGAATAAATTTATTGATAAATAAGATTATAAATTGAGCTAAGAAATAAGAAAGGTATAGGTAAATAATTCTACCGCGAACTAAAACATGAGCATCAACAAAGCTTCATTTTAAAAGCTGCTACTCATAATGACTGTTGGGAATATCAAAGAAACTTCCAATTTGTGAACTCAAAGCTTTTTAAAAGCAATAAAGGGTTAGTTATTATTATAATTCCCATTGTATTGTTTGCAAATGCCAAAAACTGGCTCTAATACTTAAACAGAAATGCAAAACAATAGGAATACTAGAACAATGGATAACATCCGGCCGACTTTTTGTTTTTTGTTTTTATCGCTGTGCACGTGCAGATAACGAAATAATGTCTATTTTTATAAATACAAACTTAATATTTTAAGAAACTAGTTACCGATTTGATAAGATACTGACAATTAGTTTACCAATTGGTTAGGAGCTTGAGAGTTAAAAGGGAATAACAATGGACGGTTTTATCGCAGATACAAAATAAATACGCGTGTATAAGGCGTACACTATACGTATAAGTGAGTAAAAAAGGAAAGTGTTTAAAGACGGAAGTTCGTGTGTGCATGGCGATATACAGTGCACGAAGCCCTATCTCGGCGAGATAAAGGATAACAGAGAGTGCGGTTACCTCTCATTCCCTCTCGTAAGCGGTTGGAAATATTTGGAAAAGTCGGAATAAATCTAAGTGGTTTTGTTATTTTGTGTAATTGAGCATAAAACAAGAATGATGAATAATTATTACTCAGGCACGAACGGGTACTGCTTGGAGGAATTCTTAACCGAATTCAAGTCATTGGCCGAAATAAATGAATAGAGAGAGAGCGACTACAGCCTGATCTTGGGAGGATTCCTGCAGGGGGCTGCATATTATTTTTATCGTATTATTTTTAAATATGACATGGACTTTGCAGTGTTGTGCGATCGCTTGAGGAGTGAATTTTCAATATTTCACCGCAGATGTCGTTATTGCGAACAGCACATAATAATCGCTGAAATAAAAGCAGATAAAAAACAACCTGATGTATTGTGTGAGGATGTTAATGCACATTTATTTTCTAGTATCGTGATTAAGGACGAACAAACACAAAACAATATTCAGTGCAGTGAGAAAAGTGTTGACTACATTGACTGAGAAGGCGACGCAGTTGATGGCGATGGTGACCAGACCAGCGGAGGTGACGGCCCCATCGATGTCAAGTTGGAGGCGGAGTCTGTGTTCCAGGGCGAGCGCGCGGACGGCCCGGCTGACGACGAGTTGGACTCTCTATCCAACAGCGAGTGCGCGGACGAGGGTATTGTAATGTATCGGTCCAGTCCAATTGACTCCATTAATTCCATTTATCTTGCAGAAAACAATGATGAGATTTCGTCGGAACAAATAGTTGTGGTTCCATCGGGACACCATTATGTCTCGGATATTAACATGCATAAGAATCCCATTGATTTCAACCATAAAATTTAAAATAATATTGAATTTTCTCAATATGACATAAAACAAAATTTTATAAAAGTCATTTTGAAAAGAAAGAAGTTGACAGCCTTTAAGAAAAGTTTTTCTCTAAATAAATCGAAGGGGTTCCGTACGAAAATTAAAAGAGTATTTAGAAAAGGTTCTTATTGCGCCAACATTAATTCAAAGAAAGCGATCAATAAAAAAGTTATGATTCGAATTAAATACAAAAGAATTTATTATAAAATTTCTTGGGGAGCAAGATTTGGTAGAAAGAAGATTACTAGAATTGTGGCAAAAGAGGATTGTCATCATATTTGTGTTAGGTGTAACATTGATCTAGGATGTTTGCATTGTAATCACAAAAAAACTATTCAATCTTGTAAAATGCAAGTTTTGGAGATTTTATAGAAAGAAGATTAGGTATAAAGTTTTGTAAATAATTTATTATGCAAACTGATTTATGTAATGTTGTTGTGTCGAGTCTTATATTTTGTGCTTTATTAACCAATGTTTTCTTTTCATGTCGTGCAAATGAATACGGCCCAACTTAGAAGGAATTTGCGATGCGGGATGGGCATCGAAAGAAGCTAAATGCACTTGATTATTTTTGAATGATTTATCTGTATATGTTTTGATGAAATTAAATACTACTCTGTCTTGTATTTATTTACTAAATAGAATTAGCTTTTGAAATTGCTGACGAAGTCCAAATACAAATCCATAAGGACTAAGTCAGAAACAGTCAAAAATAAATAGAAAAGTCTTAAGCCCCTAAGGCAAATAAATGCATAGATGTCATTGTAAGAAACGGTTTGACACGTAGTCTCACAGATAATACAAAAAAGGACAGTGTCAAAACCTTGTCAAAAGTAAAACATAGTATTCATTATAAGAATTGGTTTGACATATAGTGCCATAAACAACATAATAAATGACTGAGTCCCAGAAGTAGCAACCTTAAAAAGGCTGACGATGAATATAAATACTGTAATTATAAAACGTATTTAGTTAAATACCTACCCACCTGACAGCTTAGCTGCAAACGTAATAAGAACAATATTTGTTCTCCGAATTTAAATAAGGTTGCTAATAAGTAATTACCTACTTAGAATAGTAGGTAATACTTAATAGCTTGTTAAAAGCCTATCAACTTATATATTTCATTTTAAACATTTGGTCTAGTGGCAGCAAGCACTACTGCTGAGCATCAGGTTCAGTTACGGTTGCGATCAGAGACGAAGTTATAAAGTGTCAAATTTAAGAATTAAAATGAGGAGTCCGACGTGTCATCTAACGTCAGAGCATGACGCCCTAAAAACTGCTATAGAAACAGCAGATCGACATATTTCTTTAAATTGTTATAAGTATCTTGTTCACTTATTTATCAGTTTTCACTATGAGTATTCTAGTTTAGTATGTTTAATGATAAACTGGTCAAATTGTCAAAACAAATATTTTATTCATGCAAATTTCCTATTAGCTTCTGCCAGCGGCTTCGCGCGCGTTTAAATTATTTTATCATCCCAAGCCTATGTGCTATTCCATACAATAATCTACCTATATGCCAAATTTAATTCAGATCCGTTCAGTCGTCCTGTCGTGATTGAGTAACAAACAAACATCCATCCATCCATCCAGACAAACTTTCGCATAAGTAATATAAGATTCTTAAAAGTTCAATGGTGCATATCTCGCTGTCGTGTCTGACACATTCCTTCACGCGCTGAACGTCCTCATTTTATTACATAGCATTAGTGATTATCTTGACCTACCGCTTCCTACGGCTCACTTTGTTCGCCTTCGTCGCTTTCGGAGGAATAGAATGCCCAATAATATAAATGAAATCTTACATAGGGCAGTAATGCAGTAAAATACTGGTTCGACGCCTATTACACAACGTTTGTGGTTTGGACGCTGCTCCACTTTTTAAAACTCGTTTGGTTACGAATGAAACAAAAAGTTTTCTAGAATGTCCAATAACATAAATTTATCTACAAAGTTTGTGGGTGGAGAACTTATAAATAATTGTTTGCAGTAATTTAACGCTACATTCGATTCTTACTATTGTAGTGAGAAGGTTGAATTTTGTATCACGAAACAACATACAAATAACTAAGTTAACTACAATGCATGCCTCAGTGAAATCTGATTTAAAAGACATTTGTAAACTTATAATCAAGAATTCAAGCTGCAAGATTATATTTATTCGAGATTTGCAATTAAAATTATTAAAAAGATTCATTAAAACACCAGGACAACTATACAAACCACACAGAAGATTTGTTCCAGCGACAGATATGGTGAAATGTCATTTAGAAAACGCTCACTATCTTATAATGAAGGACAGCCATGGTGATGTTGTTCGTACATTTGTTCGAGTTAGCGACAATGAGTTATAAATGTCAGTGTAATAAAATAATTGACTCATTATTAATATAACCGTTTAACCAGTTGCCATGAAATTTGTAAAACAACCATAATCATTACAAGTAAACAATCATTGAGTTCATTCTCAGGAGACTGGTTTTCGCCATGAAGAATTATTACCTAAATCAGTACGATGCATTATTTGCGGCCCATTATTTAATTTAATAATTGGTCTTGATATACACGAGAATGGTTTAAGATTTCAAATTTTTTATGTTTATTCTAAAACCTTGCAATAACCTAAGTATCTTTTTAACCGACTTCAAAAAAAAGAGGAGGTTCTCAATTCGACTGTATTTTTTTTTAAAATGTGTTTTACCTCAGAACTTGTTACTGGGTGAACCGATTTTGATGATTCTTTTTTTATTTGAAAGCTGGTATTTGTCATGTGGTCATTTAATTTTCATCAAGATCTGATAAAGAACTTCGGAGATACACATCATAACTCTTCAATAAATGACGGCAAATCACTCGGGATAGCTGCAATCGCATTTATGTTTATTGTTTACACCATTTCATAATATAACATCACACTAGTACGCTCTAAAGGGGTACGCAGGTGTAAACAGTTCACCTTGGTATACCCTTATTCGACTGGTTTTGTTTAAGTTTCATGTTATTGGGTAAATCTATTCTGGTTTCACTTTTGGCATTATTGGTACCTAGCCTATATAAATTATGTAGCACAACTAAAAAGTTTTTTTTTTATTATATTTTTGCGAGCATGAAGGTACCTTTTCGATGGTGGATATACTCGAAACTATTCCGTTATAGATACCCTCCCTTGTCCTATCAACTAGTTTAAAGAATAAATATTAATAGCATTTTTGCTAACGTTATTCAAGGTATTGACCACCTTTAAATTAGTATTTATTTATTACTTCATGCACACAAACGTACAGAGGCGGACATAATGCCTTAGGCATTTTCTACCAGTCGACCTTTGGGTGGTGCAGAGACAACTAGTGGTAGGTGCAATGTTGACAATTAAACGAAACAGATTTATGCAAATAATATATATAAATTATAAATACAATATAATCAAGAAAATTATACCATATATACTCAAAAGAATAAACTAAATATAAAGATATACTTAAACATTAGTAATATTAGATTAATATTTGAAAAACATCAGAGTTGTGACGATACTACTGCCAACTTCTTGCGAATGTGCTCACGAACTTTAACTTTGAATGTTAACCGGTTGGTTGCCATCCTGATTTCCTGGGGGAGCGCATTCCACAGAGAAATAGACTGAACGAAGAAAGAACAGTGAATGAAGTCAGTGCGGTGAGTGGGACATTGAAGAAGGCGGTTATGGGATGACCGTAGATTTTTATTGTGGTTGGCGCAAATGTAGTTAAAGTGAGGTGCCAGATAACTAGGGGAATTAGAAGAGGCGAGAAATGAGAACAACGTAGTTAGTGCCCTTTGCTCTCTGCGCTGGCGTATAGGCAACCACTTTAGAAGCGATCGATGCGCAGAGACATGATCATATTTACGCAAATTGAAAACGAATCGAATGCAGTAATTTAGAAGACGGTCAAGTTTGTTGAGAAGATCTGCATTCAGGTCATAGTAGCACACGTCACCATAATCGATGATAGGAAAAATTAGGGCCTGCACAAGCATTGCCTTGGTGTTCGATGGTAATAAGTTTTTCATACGATATAGAGCCCGCAGCGTTCCAGTGACCTTCCGACTCACACTATCGACTTGAGTACGCCAGTTAAGGGTATTATCGATGTGCAAGCCCAAGTTCTTTACATCAGTGCTGAAAGGAACAATTTTATTGTCAAACAATACAGGTGGCAAAGTTGTACCATCCACTTTAGCGATGCTTCGGTGACTCCCAATGATGATCGCCTGACATTTATTGGGGTTTACTGCCACACCGAATCTATCGGACCAAGTTTTTATAGCAGATAAGTCCCTGTTCAATTTACTGATAACGTCAGATATTTCGTCAACACTCCCCTGACAGTACAACTGAAGGTCATCTGCATACAGATGATACGCACACTGAAGTTCGAAAGTAATGAGATTTATGAAAATAGAAAAAAGAAGAGGAGAAAGAATGCCGCCTTGAGGAACGCCAGTTTCCAAATTACACCAGTGAGATGAGGAATCCCCAACGTGAACCGACTGCTGGCGTTCCTGAAGGTTAGAGGTGAACCATTCCAGTGCTTCGGGAGAGACCATCAAATAGGATAGAATGGCTAATAGGATGTCGTGACTAACGGTATTGAAGGCGTTCGAGAAATCGACCAACACTAGTACAGTGACTTTGGTGTCTTCTAAACCTACCCTCACATCGCCAGTCACTTTAAGGAGGGCGGACACAGTGCTGTGCCCGGGCCTGAATCCAGATTGAAGAGGGCTAATGAGTGAATTACACTGCACAAAGTTTGAAAGTTGTTTATGGACACAAGCCTCAAGCACTTTGGATAGGAAGGGTAGGATGGAAATTGGGCGGAAGTGGGTTGGAAGAGTGGGATTGGCAACTTTAGGCAGTGTGCGAACATAGGCTTTACGCCACAGGGAGGGGAATATTCCGGAAAACAAGGAAAAATTTACGATATGGGAGCTGGGAGGTAGAAGGTGATCCAGAATAGCTATGATCATATCACGAGTGATATTATCACAGCCCACCGCTTTGGATTTGATGGAGAGTATGATTTTTCTGATCTCGCCCGGCTCAACTGGAACGAAACGAAAAGGATTTATGAGAGGACGCGTTAAACCAGAGATAAGAGACAGAGTTTGTTGCTTGGTTAGACGATCCATGATAGGTACAGTGGAGAAATGGTGGTTGAGATCGTCTAAGTCAATAGAATTTGGAAGGTCTAAATGTCGCGGTTTGCCGATACCAAGTGTTCCAAGGCACTTCCAAATATCGGCAGAAGAACAAGAAGAAATATTTTCTAGAATGTGGCGGCGTTTAGCATTGCGTATCATCTGGTTACATCTATTCCTTGAAGTCTTAAATAGCTGCCAGTTCTCATCAATACGATCACTTTTTAACCGACTTCAAAAAAAGGAGGAGGTTCTCAATTCGTCGGAATCTTTTTTTTTTTTTTTTTTTTTATGTATGTTCCCCGATTACTCAAAGACCCCTGGACCGATTTCAAAAATTCTTCTTTTGTTTGAACGGGTATACTTCCTAGTTGGTCCCATAATCATCAGGTCAGGATCTGATGATGGAATCCTAGAGAAATCGAGGGAACTCCTCAAATATTATAGGCAAACATATAGCGATTTTGGTATTTTCATCAACAATGCAATCATTTGCACTCGAAAAGTACCATTTGGTGGAGTAGAACTGATGAAGAAGGCCACAGATGGCCACTGGAACTCCTAAATGCTAAATATGTCACGGGCATAAGATATCTCGAATAGTAAACCGACTATAATGAAGCAAATACTTATAAATAAATGGTACTGATGAAAATGGCACCATCGAACTGATCTGATGATGAAGCCGGAAGGTAGGCACTGGAACTCTAATATAAAACAATGTATCCTAGTCGTGTTTGGGCTTATTGGAATCGCAATGAGATGTACTTTGGCTGTAAATGATAATCATGTTAATTGGAGGTACCTACCAAAACTAAAAAGAGAAAAATAAAAAACTTTTTAACAAAAAATCAAACCGACTTCCAGAACAAAAAACTACAAAGCAAAAAATAACTTTCTTTTCCGAAGTCGGTGTCGAAAAACTGAAAAAAAATGGGTACAAAAGACACCGACTTCGGAAAAGAAAGTTATTTTTTGCTTTGTAGTTTTTATATTTTCGGAACGCGCGGTCCCTGCGTCGCATGGCCATCTGTATTCCTCTGGTCATCCAAGGAGCAGGAGGACGTTTCAGTTTCACTTTTTTGACGGGAGCGTGGATGTCGTGGATGTATCCAGTTATTATTGATATTAGTACTATTACTAATATCAATAATAACTGGATACTTCGACATACTACTTATGTCTGAGTTTATTGTATAAGATAATAGCCGAGCTATTTGATGTCTTACCCTAAGAGGCAGTTACAAAGTATCGCCTGTCGACTTTATTTTATTAACCGACTTCCCAAAAAGGAGGAGGTTCTATGTTCGACTTCAAGTTTGTTTTTTTTTTTTTTTGTGTATGTTCACCGATTACTCCGTCAATTGTGGACCGATTTTGAAAATTCTTTTTTTGTTTGAAAAAGTATGTTCCGAAATTGGTCCCATTTTAATTTGGTGAAGATCTGATGAAGAACTTCGGAGATATACAACAGAACTCTTCAATAAATAACGGCAAATCTCTCGGGATTGCTGCAATCGCATGTCTGTTTGTTGTTTATAATATTTCATAACATAACATCACGCCAGTTCGCTCTTAAGGGGTAAGCAGATCTCTCAATTTACCGGTTATGTTCAAGTTTCATGAAATCTATTCTGGTGAAATAGTTCCCTTACTAACCTGCCTATTAGGTACGTACAACTAAAAAGTGAAAAATAAAAAACTTTTTGCAAAAAAATACTACCGACTTCCAAATACAAAACTACAAAGTGAAAAATTTTTTTGAAGTCGGTGTCCATAACGCAAAAATATGGTACCTACGAAAGACACCGACTTCAAAAAATTAAGTTATTTTTCACTTTGTAGTTTTGTATTTGGAAGTCGGTAGTATTTTTTTGCAAAAAGTTTTTTTTCAACAAAAATGTTGATGTCAAAAAAATCAAGTTTGTCACTATAGTGACTCACAAGAAAGTGCAGATGCTTATTAAGCATGTGAATGTGATTATTTTGTTTATTTGACAATATATCCAAGTAAGGGAAGGCACACAAAATAATTTTACTGCAATTTAACATCTCTTTTAGACACTCAGTGATGTCATCTTTTTTTACTTTTATACTATTACCTACAAATACAGTTAAATTGGTATCTGTTTTATAAATATTCTTTGTCACAGATTCCATTATTTGCTTGTAAGATGACCCGGGCATGCAATAATTAAAAGTGGAATGACTCTGATTGCCATTTAGTAAACCTAAATTTACCTAATAACCTGTATTTAACTAAACCTTTTCCAATACCGTCTGAAAACATAACCGAATAAAAACCTTCTTTACTTTGACTAGATGAAAAGCCAGCACTCTGAGGCCGGTCTACTTGAGGCAAATTCTGTGCGATCTCACCCAAGACCAATTGGACAAGCTTGAGCGACTTCAAAATCTCTGTATCAGGTTCATATTTGGCTTGCGCAAGTATGTTCACGTTTCCGAATTTCGTACTAAGCTCAAATGGCTTCCAAATTGCCTTCGCCGGAATGCCCATATACTTTTTTTGCTTTATAATGTGCTATTTAATCCTTTTACTCCTTTTTATCTCAAAAAACGCTTTCATTTTCTGTAACACCCATTCTAGGTCCTTGAGATCATCGGAAAATCTAAAATTAAGTATTCGTACGCATTCCACTTCCTTCTTTGACAAATCTTTCACGATTCAAGCAGCTTGGTGCTCGTGCTCAAACACTGCCAACGTTCGAAAAAATGTTGAGGAGTATATTTTTCTCCCGTCTCTGTTATATATTTGATATGTATTAGTATATTATTTAATATTATATGTATGTATTGTATGTTATTAAGTCTAAGTAATATTATTTTTGATATTTTGTACACTGACCGCCCTAAATTATTCTCCTATCATTCAGTCCATCCAAAGGTTGTCTGTAAGAGATTGCCTAGTGCGATAAGACCACCCATTGTACACTTGAATATTTGAACGTTTGTCCTGTATGTTTTTTTGTGGTGTACAATAAAGTATATAAATACAAAACTGTCTCTTTCACTCGCTTACGTTTGCCGCATCGTCCTAATTCGCTAACGCTATGCAGTATACTCGATGACAAACTATTTCTTGCGCAATGGTTGGCAGAGCCAACTTCAGAGACACAAAGATCCGCTGTGACTACTATATCTCCTCATGACATGAGAGTTAAAATATAACCCGCCAGCCAAAGGCGCGGCTTTTGCACGGGTGCCACTTCGAGTCAAAGTCAAAAAAATCAAACCGACTTCCAAAAGTAGTGTTTTGTTTTGGAAGTCGGTTTGTTTTTCTTTTTGAGAAAAAGTCTTGCGACGAGTACCAGATATTTCATTTCAGAAATATCATGAAAATGAGCAAGTACCAAGTGTTCAGACCGCAAAACCGAATTCAGTAATTGTATTTGATGATGTTGCTTGTGAAAACCAAAGTAATACGTGATTATTTTGCTATGGGGAGACACAAGTTCATCGATTGTTTTTATCTAAATCAGACTTATAGTAAAATCCCTAAACAGTTAGTAAGAGACAACGCAAACCTAATCGTGCTTTTTAAACAAGATGAAAGAAATATGAAACATGTTTATGAAGAACACGTCAACACTGACATGACATGGATTGAATTTCCTGAAATGTGTTAAAAATATGGAGTATACCTTTCAATTATGACCTAATATGGAAAAATCATTGAAACGACAAATTGTTGATGCGGCAGAAGCTATAAAGATAAAAGTACGAAAAATGAGAGATACCGAGATTAACAATAAACAAGCACTGAAATCTGTTTTCAAACCTGTAACAGAACAACTTAACTTAATTGCTAATGCTGCTAAGCAAACTCCTCTCCTGCGTGTTAGTAATGATTTTGCTGATGTTCCGTTTACTAACGTAACTTTGCAGAAAGAAGGAACTGGTAGTTCAGAAAGAAATGATAATAATGATGATGAAGACAAATATGAATCCGATATCAACAGTGACTCTTCTTATGAATCAGTAGTTGAAAATAATCAAGCTTGTGATACGTCATCCTGGTCAGTATCTTCGGAAGCGTTGGCAGATATTCCATTTGGAGTAAGAAAAGACCGCGGGCAATTGGTGTTAGATTCTGCTTGCATAACGATCAACGATCAATACATCACCGTGGCTGAACGTAAATACCGAAATACACCTGGTTTAAAACAGTTGTTGCTTATGAAAGATGTAGACTTAAGCTTGGTTACAGATAGTGATATGCAAAATTATAAGTTGATGTTACTTGACACGAATGCACATCGTCGAGAATATGAGCCAAGTAAGCCAATAAAAAGTAATAAAAGACAAAAATATTTGCAAGTTATTAAACCTCTTTTTCAACTAAAGAATACAGTTCAGGGAAAGGGTCTACCGTTACTAAAAAAGTTGCGAAAAAACGTAGATTTAGTGTACTGGGATAACCCTTATGAATTAATGGACAGGTTGAAATTGTTAATTGCATCTAGAGATGCTGGCAACACAGGATTAGATAATGAAATTATTTCTAACATTGAAGAATTGCGTGAATGTAAAGTTGTAAATAAATAAATATTTTAAAATGTGTTTATTTTACTATCAACCTCTCGTTACAATACACCTTAAACATGAACGTAGACAAATTCGGACACTTCATTCACAAAATAATGCGTTTATCAGAATTATTTGAGTTTAATGAAAATGCATTATTAAAATCAGAAAACGGAGACTTTGATTTAAAAACATCAAAACTGAGAGGAATTAGATCTCCAGTAGAAGCAGACGATGCTGTGAACAAGGATTATGTAGATCGATTGAATGCTAACACGTTAAAAGAATTAAATAATCTGGCTGTGAACAAGGATTATGTAGATCAATTGAATGCATAAATAATTTAATAATCTGATTGATACATTGCGTTCTCAAATGATAAAAGATGCAAAGGATATAGTTCAAGGTACTTTAAAAGCAAGGGTACTTGAGGTTTCAACTCAGTTGCAAGATAAGTTTTATACTAAAGCAGAGGTTGATAAATTACTCGAAAATCTTAGTAATGACAAAACAACAAATAGTAAATGAAATACATAAAGCTGCACAAAGAAATTTCCTTAGATGTACTGTCATTCCAAAGGGGATCGATGACTTGTGGCAAGCTGATCTAATGGACATGCAGAAACTGAGAAAATATAATAAAGGGCACAATTACATATTAGTTGTAATTGACTGCTTCTCAAAGTATGCATGGACAGAGCCGTTAAAATCAAAAAATAATCTTGATGTTTCTCATGCATTTAAAAGAATATTGATTAACAGTCATCGTAAACCTGTTAATTTACAAACTGATATGGGAACAGAATTTTATAACATCTCCTTTCAAACGCTTATGAAAAAGCACAACATTAACCACTACTCATCGTTTTCTACTAAAAAAGCATCTATTGTGGAGAGACTGATTAGAACTGTAAAAAATATTTTATATAAATATTTTAGTCTCAATGGAAACTATAAGACTACCATTTGAAGATACATTGATTAGATATAACAACACAGAACATCGCACTATTCAATTTAAACCGGTAGATGTTAATAAAGGTAACGAACAAGTAATCAAAGAAAATATTTAAAAAAATTACAAACATGATTTAGTTCAGTGGAAGCCTAAATTCAAAGTTGGTGATTGTGTTCGTATAAGTAAATACAAACATAATTTTGAGAAAGGTTACACTCCTAATTGGTCAACTGAATTATTTAATATAAAAAAGGTAAATAAAACCATACCAGTCACATATCACATAGAAGACCAACGAAAGCAAAACATATTAGGAGCGTTTTACGAACAAGAACTGCAAAGATCGAATTATCCTGATGTTTATTTGATAGAAAAGGTTTTGAAAAAGAAAGGAAATAAATTGTATGTCAAATGGTTAGGTCTAAATAGTGCAGAAAACAGTTGGGTTGAAAAACTGTAATAATGAACTAATATATTATATAACCATTTTTCATTTGAAATCCTATCATTATAATTTGAGTAATGCAAGGAGGTGGACTAGTTAACAGGATAATTAATAATCTACCATTCGAAGTTCATTTGCCAGGATACAATTATTGCGGACCAGGAACCAAACTTCGCAAACGCTTAGCGCGATGTGACCGAGGTGTAAATAAGCTAGACGAAGCTTGCGTGCAACACGACATTGCGTATACAAACCATACAGACTTATCAAATCGTCACAAAGCCGATTTACAACTACTCAACATGGCTAAACAAAGACTTAAATCCAAAGATGCAGGGAAAGGTGAAAAGCTAAGCTCTTGGCTAGTGAGCAAAGTTATGAAAACGAAACTAAAGTCTGGATCTGGCATTAAAATATTTAAATGCTTAGTTTCAAAAATAAAATCAAAAATTAAGAAACTCAAACGCAAAGATAATAAGACTTTAATAAAAGTAGCTTACTTAGCCGCAAAAAAGTTATTTCCAAACATTCATCATCGAATTCGAGTACCCCGAGTAATACCCATACCAAAGACTGGAGGAGTTCTACTTTTAATTCCAATTTTCGCTGGTTTATCGGCTTTTGGAACTTTAGCTGGTGGTGCAGCTGGCATTGCAAAAACCGTCAATTATTACAAGGCGAGCAAAAAAAAATTGCAAGAAACAGAACGACATAATAAAGCTATGGAGGCTTTAGTGTTGGGCAAGGGTTTATACATTATATAGTATATATAGTAATTATAGTAACCTGTAAGTAATTATCAGGTCTGAATTGGCAGAGAATATTTTCCTAAACTTCTAGACTGTATGATGTCTCTTTCTGAAATTCCAGAATAATAAGCATACTCTACCTATTCTGACCTTCGATAATTATCCTAATTTATAATATTGATATTACTTAAACTATTTACTAATTAAATGTAAGTTTGCAACAAATATTTGGGACACCAAGGAAATATATATTTTTACATACTTATTAAGCGAGGTCCAGACACATGTAATGTGAATGTACTGTAAAATTAATAGGTGTCTGTCTAGTACTTGCATAATATTATCAAACTCTGCATTTAAATTTCACAAGTTTTATTTACCATTTACAATCAATAAGATACATGTTAAAATGTATCTACTGTAATTACGTTTCAATTGTGTTAATGCATTACATAAATATAGTTGCGTTACCCCAGGCTAAAGTAGAAACTTTATCAAACGATAGCAATCGTTTATCGTCATTGCTTGAAAGTGCTATTTTATTTACGTCATGTGTGAATATTTCATGTTTTATTGACCTAAACAATACATTTTTTTTTGTGAATAACATTGCAATTGTACAAAACATTTTTATAATCTAACATATTAAAATTTTCGTGATACATTTTTTTTACCTTTTGCCTTTTTAATTGTTTTATTTAACATTTTAATACAATAAAGCTTTGAGCGCAGTCCAACGAATTCTTTGACAATTTCGCCACCAATTTCATCTTTAAACAGTCCTGGAACCTTCTTATTAATAATTGGTAAGTTATAGTCATTGTTACAGTCATAATTGCTGGTATCAAAATATTTTAGAAAATGGAGCTTGAGGTCTTTATAAACGTCATCACTCTGTACATCATACACAAGACTATCTGTGTCAGTATAGCACAATTCAATTCGGTTACCATAAAAAGGTTTTATGATAGAGTAGTGAAAGTCGTACATATGAGTCTTAGATAATTCTAATACTGCGAAACCTATGTATATTGGTTTATTAAGTATTATACGCACAGGTTTCATTTGGATTGCCACTAGATCATCAGAAAAAACAGAAGCGCTATGAAAATATGGACTAGCTATCAATTTCTCAGCACAAGTGGTCTTTTTCGTTTTATTGTTTGAATCACACCATTTGTTAAATAATTTTACTTCTATTCGATTTTTATTATTTTCCAAAGTCTTTCCGAAAATACTATTGTTCAATAATTTGAAAAAGTCTTGTTCAAACGTTGACTCTGCTTTTTGACGTAACTGAGTGTTAATACGAATATATAGTTTTAAATAACAACTTTGCTTAAATATAATAGCGCGATGGATCCTTCTCAATTCTAAACCGTACTGTAAACATTTTTTTTAAAGTACGTAATGAATAACATAGTAATATTTATCTTAAAAGTTTGGTATTAACTTTTTATTCTTACCACCAGGTGGCAGGCATTTTTCTGGACAAAAAGGAAAGTCATTGTGTTCCATGTGCAAATTCGTTGGATATATTAAATCAACTTCTAGAATGTATCCGTTTTCCGCGGTATCACTGATATCTGCTAAGTTCAATTGTAAAAATCCATTTCATGTCTATTCATAAATCTAAAATCGGAATAGGGGAGGCATGTGACACATGCTATAACCATATAAATTGTTACAATCTAAATAAATGATGAATGAATTTGGACGAGTTGGATCGTAAGTATCTAAATATTTATGATTGGCTTTGACATGTTTTTTGGAACATATACAAACACCACCTCGAATACCTTTCTGTATCATTCTAAAAATTTCAACATCACTAATTAATTCTAATTTAACTCCTGTTTTTAAAAGCATTGCATCAAAAGATAGGCTTGGTGCTGTAAGATAGAACGCGGGTTCGAGATTGTAATGTAATTTACAAGTTTTTCGAAAATTTTCAAAAACATCTGTTAACAACAGAACATCTGTTTTGAGATATAAATCTGTGTACATACCCATGTTTTAAATATTAAATACTGACCAAACAGACCGAACGTGTTCATAATCTTCGTCGGTAATTGTCTCATTAGATAAGGAGTTAAAAAAATATTTTTTTAGAGGGTAAACACGTATCTTCATAACGTTCCCATTGAGACATATAGTCATATGGATACACTCCTTTACGGGTGAGTAGATTAAATTGTTTTTTATTAGAAAAATAAGATTGTAATTGTTTAAACTCATGTTGTTTCATTGAACTAACCAACTTTTCTAAGCTTGTTCCTAAAAACTTGAAAGAATCTACAAACCGCATCTGTATACTTTCACTGTCGGAAATCGGAATACACTTCGTAAATGAAATATAGTTTTCTTTTGTTTTAGGTATCACTTTAATAGATCCAGGCGCTTCGCCTAATTATTTTATGAAAAGGTGGCAATCATATCCGGACAAATTATGAAAAAATACTGGCAAAAATGTTGGTTGTTTGTATTGTATATTACAATAACTATGAGCTGCACCACGATATTTACCAGTCAAGTGACAATGATCGCGAACCCTATCGCCGAACAAGAAGTGTTCACAAATATGACAATTTATCGCGTTTTCAAAGTCGCGAGCATTATCATTTGAGTAAATCATAGGAACATTATTTTTTAACATATCATGAATTTGTTGTGCATCTTTATAAATAGACTTCACAAAATTTGATACACAATCCGAACCGCGATAAGAAACGAAACGATTATGGCTTTCGCCTAGCGTACACGTAATATAATAAGCGAAAGCTACAGGCACGTGTCGCTGTCGCGTAACAGTACCTGCCTTAGAGGGGTCAAGATCACAAGATTCATACCGCTCTAGCATTGTTTCAAAATCTGCGTATATGACAAATGGTAAAATTTGCTTTCTTATATAATTTTCAAATTGTATGAACGAACTCTTTGGAGTTAGTGCAGTGGCGACACCTCCACTACTATGCGAACTAAGATTGTCGCATGAATTAAAAAACATTACACAAACGTCACAAAAGTACAGTTTACTGTGATGTTTTGTTAATTGATTCTTAACAAGTCGCGGCAAGTCTTTAATGAGACAGTAATGTGAGAAATAATCTCTTTCTAAATAAAGTAAATGAATCACCTTTCCGTTCAAGGCTTTTGGTTTGTAAAGCGGTCTTATGACGGTATTATTTTTTAAACCATAAATGTAAATGCAAACTTCGAACCGCGCAATATCTGAGAAATTCATTGGAAATGATATGTTCTTAACATTTAACACGTTACGAAAATCCGGGTACGAAGATACTCTATCGGGTTGAGTTTTAGCTGGATATAAAGCAGCAACAACAGACCAAAAAAAACAATACTCATCATTATTGTGGATATTAATGCATGCTTTTTTCGCTTTTATTGAAGAAGGCAATTCGATAAAGCCTGAACCGCGCAATGGTTGATATTTGTTAACATTGACTTCCAAATGAGAACTGCTCAAGAACGTCCATCCACTATCTCGGTCCTGAATTTCTTCTATCTTTTTTGTTAAAGTGTTTTTGACTTGAGACAATAATGAATAAAATTCATAATTTTAATGACTAATAATTAAACATTTTTAATAATTAATTTGTTGTAATGTAATTGTTATAATATTTTCTGAAACACCCGAAGACTTACAGCAGATGATAGTCCAGTTCCGCGCGGCTTGTGAACCTGCCGGTCTATCAATGAACAAATCCAAATGTAAAATTATGTCGAATGGGGAAGTAAATCAGATAGTGGTCGACGGCGATAATATAGATTATGTGGAAGACTATATCTACCTAGGACAACTTGTATCCTTCCAAGACCGACAGAGCAAAGAAATTGAACACAGAATAGCTAAAGCTTGGAGGAAGTACTGGAGTCTGAAGTATATTATGAAAAGTGAATTATCGATTGAGCTGAAGAAAGCAGTCTTTAACTCTGCCATACTACCAACTCTCACATATGGAGCCCAGACTTGGAGCCTCACCCATAAACAGGAAGAGAAATTAAGCACTTGTCAAAGAGCCATGGAGCGATCTATGATTGGAGTTAAGCGAATAGACCGGATCAGAAATACTGACCTCAGATCGACAACAGGAGTGGAAGACGTAGTTAAAACGGCAAAAAGACTAAAGTGGAACTGGGCTGGCCACGTCAGCAGAATGGCAAGTGGAAGGTGGGCAAAGATGGCTACAGAATGGATTCCAAGAGATAAGATGAGGAGAGTTGGCAGACCGAAAACAAGATGGATAGATGACATATCGAAAATCACAAGCAAGTGGTGGAGAAAGGCATGGAACAGGAAAGAGTGGGAGGAGTTGGGGGAGGCCTTTGCGTCAGCTGCATGCAACAGAAATTAAATAACTAAATAAATTAAGTAATAGAAAAATTAAATAATAGATTAAATAAAATAATATAATGAATTTAATTATATAATGAATTAAATAATAGAATGAATTTAGTAATAGAATCAATCAAATAATAGAATGAATTTAGTAATAGAATAAACCAAATAATAGAATAACTTAAATGATATAATAAATTTAATCATATAATAAATTAAATAATAGAATAAGTTAAATTGTAGAATAAATTTAACAATGAAATACATATCTAAATAATTAAATAAAAATATGTTATTAATAAGTGTTCTAACTAATGATGTTTATATAACTTTGTACGGTTCTGAATTTAATTGGCTGTTTTTATTAATAACTATGTTATAACTTAACAATTAATGCATGTAATAAAGGTTTTATTATTATTATTATTATTATTATTAATAATTAAAAACAAAGCAAAATATTCGAAATTAACTTTTAGACAAGTGTGTTCTTTAAGAGACATGTCAATTAGCGTTTTAATTTTGTCGCAAATATTATTGAGAAATGGTTCTAGCGAACAATTCTCAGACGGATCGACAATTCTATAAGAAGCTATACGATTACGAAATGCAGAATGTATTATTTCAACACCTTCGCAAAAAGGCAAAATACTTTTGTTTGTGTGTCCAGTGACTGCGCTCAACAGATGTATTACAAACAGTACAGAAAGGCATTTTAGATTAAAATAGTTTTAGACTTATTATTAGTTGTTGCTATATATTATTATTATTGCGATTATGATAGACGTCTGCTAAATAGAAATTATTGCGATTATGATAGACGTCTGCTAAATAGAATATACCTGGTGCCCCAACAACTAAAATATTTATTTTCTATTTATACTATCACTATAAAAGACGGGCTCAGAATTGTCAAATAATTCATGAGTCCGTCTCATAAAAACTTGTAGACCATCCCACTGCGGCGTATTGCGGTTAAGCTGCACTTTTAGAGCCACCGAGGCTTTCTTCCACCGATCCTCTTTAGGGGTGGAGGCAACATCGGCCTTGTTGTAGACTTTTACCTCCACATAGAAGTCCTCGGTTAAGTCCACCGTTCGCCGCATTTTCCCGTTGGCGACACGGCTGATGAGGGTTGAACCGAAGTCTCCAACTGAGGTCAACAAGGGAATGTAGTCCTCGAAGCCAAAGAGGTCCGAGCCCAAGCTGCGTCTCTTACTGTAAACAATTTAACATTTTATTTCACAACACAATATTACATTTATTTTTATGGAGAATTGAGGGTGTATTATAATCATCTGTGTACGGGGATAGAATCTACGAGGACAGAAAGCATGATATCTTGATATAAGACTATCAATACATCAGCTGGCAGGCTGGGTAGCAGTCACGATGGATAGGTAGGGCATGATAACAGTAACATCAGCCGGCAGGCAAAAACCAGGTCTGTAGCTGAATAGCAGTCGCAATGGAAAGATAAAACATGATAATCATAAGTTCATAACAGCCGGCAGGCAAAAATCAGGTCCGTAGCTGAGCATTATGACTAGGTACATATTTAAAATTATGAATTACCTACTTACATGTTAGAAAGTCGATTTTAAAGCACTGCTAGTACAATCTTCAAAGTGACTTTGAAGATTCTGGAGCGAATGTAATTTATTTATTAAAATTAATTCGTTTATATACACAAAAAATACCAATTCAGCAAAAAAATAGGTTATTTCAATTTTAAACTCTAAGTACTTGTCTTACAGGTGTAAAAAACAAATATAACGTTTACGTCATATTGAACCGTATTGTTTGTATACCAATTCTGCTAAATTGCAATTTGTTTATGAGGACTTCTTGTAGGTAGGTGCATATTATAGATTTTTTTAATTCTCTCGGCGTTGAAAGTAAATTTCTGAGCATAGTTGTCACACTAAAACCTGTTAAGCAGAAGTAGTTAATAATTAATCATAACTATTTTGAAAAAACATACTATTTTGTAATACGTACAAACCAATCCATGTGTTCGATAATGTTAAGTTGCAGTTAAACTCGACATTCGACAAATTAATAACATTTTAATTCGTACTATTAAATAATCACCTAAACCCGCAATTAAATAATCCAACGCACTGTGACGTGTGGGAATCGAATGCACGTGTCTGAGTTATGGTTTCATAGTTGCCCAATTTATCAATAATAACTCGAGTCCTCCTATTATCCCAAATAATCTTATTGTACTGTAGAAGGCGTAGACAGAGGCTACCAAAATTAAATAATTAAATTACTTTTATAGTTTATATATTTAGTAATAATTTTACAATATGCCTGCCTTCTGGGCGGCTCCACTAGAATTGACAATCAAAAACATATTCACTTATTTTCTATTCCAAATTCATTTACCTTTCAAGTAATACCAATTGCCAGTATTTTTACAGGCAAGTAGGTTGCCTTCTAGTTAAGCAGAGTCCTCACAGTACACAGTGTTCTCTTTTTTCAAGGTGATCTTACTTATAACAGTTTAAATCGCACTCGATAACAAGTGACAGATAGCGTATTTGATACAAAATATATCATATAAAAAAATGTATAATCTTAGTACCTAGAAGAATGAAACACGTTAAAACTAGAACCGATTACAAAATTTTTGAATTAATAACGAAAATAATATTTAGGAAGTTCTTTATAAAACAAATTTAGTGTTTACAACATGATAGTCATGTTACTATCTATCTTCTATCTTCTATATATATAAAAGGCAATGTCCCGACTGACATATCAACGCCCAGCCTAAACCACTAATGATAGAAGTTTGAAACTTTGGGAGAATGTTAATTTTATAATGAAGGCGTCATTTAAGAAAGGATTTTTGGAAATTCATCCCCTAAAGGGATGAAATAGTGGATTTAAATTTGTATGAAACTCTGTCATTTTTTATTTTAAATGAATGAAATGTGGTATTAAGCATCCAAATTTAAAATAATAAAATACGTCTTTAATTTTTTTTTTAATTTCTTCCTTTAAAGAGTTAAAAAAGGGTGTTATAGTTTGTATGAAAAATAAATTGTTTATTAACAAAATTACTTGAACTTTAGTATTTGTGCTCTTCAATACAATTAAAGAAACACATATTTCAGGATTTTTTTAATTTCATCCCTCAAAAGGGTAAAAAGGGGTGTTAGAGTTTGTATGACAAATAAATTGTTTAGTATCAAAATTACTTGAAATTTTGTATTTCTGCTCTTCAATACAGTTAAAGAAACATGTATTTAAGGATTTTTTTTTATTGCATCCCTCAAAAGTGTAAAAAGGGGTGTTAGAGTTTGTATGACAAATAAATAGTTTAGTATCAAAATTACTTGAAATTTTGTGTTTCTGCTCTTCAATACAGTTAAAGAAACATGTACGAGTATTTAAGGATTTTTTTAATTGCACCCCTTATAGGGGTAAAAAGGGTGTTAAAATTTGTATGACAAATATTTTTTTTAATTATCAATATTACTTGAAATATACTAGTTATGCTCTTAAATACAACTTAAGAAACATATATTTTAGGGTTTTTTAATTTCATCCCTTAAAGGGGTAAAAAGGGGTGTTAAACTTTGTATCAAAAATAAATTGTTTGTAATCAAAATTACTTGAAATATAGTATTTCTGCTCTTCTATACATACGTAATACGTATTTAAGTATTTTTTGAACTTCAGGTGTTAAAGTTTGAATGAAAAATAAATTGTTTGCTATCAAAATACTGCACAAAAATAATATTATAGAGGCCACTGTGATTACTGGATGTGCTCGAGGGAATCAGTTTTTATACCTCGAATACCACTGGTACCCTCTGGCTATGTTTAAACGATTACAATCGAAGTCTGCTTTGCAATGATCATAAATAAAACTCAGCGTCAGTCATTAAGGCAAAGATTTAAAGGGAATTACTTCCCACACGGGCAATTCTACTTGCCTGTTCCAGAGTCCGTAGGTACTAATAGCAGCCTGATCATTTCGAAACCAGACAGAAAACCACCAATGCGGTATACAAAGAAGACCTTAATTAAATTCTCACTTCCTGGTGGCGACTTTGTGAGCATGAGCAAATTGGAGTAACCATATCTAGACTGAACAGGATCGCGCAAAAGTCATCACTCTATCAGCAGATGCTATAATTTTTGCATATGGCGGCAAAATTTCAGTTCTGTTTCGACACTTGTGAAGTAAACTGATGCAAAAAACGTTATTACAAAAAAAAATGGATGAATGATTTGACTTCTAAATAAAAATACTACAAAATGAAAATAACTTTAATTTCGGCAGTCTTTGTGCCTGTTTTTGTTTCTTCGTTATAGGGATACCCCTCTGCGTACCCCTTTAAAGCGTACTGGCGTGATGTTATGTTATGAAAAGGCGTAAACAATAAACAGTCATGCAATTGCTGCAATCTCGAGAGATTTGCCGTAGTTTATTGAAGAGTAATGTTGTATGTCTCCGAAGATTTCCATCAAATCTTCACCAAATTTGAATGGGACCAATTTGGAAACATACTATTTCAAACAAAAAAAGGAATTTTCAAAATCGGTTTACAATTGTCGGAAAAATCGGTGAACATACACAAAAAAAACAAACACACAGCCGAACAAAGAACCTCCTCTTTTTTGGAAGGTCGGTTAAAAAAACATAGCTGGTAACCTCCAAGCGCGTGTAATCTACGTCAAGCCATTCTAAATCGCGACCACGAGGAAGGAAAATTTTCATCGAAAATCATCACGAGGAAGCTCTGTGAATATGTGAATAAGCAAAATTTTCACTTCTGTGGCACCGAAAATCTGCGAATAATCCAGGAAGAGTCACACCCGCCCAAAGTTACTGCATGGTGTGTTGTTTTCGCTGGAGGTGTCATCGGGCCAGAAAACTACAACTGTGGTCGACAAGGTCTCAGAGCCATGATCAACATCTTTCTCTATCCTTAAAAGGAATAAATTGGAACTGGAGAGCATATGGTTCCAACAGGATTGGGCAACGGCGCTTACTGCACGAGCCACAACCAACATTCTGAGGGCTGCATTACCAAGTATTTCAATGGCCGGTAAGATAGCCTGATTTAACAGTTCCAGACTTCTTCCTGTGGTTTTTTTTAAGTCCTTTGTCTATGTCAATTAGCATCAGACTCTTGAAGACCTCAAAGATAATATCCGCCGGAAGTTCTGGCAAGAGTAATGGAAAATGCCATAAATCGGGCCCGAATCTTTATCGGTTATGGTGGCGGCCACTTAACCGTATCATTTTATTGATAAAATTGAAAAAAGAAATTAAGAAACCAAATAAACATTATCCAAAATGAGAAAAACGAATCCAAAGTAATCCATGCATAAAAAAAAATTACAGCCGAAGAACATCGGGTGATAATTTTTGCGCCACTTAGCCTTATTAATTTGCTATCGTGTCGGTAGTAGGATTCAAAAAAACTTTTTTGGAAAAGAATACAACCGACTTCCAATTAAAAAACCGCCCAAGTGGAGTCGGACTCGCGCACGAAGGGTTCCGTATCATTATGGCAAAAAACGGCAATAAAATCACGTATGTTGTATGGGAGCCCCACTTAAATATTTATAATATTTTGTTTATAGTACTTGTTGTTATAGCGGCAACAGAAATACATCATCTGTGAAAATTACAACTGTCGACAGACAGACAGACAGACGGACCTCAGAGTCTCAGTAATAATTGAAGTTATTTTTGTCTTTTTTGTTTTTTTATTTGGAAGTCGGTTGTATTTTTTGTAAAAAGCTTTTTTTATTTTTCACTTTTTAGTTGTGCTACACAATTTATATAGGCTAGGTACCAATAATGCCCATGGTGAAACCAGTATAGATTTACCCAATAACATGAAACTTAAACAAATTCGGTTGAATAAGGGTATACCAAGGTGAACTGTTTACACCTGCGTTCCCCTTTAGAGCGTACTGGTGTGATGTTATGTTATGAAATGGTGTAAACAATAAGGCCGGGACTCCACCAAAGCGGAGATGTGCGGAGAAGTCCAAAGCGGAGAGGAGATGTTTTTTAAACAACCAATAGAATTTCGTTATTCACACATCTTTCGTCTCCGCTTTGGACTTCTCCGCACAACTCCGCTTTGGTGGAGTCCCGGCCTAAATATAAATGCGATTGCAGCTATCCCGAGTGATTTGCCGTCATTTATTGAAGAGTTCTGATGTGTATCCCCGAAGTCCTTTATTATATCTTGATGAAAATTAAATGGGACCACATGACAAACACCAGCTTTCAAATAAAAAAAGAATCATCAAAATCGGTTCACCCAGTAACAAGTTCTGAGGTAATACACAAAAAAAAAAAAAAAAAATACAGTCGAATTGAGAACCTCCTCCTTTTTTTGAAGTCGGTTAAAAATGTCGTGATCGACGCAATCAAAAGCTTTAGTCATATCAGTGAAGATTGTGCAAATAGGTACTTTGCTCTCTGCCTTTTTATATGATTATGATAGTATTGATTAACTCGATAATAGCCGTATTAATAAATTTTTCCTAAAACCTTAAGTAATTCGTAAATTCTTTTGGACAATAATATCCTTCGTAATCCTTCTCTACTATTTTGGACAGTACCGGAATTAAGGCTACTGGTCTGTAATTATAGCTATTTCTTCTTTTTTCTTCTTCCTGTAAAGTGTTTTAACTATAACAGTTTTTAAGCTATTAGAAAAGACACCAGAGTTAATGCTGAGATTAATAATATGGCTCATAGGTACAGCTATATTGTTCGCCACAAATTTAACAACTTTCGTTGGTATATCGTCATACCCAACGGTATTTTATTTTTTTAAAGATTGTATTGTTCTAATTACATCTTGGGGTAGAACTGGTGCCATAAACATTGATTTTGTTTTTTCCGAAAAAATATTATGTGAGTGACTGTGGAATTTGATCAATAAGTAGATATTGTATTTATTTCAACTGTACCATTAAGCGGCACTTTTGAACGTTACAATTTACAAGTAATAAAAATTGATTCTACCGTGCATTCGGAAAAGTAGCTTGTTATGGAGAAGAACGCGCACGAAACTCCATATTTACTCTTTTAAAAAAATAAGTTTTTTACAATATTTAGATAAGTACAAACATTAATAAATTTATATACGTGAGAACGATGCACCCAGAACTACTATACTTACTACATATAGGTATAAAGTATTACAAGCACTAAATGTTAAATTCCTTCACTTGATAAATAGGAACATGGTTCTCACATACTTATAAATATTGAAAACATAGGTAAATTACCTAATTCAACAACAATGGAACAGTGTGCGAGTAAATTTTTTAAACATAAAGAGAAGAAAAAAATAAAAAATAAAGCGTTACTATAATTATGAATATAACATAAATTAACCAGTTTGATTTTGTCTACACTAAAGATTGCCCGCTGGAGCAGGACCAGCATGTTTCCAAGCATTTTTATTTTGAATATAATCATCTTATTTGTAATATGCTTGCTTACAAAGTGTGCTTTTAACTATTGTTTTAAATTTTCTTTCATTAAGTTTTAATATCTCACAAGGTATTTTGTTATAGAATTTAACACAGTACCCTATGAAAGATGTAGCTAATCTTTAATATGGTTGATCTAACTTATCTTTATTTCTAGTATTACAATTGTGTCTATCACTAACTTTACTAAAAGGATTTATATTTTTCCTAACATACATAAAATTTTCATAAATGAATTGGCAAGAAACTGTCATAATATTATATTTTTTAGAAGCTCCCTAAGAGATTCTCAGTGACGTTACTTATATATGGCTCTGACAGCTCTCTTTTGCAATATAAATATTGATACAATGTCAGCCGCCCGACCCCACAGTAAAAAACCGTATGACATAATGCTGTGAAAGTAACTAAAATAGAGCAAAAGCGCGGTTTCTACATCCGTTAAATGTCTTATCTTCTTAACAGCATAAGCGGCTGAGCTTCAAGAGATGTTATGTGAGGCTCCATTGTAATTTGTCATCTAGAGTGATTCCTAGAAAAAATATTTGGTTTACATTTTCCAGCTTTTCTACATTCAACATGATGTCGCATTTGCTACTTCTGACAGTCGGCAATGTTAACCTAATACATTTGGTTTTTTTTTCATTTTGTTTGCCCTGAACCAAGTTTGGACCTGATGAATAGACTTATTCACATCATCAAGATTTTGTGACCGCCGATCTATTTTAAATATCAAAGATGTGTCATCAGCAAATAACACCATCCTTGGTTGATTTAGTAATAATTGGGGCTAATCGTTTATGCAAACTAAAAAGAGGAATGGACCCAATATAGAGCCTTGAGGAACGCCCATTGTCATTTGAGACCCTAGAGAATTTACGCCGTTTACCTGAACTTTAAGTTGTTTGGCTTTCAAATATGATCTAAGTAACTCAAGGGCCGTTTGTCTAATCCCATAATGCTCGAGTTTCAACAATAGTGTCTCATGGTTAACGCAATCAAACGCTTTCGAGAGGTCACAAAAGATTCCAATGGCATCTTGTGCTTCTTCCCAGGCGTTAAAGATGTTCTTTATTAGGGTGACGCCAGCGTCAGTGGTGCAACGCCCGTTGGTGAAACCATAGTGTTCATAATGAAAGATGGAATGTTTGTTAAAATGACGCAACAATTGGTTGAGCATTAATTTTTCAAAGACTATACTGTGAACTGGCAGAATTGACACTGGCCTATAATTATTGGCTTCTTTGCTATCCCCGGATTTAAACAATGGAACTACTTTACTGTGTTTCATAAGGTACGGAAAAACACCTTAATCGACACTAGTGTTAAATATGTAAGCTAAATAGGGCGCAATAGTTTGAATGATTGATGTACATACTTTTACAGATAGTCCCCAAAGATCTTCTGTTGATTTAATTTCTAATCTTGATAAAAGTCTGAATTGCCATATACGATGACATTCCTTTTTACTGCAAACACGTAATCCTCGAGAGACCCATTTAATTTTTTTATGCGATTGTATAGTACCTAATACATTTACAGGGAAAGCAAAGGTCATACAATAAACGGAAACCTTCCAAGAAAATATCATATTATGCTACATTTACACTCTCGAAATGCAACTAAGATGACTATTAAATTTAACTAGATTTTCTAACGACAAATCTAGTTTAATATTTATGTACAACTGAATATTGATACGATTGTTGTATGCTAGTACTTAAAAATAATCTTCAAATTCAAATCTAAAGGACATTTATCAATAAAGTATGTAGGTAGGTAAGTATGTGCATATTATCTTAGGTAAGTTCGTTTTTAGACAATTCTGTAAAAGAAACTATGTTATCAAATCATATGCGGCCCTGAAAAGGTCCTTTTTTTGTTGGAGGTCTGTACGCAGTGTATGTAGAGTTGGCACGCAGACGGGTAACGGCTACGTTTAACCACCGAAGCCGTTTAAGGGCGCGGCCAAGCATGAATTGTCCATACAAACGTAATACCTAAATTATTTGTAAGTTGAGCATATTTCCACCATATTATGCTGATATTCGGATTTAGACAGTATTTATCTAGGTTCCTACGTTTTTATTTTTTCAAAAAACTTACCTAAAATGCAGTTTTAGCGAATTCCATTTCGTACATTTTTACAGCGTAAATGGCATGTTTTCTTATTGATTTTTATGTATTATAAAAAACAATATCTACAATATTGTCGTCGTAGGAACATAGCTCATATTATCAAGTTACAAATAATCGAAAAAAATATAAAAATCATTAAGTATTCATTCATCATTTTTGGTATTACGAAGTACATCAAATTAATCATACTTTTTCAATAGCGTGTATTGCTGTCGCGTCAAGCAAAAATGTCAATGTGTGCGTGGTCGTACTGCTCACGGTTGTGCATCGCTCGTACGGTTTTGTTCGGGGCACTTCAGGTATGCTTCGGGGATGTTTCACTGTTTGTTGTATTATTTGTGGTTTGCTTGTTGTAGACGATTACTTTACTTACTGTGCTGTAAGTGCGTATTTATTTATTTTCTAAATTGTACTTATTGTAATATTTCTGACACTATTGATCTATTCTATGAAATTGAATTTAGATTTGCCTTGTGAATTGAACTTTGGTATTGAGTACCTAATCTACTTTATTACGGACTGCGTTGTTTACGGACTTTGTTATTATTTACGATTTGGTTTGGTTGCCGACATGGACTCCGAACGTTGGGATGTTTCTCACAGTAAATACCTATTTCCCAATGACATAATAAAATAAGTTACATTAATAGGTACATTAGTATATCTTATATATAAAATTCTCGTATCACAATGTTATTTACCATACTCCTCCGAAACGGCTTGACCGATTTTAATGAAATTTTATATGCATATTCAGTAGGTCTGAGAATCGGCTACTATCTATTTTTAGTTAGGGTAGGTTGGGTAGGTAAGGTAGGTAGGGTAGGTAGGGTAGGTAGGGTAGGTAGGGTAGGTAGGGTAGGTAGGGTAGGTAGGGTAGGTAGGGTAGGTAGGGTAGGTAGGGTAGGTAGGGTAGGTAGGGTAGGTAGGGTAGGTAGGGTAGGTAGGGTAGGTAGGGTAGGTAGGGTAGGTAGGGTAGGTAGGGTAGGTAGGGTAGGTAGGGTAGGTAGGGTAGGTAGGGTAGGTAGGGTAGGTAGGGTAGGTAGGGTAGGTAGGGTAGGTAGGGTAGGTAGGGTAGGTAGGGTAGGTAGGGTAGGTAGGGTAGGTAGGGTAGGTAGGGTAGGTAGGGTAGGTAGGGTAGGTAGGGTAGGTAGGGTAGGTAGGGTAGGTAGGGTAGGTAGGGTAGGTAGGGTAGGTAGGGTAGGTAGGGTAGGTAGGGTAGGTAGGGTAGGTAGGGTAGGTAGGGTAGGTAGGGTAGGTAGGGTAGGTAGGGTAGGTAGGGTAGGTAGGGTAGGTAGGGTAGGTAGGGTAGGTAGGGTAGGTAGGGTAGGTAGGGTAGGTAGGGTAGGTAGGGTAGGTAGGGTAGGTAGGGTAGGTAGGGTAGGTAGGGTAGGTAGGGTAGGTAGGGTAGGTAGGGTAGGTAGGGTAGGTAGGGTAGGTAGGGTAGGTAGGGTAGGTAGGGTAGGTAGGGTAGGTAGGGTAGGTAGGGTAGGTAGGGTAGGTAGGGTAGGTAGGGTAGGTAGGGTAGGTAGGGTAGGTAGGGTAGGTAGGGTAGGTAGGGTAGGTAGGGTAGGTAGGGTAGGTAGGGTAGGTAGGGTAGGTAGGGTAGGTAGGGTAGGTAGGGTAGGTAGGGTAGGTAGGGTAGGTAGGGTAGGTAGGGTAGGTAGGGTAGGTAGGGTAGGTAGGGTAGGTAGGGTAGGTAGGGTAGGTAGGGTAGGTAGGGTAGGTAGGGTAGGTAGGGTAGGTAGGGTAGGTAGGGTAGGTAGGGTAGGTAGGGTAGGTAGGGTAGGTAGGGTAGGTAGGGTAGGTAGGGTAGGTAGGGTAGGTAGGGTAGGTAGGGTAGGTAGGGTAGGTAGGGTAGGTAGGGTAGGTAGGGTAGGTAGGGTAGGTAGGGTAGGTAGGGTAGGTAGGGTAGGTAGGGTAGGTAGGGTAGGTAGGGTAGGTAGGGTAGGTAGGGTAGGTAGGGTAGGTAGGGTAGGTAGGGTAGGTAGGGTAGGTAGGGTAGGTAGGGTAGGTAGGGTAGGTAGGGTAGGTAGGGTAGGTAGGGTAGGTAGGGTAGGTAGGGTAGGTAGGGTAGGTAGGGTAGGTAGGGTAGGTAGGGTAGGTAGGGTAGGTAGGGTAGGTAGGGTAGGTAGGGTAGGTAGGGTAGGTAGGGTAGGTAGGGTAGGTAGGGTAGGTAGGCTAGGTAGGGTAGGTAGGGTAGGTAGGGTAGGTAGGGTAGGGTAGGTAGGTAGGTAGGGTAGGTAGGGTAGGTAGGGTAGGTAGGGTAGGTAGGGTAGGTAGGGTAGGTAGGGTAGGTAGGGTAGGTAGGGTAGGTAGGGTAGGTAGGGTAGGTAGGGTAGGTAGGGTAGGTAGGGTAGGTAGGGTAGGTAGGGTAGGTAGGGTAGGTAGGGTAGGTAGGGTAGGTAGGGTAGGTAGGGTAGGTAGGGTAGGTAGGGTAGGTAGGGTAGGTAGGGTAGGTAGGGTAGGTAGGGTAGGTAGGGTAGGTAGGGTAGGTAGGGTAGGTAGGGTAGGTAGGGTAGGTAGGGTAGGTAGGGTAGGTAGGGTATGTAGGGTAGGTAGGGTAGGTAGGGTAGGTAGGGTAGGTAGGGTAGGTAGGGTAGGTAGGGTAGGTAGGGTAGGTAGGGTAGGTAGGGTAGGTAGGGTAGGTAGGGTAGGTAGGGTAGGTAGGGTAGGTAGGGTAGGTAGGGTAGGTAGGGTAGGTAGGGTAGGTAGGGTAGGTAGGGTAGGTAGGGTAGGTAGGGTAGGTAGGGTAGGTAGGGTAGGTAGGGTAGGTAGGGTAGGTAGGGTAGGTAGGGTAGGTAGGGTAGGTAGGGTAGGTAGGGTAGGTAGGGTAGGTAGGGTAGGTAGGGTAGGTAGGGTAGGTAGGGTAGGTAGGGTAGGTAGGGTAGGTAGGGTAGGTAGGGTAGGTAGGGTAGGTAGGGTAGGTAGGGTAGGTAGGGTAGGTAGGGTAGGTAGGGTAGGTAGGGTAGGTAGGGTAGGTAGGGTAGGTAGGGTAGGTAGGGTAGGTAGGGTAGGTAGGGTAGGTAGGGTAGGTAGGGTAGGTAGGGTAGGTAGGGTAGGTAGGGTAGGTAGGGTAGGTAGGGTAGGTAGGGTAGGTAGGGTAGGTAGGGTAGGTAGGGTAGGTAGGGTAGGTAGGGTAGGTAGGGTAGGTAGGGTAGGTAGGGTAGGTAGGGTAGGTAGGGTAGGTAGGGTAGGTAGGGTAGGTAGGGTAGGTAGGGTAGGTAGGGTAGGTAGGGTAGGTAGGGTAGGTAGGGTAGGTAGGGTAGGTAGGGTAGGTAGGGTAGGTAGGGTAGGTAGGGTAGGTAGGGTAGGTAGGGTAGGTAGGGTAGGTAGGGTAGGTAGGGTAGGTAGGGTAGGTAGGGTAGGTAGGGTAGGTAGGGTAGGTAGGGTAGGTAGGGTAGGTAGGGTAGGTAGGGTAGGTAGGGTAGGTAGGGTAGGTAGGGTAGGTAGGGTAGGTAGGGTAGGTAGGGTAGGTAGGGTAGGTAGGGTAGGTAGGGTAGGTAGGGTAGGTAGGGTAGGTAGGGTAGGTAGGTATGTATGTTTGGTGTTTTTATAGCAAATAAAAGTTAGCCGGGTCAGCTAGTATTTTGTGTAAATTGTTATTTACCTACCTATCTACCAAATTGCGAAGCTTTGTTTTTTTCGTTTGTTTATTCATGTCATGAATGAGACAATGCGGGCGTAAGTAATTATCTCAAGGACACCGCTAAGAAGTCTTACCTACACTGCATCTTTACTTACCTACTGTTACGTTAGTTCGGCTCACTCAGGGAAGGGTGACCATACGATCGGAATTGCCTGCACAAGTGCGGCTTTTTGTTAAATTCCTATTACATAAAACTAAAATTAAAAATCCAAGGACATTCTAGTTTTTTTTTCTAGCTTTTTAAATTATTCTAGGCTTTTTATCTGGACTTCGGTGACCCTTATTACACTGGGGAGGCAGCCCCAATAAACTTTGATAACTGGCTGGCTAATCGACTTCATAATAAACTGCAAAAATATTTACAGAGCCACGACGATCAAGTAAAAAACGCCTTTGGCCATCAGTTTCCAGGCGGAAACACGGAACAAATAAAGAAAATAAGCGTCCTATGAGATGAGTAATCGAGCCTAAACAGTCGATTATCATCTTATGCATGGTATCTACTGCAGATTACCTATTTATACATATTATAATACCTACAAGCCAAATCTTCTAAATCAGCGAATTTTGTGTGGATCTTTGACACTTTGTTTTCTGATTACCATTATTGTATTTCGATCAGTCGATTAATTATGGTCACCCTACACGATTTTATCACATTTCGATTTACCTTTTTTAAATAGATGAATGATAATATATAAAGTAAGAACATAACAAAATAAATGTTTATTCAAAATAACTAGGTACTTATTTTTATTTTTAATATTCTTAGCTCAGAGCGCTGTTATTTATCTGTACCTACCTACTTATGCGTAAATAGGCATAGGTAGGTACATTATTGGAATATTTTTCTTTTAATAATACTTTGCCTAAGTAAAGCTTGTATTATTTTACTTGCATGCATTATTTATAATAACAATACATATTTGAGGTTTATTAAAAGGAATACCTACATAAATAAGACAAAATAACGCCGGCGCCGCCGCGGCTTTTCGGTGTCGGTGTCTTTTGTACCTACCCATTATTTTTCGCTTTTTAGTTTTGGTAGGTACCTCCAATTAACATGATTATCATTTATAGCCAAAGTACATCTCATGGCGATTCCAATAAGCTCAAACACGACTAGGATACATTGTTTTATATTAGAATTCCAGTGCCTACCTTCCGGCTTCATCATCTGATCAGTTCGATGGTGCCATTTTCATCAGTACAATTTATTTATAAGTATTTGCTTCATTATAGTCGGTTAACAATTCGAGATATCTTATTCCCGTGACATATTTAGCATTAGGCGTTACAGTGACCATCTGTGGTCTTCATCAGTTCCAAATGATACTTTCTGAGTGCAAATGAGTGCATTGTTGACGAAAATACCAAAATCGCTATATGTTTGCCTGTAATATTTGAGGAGGAGGACCCTCGATTTCTCTAGGATCCCATCATCAGATCCTGACTTGATGGTTATGGGACCAACTAGGAAGTATACCCTTTCAAACAAAGGAAGAATTTATGAAATCGGTCCAGGCGTCTTTGAGTAATCGGGTAACATAAATAAAAAAATAAATAAAAAAAAGATTCCGACGAATTGAGAACCTCCTCCTTTTTTTTGAAGTCGGTTAGAAACACCAATATTATAAACTTACAACATCGCTTTACAAAAGTACCTACCCATTTTGGCAAGGTACGCATGACGTACGATATCTACTAGATTCTCTCTAGGTACAAAGCCAAGCGATATGTAGCTAGCTATCCTAAACTTGAGGATATTGTAAAGAAATTTCGTAAAAACGCATTACTAGTCTGTAAATTTACCAACGATTCCACAAAGTAGTCAACTAAAAAAAGCAAATAATGAACATACCTAAATAATAACATTCTAAATGCTGCCGAGACATTACAATGATTAGGTAGCTATCTATCGCGGCGCTGTGCGCAGCCGTATGTATGCCTATCGAGTATCTACTCGCACACACACAGCGCCGCGTGTGCGTGCAAACTGAGATAGCAATACTCCGGACGAATTTTTCACGCGACTCGAATTGCATCTGCGAGCTTCGTTCGCCGCGCTCTTAAGGCGCGCTCATGTGCTTCATTGCATAGTCGACGTCCATGGCGGTGATGTTCTTCCTCTTAGCGCGCTCAGTCTAGGAGAATAAGACAACGTCAACCCAACTAAAAATAATTTTATTTTTTAGTTGGCTTGACATTGTCAAATTCTTGAAAAAAATGTCTAAGCCGCTGAGTGAATGAGTTATCCATCGATTGTCGATGTTCTCCCGCTGTTGCTTGGCGACCTCTTCTTCCTTATTGCACGATTCAGTTTGATTTTGTTCCAACCTAGTGTCACGTTCTCTTTCTTTAGATACCAGTTTAATCTCCGCACGTGATATAGAGTATCTTAACAAGGCAACTTTTCTTACACCACACTTTCTTTTGACGTTTCTGGATTTTGTTTTAAGTTTACGACTCCAATTAGATATGGATTCGATTTCACTGTCACAAAAGGCATCTTCGACAGATTTGTCACTTGCACTGTACCCCATTTTGTAGGATGTGCCAGAAAGTACTGTAAGGTATAAATTGAAAAACTAACACTTCTTGAAATCTCGGAGACACCCAGACAAGTCTGCACTTCACCAGGACGATTTAAGAATGAGGGCATGGCACACTCGTCGAGCTTCCGCTGAGTCCACGCATGGAGAAGCGGGGGGAGGGGGGGCGCGGTAGGCGGGGCATGGTATATGACGTCATTGCCGCTTTATATACCTTCCCGAGTTAACCATATTTTCGCCTTTGAACAAAGGTGAACTTAACCGAGAATGCGGTAGGTACCTATATAACCTGTCCTATTGTATTTGTTTGGCTTTGTTTGTAATAAAGACTACGAGATTTTTTTCTTCTTTGTTAGCTCTAACACAGCCTATGACCTCACCAGCCCCACACTTTCGGAGAATCGATTAATTTCAGATATTGTACCTACTCTTTCTTATCTATTGTACTAAGATTTCTTTCGGCGACCACCCAAGCAGTAATTTTAAAATATTGTTTTTATTTGCATTTCGGCCGGCAGATAAATAAAAGTGTCATCATTATTTTATTAGGTAGGTACTTTATTCAAAATGCATAGAATGTTTTGTTGTTGATATTATATTTAACATATATTATTTCTTAAAAAACTACCTTTTTATTTCCCGACTGCAAGGACGAGTTATGTTTCTCGCATGTATCTTGTATGTTTGTAATATTCTTTATTACCTCGTATCATTTAAACCACTGGACGCTCTTATATAATTAAGATATCGTTAGATAAGGCTTGACGGCCTAAGTGTTCTTTCATAAATGACGTTATAAAAAACAAACATGGCGGACTGTGGGTGACATGATGTGTGATCCCATTTTTTTTTGTTTCATCGAGCGGTGTATCAAAATAGAGAGTTTTATAAAGGTGATAACAAAAATTTAACCACCGATATATTAAAACTAGCTTCTGCCTGTGGCTTAGCCGATATGAAAGTCGAAAATTATGCTACGGGAACATTTTCCCAGGGTAAAAATAGCCTATGTGCTATTCCAAACTATAATCTATCTCTGCAAAAAATATCACCCTGATCCCTTCAACCGTTCAGGCGTGATTGAGCAACACACACATCCATCCGAAATTTCGCTTTAATAAGCTTACTAATAATAATCTATACTTCTATACTTATTACACTTATACTAATATTATATGAGAAAAGATTTGTATGTTTGTATGTAACGAATAAACTTAAAAACTACTAGACCGATTTCAAAATTCTTTCAATATTGGGAAGCTACACTATGCCCGGGTGACATAGGCTACTTTTTATCTCTGTATTCACACGGGAACGGGAACTACGCAGGTGAAACCGCGAGGCGTCCGCTAGTAATGTTATAAATAGAAAGAAACTCGAAAAAAAAATATAACTAAAAAGTTGCAAATAAAAAAGTTAATAAAATCAAAAACCGGAATGCTTAAGAAGCGAACTAAAACATTTAAACAAGAAGACAATCTCATGATTTGCAGTTGGAGGATACATATTATGGTTTTGGTCAGCCAGCTCGTGAATATATAAAATAATGAGTTCGCATTGCAGTCGGGTTTTTTTGATTTTATTAACTTTTTATGTAGTATTCTCCCTACAAAAACTTTACTTAACTACAACCATTAGTTTTGAGATAAAATCGAATGCTTGGAAATAACTATACTGGACACCAACTGCAGTACCAATCTAGAAATCTCTGAACCGATAGAAGGCCCAGGTTGGTCACTGAAGAAAGAACCTGGTTAAATGGGTTTACTTGACCCATCCCAAACGCAATGCCCCTTCACAAGATATGCCCAGAATGCACAACCACCTGCACAATCCAGAACCTGAACGGGGCCAACGATAGACCTATCCTGGTGGCCATATAGTGCTTGGACAAAATTTGAGTCGAAACTTAAAGAAGAGTTTATTATAATTACTTGAAAGGTATATCATTTTTTGGAAAACCTTGAAAGGCCGTATATATGCCGCTGAATTCATCCTTTTGCGAATTTCCTCTGCTTGTGGTTGCCTGTCAATGTATATCCCCAGAAATTTTGCTATTTTAACTTGGTTAATTATTTTTTTATTGTAGTCTACATATACTTTCTTTTATACACCACGTTGATGGAAGTGCATTATATTAGTTTTTTGTAGGTTTATCACTCAGTTGTTTCTTTGTAGTCAATGTACGATATCTTTCAGGGTCTTATTTATGTCCTGCTCATAGCCATCCCGATGTTTACATTTTACAAACGCGATGCAGTCATTGGCAAATAACACCATTGGATTATCAACATGACGTGGCAAATCGTTGATATAAATTAAGAAAAGTGGTGGCCCAAGGACGCTGCCCTGTGATACACCATATTTTACTGTTCGTCCTTCGGATCGGTATTTTCCTTCACTCTTCGCCTTAGGGCAAATTCTTGTTATTTCATTGTACTGTTTACGATCGCTAAGGTATAATTTAATAAGTTTGAGTATGTTTCCCCTTATTCCATAAACACTCAACTTGTTCAGTAAAATGTCGTGATCGACGCAATCAAAAGCTTTAGTCATATCAGTGAAGATTGCGCAAATAGGTACTTTGCTTTCTACATTTTTATGATAGTATTGTTTAACTCGATAATAGCCGTATTAATATTTATTCCTAAAACCTTAAGTAATTAATAAATTAAAAAAATGATTATGAAGATAAATTAACTTCTCTACTACTTTGGACAATACCGGAATTAACGCTACTGGTCTGTAATTATAGCTATTTCTTCTTTTTTCTTCTTCTTGTAAAGTTTTTGAGCTAGTAGAAAAGACACCAGAGTTAATGCTGAGATTAATAATATGGCTAATAGGTACAGCTATATTGTACGCCACAAATTTAACAACTTTCGTTGCTATATCGTCATACCCAACGGTATTATAATTTTTTAAAGATTTTATTGTTCTAATTACATCTTGGGGTAGAACAGGTGCCATAAACATTGATTTCATGGTTTGCTAAAAATTATTATGTGAGTGACTGTGGAATTTAAAATTCAAATTCAAATATATTTATTGCTCAACACAGTTCATAATAATACATTTCCAGATGTCAAGTTAATGCGCAGTCCACTGTGTTGCACCAATTTAGGCTTGCAAAATTATCATTAACAAGTAAAATTTCAAAATTTAAAAAAACCCCGACACATTTATCCTGCGAAAACATCCCGATTCAAACAGTAAAACGCCCAGATACAAAGATACACAGATACACAGCAACACACCTGAAACACACAATGTCATAAAGTCTAATTAATACCCTTTGCAAATTATTACACAATACAATTTCATAAAGTCAAATTATTAGGTACCTTATAAAATCTCATAAATTAACAATGTCATAAATTCAAATTAATACTTTAAACGATGTCATAATTTCAAAATAATACTCTATTAAATGTCATAAATTTAAGTTAATATGTTATAAAAGGTTATAAGGTTCTGGAATGGCGACCGCGAACCGGAAGACGATACGTTGGAAGGCCTCCCACTAGGTGGACTGATGACCTGGTTAAGGTTGCGGGAAGGCGCTGGATGCGAGACGCACGGGATCGGTCAATGTGGCGACGCCTGGGGGAGGCCTTTGTCCAGCAGTGGACGTCTTTCGGCTGAAATGATGATGATGATGATGATGTTATAAAATGTCATAAATTAAAAACTAATAAGTTATACAATGTCATAATTTCAAATACATAAGTAAGTAATGTCAGAGTTTTGTAATGTCATAATTATTTAGTTATATCTAATGAACAATACAGAAATAAAAAGTATAATATATTAAATAATGTTATAAGTAAATCGGACCCAAGTATTCACCATAACAATAGGTATATATTATTAGTATACACACACATTTCTATCTGACAGGTACTCATTCATTGTGTAGTATGTCTTTTTCATCAGATAATTATTGAGTTGCTTTTTAAATTTATTTATATCATTAATATTTAATAGAGAATCAGGTAGTTTGTTGTAAATCTGTGGTGCCATTCCGAGAAAGTTTTTATGGAACACCGCTTTTTTGTGCTGTATACCGCTTATTTTATTTTTATGTCGCGTGCTATGTAGTTTTTGAAATAAGTGCAAGTTTGTTTTAACAAATAGAACCACCTCGTATATGTACAGGCAGGTTACAGTTAATATATGAAAATATTGAAAAAACGGTTTACAACTTTCCGTGCTCTGAATACCGCATATTGCCCTAACACACCTTTTTTGCGCTCTAAACACCGACTCCATGTTCGTGGAGTTGCCCCAATATATAATACCGTAGCGCAGCGTGGACGTAACATAAGCATGATACGCCGCAACTAAAACTTTTTGATGTACCTCCTTTGCGAGATTCCGTAACGCATATGAATGCTGACTCAAGCGTTTACATACACTATCAGTGTGGGTTTTCCATGACATGTCCCTATCCAGTTCCACACCTAAAAATTTTGTGGTTGTCGATTCTGAAATTACTTTGTCATCATATTTTACGTCAGGTTTTTTATGATTTGTCCTTTGCTCAAAAGTCATTATTTTAGTTTTGTCAATATTTATTTTTAAATTATTCCCGGACATCAATTCTATTATAACTTGTAGACAGTGGTTTGTCTCTTCCTCAAGTGTCGTCGCATCATTACTGTCACTAAAAAGGACCGTGCTATCATCAGCAAATAAAACCATCGGGTGATGTTTTTCTTTGGGCATGTCATTAATGTAAATAATAAAGAGCCTACAATACCTCCTTGGGGTACACCGTAGTTATTAGGCCTCTGACTAGAAATAAAAGTAACCTCGGTTTTTGATCAATAAAGTAGATATTCAAAGTCGAAAGTCAAAAGTATTTATTTCAACTGGGCCATTAAGCGGCACTTTTGGACGTTAAAATTTACAAGTAATAAAAATTGATGCTACCGTGCATTCGGAAAAGTAGCATGTTATGGGGAAGAACGCACAAGAAACTCCATACATACTCTTTTTAAAAAAATAAGTTTTTTACAATATTTAGATAAGTACAAACATTAATAAATTTATATACGTGAGAACGATGCACCCAGAACTACTATACTTACTACATATAGGTATAAAGTATAATAAGCACTAAATGTTAAATTTCTTCACTCGTAAATAGGAACATGGTTTTCACATACTTACAAATTTTGAAAACATAGGTAAGTTACCTAATTCAACAACAATGGAACAGTGGGCGAGTATTTTTTATTAAACAAAATGAAAAGAAAAAAATAAAAAAATAGACGTGTGGCACTCGGGGACTGCCGCGGTAAAGCTAATTCATGGCATTTATTTAAGATCCAGTCCTGGAAAATGCGTCAAAAAAATTAAAAACGTTAAAAACTCGAAAACGTAGCGAGCCAAACCCGCATTTATTTACGATTAATAAAACTCTAAAAAACAAAACAAAAATACCCTTATTCACATTGAAATAATGTCGTTTTTTTTGACAAGCAAAAGTGACCCTTATTCTCATTAGCATAAGGTCCACATTGATCACCATTGTCACAGAAACAGCTCAGAGAGACCGATAAAAGGCAAAAAAATTACGACCAACAAAAATTTTAAAACCCTCATATCTCAGAAACGGTTGGAGTTAGCGCATTTCTGACAAAAAATTTGCCCCCTTGCCGCCGCCACTTCATCCAGGAGAACAAGATAGGATTTACCCCCCTCCCCTCCCTTAACCGTTTACCTCCCCCCGCAAAAAATTTTTCATTCTAAAAATACCAACACGGAAATCGAAAACACGTGCAACAAACCTCCCCCCCCCCGCCCCCCTGCCCCTCACCACTATGATTCCACAGAATTCAAAAACCTTATTAAAAGTCAAAGTATCACCGCCGTGCCCGTCGGAGTGGGGAGCGTAAGGTTTTTTCGGTACGGAATTTCTGGATTCGGTCCCCGCGCTCAAGGCCCGCGATAGAAGCTATGCAATAGCTTAAAAATAAAGCCTTACTATAATTATGAATATAATACAAATTAACCAGTTTGTCTACACTAAAGATTGCCTTCTGGAGCAGGACCAGCATGTTTCCAAGCATTTTTATCTTGAATATAATCATCTAATTTGTAATATGCTTGCTTACAAAGTGTGCTTTTAACTATTGTTTAAAATTTTCTTTCATTAAGTTTTAATATCTTACAAGGTATTTTATTATAGAATTTAACACAGTACCCCATGAAATATGTATGTACTTTAGTTAATCTAAAATATGGTTTATCTTACTTATCTTTATTTTTAGTATTACAATTGTGCCTATCACTAACTTTACTAAAGAGATTTATATTTTTCCTTACATACATAATATTTTCATAAATGAATTGGAAAGAAACTGTCATAATATTAATCTTTTTAAATAGAATCTCTAAGGGAGCGATTCTCAGTGACATAACTTATATATGGCTCTGACAGCTCTCTTTTGCAATATAAACATACACCGCCCGACCCCACAGTAAAAAACCGTATGACATAATGCTGTGAAAGTAACTAAAATAGACCAAAAGCGCGATTTCTATATCCGTTAACTGTCTTATCTTTCTAACAGCATAAGCGGCTGAGCTTCAAGAGATGTTATGTGAGGCTCCATTGTATTTTGTTATCTAGAGTGATTCCTAGAAAAACTATTTGGTTTACATTTTCCAGCTTTTCTACATTCAACATGATGTCGCATTTGCTACTTCTGACAGTCGGCAATGTTAACCTAATACATTTGGTTTTTTTTCATTTTGTTTGCCCTGAACCAAGTTTGGACCTGATGAATAGACTTATTTACATCATCAAGATTTTGTGACCGCCGATCTATTTTAAATATCAAAGATGTGTCATCAGCAAATAACACCATGCTTGGTTGATTTAGTAATAATTGGGGCAAATCGTTTATGTAAACTAAAAGGAGGAATGCACCCAATATAGAGCCTTGAGGAACGCCCATTGTCATTTCAGACCCTAGAGGGTTTACGCCGTTTACCTGAACTTTAAGTTGTTTGGCTTTCAAATATGATCTAAGTAACTCAAGGGCCGTATGTCTAATCCCATAGTGCTCGAGTTTCAACAATAGTGTCTCATGGTTAACGCAATCGAAGGCTTTCGAGAGGTCACAAAGATTCCAATGGCGTCTTGTGCTTCTTCCCAGGCGTTAAAGATGTTCTTTATTGGGGTGACGCCAGCGTCAGTTGTGCAACGCCCTTTGGTGAAACCGCTCGTGTGCTTCATTGCGTAGACGACGTTTATGGCGGTGATGGTCTTCCTCTTAGCGCGCTCAGTCTAGGAGAATAAGACAACGTCGACCCAACTAAAAATAATTTTATTTTTTAGTTGGCTTGACATTGTCAAATTCTTGAAAAAAAATGTCTAAGCCGCTGAGTGAATGAGTTATCCATCGATTGTCGATGTTCTCCCGCTGTTGATTGGCGACCTCTTCTTCCTTATTGCACGATTCAGCTTGATTTTGTTCCAACCTAGTGTCACGTTCTCTTTCTTTAGATACCAGTTTAATCTCCGCACGTGATATAGAGTATCTTAACAAGGCAACTTTTCTTACACCACACTTTCTTTTGACGTTTCTGGATTTTGTTTTAAGTTTACGAATCCAATTAGATATGGATTCGATTTCACTGTCACAAAAGGCATCTTCGACAGATTTGTCACTTGCACTGTACCCCATTTTGTAGGATGTGCCAGAAAGTAATGTAAGGTATAAATTGAAAAACTAACACTTCTTGAAATCTCGGAGACACCCAGACAAGTCTGCACTTCACCAGGACGATTTAAGAATGAGGGCATGGCACACTCGTCGAGCTTCCGCTGAGTCCACGCATGGAGAAGCGGGGGGAGGGGGGGCGCGGTGGGCGGGGCATGGTATATGACGTCATTGCCGCTTTATATACCTTCCCGAGTTAACCATATCAAATCAAATCATATTTATTTGCGTAAAACATGGTAAAAAAGGTCTTACAGTACAAAATAGAGCAGACATGTTTTGCCAAGTGTTCACGCACCTATGTACGTGACGCACAACAGCTGATGGGCGAGCGAGGGGAAGGCAAGCAGAGGAGCGCGGGACGGGGCGCGCGCGACCGCCCACCATCAAGATTATAAAATCCATGGACCCGCGGACCAAGAGTTTACTGATCGACAGCACTTCGAGCAAAACCACCTAGTCGCATTGTACCTGAATTTCACTGTAATCCTTGACCAAATAAATCTTTATCGTTATATTAAATAATAATCAATTTCATTGAAGAAGTCCCTGCTGCAGTTCCTGACCCAGTACATCCGAACACACAATCACAAACATAATGGTCCTTCGAGCCGGATGTCTGGAGAATGAAGAATCGGCGCAACTCAACGAGTCAGAGGACGTCTTCGTGAAGAAGAAAATCACCTGCGCATACCTACCGTCACTCAGTGGAAAATAACTGACGGTTAGATTTCAAACTGTGAGTACTTTCCTTTGTCTTTCATAGCCACCGAAATGACGAAAAAACGGCAATCTCTTACAATTGAGTCTGAAGAGGTGATAGTTAACGTAGTTAAGGATTTAGTTAAAAAGCGAGGTATAGTTAAAAGTAAATTCTCTTTATTTGTTAAATATGTTACTTCGTTAGGGAATAATGATATAAATAGTGCGCAGAGAACGGAATTACAATTTCGGTTGCAAAAAGCAGAAACCTTATTAGCAAGTTTTTCGGAAATTCAAGATGAGATAGATCTTAACGTGTTAGATAGTCAATTGGAAATAGAATTAGAAGAAAGAGAATCTTTTGAGAATCGGTACTATTCTACAATGGCTAGTTCCAAATGTTTGCTAAATCAAGACGATTCTAGTATAAACGAATCAACTTCTAAAAATATCAATTCCATTAAACTACCCACAATTAAGCTACCCTCCTTTGATGGCTCGTACGATCAGTGGTTGGAGTTTAAAGACACATATTTATCGCTTATTCACAATTCGAAAGACATAGATGAAATACAGAAGTTTCACTATCTACGTTCTGCTCTCACTGGTAACGCCTTGCAAGTAATTAAATCATTAGAGTTTACCGCTGGTAATTATCGAATCGCCTGGGATTTGCTTGAAAATCGCTTTAATAATAACCGCCTGTTAATTTATAACCATTTAAAAGCGTTATTTGCTATGCAGCCAATGAGCAAAGAGTCGTCCGCTCAAATTAGGAAATTAACCGACAACATTTTAAGGAATCTCCGAGCTTTAAAAATAATAGGCGAACCTACGGATTCATGGGATTCCATTGTTATTTTCTTTGCGGCGTCAAAGCTAGATGCTGCCACTGAAAGGGAATGGGAAAACTTTCAAAGCAACTCAATAAATAACGAATTGAAAATTAAATTAGAAGATTTTCTGAAATTCCTCAAAAATCGGGTGGACATGCTGGAAATGGTTAAGTTATCTAGCAACAAAGCAGTCGCAGACAACACAAAAAAGGCGCTGTCTAATCAGGTCAACAATAGCACTCATAGTTACACTGCTACGCAAACAAACATTAATAAGGGTCTTAATAATAAGGCATCAAAATCCTCAAAGCGTCAGCGCATCTGTATCATGTGTGACTCCAATCATTCACTTTATTCATGTAACAAATTCTTACAGTTGTCGGTAGGTGAAAAATCAAAATTTATCGATGAAAAGAAACTTTGTCGCAATTGTCTGCGGGTAGGTCATACAGAAAAAAACTGTTGGTTTGGACCCTGCAAACAATGCAACTTAAAACATAATTCATTACTTCATTGTGACGGTAACGCGTCCAATGAATCATTACAAGCAACGCCGCGGTATGAACCTGTCGCAGACAATTCGCAGACCGCGCTGTTGCATTCAGTAGCTCACGCGATTAACAAACAAGAAAATACTAGCTGTCTCTCTTTAACAGTGCAGCCTGTCTTGTTATCCACAGCATTAGTGGAGATCGCCGACAGCAATAATAAATATCACACTATTCGCGCATTACTCGATAGTGGCAGTCAGCAGTGCTTCATAGCTGAGTCGTTATGTAAAAGGCTACATACTAAAATGCTACAATCTACTGTTCAAGTCACAGGTGTAGGACATTGCATTACACAGTCCACGCAATCCTGTGAAGTTCAATTGAGGTCCAAAACTTGTGATTATAATAAAAACATAAAATGTCTGGTTTTGCCTCACATTACTGCACAACTACCCTCACTTAACTTAAATATTAATTTTAACATTCCGGACAATGTAACGTTAGCGGATCCAAACTTTTATTCGCCTAATGAAATTCAACTTCTCATCGGTGCAGATTTATTCTGGGAATTGTTAAATGAAGGGCTCATTAGGTTACCTACAGGACCTTGTCTTCAGAACACTAAGCTAGGGTGGATTATATCCGGTCCAATTCAAACAAAGAATTTGCGCATTTATCAGATTCATTGTAACTTTACACAAACGCTTGATGTACAACTTAAAAGGTTCTGGGAAATAGAAGAAATTACAACTACCGTCAATAATAATTATTCTAAAGACGAACGTGCATGCGAAACTTTATTCTCTAGTACTACGTTACGCGATGATAAGGGTCGGTTTTCTGTGCGCATTCCGTTAAACGAGTCAGCTGACTCATTAGGAGATACGTTTACGTTAGCTGAGAACCGGTTTCGATCGCTCGAACGTAAGCTGGCACGCGCTCCTGAGTATAAAAAAATGTATGCCGCGTTTTTACAAGAATATATAGATCTGGGACATATGAGTCGCATTCGTTCATACTCTTCGCCCACTTATTTTTTACCGCATCACGGTGTCTTTAGGGAAAACAGTAGTACCACTAAATTGAGAGTCGTTTTTGACGCAAGTGCGAAATCGACCAGTGGTAAATCTTTAAATGATATTCAATTAACTGGCCCTATATTGCAAAATGACATCTTTTCGATTTTATTACGATTCCGGCGACACAAATACATCGCTTGCGCCGACGTCGAAAAAATGTTTAGGCAGGTACTTATTCAACCTGACCAACGTAACTTGCAATGTATTTTGTGGAGAGAAAACCCTTCAGATCCACTAGGTATTTATCAGCTTAACACGGTGACATACGGCACTGCGTCCGCGCCGTATCTCAGCATGCGATGCATTAGACAGCTTGCTGAAGAATGCAATGATGACGTCATCTCGCGAGTAATTAAGGAAGATATTTACGTAGACGACCTTATCACGAGTCACGATGATAAAAATACATTAAAAAACATATGTGATGGTGTTTTCAAAACCTTAAGCTCAGGATGTTTTATATTGCGTAAATGGATATTTAACTATGACGCCTCAAACACAAATACGGCAAATGGTTCGTCGAAAGAACTGTCCTTAGGAGAAAACTGTCAAAACAAAACGTTAGGATTAGGTTGGTTCAACGCGAGCGATGACCTACATTTTATAACAAAACTTGAAAATGAGGGTACATGTACAATCATAACCAAAAGAAATATTTTGTCGGTAGTCTCACAAATTTACGACCCATTAGGGTTACTGGCACCGACAATTATTATTGCAAAAGTTATGTTACAAAAATTATGGTTATGCAAAATTGGTTGGGACGATCCTATTCCACGGGACATTGAAACAAACTGGAAACAATTCACTGCAAACTTAAATAGTTTACATACTATACGAGTCCCTCGTTATGTTTTAAGTGACAAAGGCGACGGTAACATACAAATCGAGCTTCATATTTTTTGCGACGCCTCGCAGAGCGCGTACGGTGCTTGCGCATATATACGGGCATACATAGCTTGTACTGATGATGACTCCCTCGATGCGTTATCTGTTCGTCTTTTGTGTGCGAAAGGCAAAGTAGCTCCGATAAAACCGATTAGTATTCCGCGCCTCGAGTTATGCGGAGCGTTGTTGGGTGCAAGATTATATAATAAAATAATTAAAGCACTTCAAACTAACTTTAGAAAAGTTTATTTATGGTCGGACTCAACAACAGTATTGGGATGGTTGAACATAACACCGAGTTCTTTAAAACCGTTTGTTCAGAATAGGGTAGTAGAAATTAATGAGCTTACTGAAGGTTGTTCATGGTTACATATAAATGGTAAACAAAATCCAGCAGACATACTTTCGCGCGGTGCTACGGTTGATGCGCTTCAAGCAACTGATCTGTGGTGGCACGGCCCTAGTTGTTTACGTGAACCTAACTCTAAATGGGAAAAGGGTTTCACGTCTGTCTGTCGCAATATTAAGTTCAATGAATTGCCAGAGCTTAAAACAACCACTGTTGCAATGGAATGCCAAGTTAACACAAACCTAAAACTATTTGACAAATTTTCCACTTTAAATCGTTTAAAACGTACTATGGCGTATGTTTTGCGTTTCATAACAAATACGCGAATTAAGCAAAAAGCGAATCGGGCTCTCGGTGCGTTATCAGTTAATGAACTAAATAATTCAATGTTTATTTTATCTCAATTATCACAAAAAGATTCTTTTCCTGAAGAATATGAACGTCTAAAAAATAATTTACCAATAAAGGCTAATCGTTATTTAAATGGTCTGAACTTATTCTTAGATAAACACGGCCTTATGAGGGTAGGCGGTAGAATTAAAAACTCGCTTGATTTTTCTTTCGATAAGAAACACCCTGTAGTGTTATCTAGTAAACATAACTTTACGTCACTATTATTTAGACACGAGCACAACCGTTTATTACACGCCGGGCCACAGTTACTGCTATCTACTTTACGAGAAAACTGGTGGCCAGTAGGTGGTAGGAACTTAGCTAGAAAGATAACCCGTAAATGTGTTATTTGTACTCGCATAAAAGGCAAAACAATAAATGCTCAGATGGGTGATTTACCAGCGGAGAGATTAGAATCACAATTTCCATTCTATCGTTGTGGCGTGGACTATGCCGGACCACTATCCATACTTAGCCGTAGAGGAAGAGGAGCTAAATTAGAAAAATGTTACATTTGTTTGTTTATATGTTTCTCAACCAAAGCCATTCATCTGGAACTAGTCACTAGTCTTACTACCGAAGCTTATATACTCGCTTTAAAAAGATTCATATCGAGACGTGGTAAACCTGCGGAGATATTCTCAGACAATGGGAAGAACTTCGTAGGCGCTGCAAGAGAATTTAGCTCATTTATAAATAATAACTTTAATTCGATCATAGATTATACAGCTAATGAAAATATTAAATTCTCATTTATTCCGCCGTACACACCTCATTTCGGTGGCTTATGGGAGGCAGGGGTTAAGTCTTGCAAACACCATCTCCGTCGAGTTATGGGCAATGCACATTTAACCTATGAAGAGTTTTACACAGTATTGGCATTAATCGAGTCCATCCTGAACTCACGCCCCATATCACCACTGTCGTCCGACCCCACAGACGAACTGCCACTGACGCCGGCGCACTTCCTCATCGGTCGACCACTCACTGCGGCAGCCTCTGAAGACATCACCGCTACACCAACATTCAGACTGTCACGTTACGCAAGAGTGGAACAGCTGAGACAACAATTCTGGCAGAGATGGACTAAGGAATACATAACTGAACTTCAGATAAGAACTAAATGGAAAAATAAAAATCAAGAAATAAAACCTAATACCCTCGTTCTTATAAAAGAGGACAACTTGCCACCTCTCAGATGGCGCCTAGGCAGAGTCACTCGCACCTTCACCGGCAACGACGGCATCTCCAGAGTCGCAGACGTCAAAACAGCGACAGGACAGATTCGACGAGCTTACACAAAGCTCTGTCCGTTACTACCAGACGGCGATGACAGCGGTACCTGTGAAATTTCGTAAAATTTCATTGGAAGCGGGTGCTTCCAAGGCGGCGGCTATGTTCACGCACCTATGTACGTGACGCACAACAGCTGATGGGCGAGCGAGGGGAAGGCAAGCAGAGGAGCGCGGGACGGGGCGCGCGCGACCGCCCACCATCAAGATTATAAAATCCATGGACCCGCGGACCAAGAGTTTACTGATCGACAGCACTTCGAGCAAAACCACCTAGTCGCATTGTACCTGAATTTCACTGTAATCCTTGACCAAATAAATCTTTATCGTTATATTAAATAATAATCAATTTCATTGAAGAAGTCCCTGCTGCAGTTCCTGACCCAGTACATCCGAACACACAATCACAAACACCAAGATTAAACACAGCATGCAAATATTTGTAATAAAAATTTCCTTAACAAAAACTTTTTAACAAAAAATCAAACCGACTTCCAGAACAAAAAACTACAAAGCAAAAAATAACTTTCTTTTCCGAAGTCGGTGTCTTTTGTACCCATTTTTTTTCAGTTTTTCGACACCGACTTCGGAAAAGAAAGTTATTTTTTGCTTTGTAGTTTTTTGTTCTGGAAGTCGGTTTGATTTTTTGTTAAAAAGTTTTTTATTTTTCTCTTTTTAGTTTTGGTAGGTACCTCCAATTAACATGATTATCATTTACAGCCAAAGTACATCTCATTGCGATTCCAATAAGCCCAAACACGACTAGGATACATTGTTTTATATTAGAGTTCCAGTGCCTACCTTCCGGCTTCATCATCAGATCAGTTCGATGGTGCCATTTTCATCAGTACCATTTATTTATAAGTATTTGCTTCATTATAGTCGGTTTACTATTCGAGATATCTTATGCCCGTGACATATTTAGCATTTAGGAGTTCCAGTGGCCATCTGTGGCCTTCTTCATCAGTTCTACTCCACCAAATGGTACTTTTCGAGTGCAAATGATTGCATTGTTGATGAAAATACCAAAATCGCTATATGTTTGCCTATAATATTTGAGGAGTTCCCTCGATTTCTCTAGGATTCCATCATCAGATCCTGACCTGATGATTATGGGACCAACTAGGAAGTATACCCGTTCAAACAAAAGAAGAATTTTTGAAATCGGTCCAGGGGTCTTTGAGTAATCGGGGAACATACATAAAAAAAAAAAAAAAAAAAAGATTCCGACGAATTGAGAACCTCCTCCTTTTTTTGAAGTCGGTTAAAAAATATTACAATATTACAAGAACGCTATTTTCGCTCTAGGTATTGTTTTATAGTATAGAAGTTGTTATCAATTAACCATTCATACAATTTATTCTTAAAAGAATATATCGAATTTAAAATTTTCAGATTACTAGGTAGTTTGTTATAAATTCGTATACACATAGTTAAGCAGCTTTTATTGTACTTAGCAAGCCTGGGAGTACTGTTAAGTACGAGTCTATGAGGATCTCGTCGGCTTCGAGGATTTATATCGCTTGCTAATTTAAATAACTCCTTATGTTTCCAAACAAACATGCATATTTCATTAATATACAGACAAGGTAGCGGTAACAAGCCAAGTTTCTTAAATACTGGCTGACATGATTCCTCAGGATGAAGTCCATATAGAGCCCTAATGCATTTTTTTTGAGCAACAAATGTTCTATTCTGGTCGGTACTATTACCCCAAATTATAAGACCATAACGTAATATGGATTCCACATACCAAGAACACCGACTTCCGAAATTGAAGTTATTTTTCACTTTTTGTTTTTTTATTTGGAAGTCGGTTGTATTTTTTGTAAAAGTTTTTTGAATACCCTCTTGTGTGTTGATAATTTATTTTCTTGAGGTACCCACTTTGCTTTTGATAATTTATAAATTGATATTTGGTGTTCCATACCCGCTTTGTTTTTGATAATTTATAAATTGATATTTGGGGTTCCATAATAAATTTGTACTGGAAAATAATTAAATAAATGTAACAGGGTTCAGTACTATTTGTTGAATTAACTTGTTGTTTCTCTTACAGACTTTATGATTTGATATTTAATTTGGTAAGAGAATTACTGTCAAACTGTTGTTTTGGTTACACACATACATTATTAATTTAATTTGTTGAACATTTTGTGTATTAATTAATATTTAATCACCGTTGATAGTATGACTGCCAATACATTTGCTTGTAAGATTAGATCGGAATTGAGATGGGTGACCTTGGTGGCCTCTTTAATAAGTAGATCTGATAGATCAGAGGATTTGTTGGCCCGTTTTAGTGAACTCCCAGCCCGTCAAGCCAGGGTGGATGAATGCTTTGCGGAGTGTTTGGCGCTATTGTCCACCGAGGACACTGAGTTGGCCGCTGCGGTTGAGGCAGACTTCACGCAGTTTTACGGTTTCTCGGATGACATTGTTGAGGCAACCGCTAAGTTAAGGGGTTTGGCACATGGGAAATATGGTGGGGATGATGTCACACACCTCCCCCCTCTTGATGATTTGTTCAAATCTTTGGATGAGGAGTGTCGCCTTTTGGATAACTCTGGTGTTGAAGGTCCTTTGCGGGCCCCAGAGCGGCCCTCTCCGGACCAGCGTCGTGTTGGTGCGCGCCCCTCCACTTGTGGGTTGGGTGAGCCACGACGCCAGCCTCATAAATTTGTAGCGACTCAGGTTCGCAGTATGCGTTGCTTATATTGCAACACGGATGGCCATATGGTCACGTCCTGTCCGAAGTTCCTAGAACGGAACACAAGGGACCGACGTGGAATCGCCAACAGCCGCAAGTGGTGCTACACTTGTCTGGGACAGCATTTGCAGCGGGATTGCCAGAGGTCGGATCCTTGCCCGCACTGTCAAGGTAGGCACCACCGCGTGTTGTGTCCGGACCAAAATGGTGTTGGTGGCCCTGATGATGCTGGACGCTCCCCCATAGGCGGGGGAGCGCATCCCCACCAACCCCAGGTGGATCCTCGACGGGGTATACCTCGCAAAGGCGGGGGCACCCCTCCACCCCTTCCTCAATTGGAGGAAGCGTCCGCTTTTTAGGACGACTACCAACCCCAGAGGGGTTATCAACATTAGGTAGTCACCTCCCTCTCCTCCACTACAGCCGCCCAGCCAGAGACAGTCCTTCTGCCAGCTGTCCATGTAATGATCTGTGGCCCGAAGAGTTAATCTTTGTTAGTTCGTGCTCTTTTGGATTCGGTTTGTCAAGGCTGTCTTGTATCCTTTTGTTTAGTGGAGAGATTGGGTCTCCCACGTGATTCAACCCTTCTACCATATGAGTGGTATTGAAGCAGTTGGTCAACGGGGATAAATTGAAATTTGTGTTTCACCTGTTCATTGTGGGCCAAGAATCTTGGCCAAGGCCGTTGTTTTGAATCGTTGTTAGCCCTGCAGTGGTGAAATTGACGTCGGATCTAACTCCTGCCGACGCGAAGTGGTTGGTATCCGGACCCGTATATTGGTGCAGATGTTTTGGGTTTGATTTTGTCCGGGACCAAGTGGGTTCTGCAGACGAATAGGTTAGTAGTTGTACCGACGGTTTTTTGGTTTTGGACTTACGGGTCCCGTGTTGAAGGGCCCCGCCCCGCGGATTGAAGACCAAGGACTGATATTAACAGCAAAGTCCTTTGTTGTCTTCGCACCTCAGCTCATACTTTGGAGGTTTATTGTGGCGAATAGAGTCTCAAAGAGTCAGAACTCTGAGACTAAAGAAAAGACAGGAGAATTGAACCCCACAGACTACGCGTCACGTGGTTGCGAGGTTCCTGCCCTTGCTGACCATTCTCTTTGGTGGGGACCAGACTGGTTGACGCATTGCAAGTCGTCCTGGCTCCAGAATAGGTACTATTCGTGGCATCATCTTTAAATGTATGCAGTGCTATAAGTTGAAGGCTGCTCCCATTCAACCCATAATGGGTGATTTGCCATCCGACCGAGTGACGGAGAGCAGACCATTTGCTTCGGTCGGAACCGATTTCGCTGGTCCCTTCTTGGTGAAGACTTCTAAACTTCGGAACGCCAAGGCTATCAAGGCCTGCTTGTGTGTGTTCGTTTGTCTGGCCTCCAAGGCGGTTAACTTGGAACTTGTAACTGCCCTCAGCACAGATGTGTTTGTTGCAGCGCTAGATATATTTGTTTCCCGCCGAGGACTACCATCTTTGATCCGTTCCGGTAACGGTACTAATTATAAGGGCGCTGATAGATATTTAAATGATATTTGTAATTATCTAAATAAGGATAAATAAACTTTGAGATATACTATGGCGCAAATGGGAATTAATTGGCATTTTTTTAAATATTTCGATAGTAGCAAAGCCGCTTCTCCGCCGTGTTGTTGGTGAAACTATTTTCACATTTGAGGAGCTTGTTGCGGTATTTTGTAAAGTTGAGGCCGTCCTCAATTCGCGACCTCTCTGTCCAATCTCCTCAGATCCAAATGACCTGGAAGTCATGACCCCTGGTAATTTTTTTATTGGTCGGCCCCTCAACGCCCTGCCGGAATACCCCTTCAGGGAAATTAAATCTTCGCAATTGACTGCGTTTTGCATTGATGTCCCAAAGCTTTTGGCATCGTTGGTCTTTAGAATATTTGCATACTTTGCAGCAGCGCGTTGAGTGGACTGACAAAACTGACCCTCCCAAAGTCGGAGACCTTGTATTTGTTAAAGAACCTAATTTGTTGCCTTTATATTGCCGTGGTGGACGCATTGTAGATTTATTCTATGGGTCTGACGGAGATCCCAAAGTTGCAAAGGTCATGGTCGGAGATTCGGTTTTGAAGCGAGCAGTGGCAATTTAGCACGCTTGCCCATTTATTAGCGGACATAAGTCCTTATGTCCGAGACAGGGGGATGTTTCGTCCCGAATTTTACTTGCAACACCGTTCCGGTGGACTGTCAACGATTTTGACAGCTGACACTACACAGTCGAGAGAAAAAGTTTATAACGTGAACACGCAGAAGTCGGGGTTTTGTCGAAACATATCTAATCGAGACGTGTTTCACCCATTGTATTTGTTAATCGCGCCCGCGGTTCGCAATCGGCGTTGTGGGGCGCCCCTAAAGTGGGTTTAGAGTATATTTTCACGCGCATCGAAGTGCTTTTGCGGGAAACGTGCTGCCTGGTGGACGCCGGCCGGATTCTTCGGTCCAGACAGTCGTCACTCTATCCCTTATTGTCCTTTATTATATATATATTCTCCAATCCCTAACCTCACAACATGAGATTGATCGACGCCCAGGAGTCTACCGCGGGAATCTAAGGCAAGTACGAATAATATTACCGACCAACCCTTGTGCCCCCACAAACCCGTAGTAGGAACCTGTAAATATCTCAATAAGGAGCAAATCCCTAGCTTTCCACTGCCGCGAATCGCGGTTTCGTGGGATACGGTTCCGATTGGATCCAGGAGTGGCACGCTGCTAATGGGCCCCAGTGATGAGCTCCTGGTTTGGGATCGGCAGACCTGTATTTAACAATTATAGTCACTTACCTTAGATTGCTGCGGTAGACTCCTGGAGGTCGATCAATATCGTGCCGTGAGGTTAGGGATAAGAGAATATATATATAATAAAGGACAATAAGGGATAGACTGACGGCTGTCTGGACCGAAGAATCCGGCCGGCGTCCACCAGGCGTTTCCCGCAAAAGCACTTCGATGCGCGTGAAAATATACTCTAAGCCCACTTTAGGGGCGCCCCACAACGCCGATTGCGAACGGCGGGCGCGATTTACAAATACAATGGGTGAAACACATCTCGATAAGATATGTTTCGACAAAAACCCGACTTCCGCGTGTTTACGTTACAAATTTTCTCTCTTGACTCTGTAGTGTCAGCTGTCAAAATCGTTGACAGCCCACGGACACGGTGTTGCAAGTAAGCATTAAAAAATGGGACGAAACAGCTGCTATGTTTAGTAGGCTGACGTAGCGCTCGCTCCATGTTGGCAGCAGTAACTCTGCTTACAGCCGCATCTATTAGCTTGTGGTAAATTTTAATTCGTAGTTAAGAATCTCGGTGGTCGTGTTCTGAGCGCTACTCCACGCTCCGCGCTCCGGCCGCTCCTTCATTCCATGACTGCGTTACGTCGGTCCACTCCGCCGGAACGAGCTCTGCTCATGTCTTCTGTTCACGATAAAAGTAAACTGATTACGAAATAAGCGGAGTGCGGCCCGCACACTCACAATGTTATCGTGTGTGCACAATACAATCGTCAGTCGCGGCGAGATTGCTGTTCACAATGAATAATTGTTACGACATCGGAAGCGTTCCCTGCGAATTGAGTCCGTTCCGGCGGCGACAGGCGACAGGTCGCAAGCTCGCTTCCGTCCCGCCGTCCCGCGCCCACCCACCGACCCCTTTGTACTCTCATACGACAATTCACAAATATATAAAAAACCGGCCAATTGCGAGTCAGACTTTACACATTTAGGGTTCCGTACCAAACCGCAAAATCAAGTTGATTGTAATAGGAAAGAAACAAAAATTCAGTGTTTATCTTCTCAACGAGCTCTAAACAAAAAAATCCCCACTCAATGGCGTAAACTCAATTCTTTTTTTCACACAACCCCTTTAGCTGTATGGGGAGGAGGCCCTTTAAAAACATTTAAAAATATTTTTTGTAAATTGTTATGGGTTTGGGTTAACAAGATGCTTATACTGTGAAATTTTTAAGACTGTAGCTCCATTCCGTTTGGCTGTAAAATCTGTGTGACAGACGACGGACAGACAGACAGACGTACACGGTAGTGACAGCAAAACGGAGCCCCCGTTTGGACCCTTTAGTTACGGAACCCTAAAAAGAAATAAATATTTTTGTCAATGATCAACCTGTTGCACCTTTACCGCATCTCACAAAAACTACTGAATATTTATACTTAATTGAAACTAGCTCGACCGTCCGTTTTTCGAAATGATTAGTTTTAAATAATCTAAACCTTGTTCCTATCTACACAAATAAACACATTTTGATTTGATCTCTAGGTAGATGGATACGCCGTCATCAGTATAGTGCGAGCGTTATTCACAAGGACACCGCTTGGCTTGGCAACAGTCATTACTGAAGGATTCGCGGCTGTAAATAACAACGTGAGATTGTCTGAATTGGGAGCTGCGATGTGACGAGAATATAAAACGTTACTACTCAGTGTGCAAGTGGCACGCAGAGGGTGCTCGGTGTTACGGGAGGGTGTTGGCCGGGGCCTGTAATAAATCGTACGCTGTAAGTCGAAGATTTACGCGACAACGCACGTTATCGGCTCTGAATGTTCCGCGACAAGTGCGCGGTGCAGCGCCGCGCAGTGCGGTGTATAGCGTCTTTAGTGAGCCGCAGCCCGCGGCGGCTCCCGCATTATCTGTACGCGCGACAGTCGAGCCGACCGTCACCAACTTTATTTCATTACTCAAATTCAAACCCTGTTTGATGCAACCTTCAGTCAACAATGTCTGTTTTTACTACGACATATTACGTATGATAGGAACGGGAACTTTCCCTTTACAAAAGCTGGTTGAAACTAGAAAACCACAGATTATACTAATTTGCAAGGTTCCCGAGGTTTAGAAGTACAGAGAAGCTCAATCGTTTCGTTTAAGAACATATTTTGGTCCTGCAACATAAGCGCAGAAAGAATGCGAAGGAAAGTCGGCCGGCTCACGTCTACAATTCTGCTGTTGTATTGACTCTTGTCAAGCAGGATTACAGGACACATTAGTGGAAGGGGAGCGCGAATTGAACGCCGTGCTCGAGATGCAGACGCGGCCGCGCGCGTCTCGCAGCACGCGTGGCGCGTCACGCCGCACGCAGCGCGCCCGCGTCACGCACGCCGCGTCGCATCTAGGTCAGGGGCGGGCCGCACCCTCCCCCCTCTGCCAACGCACCCTTACTCTCCTCGGCAGGAGGGAGGGCGGGTATCTTGTCGCGACACTCCCGGAAGTCGCGTGAAATGTCCCACTGCCAGCCATCCTCCTTACCTTCGCCTTGAATTATCGATACTGAGCATCGTGGCAGCGTGACGGCCACGTGACGTTAGCATGATGTCAGCAGAACCACTCACTATTCATATATTAAATAATAACCTCTTATTATCTACATTAAAAATGTAATTAGTTATACTAACCAGTGAACATGTTTTCCTTACCTACATGAATTTATTACTGTGAATTTATTAATGTACCTTATGCATTTACGTATATACTTATGTAAATATTGTAAGACACCTTTTTTTTAAAAGAGTAACTATTGTACTGTGTAACAAGTAAAATTTTAAAATTTAAAAACCCCCGATACATTTTTATTTCATCGATACTAATACTAATATTATAAATGCGAAAGTAACTCTGTCTATCTGTCTGTCTTTTACCTTTTCACGCTTAAACCACTGAACCGATTTACATGAAAGTTGGTACGGAGATAGTTTGAGACCCGGGAAAGGAAATAGGCTACTTTTTTTAACCCCCGACACAAAAAGAGGGGTGTTATAAGTTTGACGTGTGTTGCTCTGTATCTGTGTGTCTGTGTATGTGTGTGTCTGTCTGTGGCATCATAGCGTCTAAACGGGTAAACCGATTTTGATTTAGTTTTTGTTAAATAGGTGACTTAATTGAGAGTGTTCTTAGCTATGTTTGAATAAAATCGGTTCAGCTTTTCAAAAGTTATGGGCATTTTACTGTTTGAATCGGGTTGTTTTCGCAAGATATCGTGTCATAATTTCGTATTCAATAGATTGCCGATCGAAGCGTGTCTATTATATCTATATCTATACTTAGGTATACTTAATATTATAAAGAGGTAATGTTTCTGGGTTTGTGACGTTGTAAGGATTAATCTCTGTGTCTATAACGAGACACTGGAGCTTGATGCTCAATAAAACGAAGGAGTTTTACTTTAAACCTTGAATTTAATTTAGACAACAGTAGAAAACATTACACTTCGTTCTATTATAATTATTATCAATTTTTACATAAAAAATGTGCGGACCGATGTTCGTCCGTATTAGAGATATATTTGGAATTGATATATTCACAAGTCAGGTAGAAGTTTTTCCTTAGCTGATTTATTTGTTCGTGATCTACCGTCACTCAGGTGCGCCTGATCCGATACGGTTAGCAACAGCTTGACGTGGACACTAAAGTGACTAAGACCTTAGGCGCAAACATCTTCCCCCCCGTTAAAGGCCTCCAGCCTTTAACTCTCATTCAATAAGATGCTCCGTCGCAGGCAGAGGGCAGAGTCGCTTGAAGGGCCTCCGGTAACATCCATGTGTTGTTTGAACATCTGCGACCCGACATACTCCATCAGGACCCGGAAAGAGTTTGCTGATTCGGCCCGTACGCCAGCACAATGGTGGTAAGTTGTCTTCCTGAAGCAGTACTAGGTCGCCAACGTTCAGTGGAGTACAATTGGTGTGCCATTTTGACCTTTGCTGCAGCTCAGTCAGGTACTCCCTCTGCCATCTCCTCCAAAAGTGCTGCCGGATTTGTTCAAGTCGTTGGTAGCGCTTCAGTTGAGTGGACGTGCAGTTCTCTAGGCTCGGTGAAGGCAGCGCAGTCAGCGGCCGTCCAAGCAGGAAGTGCCCTGGGGTGAGGAAAAGGAGGTCATTTGGAGACGAGGACATGGGGTAAAGTGGGCGGCTATTTAATATGGCTTCCACTTGTGCAAACAACGTGGATATCTCTTCAAAATTTAAATGCGTGTTGCCCATTACACGTCTTATATGATGTTTAGCGGATTTTACCCCGGCCTCCCAGATACCACCAAAGTGGGGAGCGTAAGCAGGTGAAAACAAAAATTTAATCTCTTCTTCGTTGGAGAAATCTGTTAAAGCTTGGCGGTTACATTTCAAAAAATTGCCAATTTCTTTGGCAGCGGCCACAAAATTGCGGCCGTTGTCACAAAAAAATTCAATAGGCTTACCCCGACGGGATACGAACCTACGCACGGTAAGAATAAAAGCGTCCTTTGAAAGATCACTTACCGCTTCCAAGTGTACGCATTTGTACCTTAAGCAAACAAAAATGCATAAATAGCATTTTGTGACCCTTGATCCGCGACCCTTCCTATTGGAGACATAAAAGGGCCCGGCAAAATCTACACCAACGCTTCGAAATGGGAAATCCACCGTAACGCGCTGTGAGGGCAAGTTCCCCATTAAGGGTGTTAAAGTCTTGCCCTGTACCTTCCTGCATGTGATGCAGTTGCGCACAGTCCTCCTAGCGAGTTGTCGCCCATTAATAGGCCACACGTATTGCCTGACACTAGCGAGGAGAAGCTGTGGGCCAGCATGTAGCTTGTGTAAGTGTTCCCGCTCAAAGATTAATTTTGTGAGATGGTGTGAGGAATGTAGTAGTATAGGGTGCTTGCTGTCAAATGGAATAGCCGAAGCATCCAGCCGGCCTCCTACTCGTATCAACCCATTTGCGTCCATGAAAGGTGTGAGCGCTATGATGGTTGATTTTGTGCTAATTGATTTTTCCTTACTTAACAAATCATACTCTACAGGAAAAGATTCCTGTTGAGCCTTACGGCATATAAGATGAAATGAATTTTGTAATTCTTCTAAATTAAGGTCATCGAAACGCCGAGAATTGGGATTGCGCAAATTATAAAAATATCTTAATGCATACGCGTAATCTTGTTTAATCTTATTTAATTTACTATATTTATTAAATGGAATGACTGAAGGATTATCTATGTTAGCAACAATGTTTGACTTCATTTCAGGAATTTCAAACTCATGTTTATTTGGTAAGGTAGGCCAAGAAGATTCGCCCCGAAGTAAATATTCGGGCCCTGACCACCACAGACTACGATCTTTTAGCTCTTCGGGATAAACGCCGCGCGAGACAAGATCAGCAGGATTCTCAGAGGTAGGTACATATCTCCAACAAGAAACATCTGACGATTCCAGTATTTCTGCTGTTCTATTAGCCACGAAGGTCTTTAATCTTCTAGAGCTAGCATGCAGCCAAGCAAGGACTACGCTGGAGTCGCACCAATATAATTTACGTGCTACTGGGTACCTCAGTGAATCGACAACGACCCTACAGAGTCGAACAGCTAGTAAGGCGGCACACAGTTCCAAACGAGGTATAGTACAGGCCTTGATTGGTGCCAACTTTTACTTGGAACACAAAAGGTTAACATGCACGATACCTCCTTTATCAATAGATCTTATGTAAACGCAAGCGCCATAAGCTCTTTGAGAGGCGTCGCTGAACATATGTAGCTCTGTAACAACTGGTGAGTCACATAGAACCTGCCTCGGCAGTGTGAGCGTAGCTAGACAAGATAGATTATTGGAAAACTTACGCCAAGCCCTTTCTATTTCCTCGGAAAGAGGTTCGTCCCAACCAACTCTGTCAAGCCAAAGTTGCTGCATTATTAATTTAGGAATGATAATACAGGGGCTGACAAAACCGAGTGGGTCAAAGACTTTAAACGATGTTGATAAAATATAGCGCTTTGTGATTTTGTCATTGATAGGGGGAATTTCGAAAGAATAATGTAAACTATCAGTTTTAGAGTTCCACCCTAAGCCGAGAGCATTTGAGGACTCACTAATGATAAGCGTGTCCGTAGAGTTTTCGGAGCAGGCTTCAAGAACGCTAGACGAATTAGACTTATATTTTCGTAGATTAAAACATGCTGCCTTAAGGGCTTCTGATACAGATTTTTGAATATGTATTAGTTCTTCCTCAGAATTACATCCCGTAATTAAGTCGTCTACGTACAGATCGTGTTGTATAATAGTTCTTATGAGTGGATCTGCGCACTCCTCACCCGACTGCCAAAGACACCTCGTACTCAAAAAACTAGCGCTTGTGAAACCATAAGTCACCGTATTTAAACGTAACGTCTTAAGGGGCTGACGCTCGTCTTCTCTCCATAGAATAAGCTGAAGATTTCGATCTGACTCGTCCACTAATATTTGACGAAATAATTTTTCTACGTCTGCTGCTAGAAGATATTTGTAGAAACGAGCTCGAACTAATATGGAGAAAAGAGAGTCTTGAATTTGAGGCCCAACCATTTGTATGTCATTCACAGAGAGGCCTGAGGAAGTGCGAGCTGATCCATCGAAAACGACGCGAATTTTTGTCGATTCGCTGTTCTCTCTGAACACAGGATGATGAGGTAAGAAATAGCATAAATTAGAATTTAAGCTATTCATCGCAATTTCAGAGAGATGACCTAATTCTGCATATTCTCTGATAAATTCAATGTATTGCGACTTAACTTCAGGCTGTCTTCTAAATCGCCGTTCTAAATTATAAAACCTTTTCTTGGCCATTTTGTATGAGTCACCGAGACAATCCGGTGAGTCAATAAGAGGTAACTTGACAGAGAATCTGCCGTTTCCTAAGCGGCAGGTGTGCTGCAAAAAATGCGTTTCACATGCCTGCTCGCTTTCACTTAAATAGGATTTAGATGGGATTTCTTCAAGCTCCCAAAATCTATTTAATTTTAATTCTATGTGTTCATCATAAGAAAAATGGGTAAGTACATGATTGCATTTAATATCCTTAGGTTGTTTATATTGCAGGGGGCCTCCAATCAACCAGCCCAACTTTGAGCCGTGCAACTTAGGATAATTAGGGCCTAATGACCGCTGCTCACAACCTATAATGTCCCAAAATAAATCTGAGCCTATAAGAATATCTATGAAAGAAGGCTGATAGAATTTTGGGTCTGCTAAGATAATATCTTTAGGAATATTAAACGATCGAATATCAATTACCGCATTGGGAACTGAAGCTGTTAGTTCCTTCATAACGTAAAAGTTAGAAAAGACGTTGAATGGTGTATTTAACGATTTTAATTGGGCAATGCAATATTCAGTTATCGTACCTGCATTATTGTTGCCAAAACCGATTACCTTTGTAGCATTGATACGGCAGTCCTCTAATGATAACCTTTGTTTTAGGGCTAGACTTATGAAAGAGGATTGGCTGCCACAATCAAGCAAGGCGCGCACCGTATCAGATTTACTAGTCTTAGGATTGACTATTTCAATCAAGGCAGTACAAAGAAGAGCATGTTTGTTACCTTGATTGTTACAGTTAGCCAACGTCTCAGATGGACTGTCGGTACTAGTATTAAGTAAATTGTCAGCCTTGCCAGTAGGAAGGTGCAATATAGAATTGTGCCTCTTGTTGCATTCACAACAACGGCTTAAACGACATCTAAATGTAGGGTGACCCGACCTTAAACAATTAAGACACAATTTCAGTTTAGTTGCCTCGGCTATACGTTCGCTTATGCTCTTTGCCTTAAACGATGGACAATCGAATATTTTATGATCAGCATTACAGCATGGACAGCGGTATGACGAGGATGATTGTGTTTGTGGTGGGTTACTACTAATGTATGCATGTGCTTTATTATGACGTATGTTGTCCGGTTTCTTTGAATGGCCTTCTGGACGTTGTTTATCATGATTAGGTTTGCAGGCATTGTCTGACTTGCTGCGGTGCAAGGACTCAAGCACGGTTGCACGATCGTTCAAAAATTTATAAAATTCCTTAAGTGTAGGGGTGTCTGATGACAACGCGTTAAGATGTTCCTCCCATTTCACGAAGTTATTATTGTCCAACTTGGAAGCGACTAAGTGAATGATAAGGACATCCCAGTGCTCAGTGGCTTGTCCTAAATTCGAGAGAGCACGTAAATTTTTGGTCACGTGGTCCACCAAGAAACGCAATGATTTCTCAGACTCCTTATTTACAGAATTAATGTTAAATAATGCGCTGAGATGATGATTTATCAGCAAACGTTTATTGTCGTAACGTTCGAGCAATAGGTTCCAAGCTTCCCGATAATTATCAGCAGATACTTCTAGATTCGAAACGGTTCGTGCTGCTTCACCTTCTAAATAAGAAATTAAATAATGAAACTTGTTCACTGAACTAATTCTACTATTTTCATGTATTAAGGATCGGAACGTGTCACGAAATTCCATCCATCGAAAGTATGATCCGTCGAATCTAGAAATCCGCATCAAAGGTAGCCTGAAACCCATTTCATTATGATCGACAGCGCAATGAGTTATATTATGAGAACTGCTTGAGTCGTGGACGCTTTCATCCCTACCGTGCATTTGTAACAACTCTTGAGCCGTTACAATACTGCTAGTGAATTCCTTCTCAATACTTTCTCGTTCTTCAAGTTCATCCTTCAACTCACTAGAATTAACAATTTCGATCTGACTTTGTAAGTCATCGAACCTTGAAAATAAGGTTTCAAATTTACTTAATTTAAGTGTAAGTTCCGCCCTATGTGTTGTAGTAAAAGTATCTAACCGTGATATTTTTTCTAAATAATTTTTAAACTTTGTTACTTGGCCCTTGACGGAACTACGTCTAACGTTTAATTCCGCCAAGTTCTTGGCATCATCACCTAAACCCATTATGATCGTTTATTTCACACAAAATTCTCACGAAAAAGAGATTAAAGTTAAGTAAGTAAATATGTAAGATTGATATAGACTCAAAAAAAACTAACGTTAAAATAAACCAAATAAAATGATAAAGGAATACGCTCACGCCCCTGGGTTGGTGGTCTCTGCCGCACGGGAAGCCGAAGTTGCAGGCAAGGCAGCGGTCTGCGGACAGCCTTGACGTTGCGCACTGCGGCAGCGACGCGACGCTCAGCGATGCACGGGCAACTTGGCAAATCTGAAATGTTCGGCGGAATAATTACTTAACGGAACTAAATAGGCAGGGCAGCCTTTGGAAATGATTTCCTAAAAGAAATTGAACCCAAAGTAAAAGTTTGTAATAACGTCAGGTATGTAGGTACTCGGAAATCCGCTTGGAAATCCACCCAAAACGGTTAAAATATTGAAATATCCAGGCGTAACGAATCGATACTGATACTAAACAATAGCGAACTTATGGAAATGTATAGGAAAACATGTTTTAAGAAAGTATGACGCAATACTGTAACCTTGACAAAGGTGAACCAATAAAAAAAAAATGAAATTGCACAAGTGAAAAACCATACAGAAATTGGATAAGGACGTGGGCTACGTGGTTTGAAGGGAAGTTTAGGAATTAAGGAAAGGCACTTAGCTGCAGAAATGCTGCTGCGCTGCGGTGTGACGCTGAATTTAGCATCAATGTCCGGCGGTGCTAAGTACTGCTTATGTTCTGCCGATGCACGTGCTTCTCCCAAGGGCTGGATGCGGCGCGGTGCTGACCGACTGATGGCTGCGGTGCGGTGCTGGCCAACTCCAGTTAGGCCTTGGTACTCCGAATTGCCTTTCCGATTCTGTCCTGTCACGGTCGCCAACTATGTCTATAACGAGACACTGGAGCTTGATGCTCAATAAAACGAAGGAGTTTTACTTTAAACCTTGAATTTAATTTAGACAACAGTAGAAAACATTACACTTCGTTCTATTATAATTATTATCAATTTTTACATAAAAAATGTGCGGACCGATGTTCGTCCGTATTAGAGATATATTTGGAATTGATATATTCACAAGTCAGGTAGAAGTTTTTCCTTAGCTGATTTATTTGTTCGTGATCTACCGTCACTCAGGTGCGCCTGATCCGATACGGTTAGCAACAGCTTGACGTGGACACTAAAGTGACTAAGACCTTAGGCGCAAACACTCTGGATCTACTGAACCGATTTTGAAAATACTTTCACCAGTAGAAAGCTACATTATACCTGAGTGGCATAGGCTATAATATAATTTAAAAAAAAATAGAGATCCTTATGAAAATTGCAATAAGGTAACCCAAGGTAGCAAAATGTTGCCTGTAAAATACATTATTTGGCTTGCGCTGAGAAAACTATTGATGATAGATAAAAATATATAGCCAGGGTAGGCAGGGTAGGCAGGGTAGCCAGGGTATACCATGGTATCCAGGAAAGACTGGGTGGGCAGGGTAGCCAGGGCAGCCATGGTAGCCGGGGTAGGCAAGGTAGGCATGGTAGCCAGGTTAGGCAGGTTAGGCAGGGCAGGCAGGGTAAGCAGGGTAGGGGCAGGGTAGGCAGGGTAGGCAGAGTAGGGGCAGGGTAGGCAGGGTAGGCAGGGTATGCAGGGTAGGCAGGCTAGGTAGATAGGTAGCCAGTTGACGGGAGCGAAGCCCCGAGGGTCAGCTAGTACTAGATCAATTATGTAGCATGAAATAAAAATGTGTCGGGGGTTTTTGAAATTTTGAAATTTTACTTGTTCATAAAACACGAAGGGAGTGAAAAGGGGGGAGGATTCATTTTGTATGTAACTTCTTATCATGTAACTTCTTCTTATTATGAACTGATTTAGATGAAATTTGGTTTTTCGTAATAGCTTCCTGTATATATACAGGCTGAGTTTTCCAAGTGGGCGTGGAATGCCAAATCATCACTATGAAGAATAACACAAAACAATCAAAGGAGGCATGGGCTGATTTCGATTAAAACTAAAACTGCAACATTGGATATTTCTCACCCTGTTTGTCGACAACCACAATTGATTGAAAAAATCTATATTAACGCGGGCGAAGCTGTGGCTAACAGCAAGTGCTACATAATTTATCTACTACATATATAATAGACTAGAGGACGCCTCGTGGTTTCACCCGCGTAGTTCCCGTTCCCGTGGGAATACAGGAATAAAAAAAAACTTTTTGCAAAAAAATACTACCGACTTCCAAATACTAAACTACAAAGTAAGATAAGATAAGATATATTTATTTTGTAAAACATGAGTACAGTACATGGTCTTATATAAATATGAGGTGGCTACATGTTTTGCCATTTATGGCGTACAAAATTTGTTGCACTATACAAACAATACAAAAAAAATAAAATTGCAAAATTTAAATTAAATTGAAATTACAATGTCAAAATTTAAATTCAATACAAAAACACTATGTCAAAACTTAAATTAAATTAAAACTACAATTTCAAAACCCAAATTAAATAAAAAATCGCTATGTCAAAATTTAAATTAAATTGGAATTACAATGTCAAAACCTAAATTAAATTGAAATTACAATGTCAAAACCTAAATTAAATGAAAAATCGCTGTCACAATTTAAATTCAATTAAAAATAACAATTTCACAATTTAAATTCAATAAAAAAATCACTATGTCAAATTTCTTATTTCATTTGAGTAATACAAACAGAAAAAAATCACATTTAGAATTCTATACAAGCGAAATATCGTTTTTCGTAGGTACCATTTTTTTGCGTTATGGACACCGACTTCAAAAAATTAATTTATTTTTCACTTTGTAGTTTAGTATTTTTTGTAAAGTGGTCTAACAACGGAAAGTTTTAAAGCTTCTGGAAAAATTCCCTCATAGAATGACCAATTGATCAAGTGTGTTAGTACTTCAACAATTTCGTCGACACTGATTTTAATGATTTTTGTGCTGATTTCATCGTAACCTTCAGAATTTGTATTATTTAAAAGCAGTATTTCCTGCTTAACTTCAGTTATCGACATCGGTTTGAGGAACATAGAGCCAACAGTTACATTATTGCTAGAGTTACCTGTGACGTTCGGCTGCATTGATTTGTTTGATGAATCGATATAATGGTTATTAAAGGCAGACGCTATTTCTACTGGATTGGTAATTTGTGTGTTGTTATATTTGATACTGTCTATATTATGTCTGGAGTTTGTATTATTTAGCTCGTCTTTTATAACATTCCACGTAGCTTTGCATTTGTTATCGTTTTTAGCTATGTATTTGATATTTGCGTTTTTCTTGGAATTAAAGATGCATTTTTTAAGGAGATTAGCGTAATTAAGGTATTTAGTCTTATTAATAGCAGTTTTGTTTTTATAAAATTGATGACGCAGTGACCGTTTGGTTTTACAACTTTTTTTTAAGCCCTTGCTTATCCAACTTTGTTTCTTTTTGTTATTTAAATTCACTTTTATTTTTAATTTAGGGAAACAAAGATTGTAAAGTAGGCAAAACGTTTCATGAAAATTATTGAATGCTGAGTTTGCGTTGTTAGCCGTGTGTATTTCAGACCAAGAAAAATTACTTAAGCATTCTTTAAACTTGTGGATATTATCTGAACTATAATCTCTTTTGTATGTATAATATATTGCTTGGTTTTGGGTTTTATGTTTTAAAGGAATAGTTAACATTTGTGCTGTATCGTGGTCAGACAAGTGAAGTGGCAGAACTGCAGCAGTAGCGTCGTGAATATTACTCAGAATGTGGTCTATACATGATGACTTACGTGTTGGTACATCAATGTGAAATTTTAGATTATAATTGTAAGCTAGTTCCTGCAGTTGAGCAGTAATATTGCCTTTTTTAAGGGTGTTAATTTTCAAATCACCCGCTAAAACTACTTTCACTCTAGATTTATATTGTTGAAATAAATTGTGCATCAGGCTATTTAATTTGATTAAGAATAGGTTCGGGTCTGATTGAGGTGTTCTGTAGACACAAATTATAATAAATTTTTGATGTGTAAGTTCAATTCCGCAAACCTCGAAAGTGTTTTGCGTTGCGTAGCTTTTTATAAATGGCAAGTCTTTGAACAATAGGTTTTTTTTAGCAAAAATACAGGTACCACCTCTTTGTTTTTCTCTACAGTAGTTGGAAGCCATCTCATAACCGTGAATTTTAATGTAGCTTTCGCAGTCTCTTTTGATAAATGTTTCGGAAAGGCATATTATGTCTGGGTCGTTATGTTCTTCTTGTAGTTCTTGTAGTGTTAATTCTAGAATTTCTTTTTTTGATATGATACTGGCAATATTTTGGTGGAGTACTTTAAGGTTATGGATTACTGGAGGTGATATTTTGGCCACGAAAAAACGTGCTATTTCGTTTTATCTTCGGAAAATAGTACGGGATAGTTCCTCTTTGAGTATTTTCTACGGGATGTATAAAGTTTAGTGTTTGTGGTGTTGAAAGCTTGCGTTGAAAATAGAAGGGAATTGTTCCTTTCTTGGGTTCATTTTTATGGGCTTTTAATTTAAGGCTTGATTTGTTACTCGCTATCCTCTTAACAAGTTCCCTTGGGTTTAGATAGTTCTCGCTGTAGTCATTATAGTCTATAAGGTAATTAATTTTGTTACAAATGCCGAATGTGGTAGTGGTTCCACATTCTAAAAATTTACACTTTTTGTAGTGTTTACACAAATTTTTGATACGATAGTTAAGGTTATTTATATCTAAATTCTCATTTTTAAACACATTCAAGACAATAATCATGTTGTTATTAAATGTATCCAACACAATTCGTAGTTGCGATAAAATAAAATTTAAATTATGATCGTTTTCTCCCACACAAATTACAATTTTGTCGTTAGGGTTTAACTTAGTATGACGACAGTTCATTATTATTTCGTTACTTAAAGCATTGGGTTTTGTTTCAGAGATTATTTTATACCTTTCATACTGAGTATCCTTTCTTGAGTAAATGATGGCTGCTGCTAGGCCGACACATTGTTGAGAGCCAAAGATAAGGATTCTATTTGGCAATTCAGTTCGTTGTTCGCGAGTACAAGCAGATATTTGTGGGCAGATTTTCGTCACCCGGGTTTGTTGGTGGTTGTAATCATTATGATGTTTGAGCGCGTCTATTTGTTTCTTGAAAGTTGTAAGCTGTTCTTGTGCGTTTTCCAATTCTTGTTGTAGGCCTGTAATTTTCTGTTGTAGCAGCACAATTTTGATGCTTTTGTTATCACGTACATTGGTTTTGCTAGTAAGTGGAGTGGAAGGTGTAGAGAAAGTCTGTTGTAGTAGGGACTGTTTTCTTCCTCTAATGATATCTGAATTGTTTTCGAAAGTGGGAGAATTGCAAAGTGTTTTTAACATTTTTATTTCCGTAGTTAGCTTGCTTAATTGTTGACGAAGATTGTTATTTTCTAATATCTTATTTTCTAGCTCATTCTCAGTGCTATCGAGCTTATTAGTGAGTGCATTTATTGTGTCTTTCATTTCTAATATTGATAAAGTTTCGGATATTGTCCCGTCTACGCTTTTAGACAGTTTATTAGGAGTGTTGTACGATTCCGTCGATGTTTCGTATTCGGACAGTATATGAGAGTCTAGTACTTCGGACATATTAAGCGTTGTTGGTTGTACAGCTTCAGACTGTTGGTTTTTCTCAGCAGATTTGCATATGTGTTCCGGGGAAGAGCGGCTTGCTTGAGGTTTCTTCCTTGATTTGACGTTAGATACGTAGCTTGTATTAGAGACGTTTTTATTTTTGATGCATGTCTTACATCTCCACTTTTTCCTAGACTCTTGGTCCATAAGTCGGTAGGTTTGTTCCGGATATCCAATGCAATCTAATTCATAGCGGTTGTTACATGTTGAACATAAAGCTGTTTTTTTGATATCAACAGATTTCTTGCATTTAAAGCAAGTCACTTTCTCTGGCATCATTTCATTCATTTCATTTCATTTATTTCATTAACAATTTTTACATTGTATCGAAATTTTACACAAAATTATAAAATAAAAATTAAAGATTTACAATAAAGATAGCAATAAAACAGTAACCCAATAAATTCATTAAAGTAAATGTCAAATAAAGAATGTAAAAACAAATTAACTCAGAATCATCCAATACAAATAATAATCAAAAATAATAGTGGCAAATCAAAAATATTACTAATTCCCATACACATGTCAAAAATATTGTATAAACACATACAAAAGTCGTCAAAAATAAAATAAAAATACAATGTCAATAAAAATAGTAGGTAAGTATATAATGTAAGTCTAGTTGTATTTGTCACAGAGAAACTCATCAAGGGTGTAGTAGCACTTTTCTATCAAAAATGATTTTAACTGCTGCTTAAATTGATGTAAGTTGTAAACTGATTTTAAGTCATCTTGCGGTCATTTCTCGTACTCATTTTAGCTGACACTGATTTTTGTTTGTATTTTCCCTAATTTATATTGTTTTTTTTATAAGTGGCAATAACTAATGACGGGGAAATGGAGTTTAATAATATGGCAACACATCTATGCACGACGGATTTATTTTGATGGGCCAAAGTGCTATGTTCCAAGTCGGTAGAAAGAATGAATGATATGAACGTAACACATATGTCAACCGTCTTCTGCTACTCGCTGATAGATGTCGCTATTTCGCTGTACTGCACTTATCGACTTCGACTTGAATTTTAAATAAAAATAACGAACAGCTGTTGTGAGAAAGTTTTATCACTTCTCGAGGATGTGTTTTATAACCACACACCATAAATTGTTTATAATTATGATTGTTTTGTAAGCTATTGTCTTAAAATTAGGATTATTACACTGGTATAATATATAGCACTGAGTTTATTGAGTTTTTAGTCAATGTTTACATATTTGAGAATCAATGTCTATATGATAACCCGGTAATTTTAAACTATGATAACACTGTTACTGCTTGTTCATGAGTTTATCTTCACTTTTATGTATGTTACACTGCTTGAATACTGGGTTTTCTATTTTAAATAATTATTAAATACGAGCACAATCACATCTAGTGTTTACTTGTCAGCTGTCAGCTGTCATATTTTCGCCTTTGAACAAAGGTGAGCTTAACCGAGAATGCGGTAGGTACCTATATAACCTGTCCTATTGTATTTGTTTGGCTTTGTTTGTAATAAAGACTACGAGATTTTATTCTTCTTTGTTAGCTCTAACACAGCCTATGACCTCACCAGCCCCACACTTTCGGAGAATCGATTAATTTCAGATATTGTACCTACTCTTTCTTATCTATTGTACTAAGATTTCTTTCGGCGACCACCCAAGCAGTAATTTTAAAATATTGTTTTTATTTGCATTTCGGCCGGCAGATAAATAAAAGTGTCATCATTATTTTATTAGGTAGGTACTTTATTCAAAATGCATAGAATGTTTTGTTGTTGATATTATATTTAACATATATTATTTCTTAAAACTAACTTTTTATTTCCCGACTGCAAGGACGAGTTATGTTTCTCGCATGTATCTTGTATGTTTGTAATATTCTTTATTACCTCGTATCATTTAAACCACTAGACGCTCTTATATAATTAAGATATCGTTAGATAAGGCTTGACGGCCTAAGTGTTCTTTCATAAATGACGTTATAAAAAACAAACATGGCGGACTGTGGGTGACATGATGTGTGATCCCATTTTTTTTTGTTTCATCGAGCGGTGTATCAAAATAGAGAGTTTTATAAAGGTGATAACAAAAATTTAACCACCAATATATTAAAACTAGCTTCTGCCTGTGGCTTAGCCGATATGAACGTCGAAAATTATGCTACGGGAACATGTTCCCAGGGTAAAAATAGCCTATCTGCTATTCCAGACTATAATCTATCTCTGCAAAAAATATCACCCTGATCCCTTCAACCGTTCAGGCGTGATTGAGTAACACACACATCCATCCGAAATTTCGCTTTAATAAGCTTACTAATAATAATCTATACTTCTATACTTATTACACTTATACTAATATTATATGAGAAAAGATTTGTATGTTTGTATGTAACGAATAAACTTAAAAAATACTAGACCGATTTCAAAATTCTTTCAATATTGGGAAGCTACACTATGCCCGGGTGACATAGGCTACTTTGTATCTCTGTGTTCACACGGGAACGGGAACTACGCAGGTAAAACCGCGAGGCGTCCGCTAGTAATGTTATAAATAGAAAGAAACTCGAAAAAAAATTATAACTAAAAAGTTGCAAATAAAAAAGTTAATAAAATCAAAAACCGGAATGCTTAAGAAGCGAACTAAAACATTTAAACAAGAAGATGTAAGTTGGAGGATACATATTATGGCTTTGGTCAGCCAGCTCGTGAATATATAATATAATGAGTTCGCATTGCAGTCGGGTTTTTTTTATTTTATTATCTTTTTATGTAGTATTCTCCCTACAAAAACTTTACTTAACTACAACCATTAGTTTTGAGATAAAATGGAATGCTTGGAAATAACTATACTGGACACCAACTGCATTACCAATCTAGAAATCTCTGAACCGATAGAAGGCCCAGGTTGGTCACTGAAGAAAGAAACTGGTTAAATGGGTTTACTTGACCCATCCCAAACGCAATGCCCCTTCACAGGATATGCCCAGAATGCACAACCACCTGCACAATCCAGAACCTGAACGGGGCCAACGATAGACCTATCCTGGTGGCCATATAGTGCTTGGACAAAATTTGAGTCGAAACTTAAAGAAGAGTTTATTATAATTACTTGACAAGTATATTATTTTTTGGACAACCTTGAAAGGCCGTATATATGCCGCTGAATTCATCCTTTTGCGAATTTCCTCTGCTTGAGGTTGCCTGTCAATGTATATCCCCAGAAATTTTGCTATTTTAACTTGGTTAATTATTTTTTTATTGTAGCATTATATTAGTTTTTTGTAGGTTTATCACTCAGTTGTTTCTTTGTAGTCAATGTACGATATCTTTCAGGGTCTTATTTATGTCCTGCTCATAGCCATCCCGATGTTTACATTTTACAAACGCGATGCAGTCATTGGCAAATAACACCATTGGATTATCAATATGACGTGGCAAATCGTTGATATAAATTAAGAAAAGTGGTGGCCCAAGGACGCTGCCCTGTGATACACCATATTTTACTGTTCGTCCTTCGGGTTGGTATTTTCCTTCACTCTTCGCCTTAGGGCAAATTCTTGTTATTTCCTTGTACTGTTTACGATCGCTAAGGTATAATTTAATAAGTTTGAGTATGTTTCTCCTTATTCCATAAACACTCAACTTGTTCAGTAAAATGTCGTGATCGACGCAATCAAAAGCTTTAGTCATATCAGTGAAGATTGCGCAAATAGGTACTTTGCTATCTAAATTTTTATGATAGTATTGTTTAACTCGATAATAGCCGTATTAATATTTTTTTTCTAAAACCTTAAGTAATTCGTAAATTAACTTCTCTACTACTTTGGACAATACCGGAATTAACGCTACTGGTAATTACAGCTATTTCTTCTTTTTTCTTGTTCTTGTAAAGTGTTTTAACTATAACAGTTTTTGAGCTATAACAAAAGACACCAGAGTTAATGCTGAGATTAATAATATGGCTAATAGGTACAGCTATATTGTTCGGCACAAATTTAACAACTTTCGTTGCTATATCGTCATACCCAACGGTATTATAATTTTTTTAAGATTTTATTGTTCTAATTACATCTTGGGGTAGAACTGGTGCCATGAGCATTGATTTTCTGTTTTCCGAAAAATTATTATGTGAGTGACAGTGGAATTTGATCAATAAAGTAGATATTCAAAGTCAAATGTATTTATTTCAACTGGGCCATTAAGCGGCACTTTTGAACGTTAAAATTTACAAGTAATAAAAATTGATGCTACCGTGCATTCTGAAAAGTACCTTGTTATGGAGAAGAACGCACAAGAAACTCCATACTTACTCTTTTAAAAATATAAGTTTTTACAATATTTAGATAAGTACAAACATTAATAAATTTATATACGTGAGAACGATGCACCCAGAACTACTATACTTACTACATATAGGTATAAAGTATAACAAGCACTAAATGTTAAATTCCTTCACTTGGTAAATAGGAACATGGTTCCCACATACTTACAAATATTGAAAACAGGTAAATTACCTAAATCAACAACAATGGAACAGTGTGCGGGTAATTTTTTTTCAACAAAATGAAAAGAAAAAAATAAAAATAAAGCGTTACTATAATTATGAATATAATACAAATTAACCAGTTTGTCTACACTAAAGATTGCCTTCTGGAGCAGGACCAGCATGTTTCCAAGCATTTTTATCTTGAATATAATCATCTAATTTGTAATATGCTTGCTTACAAAGTGTGCTTTTAGCTATTGTTTAAAATTTTCTTTCATTAAGTTTTAATATCTTACAAGGTATTTTGTTATAGAATTTAACACAGTACCCCATGAAATATGTGTGTACTTTAGTTAATCTAAAATATGGTTTATCTTACTTATCTTTATTTTTAGTATTACAATTGTGCCTATCACTAACTTTACTAAAGAGATTTATAGTTTTCCTTACATACATAATATTTTCATAAATGAATTGGAAAGAAACTGTCATAATATTAATCTTTTTAAATAGCTCTCATATATGGCTCTGACAGCTCTCTTTTGCAATATAAACATTGATTCAATGTCAGCCGCCCGACCCCACAGTAAAAAACCGTATGAAATAATGCTGTGAAAGTAACTAAAATGGAACAAAAGCGCGATTTCTACATCCGTTAACTGTCTTATCTTTCTAACAGCATAAGCGGCTGAGCTGCAAGAGATGTTATGTGAGGCTCCATTGTGATTTTTAATCTAGAGTGATTCCTAGGAAAACTATTTGGTTTACATTTTCCAGCTTTTCTACATTCAACATGATGTCGCATTTGCTACTTCTGACAGTCGGCAAAGTGAACCTAATACATTTGGTTTTTTTTCATTAAGTACCAAATTGTTTGCCCTGAACCAAGTTTGGACCTGATGAATAGACTTATTCACATCATCAAGATTTTGTGACCGCCGATCTATTTTAAATATCAAAGATGTGTCATCAGCAAATAACACCGTGCTTGGTTGATTTAGTAATAATTGGGGCAAATCGTTTATGTAAACTAAAAGGAGGAATGGACCCAATATAGAGCCTTGAGGAACGCCCATTGTCATTTCAGACCCTAGAGGGTTTACGCCGTTTACCTGAACTTTAAGTTGTTTAGCTTTCAAATATGATCTAAGTAACTCAAAGGCCGTATGTCTAATCCCATAGTGCTTGAGTTTCAACAATAGTGTCTCATGGTTAACGCAATCGAAGGCTTTCGAGAGGTCACAAAGATTCCAATGGCTTCTTGTGCTTCTTTCCAGGCGTTAAAGATGTTCTTTATTGGGGTGACACCAGCGTCAGTTGTGCAACGCCCTTTGGTGAAACCGTACTGTTGATCATGAAAGATGGAATGTTTGTTAAAATGACGCAACAATTGGTTGAGCATTAACTTTTCAAAGACTTTACTGAGAACTGGCAGAATTGACACTGGCCTATAATTATTGGCTTCTTTGCTATCCCCGGATTTAAACAATGGAACTACTTTACTGTGTTTCATAAGGTACGGAAAAGCTCCTTGATCGACACTTGTGTTACGAGTAAATATGTAAGCTAAATAGGGCGCCATAGTTCGAATGATTGATTTACATGCTTTTACAGATAGTCCCCAAAGATCTTCTGTTGATTTAATTTTAAGATCTTTAAAAGCTTTTAAAATAGCCTGGGGGTTTGTATGTTGAAACTTAAACTCCGAAGGGCACGCATTTACTTTCATTCTAAGTAAGGCAGCAGAGAGCGTGGGTGAGGAGTTTAATAAAGATATTAGCAATTTTTTGAGGATTGTTGTATCATGTAGTCTAATTTGGGGAATTGGGTCGTATGTGTGTGTTTTGCTATTATTGACTTGCCAAGATGCTTTCGACTTATAACGTGAAATTCGTATGAAGTAGTTATTCTGTGATATCTGACTTAATTTGATATTTTTTCGATTATTTTTTGAGCAGGCTTTAAATTTATTTTTATTTTCATTATTTGGCCGAAGTCTGATTTGCCATAAACACGTAATCCTCGAGAGACCCATTTAACTTTTTTATGCGTTTGTATAGTATCTAACACATTTACAGGGAAAGCAAAGATCATACAGTAAACGGAAACCTTCCAAGAAAATATCATATTATGCTACATTTACACTCTCCGTATTGTATATTTCGGAGAACGAAATGCAACTAAGATGACTATTAAATTTAACTAGATTTTGTAACGACAAATCTAGTTTAATATTCATGTACAACTGAATATTGAAACGATTGTTGTATGCTAGTACTTAAAAATAACCTTCAAATTAAAAACTAAAGGACATTTATCAATAAAGTATGTAGGTAGGTAAGTATGTGCATATTATCTTAGGTAAGTTCGTTTTTAGACAATTCTGTAAAAGAAACTATGTTATCAAATCATATGCGGCCCTGAAAAGGGCCTTTTTTGTTGGAGGTCTCTACGCAGTGTATGTAGAGTTGGTAGCACGCAGACGGGAAATGGTTTCGTTTAACCACCGAAATCGTTCAAGGCGCGCTCGTGTGCTTCATTGCGTAGACGACGTTTATGGCGGTGATGGTCTTCCTCTTAGCGCGCTCAGTCTAGGAGAATAAGACAACGTCAACCCAACTAAAAATAATTTTATTTTTTAGTTGGCTTGACATTGTCAAATTCTTGAAAAAAAATGTCTAAGTCGCTGAGTGAATGAGTTATCCATCGATTGTCGATGTTCTCCCGCTGTTGATTGGCGACCTCTTCTTCCTTATTGCACGATTCAGCTTGATTTTGTTCCAACCTAGTGTCACGTTCTCTTTCTTTAGATACCAGTTTAATCTCCGCACGTGATATAGAGTATCTTAACAAGGCAACTTTTCTTACACCACACTTTCTTTTGACGTTTCTGGATTTTGTTTTGAGTTTACGAATCCAATTAGATATGGATTCGATTTCACTGTCACAAAAGGCATCTTCGACAGATTTGTCACTTGCACTGTACCCCATTTTGTAGGATGTGCCAGAAAGTACTGTAAGGTATAAATTGAAAAACTAACACTTCTTGAAATCTCGGAGACACCCAGACAAGTCTGCACTTCACCAGGACGATTTAAGAATGAGGGCATGGCACACTCGTCGAGCTTCCGCTGAGTCCACGCATGGAGAAGCGGGGGGAGGGGGGGCGCGGTGGGCGGGGCATGGTATATGACGTCATTGCCGCTTTATATACCTTCCCGAGTTAACCATATTTTCGCCTTTGAACAAAGGTGAGCTTAACCGAGAATGCGGTAGGTACCTATATAACCTGTCCTATTGTATTTGTTTGGCTTTGTTTGTAATAAAGACTACGAGATTTTATTCTTCTTTGTTAGCTCTAACACAGCCTATGACCCCACCAGCCCCACACTTTCGGAGAATCGATTAATTTCAGATATTGTACCTACTCTTTCTTATCTATTGTACTAAGATTTCTTTCGGCGACCACCCAAGCAGTAATTTTAAAATATTGTTTTTATTTGCATTTCGGCCGGCAGATAAATAAAAGTATCATCATTATTTTATTAGGTAGGTACTTTATTCAAGATGCATAGAATGTTTTGTTGTTGATATTATATTTAACATATATTATTTCTTAAAAACTAACTTTTTATTTCCCGACTGCAAGGACGAGTTATGTTTCTCGCATGTATCTTGTATGTTTGTAATATTCTTTATTACCTCGTATCATTTAAACCACTAAACGCTCTTATATAATTAAGATATCGTTAGATAGGGCTTGACGGCCTAAGTGTTCTTTCATAAATGACGTTATAAAAAACAAACATGGCGGACTGTGGGTGACATGATGTGTGATCCCATTTTTTTTTGTTTCATCGAGCGGTGTATCAAAATATAGTTTTATAAAGGTGATAACAAAAATTTTACCACCAATATATTAAAACTAGCTTCTGCCTGTGGCTTAGCCGACATGAAAGTCGAAAATTATGCTACGGGAACATGTTCCCAGGGTAAAAATAGCCTATCTGCTATTCCAGACTATAATCTATCTCTGCAAAAAATATCACCCTGATCCCTTCAACCGTTCAGGCGTGATTGAGTAACACACACATCCATCCGAAATTTCGCTTTAATAAGCTTACTAATAATAATCTATACTTCTATGATGACAAACAACTACCGGAAATACATTGTGAAAGACGGTACGGTTGACATCTGTCACCGACCGGGGGAATCCATCCGTCACATTATCTCCGGTTGTTCTAGTCTAGCTAACGGAGACTATTTGCATAGACACAACCTTGTAGCCAGGATTATCCATCAGCAACTTGCTCTTAAATACAATCTTGTGGAATCGGAAGTGCCTTACTATAAGTATGTGCCCGACCCAGTTCTCGAAAATAGCAATGTCACGTTGTATTGGGATCGGTCTATCATCACTGACAGGACTATTGTTGCCAATAAGCCTGACATAGTGGTGATAGACCGACTAGAGCGTCGCGCAATGATTGTTGATATAGCGGTCCCCCATGACGAGAACCTCGTGAAGGCTGAGAGAGATAAGAAAAGCAAGTATCTTGATCTGGCTCGCGAGGTTGTCGACATGTGGGACGTGAATACAGCGATCATTGTGCCGATAGTCGTTACGGCCAATGGCATAATAGCCAAGAGCCTCGACGAACATCTGGGGAGGCTCTCGTTGGGCAGCTGGATCAAGGGCTTGATCCAGAAAGCGGTACTCCTGGACACGGCGCGTATAGTTAGGAGGTTCCTCTCTCAGGAGCCCTGACCACCGGTAGCTTGGACCCTGTTCCCGATACCGGTGGGCTACTATTTTTGTATTTTTAAATGTTTTTTTATTTTATTTTTTTATAGAATAATATTTAAAAATGTAAAAATATGTACATAAAATGAATAAATGGAATAATAATCTATACTTCTATACTTATTACACTTATACTAATATTATATGAGAAAAGATTTGTATGTTTGTATGTAACGAATAAACTTCAAAACTACTAGACCGATTTCAAAATTCTTTCAATATTGGGAAGCTACACTATGCCCGGGTGACATAGGCTACTTTGTATCTCTGTGTTCACACGGGAACGGGAACTACGCAGGTGAAACCGCGAGGCGTCCGCTAGTAATGTTATAAATAGAAAGAAACTCGAAAAAAAAATATAACTAAAAAGTTGCAAATAAAAAAGTTAATAAAATCAAAAACCGGAATGCTTAAGAAGCGAACTAAAACATTTAAACAAGAAGACAATCATGCTTTGCAGTTGGAGGATACATATTATGGTTTTGGTCAGCCAGCTCGTGAATATATAATATAATGAGTTCGCATTGCAGTCGGGTTTTTTTTTATTTTATTATCTTTTTATGTAGTATTCTCCCTACAAAAACTTTACTTAACTACAACCATTAGTTTTGAGATAAAATCGAATGCTTGGAAATAACTATACTGGACACCAACTGCATTACCAATCTAGAAATCTCTGAACCGATAGAAGGCCCAGGTTGGTCACTGAAGAAAGAAACTGGTTAAATGGGTTTACTTGACCCATCCCTGAGAACCTGAACGGGGCCAACGATAGACCTATCCTGGTGGCCATATAGTGCTTGGACAAAATTTGAGTCGAAACTTAAAGAAGAGTTTATTATAATTACTTGACAAGTATATCATTTTTTGGACAACCTTGAAAGGCCGTATATATGCCGCTGAATTCATCCTTTTGCGAATTTCCTCTGCTTGAGGTTGCCTGTCAATGTATATCCCCAGAAATTTTGCTATTTTAACTTGGTTAATTATTTTTTTATTGTAATCTACAGATACTTTCTTTTATACACCACGTTGATGGAAGAGCATTATATTAGTTTTTTGTAGGTTTATCACTCAGTTGTTTCTTTGTAGTCAATGTACGATATCTTTCAGGGTCTTATTTATGTCCTGCTCATAGCCATCCCGATGTTTACATTTTACAAATGCGATGCAGTCATTGGCAAATAACACCATTGGATTATCAACATGACGTGGCAAATCGTTGATATAAATTAAGAAAAGTGGTGGCCCAAGGACGCTGCCCTGTGATACACCATATTTTACTGTTCGTCCTTCGGGTTGGTATTTTCCTTCACTCTTCGCCTTAGGGCAAATTCTTGTTATTTCCTTGTACTGTTTACGATCGCTAAGGTATAATTTAATAAGTTTGAGTATGTTTCCCCTTATTCCATAAACACTCAACTTGTTCAGTAAAATGTCGTGATCGACGCAATCAAAAGCTTTAGTCATATCAGTGAAGATTGCGCAAATAGGTACTTTGCTATCTAAATTTTTATGATAGTATTGTTTAACTCGATAATAGCCGTATTAATATTTTTTTCCTAAAACCTTAAGTAATTCGTAAATTAACTTCTCTACTACTTTGGACAATACCGGAATTAACGCTACTGGTCTGTAATTACAGCTATTTCTTCTTTTTTCTTGTTCTTGTAAAGTGTTTTAACTATAACAGTTTTTGAGCTATAACAAAAGACACCAGAGTTAATGCTGAGATTAATAATATGGCTAATAGGTACAGCTATATTGTTCGCCACAAATTTAACAACTTTCGTTGCTATATCGTCATACCCAACGGTATTATAATTTTTTAAAGATTTTATTGTTCTAATTACATCTTGGGGTAGAACTGGTGCCATGAGCATTGATTTTCTGTTTTCCGAAAAATTATTATGTGAGTGACAGTGGAATTTGATCAATAAAGTAGATATTCAAAGTCAAATGTATTTATTTCAACTGGGCCATTAAGCGGCACTTTTGAACGTTAAAATTTACAAGTAATAAAAATTGATGCTACCGTGCATTCTGAAAAGTACCTTGTTATGGAGAAGAACGCACAAGAAACTCCATACTTACTCTTTTAAAAATATAAGTTTTTACAATATTTAGATAAGTACAAACATTAATAAATTTATATACGTGAGAACGATGCACCCAGAACTACTATAATTACTACATATAGGTATAAAGTATAACAAGCACTAAATGTTAAATTCCTTCACTTGGTAAATAGGAACATGGTTCCCACATACTTACAAATATTGAAAACAGGTAAATTACCTAAATCAACAACAATGGAACAGTGTGCGGGTAATTTTTTTTCAACAAAATGAAAAGAAAAAAATAAAAATAAAGCGTTACTATAATTATGAATATAATACAAATTAACCAGTTTGTCTACACTAAAGATTGCCTTCTGGAGCAGGACCAGCATGTTTCCAAGCATTTTTATCTTGAATATAATCATCTAATTTGTAATATGCTTGCTTACAAAGTGTGCTTTTAGCTATTGTTTAAAATTTTCTTTCATTAAGTTTTAATATCTTACAAGGTATTTTGTTATAGAATTTAACACAGTACCCCATGAAATATGTGTGTACTTTAGTTAATCTAAAATATGGTTTATCTTACTTATCTTTATTTTTAGTATTACAATTGTGCCTATCACTAACTTTACTAAAGAGATTTATAGTTTTCCTTACATACATAATATTTTCATAAATGAATTGGAAAGAAACTGTCATAATATTAATCTTTTTAAATAGCTCTCATATATGGCTCTGACAGCTCTCTTTTGCAATATAAACATTGATTCAATGTCAGCCGCCCGACCCCACAGTAAAAAACCGTATGACATAATGCTGTGAAAGTAACTAAAATAGACCAAAAGCGCGATTTCTACATCCGTTAACTGTCTTATCTTTCTAACAGCATAAGCGGCTGAGCTGCAAGAGATGTTATGTGAGGCTCCATTGTGATTTGTCATCTAGAGTGATTCCTAGGAAAACTATTTGGTTTACATTTTCCAGCTTTTCTACATTCAACATGATGTCGCATTTGCTACTTCTGACAGTCGGCAAAGTGAACCTAATACATTTGGTTTTTTTTCATTAAGTACCAAATTGTTTGCCCTGAACCAAGTTTGGACCTGATGAATAGACTTATTCACATCATCAAGATTTTGTGACCGCCGATCTATTTTAAATATCAAAGATGTGTCATCAGCAAATAACACCGTGCTTGGTTGATTTAGTAATAATTGGGGCAAATCGTTTATGTAAACTAAAAGGAGGAATGGACCCAATATAGAGCCTTGAGGAACGCCCATTGTCATTTCAGACCCTAGAGGGTTTACGCCGTTTACCTGAACTTTAAGTTGTTTGGCTTTCAAATATGATCTAAGTAACTCAAGGGCCGTATGTCTAATCCCATAGTGCTTGAGTTTCAACAATAGTGTCTCATGGTTAACGCAATCGAAGGCTTTCGAGAGGTCACAAAGATTCCAATGGCGTCTTGTGCTTCTTCCCAGGCGTTAAAGATGTTCTTTATTGGGGTGACGCCAGCGTCAGTTGTGCAACGCCCTTTGGTAAAACCGTACTGTTGATCATGAAAGATGGAATGTTTGTTAAAATGACGCAACAATTGGTTGAGCATTAACATTTCAAAGACTTTACTGAGGACTGGCAGAATTGACACTGGCCTATAATTATTGGCTTCTTTGCTATCCCCGGATTTAAACAATGGAACTACTTTACTGTGTTTCATAAGGTACGGAAAAGCTCCTTGATCGACACTTGTGTTACGAGTAAATATGTAAGCTAAATAGGGCGCCATAGTTCGAATGATTGATTTACATGCTTTTACAGATAGTCCCCAAAGATCTTCTGTTGATTTAATTTTAAGATCTTTAAAAGCTTTTAAAATAGCCTGGGGGTTTGTATGTTGAAACTTAAACTCCGAAGGGCACGCATTTACTTTCATTCTAAGTAAGGCAGCAGAGAGCGTGGGTGAGGAGTTTAATAAAGATATTAGCAATTTTTTGAGGATTGTTGTATCATGTAGTCTAATTTGGGGAATTGGGTCGTATGTGTGTGTTTTGTTATTATTGACTTGCCAAGATGCTTTCGACTTATAACGTGAAATTCGTATGAAGTAGTTATTCTGTGATTTCTGACTTAATTTGATATTTTTTAGAATATTTTTTGAGCAGGCTTTAAATTTATTTTTATTTTCATTATTTGGCCGAAGTCTGATTTGCCATAAACACGTAATCCTCGAGAGACCCATTTAACTTTTTATGCGTTTGTATAGTACCTAACACATTTACAGGGAAAGCAAAGATCATACAATAAACGGAAACCTTCCAAGAAAATATCATATTATGCTACATTTACACTCTCCGTATTGTATATTTCGGAGAACGAAATGCAACTAAGATGACTATTAAATTTAACTAGATTTTGTAACGACAAATCTAGTTTAATATTCATGTACAACTGAATATTGAAACGATTGTTGTATGCTAGTACTTAAAAATAACCTACAAATTAAAAACTAAAGGACATTTATCAATAAAGTATGTAGGTAGGTAAGTATGTGCATATTATCTTAGGTAAGTTCGTTTTTAGACAATTCTGTAAAAGAAACTATGTTATCAAATCATATGCGGCCCTGAAAAGGGCCTTTTTTGTTGGAGGTCTGTACGCAGTGTATGTAGAGTTGGTAGCACGCAGGCGGGAAATGGTTTCGTTTAACCACCGAAATCGTTCAAGGCGCGCTCGTGTGCTTCATTGCGTAGACGACGTTTATGGCGGTGATGGTCTTCCTCTTAGCGCGCTCAGTCTAGGAGAATAAGACAACGTCAACCCAACTAAAAATAATATTATTTTTTAGTTGGCTTGACATTGTCAAATTCTTGAAAAAAAATGTCTAAGCCGCTGAGTGAATGAGTTATCCATCGATTGTCGATGTTCTCCCGCTGTTGATTGGCGACCTCTTCTTCCTTATTGCACGATTCAGCTTGATTTTGTTCCAACCTAGTGTCACGTTCTCTTTCTTTAGATACCAGTTTAATCTCCGCACGTGATATAGAGTATCTTAACAAGGCAACTTTTCTTACACCACACTTTCTTTTGACGTTTCTGGATTTTGTTTTGAGTTTACGAATCCAATTAGATATGGATTCGATTTCACTGTCACAAAAGGCATCTTCGACAGATTTGTCACTTGCACTGTACCCCATTTTGTAGGATGTGCCAGAAAGTACTGTAAGGTATAAATTGAAAAACTAACACTTCTTGAAATCTCGGAGACACCCAGACAAGTCTGCACTTCACCAGGACGATTTAAGAATGAGGGCATGGCACACTAGTCGAGCTTCCGCTGAGTCCACGCATGGAGAAGCGGGGGAGGGGGGGCGCGGTGGGCGGGGCATGGTATATGACGTCATTGCCGCTTTATATACCTTCCCGAGTTAACCATATTTTCGCCTTTGAACAAAGGTGAGCTTAACCGAGAATGCGGTAGGTACCTATATAACCTGTCCTATTGTATTTGTTTAGCTTTGTTTGTAATAAAGACTACGAGATTTTATTCTTCTTAGATAGATAGCTCTAACACAGCCTATGACCTCACCAGCCCCACACTTTCGGAGAATCGATTAATTTCAGATATTGTACCTACTCTTTCTTATCTATTGTACTAAGATTTCTTTCGGCGACCACCCAAGCAGTAATTTTAAAATATTGTTTTTATTTGCATTTCGGCCGGCAGATAAATAAAAGTGTCATCATTATTTTATTAGGTAGGTACTTTATTCAAAATGCATAGAATGTTTTATTGTTGATATTATATTTAACATATATTATTTCTTAAAAAACTAACTTTTTATTTCCCGACTGCAAGGACGAGTTATGTTTCTCGCATGTATCTTGTATGTTTGTAATATTCTTTATTACCTCGTATCATTTAAACCTCTAGACGCTCTTATATAATTAAGATATCGTTAGATAGGGCTTGACGGCCTAAGTGTATTTTCATAAATGACGTTATAAAAAACAAACATGGCGGACTGTGGGTGACATGATGTGTGATCCCATTTTTTTTTGTTTCATCGAGCGGTGTATCAAAATAGAGAGTTTTATAAAGGTGATAACAAAAATTTAACCACCAATATATTAAAACTAGGTTCTGCCAGTGGCTTCGCCTACATGAAAGTCGAAAATTATGCTACGGGAACATGTTCCCAGGGTAAAAATAGCCTATGTGCTGTTCCAGACTATAATCTATCTCTGCAAAAAATATCACCCTGATCCCTTCAACCGTTCAGGCGTGATTGAGTAACACACACATCCATCCGAAATTTCGCTTTAATAAGCTTACTAATAATAATCTATACTTCTATACTTATTACACTTATACTAATATTATATGAGAAAAGATTTGTATGTTTGTATGTAACGAATAAACTTAAAAACTACTAGACCGATTTCAAAATTCTTTCAATATTGGGAAGCTACACTATGCCCGGGTGACATAGGCTACTTTTTATCTCTGTGTTCACACGGGAACGGGAAATACGCAGGTGAAACCGCGAGGCGTCCGCTAGTAATGTTATAAATAGAAAGAAACTCGAAAAAAAATTATAACTAAAAAGTTGCAAATAAAAAAGTTAATAAAATCAAAAACCGGAATGCTTAAGAAGCGAACTAAAACATTTAAACAAGAAGACAATCATGCTTTGCAGTTGGAGGATACATATTATGGTTTTGGTCAGCCAGCTCGTGAATATATAATATAAAAAAAGCTTCAGCCGAAAAACAGATGCTTTGCCTTAAAAACTTTTCTATATATAACTTAGTTTCAAGATTTGGTTTTCTGTTTGTAATATCTTTTTGTTTTTTTTACGTGCTTGCTTATACACTAAAGTCCAAATACACTACTCGTACATCTCTATTCACACAATACACACAATCATTGCACAGGACATCAAATACTAAACACAGTGTACCCAATTCATTACACCAGTTCTTTAACATATACACCCACATTTATTTTGCTATACTTTCTGCATCACAGTCATTACTACCAGGTAAGAACTCTGCCTATTCCAATTCTTTGTTTGAGTTGTTTAATGTCGTTGTCATTGATGTCACTACTATTGCATTAAATCATAATTAAAATTCGATCGCAATATTAATATAAATATAACAGAAGAAGTAGATACAGCTGACCCAATTGAATGTATATCCCTTAGTGACACCAGTCTTTGCCCGAAATTGTTTGATTATAATATTCAAACTATAAATAAAATAAATAATAAAATCGTTTATTTATTTCTTAAAGTACAAAATCACCATGCATTAGCAATAATAAGTGTTAACATTAGAAGTATTAACTGCAATTTTGATCTTTTGGTGGCCTTTATTTCCGCCCTAAATATGCGTATTGATATAATTGTTTTATCTGAGTGTTGGACAAATTTGAACAACCCACCTCCAGATATGGATAATTACATAAAATATTGGAGCAAAACTAGCTTAAACCAAAACGATGGTGTAGTAGTATATGTGCACAGTGATATCGTGGCGTGTGTCCACGAGCCCAATATTACTGAAGGAAATTGTTTAATTGTCACTATTAAGCCCGAATACACAATCATTTGCTCGTATAGGCCACCAAGTTTTAAAAATCCAAATCACTATTTGGAATCACTTGATAGTATTCTATGTAAAACCTCAACTAAAAATGTGATTCTCACCGGAGACATAAATATTGACATTTTGCCTGGGAATCTGTCTAGTGTAACCCAAGATTACCTAAACCTGATGGCCATGCATGGACTACGACCAGGCATAGATAGACCAACACGACTCAAGACATGTATTGATCATTTCATGATTAAATGCTCGTACATTTGGAAAACAGCAGTTTTTGAGCAGCCTATAACAGACCACTCTCCGATACTTTTGTACATCAACAACTCTAAAATACAAAAAAAGGTTGAAGTGCACAATAAAGTAATGGTCGATTACAGTATGATAAACAACACACTAAATGATGAGTCCTGGGACAGTCTATATAAAGTTATCGATACTAATATTGCATCGGAAATAATAACGTCAAGACTTGTAAACATCATTACGGATAATACCAGTACTGTAAGAAAATCTAATAGATATAGGCCTCTAAAACCGTGGATAACAAAAGGAATAATTAAATGCATAAAAAGAAGGGATAGGTTACACAAAGTCGCAGTGAAGACATTGGACAATATACTTCTTCAAAATAAGTATCAAAAATATAGAAATATGTGCAATTTAATAATCAAAAAATTAAAAAAACAATACTATGAAGAAAGGCTAAACGAAAACAAAGGAAACATAAAAAAAACCTGGGAAGTCATAAAAGAAGTTTGTGACATGAAGAAAAATAAAGAATCCGTTATGGAATTATTGGATGTTGACAAAACTCCAACTGAGTCTCTGGATAAAGTTAATAACTATTTTACTGGAGTTGGAGAAGCATTGGCAAATAAACTACTGACCAAGCTAAATAAAACTGAGCAGGATCTATCACGTGAAGCTGCTAGGGATACCTCACCGACAAATTCAATGTCCTTCATGCCTACGGATCCTTACGAGGTGAGGGGCATTATCCTAGGACTAAGATCGCATAGTGCACCTGGGTGGGATAAAATTACTACGGAAATTTTGAAACAGAACATTGTTTCTCTTACACAGCCCATCACATACATGTGCAACCTTAGTCTAGCAACTGGCATATTTCCGTCTATATTTAAAAAAGCTGTAGTTTGTCCTATATTTAAATCTAGGAACAAGACTGAGCCTAGTAACTATCGCCCTATCTCTCTTCTATCAACGTTATCAAAGATTCTAGAAAAAATCGTTAACAAGAGAGTTATGAAATATCTAGAGAAGAACAAGCTGCTTAGTGACTTTCAATTCGGCTTTAGAGAAAGAAAATCAACCGAGGATGCAGTTTTGGCACTGACTTCAACTCTGGTATCGTATCTGGATGGGGGAAGCAAGTGTTTGGGGGTCTTTTTAGACCTCCAAAAGGCGTTTGATACCGTGTCCGTTAATATACTAATAACACGCTTGGAGGGCGTTGGTATAAGAGGGGTGGCTCTGGACTGGTTTAAAGATTATTTAACCGATAGATCTCAACGAGTTAGAGTTGCCGGCTATTTAAGCTCTGAATTAACATGCAAATACGGCGTTCCCCAGGGTAGCACGCTAGGACCCACATTATTCCTCATTTACATTAATAATCTATGCAAGATAGCTGCTACCATGCCATACTTGGATCTCTTAATGTTCGCTGATGATACGGTGCTGATCTTCCATGCTCAAACCTGGGACATGGTATTTGAACTGGCTGAGACAGGCTTAGCAAAGGTGACCTCCTGGCTAGAAAACAGTCTCCTGTCATTAAACACCAGTAAGACAAAATATGTATGCTTCAGCAAAACATCTGTAGGCAAACCTGCTGCCTCGCACGCCATCAAAATACATACCTTCCCGTGCAACAGAAGAGATACTCGAACCAGCTGTGATTGTTCGACGCTTTTACGAGTCGCCTCTATTAAGTATTTGGGTGTCACGCTGGATGACCAACTTACCTGGACTATGCATCTCACGTTGACAATAGCTAGAATCAGAAAACTAGTATATATCTTTAAAAACTTGCGCACAGTTGCAAATAGAACTCTACTTGTACAAACCTACCGAGCTTTGTGCGAATGCATCATCAGATACTGCATTTGCGCATGGGGAGGTGCGGCAAAAACTCATATGATAGGAGTGGAGCGGGCACAGCGTATGGTGCTGAAAGTACTTTTATACCTAACGTATCGACATCCCACATCTTCAGTCTACGAACTGGCTGGAGTATTGTCTGTGAGAAAGATATTCACCTACGAAGTACTACGAAGATACCACAAACAAGTTGTTCCTTACCTGCCAATATCAGAAAAGCGCGTGGAAAGATTCCCTGTTCCTCATACTAGAACAACATTTGCTAGAAGACACTATGCTTATCTTGCTCCGCATACCTATAATAAATTAACTAAAGTCCAGAAGGTAAGCAAATTGAATAACAATAAATTTAAAATAATTCTGTATACCTGGCTAAAGTCAATGGACTATACTGATGTAGAAAACCTCATAAAAACATAACCCATCCTGCACAGCACATGCACACACACACATACAAAAACACACACAAATTCACACCCACACATACACAAAAACACACAAACATAGTAGCACGCTTGTTAACTTTTCTATTATTTTCATTTATTTATTTATTCTGTCTGATGTAAGATTACTGTCACTTTATTACGGGGAAGACACTAGCACCTGCAACACAGTTTTTACTAGCGCAGGTGCTAGGGAATCCTATAATCTAAATTGTATTCATTATGTCAATAAAGAATTATTATTATTATTATTATAATGAGTTCGCATTGCAGTCGGGTTTTTTTTATTTTATTAACTTTTTATGTAGTATTCTCCCTACAAAAACTTTACTTAACTACAACCATTAGTTTTGAGATAAAATCGAATGCTTGGAAATAACTATACTGGACACCAACTGCAGTACCAATCTAGAAATCTCTGAACCGATAGAAGGCCCAGGTTGGTCACTGAAGAAAGAACCTGGTTAAATGGGTTTACTTGACCCATCCCAAACGCAATGCCCCTTCACAAGATATGCCCAGAATGCACAACCACCTGCACAATCCAGAACCTGAACGGGGCCAACGATAGACCTATCCTGGTGGCCATATAGTGCTTGGACAAAATTTGAGTCGAAACTTAAAGAAGAGTTTATTATAGTTACTTGAAAAGTATATAATTTTTTGGACAACCTTGAAAGGCCGTATATATGCCGCTGAATTCATCCTTTTGCGAATTTCCTCTGCTTGTGGTTGCCTATCAATGTATATCCCCAGAAATTTTGCTATTTTAACTTGGTTAATTATTTTTTTATTGTAGTCTACAGATACTTTCTTTTATACACCACGTTGATGTAGGTTTATCACTCAGTTGTTTCTTTGTAGTCAATGTACGATATCTTTCAGGGTCTTATTTATGTCCTGCTCATAGCCATCCCGATGTTTACATTTTACAAATGCGATGCAGTCATTGGCAAATAACACCATTGGATTATCAACATGACGTGGCAAATCGTTGATATAAATTAAGAAAAGTGGTGGCCCAAGGACGCTGCCCTGTGATACACCATATTTTACTGTTCGTCCTTCGGGTTGGTATTTTCCTTCACTCTTCGCCTTAGGGCAAATTCTTGTTATTTCCTTGTACTGTTTACGATCGCTAAGGTATAATTTAATAAGTTTGAGTATGTTTCCCCTTATTCCATAAACACTCAACTTGTTCAGTAAAATGTCGTGATCGACGCAATCAAAAGCTTTAGTCATATCAGTGAAGATTGCGAAAATAGGTACTTTGCTATCTAAATTTTTATGATAGTATTGTTTAACTCGATAATAGCCGTATTAATATTTTTTCCTAAAACCTTAAGTAATTCGTAAATTAACTTCTCTACTACTTTAGACAATACCGGAATTAACGCTACTGGTCTGTAATTACAGCTATTTCTTCTTTTTTCTTGTTCTTGTAAAGTGTTTTAACTATAACAGTTTTTGAGCTATTACAAAAGACACCAAAGTTAATGCTGAGATTAATAATATGGCTAATAGGTACAGCTATATTGTTCGCCACAAATTTAACAACTTTCGTTGCTATATCGTCATACCCAACGGTATTATAATTTTTTAAAGATTTTATTGTTCTAATTACATCTTGGGGTAGAACTGGTGCCATAAGCATTGATTTTCTGTTTTCCGAAAAATTATTATGTGAATGACAGTGGAATTTGATCAATAAAGTAGATATTCAAAGTCAAATGTATTTATTTCAACTGGGCCATTAAACGGTACTATTGAACGTTAAAATTTACAAGTAATAAAAATTGATGCTACCGTGCATTCTGAAAAGTACCTTGTTATGGAGAAGAACGCACAAGAAACTCCATACTTACTCTTTTAAAAATATAAGTTTTTACAATATTTAGATAAGTACAAACATTAATAAATTTATATACGTGAGAACGATGCACCCAGAACTACTATACTTACTACATATAGGTATAAAGTATAACAAGCACTAAATGTTAAAGTCCTTCACTTGGTAAATAGGAACATGGTTCCCACATACTTACAAATATTGAAAACAGGTAAATTACCTAAATCAACAACAATGGAACAGTGTGCGGGTAATTTTTTTTCAACAAAATGAAAAGAAAAAAATAAAAATAAAGCGTTACTATAATTATGAATATAATACAAATTAACCAGTTTGTCTACACTAAAGATTGCCTTCTGGAGCAGGACCAGCATGTTTCCAAGCATTTTTATCTTGAATATAATCATCTAATTTGTAATATGCTTGCTTACAAAGTGTGCTTTTAGCTATTGTTTAAAATTTTCTTTCATTAAGTTTTAATATCTTACAAGGTATTTTGTTATAGAATTTAACACAGTACCCCATGAAATATGTGTGTACTTTAGTTAATCTAAAATATGGTTTATCTTACTTATCTTTATTTTTAGTATTACAATTGTGCCTATCACTAACTTTACTAAAGAGATTTATAGTTTTCCTTACATACATAATATTTTCATAAATGAATTGGAAAGAAACTGTCATAATATTAATCTTTTTAAATAGCTCTCATATATGGCTCTGACAGCTCTCTTTTGCAATATAAACATTGATTCAATGTCAGCCGCCCGACCCCACAGTAAAAAACCGTATGAAATAATGCTGTGAAAGTAACTAAAATGGAACAAAAGCGCGATTTCTACATCCGTTAACTGTCTTATCTTTCTAACAGCATAAGCGGCTGAGCTGCAAGAGATGTTATGTGAGGCTCCATTGTGATTTTTAATCTAGAGTGATTCCTAGGAAAACTATTTGGTTTACATTTTCCAGCTTTTCTACATTCAACATGATGTCGCATTTGCTACTTCTGACAGTCGGCAAAGTGAACCTAATACATTTGGTTTTTTTTCATTAAGTACCAAATTGTTTGCCCTGAACCAAGTTTGGACCTGATGAATAGACTTATTCACATCATCAAGATTTTGTGACCGCCGATCTATTTTAAATATCAAAGATGTGTCATCAGCAAATAACACCGTGCTTGGTTGATTTAGTAATAATTCAAACAAAATCAAAAAAAAGCAAAAAGGGCAAATCGTTTATGTAAACTAAAAGGAGGAATGGACCCAATATAGAGCCTTGAGGAACGCGCATTGTCATTTCAGACCCTAGAGGGTTTACGCCGTTTACCTGAACTTTAAGTTGTTTAGCTTTCAAATATGATCTAAGTAACTCAAAGGCCGTATGTCTAATCCCATAGTGCTTGAGTTTCAACAATAGTGTCTCATGGTTAACGCAATCGAAGGCTTTCGAGAGGTCACAAAGATTCCAATGGCTTCTTGTGCTTCTTTCCAGGCGTTAAAGATGTTCTTTATTGGGGTGACACCAGCGTCAGTTGTGCAACGCCCTTTGGTGAAACCGTACTGTTGATCATGAAAGATGGAATGTTTGTTAAAATGACGCAACAATTGGTTGAGCATTAACTTTTCAAAGACTTTACTGAGAACTGGCAGAATTGACACTGGCCTATAATTATTGGCTTCTTTGCTATCCCCGGATTTAAACAATGGAACTACTTTACTGTGTTTCATAAGGTACGAAAAAGCTCCTTGATCGACACTTGTGTTACGAGTAAATATGTAAGCTAAATAGGGCGCCATAGTTCGAATGATTGATTTACATGCTTTTACAGATAGTCCCCAAAGATCTTCTGTTGATTTAATTTTAAGATCTTTAAAAGCTTTTAAAATAGCCTGGGGGTTTGTATGTTGAAACTTAAACTCCGAAGGGCACGCATTTACTTTCTTTCTAAGTAAGGCAGCAGACAGCGTGGGTGAGGAGTTTAATAAAGATATTAGCAATTTTTTGAGGATTGTTGTATCATGTAGTCTAATTTGGGGAATTGGGTCGTATGTGTGTGTTTTGCTATTATTGACTTGCCAAGATGCTTTCAACTTATAACGTGAAATTCGTATGAAGTAGTTATTCTGTGATATCTGACTTAATTTGATATTTTTTCGATTATTTTTTGAGCAGGCTTTAAATTTATTTTTATTTTCATTATTTGGCCGAAGTCTGATTTGCCATAAACACGTAATCCTCGAGAGACCCATTTAACTTTTTTATGCGTTTGTATAGTATCTAACACATTTACAGGGAAAGCAAAGATCATACAGTAAACGGAAACCTTCCAAGAAAATATCATATTATGCTACATTTACACTCTCCGTATTGTATATTTCGGAGAACGAAATGCAACTAAGATGACTATTAAATTTAACTAGATTTTGTAACGACAAATCTAGTTTAATATTCATGTACAACTGAATATTGAAACGATTGTTGTATGCTAGTACTTAAAAATAACCTTCAAATTAAAAACTAAAGGACATTTATCAATAAAGTATGTAGGTAGGTAAGTATGTGCATATTATCTTAGGTAAGTTCGTTTTTAGACAATTCTGTAAAAGAAACTATGTTATCAAATCATATGCGGCCCTGAAAAGGGCCTTTTTTGTTGGAGGTCTCTACGCAGTGTATGTAGAGTTGGTAGCACGCAGACGGGAAATGGTTTCGTTTAACCACCGAAATCGTTCAAGGCGCGCTCGTGTGCTTCATTGCGTAGACGACGTTTATGGCGGTGATGGTCTTCCTCTTAGCGCGCTCAGTCTAGGAGAATAAGACAACGTCAACCCAACTAAAAATAATTTTATTTTTTAGTTGGCTTGACATTGTCAAATTCTTGAAAAAAAATGTCTAAGCCGCTGAGTGAATGAGTTATCCATCGATTGTCGATGTTCTCCCGCTGTTGATTGGCGACCTCTTCTTCCTTATTGCACGATTCAGCTTGATTTTGTTCCAACCTAGTGTCACGTTCTCTTTCTTTAGATACCAGTTTAATCTCCGCACGTGATATAGAGTATCTTAACAAGGCAACTTTTCTTACACCACACTTTCTTTTGACGTTTCTGGATTTTGTTTTAAGTTTACGAATCCAATTAGATATGGATTCGATTTCACTGTCACAAAAGGCATCTTCGACAGATTTGTCACTTGCACTGTACCCCATTTTGTAGGATGTGCCAGAAAGTACTGTAAGGTATAAATTGAAAAACTAACACTTCTTGAAATCTCGGAGACACCCAGACAAGTCTGCACTTCACCAGGACGATTTAAGAATGAGGGCATGGCACACTCGTCGAGCTTCCGCTGAGTCCACGCATGGAGAAGCGGGGGGAGGGGGGGCGCGGTGGGCGGGGCATGGTATATGACGTCATTGCCGCTTTATATACCTTCCCGAGTTAACCATATTTTCGCCTTTGAACAAAGGTGAGCTTAACCGAGAATGCGGTAGGTACCTATATAACCTGTCCTATTGTATTTGTTTGGCTTTGTTTGTAATAAAGACTACGAGATTTTATTCTTCTTTGTTAGCTCTAACACAGCCTATGACCTCACCAGCCCCACACTTTCGGAGAATCGATTAATTTCAGATATTGTACCTACTCTTTCTTATCTATTGTACTAAGATTTCTTTCGGCGACCACCCAAGCAGTAATTTTAAAATATTGTTTTTATTTGCATTTCGGCCGGCAGATAAATAAAAGTGTCATCATTATTTTATTAGGTAGGTACTTTATTCAAGATGCATAGAATGTTTTGTTGTTGATATTATATTTAACATATATTATTTCTTAAAAACTAACTTTTTATTTCCCGACTGCAAGGACGAGTTATGTTTCTCGCATGTATCTTGTATGTTTGTAATATTCTTTATTACCTCGTATCATTTAAACCACTAGACGCTCTTATATAATTAAGATATCGTTAGATAGGGCTTGACGGCCTAAGTGTTCTTTCATAAATGACGTTATAAAAAACAAACATGGCGGACTGTGGGTGACATGATGTGTGATCCCATTTTTTTTTGTTTCATCGAGCGGTGTATCAAAATATAGTTTTATAAAGGTGATAACAAAAATTTAACCACCAATATATTAAAACTAGCTTCTGCCTGTGGCTTAGCCGACATGAAAGTCGAAAATTATGCTACGGGAACATGTTCCCAGGGTAAAAATAGCCTATCTGCTATTCCAGACTATAATCTATCTCTGCAAAAAATATCACCCTGATCCCTTCAACCGTTCAGGCGTGATTGAGTAACACACACATCCATCCGAAATTTCGCTTTAATAAGCTTACTAATAATAATCTATACTTCTATGATGACAAACAACTACCGGAAATACATTGTGAAAGACGGTACGGTTGACATCTGTCGGGCATGTCACCGACCGGGGGAATCCATCCGTCACATTATCTCCGGTTGTTCTAGTCTAGCTAACGGAGACTATTTGCATAGACACAACCTTGTAGCCAGGATTATCCATCAGCAACTTGCTCTTAAATACAATCTTGTGGAATTGGAAGTGCCTTACTATAAGTATGTGCCCGACCCAGTTCTCGAAAATAGCAATGTCACGTTGTATTGGGATCGGTCTATCATCACTGACAGGACTATTGTTGCCAATAAGCCTGACATAGTGGTGATAGACCGACTAGAGCGTCGCGCAATGATCTATACTAATAATAATCTATACTTCTATGATGACAAACAACTACCGGAAATACATTGTGAAAGACGGTACGGTTGACATCTGTCGGGCATGTCACCGACCGGGGGAATCCATCCGTCACATTATCTCCGGTTGTTCTAGTCTAGCTAACGGAGACTATTTGCATAGACACAACCTTGTAGCCAGGATTATCCATCAGCAACTTGCTCTTAAATACAATCTTGTGGAATCGGAAGTGCCTTACTATAAGTATGTGCCCGACCCAGTTCTCGAAAATAGCAATGTCACGTTGTATTGGGATCGGTCTATCATCACTGACAGGACTATTGTTGCCAATAAGCCTGACATAGTGGTGATAGACCGACTAGAGCGTCGCGCAATGTTTGTTGATATAACGGTCCCCCATGACGAGAACCTCGTGAAGGCTGAGAGAGATAAGAAAAGCAAGTATCTTGATCTGGCTCGCGAGGTTGTCGACATGTGGGACGTGAATACAGCGATCATTGTGCCGATAGTCGTTACGGCCAATGGCATAATAGCCAAGAGCCTCGACGAACATCTGGGGAGGCTCTCGTTGGGCAGCTGGATCAAGGGCTTGATCCAGAAAGCGGTACTCCTGGACACGGCGCGTATAGTTAGGAGGTTCCTCTCTCAGGAGCCCTGACCACCGGTAGCTTGGACCCTGTTCCCGATACCGGTGGGCTACTATTTTTGTATTTTTTAATGTTTTTTTATTTTATTTTTTTATAGAATAATATTTAAAAATGTAAAAATATGTACATAAAATGAATAAATGGAATAATAATCTATACTTCTATACTTATTACACTTATACTAATATTATATGAGAAAAGATTTGTATGTTTGTATGTAACGAATAAACTTAAAAACTACTAGACCGATTTCAAAATTCTTTCAATATTGGGAAGCTACACTATGCCCGGGTGACATAGGCTACTTTGTATCTCTGTGTTCACACGGGAACGGGAACTACGCAGGTGAAACCGCGAGGCGTCCGCTAGTAATGTTATAAATAGAAAGAAACTCGAAAAAAAATTATAACTAAAAAGTTGCAAATAAAAAAGTTAATAAAATCAAAAACCGGAATGCTTAAGAAGCGAACTAAAACATTTAAACAAGAAGACAATCATGCTTTGCAGTTGGAGGATACATATTATGGTTTTGGTCAGCCAGCTCGTGAATATATAATATAATGAGTTCGCATTGCAGTCGGGTTTTTTTTTATTTTATTATCTTTTTATGTAGTATTCTCCCTACAAAAACTTTACTTAACTACAACCATTAGTTTTGAGATAAAATCGAATGCTTGGAAATAACTATACTGGACACCAACTGCATTACCAATCTAGAAATCTCTGAACCGATAGAAGGCCCAGGTTGGTCACTGAAGAAAGAAACTGGTTAAATGGGTTTACTTGACCCATCCCTGAGAACCTGAACGGGGCCAACGATAGACCTATCCTGGTGGCCATATAGTGCTTGGACAAAATTTGAGTCGAAACTTAAAGAAGAGTTTATTATAATTACTTGACAAGTATATCATTTTTTGGACAACCTTGAAAGGCCGTATATATGCCGCTGAATTCATCCTTTTGCGAATTTCCTCTGCTTGAGGTTGCCTGTCAATGTATATCCCCAGAAATTTTGCTATTTTAACTTGGTTAATTATTTTTTTATTGTAATCTACAGATACTTTCTTTTATACACCACGTTGATGGAAGAGCATTATATTAGTTTTTTGTAGGTTTATCACTCAGTTGTTTCTTTGTAGTCAATGTACGATATCTTTCAGGGTCTTATTTATGTCCTGATCATAGCCATCCTGATGTTTACATTTTACAAACGCGATGCAGTCATTGGCAAATAACACCATTGGATTATCAACATGACTTGGCAAATCGTTGATATAAATTAAGAAAAGTGGTGGCCCAAGGATGCTGACCTGTGATACACCATATTTTACTGTTCGTCCTTCGGGTTGGTATTTTCCTTCACTCTTCGCCTTAGGGCAAATTCTTGTTATTTCCTTGTACTGTTTACGATCGCTAAGGTATAATTTAATAAGTTTGAGTATGTTTCCCCTTATTCCATAAACACTCAACTTGTTCAGTAAAATGTCGTGATCGACGCAATCAAAAGCTTTAGTCATATCAGTGAAGATTGCGCAAATAGGTACTTTGCTATCTAAATTTTTATGATAGTATTGTTTAACTCGATAATAGCCGTATTAATATTTTTTTCCTAAAACCTTAAGTAATTCGTAAATTAACTTCTCTACTACTTTGGACAATACCGGAATTAACGCTACTGGTCTGTAATTACAGCTATTTCTTCTTTTTTCTTGTTCTTGTAAAGTGTTTTAACTATAACAGTTTTTGAGCTATAACAAAAGACACCAGAGTTAATGCTGAGATTAATAATATGGCTAATAGGTACAGCTATATTGTTCGGCACAAATTTAACAACTTTCGTTGCTATATCGTCATACCCAACGGTATTATAATTTTTTTAAGATTTTATTGTTCTAATTACATCTTGGGGTAGAACTGGTGCCATGAGCATTGATTTTCTGTTTTCCGAAAAATTATTATGTGAGTGACAGTGGAATTTGATCAATAAAGTAGATATTCAAAGTCAAATGTATTTATTTCAACTGGGCCATTAAGCGGCACTTTTGAACGTTAAAATTTACAAGTAATAAAAATTGATGCTACCGTGCATTCTGAAAAGTACCTTGTTATGGAGAAGAACGCACAAGAAACTCCATACTTACTCTTTTAAAAATATAAGTTTTTACAATATTTAGATAAGTACAAACATTAATAAATTTATATACGTGAGAACGATGCACCCAGAACTACTATACTTACTACATATAGGTATAAAGTATAACAAGCACTAAATGTTAAATTCCTTCACTTGGTAAATAGGAACATGGTTCCCACATACTTACAAATATTGAAAACAGGTAAATTACCTAAATCAACAACAATGGAACAGTGTGCGGGTAATTTTTTTTCAACAAAATGAAAAGAAAAAAATAAAAATAAAGCGTTACTATAATTATGAATATAATACAAATTAACCAGTTTGTCTACACTAAAGATTGCCTTCTGGAGCAGGACCAGCATGTTTCCAAGCATTTTTATCTTGAATATAATCATCTAATTTGTAATATGCTTGCTTACAAAGTGTGCTTTTAGCTATTGTTTAAAATTTTCTTTCATTAAGTTTTAATATCTTACAAGGTATTTTGTTATAGAATTTAACACAGTACCCCATGAAAGATGTGTGTACTTTAGTTAATCTAAAATATGGTTTATCTTACTTATCTTTATTTTTAGTATTACAATTGTGCCTATCACTAACTTTACTAAAGAGATTTATATTTTTCCTTACATACATAATATTTTCATAAATGAATTGGAAAGAAACTGTAATAATATTAATCTTTTTAAATAGCTCTTATATATGGCTCTGACAGCTCTCTTTTGCAATATAAACATTGATTCAATGTCAGCCGCCCGACCCCACAGTAAAAAACCGTATGACATAATGCTGTGAAAGTAACTAAAATAGACCAAAAGCGCGATTTCTACATCCGTTAACTGTCTTATCTTTCTAACAGCATAAGCGGCTGAGCTGCAAGAGACGTTATGTGAGGCTCCATTGTGATTTGTCATCTAGAGTGATTCCTAGGAAAACTATTTGTTTTACATTTTCCAGCTTTTCTACATTCAACATGATGTCGCATTTGCTACTTCTGACAGTCGGCAAAGTGAACCTAATACATTTGGTTTTTTTTCATTAAGTACCAAATTGTTTGCCCTGAACCAAGTTTGGACCTGATGAATAGACTTATTCACATCATCAAGATTTTGTGACCGCCGATCTATTTTAAATATCAAAGATGTGTCATCAGCAAATAACACCGTGCTTGGTTGATTTAGTAATAATTGGGGCAAATCGTTTATGTAAACTAAAAGGAGGAATGGACCCAATATAGAGCCTTGAGGAACGCCCATTGTCATTTCAGACCCTAGAGGGTTTACGCCGTTTACCTGAACTTTAAGTTGTTTGGCTTTCAAATATGATCTAAGTAACTCAAGGGCCGTATGTCTAATCCCATAGTGCTTGAGTTTCAACAATAGTGTCTCATGGTTAACGCAATCGAAGGCTTTCGAGAGGTCACAAAGATTCCAATGGCGTCTTGTGCTTCTTCCCAGGCGTTAAAGATGTTCTTTATTGGGGTGACGCCAGCGTCAGTTGTGCAACGCCCTTTGGTAAAACCGTACTGTTGATCATGAAAGATGGAATGTTTGTTAAAATGACGCAACAATTGGTTGAGCATTAACATTTCAAAGACTTTACTGAGGACTGGCAGAATTGACACTGGCCTATAATTATTGGCTTCTTTGCTATCCCCGGATTTAAACAATGGAACTACTTTACTGTGTTTCATAAGGTACGGAAAAGCTCCTTGATCGACACTTGTGTTACGAGTAAATATGTAAGCTAAATAGGGCGCCATAGTTCGAATGATTGATTTACATGCTTTTACAGATAGTCCCCAAAGATCTTCTGTTGATTTAATTTTAAGATCTTTAAAAGCTTTTAAAATAGCCTGGGGGTTTGTATGTTGAAACTTAAACTCCGAAGGGCACGCATTTACTTTCATTCTAAGTAAGGCAGCAGAGAGCGTGGGTGAGGAGTTTAATAAAGATATTAGCAATTTTTTGAGGATTGTTGTATCATGTAGTCTAATTTGGGGAATTGGGTCGTATGTGTGTGTTTTGTTATTATTGACTTGCCAAGATGCTTTCGACTTATAACGTGAAATTCGTATGAAGTAGTTATTCTGTGATTTCTGACTTAATTTGATATTTTTTAGATTATTTTTTGAGCAGGCTTTAAATTTATTTTTATTTTCATTATTTGGCCGAAGTCTGATTTGCCATAAACACGTAATCCTCGAGAGACCCATTTAACTTTTTTATGCGTTTGTATAGTACCTAACACATTTACAGGGAAAGCAAAGATCATACAATAAACGGAAACCTTCCAAGAAAATATCATATTATGCTACATTTACACTCTCCGTATTGTATATTTCGGAGAACGAAATGCAACTAAGATGACTATTAAATTTAACTAGATTTTGTAACGACAAATCTAGTTTAATATTCATGTACAACTGAATATTGAAACGATTGTTGTATGCTAGTACTTAAAAATAACCTTCAAGTTAAAAACTAAAGGACATTTATCAATAAAGTATGTAGGTAGGTAAGCATGTGCATATTATCTTAGGTAAGTTCGTTTTTAGACAATTCTGTAAAAGAAACTATGTTATCAAATCATATGCGGCCCTGAAAAGGGCCTTTTAACCTTCAAATTAAAAACTAAAGGACATTTATCAATAAAGTATGTAGGTAGGTAAGCATGTGCATATTATCTTAGGTAAGTTCGTTTTTAGACAATTCTGTAAAAGAAACTATGTTATCAAATCATATGCGGCCCTGAAAAGGGCCTTTTTTGTTGGAGGTCTCTACGCAGTGTATGTAGAGTTGGTAGCACGCAGACGGGAAATGGTTTCGTTTAACCACCGAAATCGTTCAAGGCGCGCTCGTGTGCTTCATTGCGTAGACGACGTTTATGGCGGTGATGGTCTTCCTCTTAGCGCGCTCAGTCTAGGAGAATAAGACAACGTCAACCCAACTAAAAATAATTTTATTTTTTAGTTGGCTTGACATTGTCAAATTCTTGAAAAAAAATGTCTAAGCCGCTGAGTGAATGAGTTATCCATCGATTGTCGATGTTCTCCCGCTGTTGATTGGCGACCTCTTCTTCCTTATTGCACGATTCAGCTTGATTTTGTTCCAACCTAGTGTCACGTTCTCTTTCTTTAGATACCAGTTTAATCTCCGCACGTGATATAGAGTATCTTAACAAGGCAACTTTTCTTACACCACACTTTCTTTTGACGTTTCTGGATTTTGTTTTAAGTTTACGAATCCAATTAGATATGGATTCGATTTCACTGTCACAAAAGGCATCTTCGACAGATTTGTCACTTGCACTGTACCCCATTTTGTAGGATGTGCCAGAAAGTACTGTAAGGTATAAATTGAAAAACTAACACTTCTTGAAATCTCGGAGACACCCAGACAAGTCTGCACTTCACCAGGACGATTTAAGAATGAGGGCATGGCACACTCGTCGAGTTTCCGCTGAGTCCACGCATGGAGAAGCGGGGGGAGGGGGGGCGCGGTGGGCGGGGCATGGTATATGACGTCATTGCCGCTTTATATACCTTCCCGAGTTAACCATATTTTCGCCTTTGAACAAAGGTGAGCTTAACCGAGAATGCGGTAGGTACCTATATAACCTGTCCTATTGTATTTGTTTGGCTTTGTTTGTAATAAAGACTACGAGATTTTATTCTTCTTTGTTAGCTCTAACACAGCCTATGACCTCACCAGCCCCACACTTTCGGAGAATCGATTAATTTCAGATATTGTACCTACTCTTTCTTATCTATTGTACTAAGATTTCTTTCGGCGACCACCCAAGCAGTAATTTTAAAATATTGTTTTTATTTGCATTTCGGCCGGCAGATAAATAAAAGTGTCATCATTATTTTATTAGGTAGGTACTTTATTCAAAATGCATAGAATGTTTTGTTGTTGATATTATATTTAACATATATTATTTCTTAAAAACTAACTTTTTATTTCCCGACTGCAAGGACGAGTTATGTTTCTCGCATGTATCTTGTATGTTTGTAATATTCTTTATTACCTCGTATCATTTAAACCACTAGACGGTCTTATATAATTAAGATATCGTTAGATAGGGCTTGACGGCCTAAGTGTTCTTTCATAAATGACGTTATAAAAAACAAACATGGCGGACTGTGGGTGACATGATGTGTGATCCCATTTTTTTTTGTTTCATCGAGCGGTGTATCAAAATATAGTTTTATAAAGGTGATAACAAAAATTTAACCACCAATATATTAAAACTAGCTTCTGCCAGTGGCTTAGCCGACATGAAAGTCGAAAATTATGCTACGGGAACATGTTCCCAGGGTAAAAATAGCCTATCTGCTATTCCAGACTATAATCTATCTCTGCAAAAAATATCACCCTGATCCCTTCAACCGTTCAGGCGTGATTGAGTAACACACACATCCATCCGAAATTTCGCTTTAATAAGCTTACTAATAATAATCTATACTTCTATGATGACAAACAACTACCGGAAATACATTGTGAAAGACGGTACGGTTGACATCTGTCGGGTATGTCACCGACCGGGGGAATCCATCCGTCACATTATCTCCGGTTGTTCTAGTCTAGCTAACGGAGACCATTTGCATAGACACAACCTTGTAGCCAGGATTATCCATCAGCAACTTGCTCTTAAATACAATCTTGTGGAATCGGAAGTGCCTTACTATAAGTATGTGCCCGACCCAGTTCTCGAAAATAGCAATGTCACGTTGTATTGGGATCGGTCTATCATCACTGACAGGACTATTGTTGCCAATAAGCCTGACATAGTGGTGATAGACCGACTAGAGCGTCGCGCAATGATTGTTGATATAGCGGTCCCCCATGACGAGAACCTCGTGAAGGCTGAGAGAGATAAGAAAAGCAAGTATCTTGATCTGGCTCGCGAGGTTGTCGACATGTGGGACGTGAATACAGCGATAATTGTGCCGATAGTCGTTACGGCCAATGGCATAATAGCCAAGAGCCTCGACGAACATCTGGGGAGGCTCTCGTTGGGCAGCTGGATCAAGGGCTTGATCCAGAAAGCGGTACTCCTGGACACGGGGCGTATAGTTAGGAGGTTCCTCTCTCAGGAGCCCTGAACACCTGTAGCTTGGACCCTGTTCCCGATACCGGTGGGCTACTATTTTTGTATTTTTAAATGTTTTTTTATTTTATTTTTTTATAGAATAATATTTAAAAATGTAAAAATATGTACATAAAATGAATAAATGGAATAATAATCTATACTTCTATACTTATTACACTTATACTAATATTATATGAGAAAAGATTTGTATGTTTGTATGTAACGAATAAACTTAAAAATTACTAGACCGATTTCAAAATTCTTTCAATATTGGGAAGCTACACTATGCCCGGGTGACATATTATGCTACTTTGTATCTCTGTGTTCACACGGGAACGGGAACTATGCAGGTGAAACCGCGAGGCGTCCGCTAGTAATGTTATAAATAGAAAGAAACTCGAAAAAAAATTATAACTAAAAAGTTGCAAATAAAAAAGTTAATAAAATCAAAAACCGGAATGCTTAAGAAGCGAACTAAAACATTTAAACAAGAAGACAATCATGCTTTGCAGTTGGAGGATACATATTATGGTTTTGGTCAGCCAGCTCGTGAATATATAATATAATGAGTTCGCATTGCAGTCGGGTTTTTTTTTATTTTATTATCTTTTTATGTAGTATTTTTTGCTATTTTAACTTGGTTAATTATTTTTTTATTGTAATCTACAGATACTTTCTTTTATACACCACGTTGATGGAAGAGCATTATATTAGTTTTTTGTAGGTTTATCACTCAGTTGTTTCTTTGTAGTCAATGTACGATATCTTTCAGGGTCTTATTTATGTCCTGATCATAGCCATCCTGATGTTTACATTTTACAAACGCGATGCAGTCATTGGCAAATAACACCATTGGATTATCAACATGACTTGGCAAATCGTTGATATAAATTAAGAAAAGTGGTGGCCCAAGGATGCTGACCTGTGATACACCATATTTTACTGTTCGTCCTTCGGGTTGGTATTTTCCTTCACTCTTCGCCTTAGGGCAAATTCTTGTTATTTCCTTGTACTGTTTACGATCGCTAAGGTATAATTTAATAAGTTTGAGTATGTTTCCCCTTATTCCATAAACACTCAACTTGTTCAGTAAAATGTCGTGATCGACGCAATCAAAAGCTTTAGTCATATCAGTGAAGATTGCGCAAATAGGTACTTTGCTATCTAAATTTTTATGATAGTATTGTTTAACTCGATAATAGCCGTATTAATATTTTTTTCCTAAAACCTTAAGTAATTCGTAAATTAACTTCTCTACTACTTTGGACAATACCGGAATTAACGCTACTGGTCTGTAATTACAGCTATTTCTTCTTTTTTCTTGTTCTTGTAAAGTGTTTTAACTATAACAGTTTTTGAGCTATAACAAAAGACACCAGAGTTAATGCTGAGATTAATAATATGGCTAATAGGTACAGCTATATTGTTCGGCACAAATTTAACAACTTTCGTTGCTATATCGTCATACCCAACGGTATTATAATTTTTTAAAGATTTTATTGTTCTAATTACATCTTGGGGTAGAACTGGTGCCATGAGCATTGATTTTCTGTTTTCCGAAAAATTATTATGTGAGTGACAGTGGAATTTGATCAATAAAGTAGATATTCAAAGTCAAATGTATTTATTTCAACTGGGCCATTAAGCGGCACTTTTGAACGTTAAAATTTACAAGTAATAAAAATTGATGCTACCGTGCATTCTGAAAAGTACCTTGTTATGGAGAAGAACGCACAAGAAACTCCATACTTACTCTTTTAAAAATATAAGTTTTTACAATATTTAGATAAGTACAAACATTAATAAATTTATATACGTGAGAACGATGCACCCAGAACTACTATACTTACTACATATAGGTATAAAGTATAACAAGCACTAAATGTTAAATTCCTTCACTTGGTAAATAGGAACATGGTTCCCACATACTTACAAATATTGAAAACAGGTAAATTACCTAAATCAACAACAATGGAACAGTGTGCGGGTAATTTTTTTTCAACAAAATGAAAAGAAAAAAATAAAAATAAAGCGTTACTATAATTATGAATATAATACAAATTAACCAGTTTGTCTACACTAAAGATTGCCTTCTGGAGCAGGACCAGCATGTTTCCAAGCATTTTTATCTTGAATATAATCATCTAATTTGTAATATGCTTGCTTACAAAGTGTGCTTTTAGCTATTGTTTAAAATTTTCTTTCATTAAGTTTTAATATCTTACAAGGTATTTTGTTATAGAATTTAACACAGTACCCCATGAAATATGTGTGTACTTTAGTTAATCTAAAATATGGTTTATCTTACTTATCTTTATTTTTAGTATTACAATTGTGCCTATCACTAACTTTACTAAAGAGATTTATAGTTTTCCTTACATACATAATATTTTCATAAATGAATTGGAAAGAAACTGTCATAATATTAATCTTTTTAAATAGCTCTCATATATGGCTCTGACAGCTCTCTTTTGCAATATAAACATTGATTCAATGTCAGCCGCCCGACCCCACAGTAAAAAACCGTATGACATAATGCTGTGAAAGTAACTAAAATAGACCAAAAGCGCGATTTCTACATCCGTTAACTGTCTTATCTTTCTAACAGCATAAGCGGCTGAGCTGCAAGAGATGTTATGTGAGGCTCCATTGTGATTTGTCATCTAGAGTGATTCCTAGGAAAACTATTTGGTTTACATTTTCCAGCTTTTCTACATTCAACATGATGTCGCATTTGCTACTTCTGACAGTCGGCAAAGTGAACCTAATACATTTGGTTTTTTTTCATTAAGTACCAAATTGTTTGCCCTGAACCAAGTTTGGACCTGATGAATAGACTTATTCACATCATCAAGATTTTGTGACCGCCGATCTATTTTAAATATCAAAGATGTGTCATCAGCAAATAACACCGTGCTTGGTTGATTTAGTAATAATTGGGGCAAATCGTTTATGTAAACTAAAAGGAGGAATGGACCCAATATAGAGCCTTGAGGAACGCCCATTGTCATTTCAGACCCTAGAGGGTTTACGCCGTTTACCTGAACTTTAAGTTGTTTGGCTTTCAAATATGATCTAAGTAACTCAAGGGCCGTATGTCTAATCCCATAGTGCTTGAGTTTCAACAATAGTGTCTCATGGTTAACGCAATCGAAGGCTTTCGAGAGGTCACAAAGATTCCAATGGCGTCTTGTGCTTCTTCCCAGGCGTTAAAGATGTTCTTTATTGGGGTGACGCCAGCGTCAGTTGTGCAACGCCCTTTGGTAAAACCGTACTGTTGATCATGAAAGATGGAATGTTTGTTAAAATGACGCAACAATTGGTTGAGCATTAACATTTCAAAGACTTTACTGAGGACTGGCAGAATTGACACTGGCCTATAATTATTGGCTTCTTTGCTATCCCCGGATTTAAACAATGGAACTACTTTACTGTGTTTCATAAGGTACGGAAAAGCTCCTTGATCGACACTTGTGTTACGAGTAAATATGTAAGCTAAATAGGGCGCCATAGTTCGAATGATTGATTTACATGCTTTTACAGATAGTCCCCAAAGATCTTCTGTTGATTTAATTTTAAGATCTTTAAAAGCTTTTAAAATAGCCTGGGGGTTTGTATGTTGAAACTTAAACTCCGAAGGGCACGCATTTACTTTCATTCTAAGTAAGGCAGCAGAGAGCGTGGGTGAGGAGTTTAATAAAGATATTAGCAATTTTTTGAGGATTGTTGTATCATGTAGTCTAATTTGGGGAATTGGGTCGTATGTGTGTGTTTTGTTATTATTGACTTGCCAAGATGCTTTCGACTTATAACGTGAAATTCGTATGAAGTAGTTATTCTGTGATTTCTGACTTAATTTGATATTTTTTAGATTATTTTTTGAGCAGGCTTTAAATTTATTTTTATTTTCATTATTTGGCCGAAGTCTGATTTGCCATAAACACGTAATCCTCGAGAGACCCATTTAACTTTTTTATGCGTTTGTATAGTACCTAACACATTTACAGGGAAAGCAAAGATCATACAATAAACGGAAACCTTCCAAGAAAATATCATATTATGCTACATTTACACTCTCCGTATTGTATATTTCGGAGAACGAAATGCAACTAAGATGACTATTAAATTTAACTAGATTTTGTAACGACAAATCTAGTTTAATATTCATGTACAACTGAATATTGAAACGATTGTTGTATGCTAGTACTTAAAAATAACCTTCAAGTTAAAAACTAAAGGACATTTATCAATAAAGTATGTAGGTAGGTAAGCATGTGCATATTATCTTAGGTAAGTTCGTTTTTAGACAATTCTGTAAAAGAAACTATGTTATCAAATCATATGCGGCCCTGAAAAGGGCCTTTTAACCTTCAAATTAAAAACTAAAGGACATTTATCAATAAAGTATGTAGGTAGGTAAGCATGTGCATATTATCTTAGGTAAGTTCGTTTTTAGACAATTCTGTAAAAGAAACTATGTTATCAAATCATATGCGGCCCTGAAAAGGGCCTTTTTTGTTGGAGGTCTCTACGCAGTGTATGTAGAGTTGGTAGCACGCAGACGGGAAATGGTTTCGTTTAACCACCGAAATCGTTCAAGGCGCGCTCGTGTGCTTCATTGCGTAGACGACGTTTATGGCGGTGATGGTCTTCCTCTTAGCGCGCTCAGTCTAGGAGAATAAGACAACGTCAACCCAACTAAAAATAATTTTATTTTTTAGTTGGCTTGACATTGTCAAATTCTTGAAAAAAAATGTCTAAGCCGCTGAGTGAATGAGTTATCCATCGATTGTCGATGTTCTCCCGCTGTTGATTGGCGACCTCTTCTTCCTTATTGCACGATTCAGCTTGATTTTGTTCCAACCTAGTGTCACGTTCTCTTTCTTTAGATACCAGTTTAATCTCCGCACGTGATATAGAGTATCTTAACAAGGCAACTTTTCTTACACCACACTTTCTTTTGACGTTTCTGGATTTTGTTTTAAGTTTACGAATCCAATTAGATATGGATTCGATTTCACTGTCACAAAAGGCATCTTCGACAGATTTGTCACTTGCACTGTACCCCATTTTGTAGGATGTGCCAGAAAGTACTGTAAGGTATAAATTGAAAAACTAACACTTCTTGAAATCTCGGAGACACCCAGACAAGTCTGCACTTCACCAGGACGATTTAAGAATGAGGGCATGGCACACTCGTCGAGCTTCCGCTGAGTCCACGCATGGAGAAGCGGGGGGAGGGGGGGCGCGGTGGGCGGGGCATGGTATATGACGTCATTGCCGCTTTATATACCTTCCCGAGTTAACCATATTTTCGCCTTTGAACAAAGGTGAGCTTAACCGAGAATGCGGTAGGTACCTATATAACCTGTCCTATTGTATTTGTTTGGCTTTGTTTGTAATAAAGACTACGAGATTTTATTCTTCTTTGTTAGCTCTAACACAGCCTATGACCTCACCAGCCCCACACTTTCGGAGAATCGATTAATTTCAGATATTGTACCTACTCTTTCTTATCTATTGTACTAAGATTTCTTTCGGCGACCACCCAAGCAGTAATTTTAAAATATTGTTTTTATTTGCATTTCGGCCGGCAGATAAATAAAAGTGTCATCATTATTTTATTAGGTAGGTACTTTATTCAAAATGCATAGAATGTTTTGTTGTTGATATTATATTTAACATATATTATTTCTTAAAAACTAACTTTTTATTTCCCGACTGCAAGGACGAGTTATGTTTCTCGCATGTATCTTGTATGTTTGTAATATTCTTTATTACCTCGTATCATTTAAACCACTAGACGGTCTTATATAATTAAGATATCGTTAGATAGGGCTTGACGGCCTAAGTGTTCTTTCATAAATGACGTTATAAAAAACAAACATGGCGGACTGTGGGTGACATGATGTGTGATCCCATTTTTTTTTGTTTCATCGAGCGGTGTATCAAAATATAGTTTTATAAAGGTGATAACAAAAATTTAACCACCAATATATTAAAACTAGCTTCTGCCTGTGGCTTAGCCGACATGAAAGTCGAAAATTATGCTACGGGAACATGTTCCCAGGGTAAAAATAGCCTATCTGCTATTCCAGACTATAATCTATCTCTGCAAAAAATATCACCCTGATCCCTTCAACCGTTCAGGCGTGATTGAGTAACACACACATCCATCCGAAATTTCGCTTTAATAAGCTTACTAATAATAATCTATACTTCTATGATGACAAACAACTACCGGAAATACATTGTGAAAGACGGTACGGTTGACATCTGTCGGGTATGTCACCGACCGGGGGAATCCATCCGTCACATTATCTCCGGTTGTTCTAGTCTAGCTAACGGAGACCATTTGCATAGACACAACCTTGTAGCCAGGATTATCCATCAGCAACTTGCTCTTCAATACAATCTTGTGGAATCGGAAGTGCCTTACTATAAGTATGTGCCCGACCCAGTTCTCGAAAATAGCAATGTCACGTTGTATTGGGATCGGTCTATCATCACTGACAGGACTATTGTTGCCAATAAGCCTGACATAGTGGTGATAGACCGACTAGAGCGTCGCGCAATGATTGTTGATATAGCGGTCCCCCATGACGAGAACCTCGTGAAGGCTGAGAGAGATAAGAAAAGCAAGTATCTTGATCTGGCTCGCGAGGTTGTCGACATGTGGGACGTGAATACAGCGATAATTGTGCCGATAGTCGTTACGGCCAATGGCATAATAGCCAAGAGCCTCGACGAACATCTGGGGAGGCTCTCGTTGGGCAGCTGGATCAAGGGCTTGATCCAGAAAGCGGTACTCCTGGACACGGGGCGTATAGTTAGGAGGTTCCTCTCTCAGGAGCCCTGAACACCGGTAGCTTGGACCCTGTTCCCGATACCGGTGGGCTACTATTTTTGTATTTTTAAATGTTTTTTTATTTTATTTTTTTATAGAATAATATTTAAAAATGTAAAAATATGTACATAAAATGAATAAATGGAATAATAATCTATACTTCTATACTTATTACACTTATACTAATATTATATGAGAAAAGATTTGTATGTTTGTATGTAACGAATAAACTTAAAAATTACTAGACCGATTTCAAAATTCTTTCAATATTGGGAAGCTACACTATGCCCGGGTGACATATTATGCTACTTTGTATCTCTGTGTTCACACGGGAACGGGAACTATGCAGGTGAAACCGCGAGGCGTCCGCTAGTAATGTTATAAATAGAAAGAAACTCGAAAAAAAATTATAACTAAAAAGTTGCAAATAAAAAAGTTAATAAAATCAAAAACCGGAATGCTTAAGAAGCGAACTAAAACATTTAAACAAGAAGACAATCATGCTTTGCAGTTGGAGGATACATATTATGGTTTTGGTCAGCCAGCTCGTGAATATATAATATAATGAGTTCGCATTGCAGTCGGGTTTTTTTTTATTTTATTAACTTTTTATGTAGTATTCTCCCTACAAAAACTTTACTTAACTACAACCATTAGTTTTGAGATAAAATCGAATGCTTGGAAATAACTATACTGGACACCAACTGCATTACCAATCTAGAAATCTTTGAACCGATAGAAGGCCCAGGTTGGTCACTGAAGAAAGAAACTGGTTAAATGGGTTTACTTGACCCATCCCAAACGCAATGCCCCTTCACAAGATATGCCCAGAATGCACAACCACCTGCACAATCCAGAACCTGAACGGGGCCAACGATAGACCTATCCTGGTGGCCATATAGTGCTTGGACAAAATTTGAGTCGAAACTTAAAGAAGAGTTTATTATAATTACTTGACAAGTATATCATTTTTTGGACAACCTTGAAAGGCCGTATATATGCCGCTGAATTCATCCTTTTGCGAATTTCCTCTGCTTGAGGTTGCCTGTCAATGTATATCCCCAGAAATTTTGCTATTTTAACTTGGTTAATTATTTTTTTATTGTAGTCTACAGATACTTTCTTTTATACACCACGTTGATGGAAGAGCATTATATTAGTTTTTTGTAGGTTTATCACTCAGTTGTTTCTTTGTAGTCAATGTACGATATCTTTCAGGGTCTTATTTATGTCCTGCTCATAGCCATCCCGATGTTTACATTTTACAAACGCGATGCAGTCATTGGCAAATAACACCATTGGATTATCAATATGACGTGGCAAATCGTTGATATAAATTAAGAAAAGTGGTGGCCCAAGGACGCTGCCCTGTGATACACCATATTTTACTGTTCGTCCTTCGGGTTGGTATTTTCCTTCACTCTTCGCCTTAGGGCAAATTCTTGTTATTTCCTTGTACTGTTTACGATCGCTAAGGTATAATTTAATAAGTTTGAGTATGTTTCCCCTTATTCCATAAACACTCAACTTGTTCAGTAAAATGTCGTGATCGACGCAATCAAAAGCTTTAGTCATATCAGTGAAGATTGCGCAAATAGGTACTTTGCTATCTAAATTTTTATGATAGTATTGTTTAACTCGATAATAGCCGTATTAATATTTTTTTCCTAAAACCTTAAGTAATTCGTAAATTAACTTCTCTACTACTTTGGACAATACCGGAATTAACGCTACTGGTCTGTAATTACAGCTATTTCTTCTTTTTTCTTGTTCTTGTAAAGTGTTTTAACTATAACAGTTTTTGAGCTATAACAAAAGACACCAGAGTTAATGCTGAGATTAATAATATGGCTAATAGGTACAGCTATATTGTTCGCCACAAATTTAACAACTTTCGTTGCTATATCGTCATACCCAACGGTATTATAATTTTTTAAAGATTTTATTGTTCTAATTACATCTTGGGGTAGAACTGGTGCCATGAGCATTGATTTTCTGTTTTCCGAAAAATTATTATGTGAGTGACAGTGGAATTTGATCAATAAAGTAGATATTCAAAGTCAAATGTATTTATTTCAACTGGGCCATTAAGCGGCACTTTTGAACGTTAAAATTTACAAGTAATAAAAATTGATGCTACCGTGCATTCTGAAAAGTACCTTGTTATGGAGAAGAACGCACAAGAAACTCCATACTTACTCTTTTAAAAATATAAGTTTTTACAATATTTAGATAAGTACAAACATTAATAAATTTATATACGTGAGAACGATGCACCCAGAACTACTATACTTACTACATATAGGTATAAAGTATAACAAGCACTAAATGTTAAAGTCCTTCACTTGGTAAATAGGAACATGGTTCCCACATACTTACAAATATTGAAAACAAGTAAATTACCTAAATCAACAACAATGGAACAGTGTGCGGGTAATTTTTTTTCAACAAAATGAAAAGAAAAAAATAAAAATAAAGCGTTACTATAATTATGAATATAATACAAATTAACCAGTTTGTCTACACTAAAGATTGCCTTCTGGAGCAGGACCAGCATGTTTCCAAGCATTTTTATCTTGAATATAATCATCTAATTTGTAATATGCTTGCTTACAAAGTGTGCTTTTAGCTATTGTTTAAAATTTTCTTTCATTAAGTTTTAATATCTTACAAGGTATTTTGTTATAGAATTTAACACAGTACCCCATGAAATATGTGTGTACTTTAGTTAATCTAAGATATGGTTTATCTTACTTATCTTTATTTTTAGTATTACAATTGTGCCTATCACTAACTTTACTAAAGAGATTTATAGTTTTCCTTACATACATAATATTTTCATAAATGAATTGGAAAGAAACTGTCATAATATTAATCTTTTTAAATAGCTCTTATATATGGCTCTGACAGTTCTCTTTTGCAATATAAACATTGATTCAATGTCAGCCGCCCGACCCCACAGTAAAAAACCGTATGAAATAATGCTGTGAAAGTAACTAAAATGGACCAGAAGCGCGATTTCTACATCCGTTAACTGTCTTATCTTTCTAACAGCATAAGCGGCTGAGCTACAAGAGATGTTATGTGAGGCTCCATTGTGATTTTTAATCTAGAGTGATTCCTAGGAAAACTATTTGGTTTACATTTTCCAGCTTTTCTACATTCAACATGATGTCGCATTTGCTACTTCTGACAGTCGGCAAAGTGAACCTAATACATTTGGTTTTTTTTCATTAAGTACCAAATTGTTTGCCCTGAACCAAGTTTGGACCTGATGAATAGACTTATTCACATCATCAAGATTTTGTGACCGCCGATCTATTTTAAATATCAAAGATGTGTCATCAGCAAATAACACCGTGCTTGGTTGATTTAGTAATAATTGGGGCAAATCGTTTATGTAAACTAAAAGGAGGAATGGACCCAATATAGAGCCTTGAGGAACGCCCATTGTCATTTCAGACCCTAGAGGGTTTACGCCGTTTACCTGAACTTTAAGTTGTTTAGCTTTCAAATATGATCTAAGTAACTCAAAGGCCGTATGTCTAATCCCATAGTGCTTGAGTTTCAACAATAGTGTCTCATGGTTAACGCAATCGAAGGCTTTCGAGAGGTCACAAAGATTCCAATGGCGTCTTGTGCTTCTTCCCAGGCGTTAAAGATGTTCTTTATTGGGGTGACGCCAGCGTCAGTTGTGCAACGCCCTTTGGTGAAACCGTACTGTTGATCATGAAAGATGGAATGTTTGTTAAAATGACGCAACAATTGGTTGAGCATTAACTTTTCAATGACTTTACTGAGGACTGGCAGAATTGACACTGGCCTATAATTATTGGCTTCTTTGCTATCCCCGGATTTAAACAATGGAACTACTTTACTGTGTTTCATAAGGTACGGAAAAGCTCCTTAATCGACACTTGTGTTACGAGTAAATATGTAAGCTAAATAGGGCGCCATAGTTCGAATGATTGATTTACATGCTTTTACAGATAGTCCCCAAAGATCTTCTGTTGATTTAATTTTAAGATCTTTAAAAGCTTTTATAATAGCCTGGGGGTTTGTATGTTGAAACTTAAACTCCGAAGGGCACGCATTTACTTTCTTTCTAAGTAAGGCAGCAGACAGCGTGGGTGAGGAGTTTAATAAAGATATTAGCAATTTTTTGAGGATTGTTGTATCATGTAGTCTAATTTGGGGAATTGGGTCGTATGTGTGTGTTTTGTAATTATTGACTTGCCAAGATGCTTTGACTTATAACGTGAAATTCGTATGAAGTAGTTATTCTGTGATATCTGACTTAATTTGATATTTTTTCGATTTTTTTTTGAGCAGGCTTTAAATTTATTTTTATTTTCATTATTTGGCCGAAGTCTGATTTGCCATAAACACGTAATCCTCGAGAGACCCATTTAACTTTTTTATGCGTTTGTATAGTACCTAACACATTTACAGGGAAAGCAAAGATCATACAATAAACGGAAACCTTCCAAGAAAATATCATATTATGCTACATTTACACTCTCCGTATTGTATGTTTCGGAGAACGAAATGCAACTAAGATGACTATTAAATTTAACTAGATTTTGTAACGACAAATCTAGTTTAATATTCATGTACAACTGAATATTGAAACGATTGTTGTATGCTAGTACTTAAAAATAACCTTCAAATTAAAAACTAAAGGACATTTATCAATAAAGTATGTAGGTAGGTAAGTATGTGCATATTATCTTAGGTAAGTTCGTTTTTAGACAATTCTGTAAAAGAAACTATGTTATCAAATCATATGCGGCCCTGAAAAGGGCCTTTTTTGTTGGAGGTCTGTACGCAGTGTATGTAGAGTTGGTAGCACGCAGGCGGGAAATGGTTTCGTTTAACCACCGAAATCGTTCAAGGCGCGCTCGTGTGCTTCATTGCGTAGACGACGTTTATGGCGGTGATGGTCTTCCTCTTAGCGCGCTCAGTCTAGGAGAATAAGACAACGTCAACCCAACTAAAAATAATTTTATTTTTTAGTTGGCTTGACATTGTCAAATTCTTGAAAAAAAATGTCTAAGCCGCTGAGTGAATGAGTTATCCATCGATTGTCGATGTTCTCCCGCTGTTGATTGGCGACCTCTTCTTCCTTATTGCACGATTCAGCTTGATTTTGTTCCAACCTAGTGTCACGTTCTCTTTCTTTAGATACCAGTTTAATCTCCGCACGTGATATAGAGTATCTTACAAAGCAACTTTTCTTACACCACACTTTCTTTTGACGTTTCTGGATTTTGTTTTGAGTTTACGAATCCAATTAGATATGGATTCGATTTCACTGTCACAAAAGGCATCTTCGACAGATTTGTCACTTGCACTGTACCCCATTTTGTAGGATGTGCCAGAAAGTACTGTAAGGTATAAATTGAAAAACTAACACTTCTTGAAATCTCGGAGACACCCAGACAAGTCTGCACTTCACCAGGACGATTTAAGAATGAGGGCATGGCACACTAGTCGAGCTTCCGCTGAGTCCACGCATGGAGAAGCGGGGGGAGGGGGGGCGCGGTGGGCGGGGCATGGTATATGACGTCATTGCCGCTTTATATACCTTCCCGAGTTAACCATATTTTCGCCTTTGAACAAAGGTGAGCTTAACCGAGAATGCGGTAGGTACCTATATAACCTGTCCTATTGTATTTGTTTAGCTTTGTTTGTAATAAAGACTACGAGATTTTATTCTTCTTTGTTAGCTCTAACACAGCCTATGACCTCACCAGCCCCACACTTTCGGAGAATCGATTAATTTCAGATATTGTTCTTATCTATTGTACTAAGATTTCTTTCGGCGACCACCCAAGCAGTAATTTTAAAATATTGTTTTTATTTGCATTTCGGCCGGCAGATAAATAAAAGTGTCATCATTATTTTATTAGGTAGGTACTTTATTCAAAATGCATAGAATGTTTTATTGTTGATATTATATTTAACATATATTATTTCTTAAAAAACTAACTTTTTATTTCCCGACTGCAAGGACGAGTTATGTTTCTCGCATGTATCTTGTATGTTTGTAATATTCTTTATTACCTCGTATCATTTAAACCTCTAGACGCTCTTATATAATTAAGATATCGTTAGATAGGGCTTGACGGCCTAAGTGTATTTTCATAAATGACGTTATGAACAAGGTCGACTTGGAGAGGGTGAATAATAAAACACTGGACTTTATAATTAAGCGCGTATAATATAAGTACCACAGTGCTTGCTGCTCACACGAAAAAATAAATTTACACGCAACCCCACCAAATGCAGGTAACAAAACCATAGCGACTTCTAATTAGATGTCAACGCCATCTATCGAGCGAAGCGGAACTAATGCTAAATATTTTATTGATTCGCTATGGTTATTTGCAATCCTACCTAACAACCACTTGCCAGGGGGCAAATTATCTTCTTTTACTAAAACCACTTCACCAATAGATGGTTCCGGTGTTTTGTAGGCCCACTTATGCCGCTGTAAAAATTGGTGAAGGTAGTCCTGTGACCATCGACGCCAGAAATCCTGCATCATTCTCTGGTAGAGTTGCCACCGCTTTAAACTGTGTACATTACACCTTTCATAATTCGAGTCCGGGGGTACAACAAGTGGTTCCCCAACCAGAAAATGACCTGGAGTTAAAATAATAAACTTATCCAGATCTTCCATGTAGGATAGTGGTCTAGAATTGAGGCATGCCTCTATTTGAGCCAACACCGTCGCAATTTCCTCAAAGGTTAACGTTGAATCTCCTATCACCCTCTTAAGGTGATACTTAGTGGACTTTATCCCTGCCTCCCAAAGGCCTCCAAAGTTTGGCGAGTGAGGAGGAATAAAGTGCCACTCAGTACCATTGGTGGCAAGTTCCTCTGCTAACTCGGAGAAAGCTAACCTTTCCTCTTTAAATAAATTTTGCAATTCACGTGCGGCACCCACAAAATTAGTGCCGTTGTCACTATGTAATTCTGCACACCGACCTCGCCTAGCAACAAACCGTTTGAAAGCCGCAAGGAAACCTCTAGAACTTAGGTCGCTAACAGCCTCTAAGTGCACGGCCCGAGTAGCCATGCAGATGAATAAAGCGATGTATCCCTTATAAGATTTGTTACCTCGACCCTTTGACACCCGTAAATTTATTGGGCCGGCGTAATCCACACCGCTACATAAAAAGGGTTTGTTCGGTGTAACACGAGCTGCTGGTAGTTGCCCCATAAGTTGTGTTCTAGCCTTGGCTGTGTACCGAAAACACCGCACACAGCTTCTAACATGTTTTTTAGTTAATAATTTGACTCCCATGATCCAATACTTTGATCGCAAATAGGTGATCATCAGTTGAGGCCCACCATGCATAGTTTTGACATGAGCGTCTGCTATCAGCAATTTCGTTAAAAGCGACTCCTTTGGAATTAAAATAGGATGTATTCTATGGTAATTTATCTTGGACATTTCCAGCCTGCCTCCGACTCTAATAATCCCCTTGGTATCCAAAAATATATTCAATGATTTCAGATTGCCTTTCATCTGATCTACCTGATTCTCTTTCAATAATTCCAACTCATTTGCGAATCCTTCTTCTTGACATTTCTTTATGCATATCTCTGTTGCTTCATCTAGTTCTTGTTTCATCAAATGTTTTGACCTAAATTTTTGCCGTTGTGACCTTAAAACCCGACGACAATAAGCTACTACTCGTATCATTTTCGACAGTGTCGAAAATCTGTTCCAGATTGTCACATCCAACGTAGAAGTATGTGCTTTAACTTCTTCTAAATACGTAGCGAGATGTTTTGGTCTTTTGTACTCGATTACCGATTCCCTTAGGAAACTCGGTCCTTCCCACCATATAACCATATCTACAAGCTCTGAAGGAGAAACACCTCGAGACGCACAATCTGCTGGATTTTGCTTAGTGGGTACATGTGCCCAGTGATGCGTATCTAATGTTGTCAAAATATCGGAAGTTCGATTGGCCACAAAGGTTTTCCAACGACATGGATGACCATTTAACCATGCCAACACTACCTCGCTGTCGGTCCATGCATGCCAATTTGTTTTTGGTATACCCATAACTTCACCTACTTCCGCTATTAATTTACTAACAAGAACTGCGCCACAGAGTTCCAGTCTTGGAATGGACACTTGTTTAATAGGTGCCACCTTTGTTTTGGATGTAATTAGCGACGTATGGACATTTCCCAAATTATCCACTACTCTAAGGTAAACCACTGCCGCATACGCTAGCTTCGAGGCGTCTGAAAACCCGTGTAGCTCTGACTTCGTGGTATCAGAACCCGTGTGTAACCATCGAGGGATTCTAATATGAACCAGAGAAGCTAAGCTGTGATGGTAAGTACTCCATTCTTGTTCCAAATTGCTTGGGATGACTTGATCCCAATCCAACCCTGCTAACCACAATTTCTGTATATATACTTTTGCTAAAATTATGCTAGGTGCTAACCATCCCAGAGGGTCGAACAAACGCGATATCTCGGAAATTATTTTTCTTTTTGTTACAGGTCCAGTTATCTGCTGAAGTACCAGAGAGTATTGGAAGCAATCGTCGCGCGAATTCCAGGTAAGTCCTAAGATTTTTGTTACATCGTCTATTTTTATCTGAAATGCTTCATCATTCCTCTCCTTAATGCTTTTTAATAAGTCTTCGCTATTGCTTTTCCATTTTTGTAGTTGAAATCCGCCCTTAGCTAGCACCTTTGTTATTTCCGTATAGATTTTTAACGCATCTTCTTTAGTTTCAGCTCCTGACATTAAATCGTCCATATAAAAATCATTTACGATTATTTTAGCTATATCTACATTATCCCCGCATTCGTCAACTGCAAGCTGTTGAAGAGCCCGTACAGCTAAGTATGGTGCCGAGGCTGTCCCGAATGTAACGGTTATCAATTCGTACTCCTTTATTTCCCTTTCAGGACTATCCCGCCAAAGGATTCGTTGCATTGGAGTATCTTGCCTATTCACTAAAACTTGCCGGTACATTTTTATAATATCAGCCACTATACAAATCTTATGCGCCCTCCAACGCATAATAATATGACGAAGTTCGTCTTGCAAAGACGGACCCACCATTAGGTCATCGTTAAGTGACCTCCCGTTACTGCGTTTGCAGGACGCATCGAACACAACACGCACTTTGGTTGTATCTTTATCCTCCCGGACGACAGCGTGATGAGGTAAGTAAACACCCCTTTTATTATCCTTATCCATTTCTTTTATTTCTACCATGTGGTTAAGGCTTAAATATTCCTGTATGACCTTAGCGTAGTCGGTCTTTAATTTATCATTTTTTGCTAACCTTGTTTCTAACCCTTTAAGTCTTTTTTCAGCTATCCCTTTGGATTCACCGCCATTAACAACCAGGTTTGTATCCCGTACTGGCAATCTTACTACATACCTGCCGTCTTTATTTCTTGTCGTTGTAGTTTTAAACAATTCTTCGCATTCCATTTCCTCTTCTGTAAGCATCCTTTTTGTTCCAGATGTTTCTTCCAGTTCCCAGAATTTTCTCAATAATTCATCATCCTGGACGCTGGTATTACAGTTATTTTTGAGGGAGAACTTATGCCTTGGTCAACTTCAAACGCACCCGACAATACCCATCCTAATGTGGTTTCTTGCGCCAGCAGAGTCCCGTTTGCATTCTTCTTAACACCGTGCTGAATGACCTGACTGTATACTTCAGCGCCCAATAAAATATCAATTTTATTAGGTCTGAAGTAATCCGGATCAGCCAAATCATTTTCGTTCAATTCTACCCATTCTACTCTAGCTACTTTAGAGGATGGGAGAAGAGACGTTACTGACTTCAAAACATAGGCATTCACCTTTATTTTAAAAGAAGGATTTACTCTTGACCGAAGATTTATAACCACTATAGCCGTCGACGTTGTACCTTTGTCTCCCACACCGAGCACCGTATTTTTTGAAGCTCTTTTCTTTAACCCCAGATACTGAACCAGGGATTCCGTAACAAAGGAACCCTGTGATCCCTGATCCAGCAATGCCCTAACCACGTGGTAAGTTCCATTCTTTGATTCCGCATTAACTAACGCCGTCGTTAGTAATACCGTTTTCCTACTCCCTTTCGCAAGACATGAGATTACCGGCGTATTGGACCCCTCTACTTGATTAGCGGCTGTATTTTCCCCATTCGATGAGGTTTCCGAGCGAGCAGCACTACTGCCCTCACCAACTTCCGACCCTACACCACCCGGTGGGTGTAGCAATGAATGGTGGCGGCGTTTGCACACCTGGCACCTGAGAGTGTTTTTGCAAAACCTAACAGAGTGGTTACTAAGCAAGCAAACGAAACATAATTTTTTCTTGAGAACAAAGTCTCTCCGATTGTCAATACTTTCGTTAATGAATTTTTTACATGCACTTATTTTGTGTTCACCTGCACAAAATGCACAAGATCCCTTTCCATCTTTCATTACGTGTAGTGCCTGTGTCGTCCTTTGGACCCTTTCTATCTTAGTATCTAAATTTTCTAACCCCCTAAATCGATTAATCAAAAAATCTTTTAGTTGATCAAAGGTAGGAAGATCATCGCTTGGATCTGATGCTACCTTTAATTCCCAATCCCTTCTAGTGGCCTTATCCAGTTTTTCGGTTACAATATGAACAATTAAAAATTATGCAAGATCTATATCTAAATTTTTTATTGACTCTAGGCAATCGGTAGTTGTACTTAAAAGTTTTTTAATTTCCGATGCGGATTCTCCTGTTAATGTTCTTTGATTAAATAAAGATTTTACAATACCATTTGCTAAGAATCTTTTATTATTATACATAGAGTCTAATTTTTTCCAACTTGTACTATAATTTTCCGATGTCACTTTTACATTTTTTAATAACTGTTCTGCTTCCCCGGTTAAATACCCTTTTAAATAGTACAATTTTTGTGCATCCTCTAGGCTACTATTTTTGTGTATTAAACCAATAAACAAATCTCTAAAGGTTACCCACTCGTGATATTTACCAGAAAACATTGGTATTTTAACTTCTGGTAACCGAAAGTAATGGAAATCTTTGTTACCGCTAAGTCCCGGGCTACTACTATTCTCTCCACTAGATACAATTTTATCTTTCCTTAGTAGCTCTTTTAAAGTACTTTTTAACTGAATATATAATTCTTCAACCTCGTCATAAAAACAATCTTTATGGTAATTGGAACTATGTAATTCGGATTTTTTAACTTCGCTGATTATTCTAACATGCGTATTATAAAAAAGTTGCCATTGTTGTTCTAACCCTTCTAAACGTGTTTCAATATACGACACTGTAAGCCTATCTTTTGGGCATTTTTTTAAGTTAATCCAAGACTTTTCGATTTTTGTTTTCACATCTTCTTGGATATTGATAAATGAATCCATTTTGAAAACACGAATTATACGTAAACACACAAATCAATAATAAATTTCTATCTACAGCACAATAAACAAACAACTTTAAACAATAAAGAGAGGAAGAATATAATTCTAAACTTAATGTTCACTAAAGACAATCTTCTTGCACTCGTAAACACAACGAAAATTTTACAAGTCTTTTTAACGTTTATTTTCTATGGCAAATCGGGCATAGGTTCCCCGTTTGCTACCACTTTTCTTGAAAAAATTTACAAGTCCGAAATCACACACAAACAGCAAAGTTAATTTTTAAATGAGTATAAAGTTCAAATTCTAATGCACTTTTTCTATTAGATTCTTCCTGATTTAATAAGGTTGAAAGTACTCACGATTGTTTCACCAGATACACTCACTGACACTGATGACGGCGACGTCACGTCGCGCTGTACTGCACCACACACAAGTGGCGCCCCCTGCCTGCTTGACCCCGAACTGTTGAGCTTCTGCTCCTCCCTTGCCTCGTCCCTCCGGCTGCTGCTGCCACCAGTAGTGCTGCACCACGCTCCACTGGTTGCTCCCTGCGCCAACCGGTCTTCCACCTTCAGCTCCTGGCACCTCTCACCTGGTACCCACTGAAGGGATGCTCTGGACAGCGATCCACTGCCCAGTAACGAAGCGAAGGGTGGTAATTTCTACCACCACCGGAAACCACCAAAACACTCCCGACCACATCCGGCTCGAAGGACCATGAACAAGGTCGACTTGGAGAGGGTGAATAATAAAACACTGGACTTTATAATTAAGCGCGTATAATATAAGTACCACAGTGCTTGCTGCTCACACGAAAAAATAAATTTACACGCAACCCCACCAAATGCAGGTAACAAAACCATAGCGACTTCTAATTAGATGTCAACGCCATCTATCGAGCGAAGCGGAACTAATGCTAAATATTTTATTGATTCGCTATGGTTTCGCTTAGACACGTTATAAAAAACAAACATGGCGGACTGTGGGTGACATGATGTGTGATCCCATTTTTTTTTGTTTCATCGAGCGGTGTATCAAAATAGAGAGTTTTATAAAGGTGATAACAAAAATTTAACCACCAATATATTAAAACTAGGTTCTGCCAGTGGCTTCGCCTACATGAAAGTCGAAAATTATCCTACGGGAACATGTTCCCAGGGTAAAAATAGCCTATGTGCTGTTCCAGACTATAATCTATCTCTGCAAAAAATATCACCCTGATCCCTTCAACCGTTCAGGCGTGATTGAGTAACACACACATCCATCCGAAATTTCGCTTTAATAAGCTTACTAATAATAATCTATACTTCTATACTTATTACACTTATACTAATATTATATGAGAAAAGATTTGTATGTTTGTATGTAACGAATAAACTTAAAAACTACTAGACCGATTTCAAAATTCTTTCAATATTGGGAAGCTACACTATGCCCGGGTGACATAGGCTACTTTTTATCTCTGTGTTCACACGGGAACGGGAAATACGCAGGTGAAACCGCGAGGCGTCCGCTAGTAATGTTATAAATAGAAAGAAACTCGAAAAAAAATTATAACTAAAAAGTTGCAAATAAAAAAGTTAATAAAATCAAAAACCGGAATGCTTAAGAAGCGAACTAAAACATTTAAACAAGAAGACAATCATGCTTTGCAGTTGGAGGATACATATTATGGTTTTGGTCAGCCAGCTCGTGAATATATAATATAATGAGTTCGCATTGCAGTCGGGTTTTTTTTATTTTATTAACTTTTTATGTAGTATTCTCCCTACAAAAACTTTACTTAACTACAACCATTAGTTTTGAGATAAAATCGAATGCTTGGAAATAACTATACTGGACACCAACTGCAGTACCAATCTAGAAATCTCTGAACCGATAGAAGGCCCAGGTTGGTCACTGAAGAAAGAACCTGGTTAAATGGGTTTACTTGACCCATCCCAAACGCAATGCCCCTTCACAAGATATGCCCAGAATGCACAACCACCTGCACAATCCAGAACCTGAACGGGGCCAATGATAGACCTATCCTGGTGGCCATATAGTGCTTGGACAAAATTTGAGTCGAAACTTAAAGAAGAGTTTATTATAATTACTTGAAAAGTATATCATTTTTTGGACAACCTTGAAAGGCCGTATATATGCCGCTGAATTCATCCTTTTGCGAATTTCCTCTGCTTGAGGTTGCCTATCAATGTATATCCCCAGAAATTTTGCTATTTTAACTTGGTTAATTATTTTTTTATTGTAGTCTACAGATACTTTCTTTTATACACCACGGTGATGGAAGTGCATTATATTAGTTTTTTGTAAGTTTATCACTCAGTTGTTTCTTTGTAGTCAATGTACGATATCTTTCAGGGTCTTATTTATGTCCTGCTCATAGCCATCCCGATGTTTACATTTTACAAATGCGATGCAGTCATTGGCAAATAACACCATTGGATTATCAACATGACGTGGCAAATCGTTGATATAAATTAAGAAAAGTGGTGGCCCAAGGACGCTGCCCTGTGATACACCATATTTTACTGTTCGTCCTTCGGGTTGGTATTTTCCTTCACTCTTCGCCTTAGGGCAAATTCTTGTTATTTCCTTGTACTGTTTACGATCGCTAAGGTATAATTTAATAAGTTTGAGTATGTTTCCCCTTATTCCATAAACACTCAACTTGTTCAGTAAAATGTCGTGATCGACGCAATCAAAAGCTTTAGTCATATCAGTAAAGATTGCGAAAATAGGTACTTTGCTATCTAAATTTTTATGATAGTATTGTTTAACTCGATAATAGCCGTATTAATATTTTTTTTCTAAAACCTTAAGTAATTCGTAAATTAACTTCTCTACTACTTTGGACAATGCCGGAATTAACGCTACTGGTCTGTAATTACAGCTATTTCTTCTTTTTTCTTGTTCTTGTAAAGTGTTTTAACTATAACAGTTTTTGAGCTATAACAAAAGACACCAGAGTTAATGCTGAGATTAATAATATGGCTAATAGGTACAGCTATATTGTTCGCCACAAATTTAACAACTTTCGTTGCTATATCGTCATACCCAACGGTATTATAATTTTTTAAAGATTTTATTGTTCTAATTACATCTTGGGGTAGAACTGGTGCCATGAGCATTGATTTTCTGTTTTCCGAAAAATTATTATGTGAGTGACAGTGGAATTTGATCAATAAAGTAGATATTCAAAGTCAAATGTATTTATTTCAACTGGGCCATTAAGCGGCACTTTTGAACGTTAAAATTTACAAGTAATAAAAATTGATGCTACCGTGCATTCGGAAAAGTACCTTGTTATGGAGAAGAACGCACAAGAAACTCCATACTTACTCTTATAAAAATATAAGTTTTTACAATATTTAGATAAGTACAAACATTAATAAATTTATATACGTGAGAACGATGCACCCAGAACTACTATACTTACTACATATAGGTATAAAGTATAACAAGCACTAAATGTTAAATTCCTTCACTTGGTAAATAGAAACATGGTTCCCACATACTTACAAATATTGAAAACAGGTAAATTACCTAAATCAACAACAATGGAACAGTGTGCGGGTAATTTTTTTTCAACAAAATGAAAAGAAAAAAATAAAAATAAAGCGTTACTATAATTATGAATATAATACAAATTAACCAGTTTGTCTACACTAAAGATTGCCTTCTGGAGCAGGACCAGCATGTTTCCAAGCATTTTTATCTTGAATATAATCATCTAATTTGTAATATGCTTGCTTACAAAGTGTGCTTTTAGCTATTGTTTAAAATTTTCTTTCATTAAGTTTTAATATCTTACAAGGTATTTTGTTATAGAATTTAACACAGTACCCCATGAAATATGTGTGTACTTTAGTTAATCTAAGATATGGTTTATCTTACTTATCTTTATTTTTAGTATTACAATTGTGCCTATCACTAACTTTACTAAAGAGATTTATATTTTTCCTTACATACATAATATTTTCATAAATGAATTGGAAAGAAACTGTCATAATATTAATCTTTTTAACTAGCTCTTATATATGGCTCTGACAGCTCTCTTTTGCAATATAAACATTGATTCAATGTCAGCCGCCCGACCCCACAGTAAAAAACCGTATGAAATAATGCTGTGAAAGTAACTAAAATGGACCAGAAGCGCGATTTCTACATCCGTTAACTGTCTTATCTTTCTAACAGCATAAGCGGCTGAGCTGCAAGAGATGTTATGTGAGGCTCCATTGTGATTTTTAATCTAGAGTGATTCCTAGGAAAACTATTTGGTTTACATTTTCCAGCTTTTCTACATTCAACATGATGTCGCATTTGCTACTTCTGACAGTCGGCAAAGTGAACCTAATACATTTGGTTTTTTTTCATTAAGTACCAAATTGTTTGCCCTGAACCAAGTTTGGACCTGATGAATAGACTTATTCACATCATCAAGATTTTGTGACCGCCGATCTATTTTAAATATCAAAGATGTGTCATCAGCAAATAACACCGTGCTTGGTTGATTTAGTAATAATTGGGGCAAATCGTTTATGTAAACTAAAAGGAGGAATGGACCCAATATAGAGCCTTGAGGAACGCCCATTGTCATTTCAGACCCTAGAGGGTTTACGCCGTTTACCTGAACTTTAAGTTGTTTAGCTTTCAAATATGATCTAAGTAACTCAAAGGCCGTATGTCTAATCCCATAGTGCTTGAGTTTCAACAATAGTGTCTCATGGTTAACGCAATCGAAGGCTTTCGAGAGGTCACAAAGATTCCAATGGCGTCTTGTGCTTCTTCCCAGGCGTTAAAGATGTTCTTTATTGGGGTGACGCCAGCGTCAGTTGTGCAACGCCCTTTGGTGAAACCGTACTGTTGATCATGAAAGATGGAATGTTTGTTAAAATGACGCAACAATTGGTTGAGCATTAACTTTTCAAAGACTTTACTGAGGACTGGCAGAATTGACACTGGCCTATAATTATTGGCTTCTTTGCTATCCCCGGATTTAAACAATGGAACTACTTTACTGTGTTTCATAAGGTACGGAAAAGCTCCTTGATCGACACTTGTGTTACGAGTAAATATGTAAGCTAAATAGGGCGCCATAGTTCGAATGATTGATTTACATGCTTTTACAGATAGTCCCCAAAGATCTTCTGTTGATTTAATTTTAAGATCTTTAAAAGCTTTTAAAATAGCCTGGGGGTTTGTATGTTGAAACTTAAACTCCGAAGGGCACGCATTTACTTTCTTTCTAAGTAAGGCAGCAGACAGCGTGGGTGAGGAGTTTAATAAAGATATTAGCAATTTTTTGAGGATTGTTGTATCATGTAGTCTAATTTGGGGAATTGGGTCGTATGTGTGTGTTTTGTAATTATTGACTTGCCAAGATGCTTTGACTTATAACGTGAAATTCGTATGAAGTAGTTATTCTGTGATATCTGACTTAATTTGATATTTTTTCGATTTTTTTTTGAGCAGGCTTTAAATTTATTTTTATTTTCATTATTTGGCCGAAGTCTGATTTGCCATAAACACGTAATCCTCGAGAGACCCATTTAACTTTTTTATGCGTTTGTATAGTACCTAACACATTTACAGGGAAAGCAAAGATCATACAATAAACGGAAACCTTCCAAGAAAATATCATACTATGCTACATTTACACTCTCCGTATTGTATATTTCGGAGAACGAAATGCAACTAAGATGACTATTAAATTTAACTAGATTTTGTAACGACAAATCTAGTTTAATATTCATGTACAACTGAATATTGAAACGATTGTTGTATGCTAGTACTTAAAAATAACTTTCAAATTAAAAACTAAAGGACATTTATCAATAAAGTATGTAGGTAGGTAAGTATGTGCATATTATCTTAGGTAAGTTCGTTTTTAGACAATTCTGTAAAAGAAACTATGTTATCAAATCATATGCGGCCCTGAAAAGGGCCTTTTTTGTTGGAGGTCTCTACGCAGTGTATGTAGAGTTGGTAGCACGCAGACGGGAAATGGTTTCGTTTAACCACCGAAATCGTTCAAGGCGCGCTCGTGTGCTTCATTGCGTAGACGACGTTTATGGCGGTGATGGTCTTCCTCTTAGCGCGCTCAGTCTAGGAGAATAAGACAACGTCAACCCAACTAAAAATAATATTATTTTTTAGTTGGCTTGACATTGTCAAATTCTTGAAAAAAAATGTCTAAGCCGCTGAGTGAATGAGTTATCCATCGATTGTCGATGTTCTCCCGCTGTTGATTGGCGACCTCTTCTTCCTTATTGCACGATTCAGCTTGATTTTGTTCCAACCTAGTGTCACGTTCTCTTTCTTTAGATACCAGTTTAATCTCCGCACGTGATATAGAGTATCTTAACAAGGCAACTTTTCTTACACCACACTTTCTTTTGACGTTTCTGGATTTTGTTTTAAGTTTACGAATCCAATTAGATATGGATTCGATTTCACTGTTACAAAAGGCATCTTCGACAGATTTGTCACTTGCACTGTACCCCATTTTGTAGGATGTGCCAGAAAGTACTGTAAGGTATAAATTGAAAAACTAACACTTCTTGAAATCTCGGAGACACCCAGACAAGTCTGCACTTCACCAGGACGATTTAAGAATGAGGGCATGGCACACTAGTCGAGCTTCCGCTGAGTCCACGCATGGAGAAGCGGGGGAGGGGGGGCGCGGTGGGCGGGGCATGGTATATGACGTCATTGCCGCTTTATATACCTTCCCGAGTTAACCATATTTTCGACAATATAGCCGGCATCTGTTCGCTGACTATCTCTCGCGTGGCCTCTGTAGGTTCGCCTACAGTCTCACCGTGCGGGAGTGTGTCGCACAGATGTCGTGAAAAATCGACGCTGCGAGGCAGCGTCGCGACGCTCCCACTGTACATAATGCAACTACATTACTGACAGGCAGTGTATGCACGCCTGTCACAAACCTAAATGCCAAGAAGGCTAATCAAAAGTGAATCGTGCTCGTAGTTACGAGCACGCACTGATAACCGCGGGATAAAGGCGAAGCCTATGACCCGCCCCGCCATGTCCCCCTGCGGGGACATAGCGATCATCCTATGTGTGTGACATATTTTCGCCTTTGAACAAAGGTGAGCTTAACCGAGAATGCGGTAGGTACCTATATAACCTGTCCTATTGTATTTGTTTAGCTTTGTTCGTAATAAAGACTACGAGATTTTATTCTTCTTTGTTAGCTCTAACACAGCCTATGACCTCACCAGCCCCACACTTTCGGAGAATCGATTAATTTCAGATATTGTTCTTATATATTGTACTAAGATTTCTTTCGGCGACCACCCAAGCAGTAATTTTAAAATATTGTTTTTATTTGCATTTCAGCCGGCAGATAAATAAAAGTGTCATCATTATTTTATTAGGTAGGTACTTTATTCAAAATGCATAGAATGTTTTATTGTTGATATTATATTTAACATATATTATTTCTTAAAAAACTAACTTTTTATTTCCCGACTGCAAGGACGAGTTATGTTTCTCGCATGTATCTTGTATGTTTGTAATATTCTTTATTACCTCGTATCATTTAAACCTCTAGATGCTCTTATATAATTAAGATATCGTTAGATAGGGCTTGACGGCCTAAGTGTATTTTCATAAATGACGTTATAAAAAACAAACATGGCGGACTGTGGGTGACATGATGTGTGATCCCATTTTTTTTTGTTTCATCGAGCGGTGTATCAAAATAGAGAGTTTTATAAAGGTGATAACAAAAATTTAACCACCAATATATTAAAACTAGGTTCTGCCAGTGGCTTCGCCTACATGAAAGTCGAAAATTATCCTACGGGAACATGTTCCCAGGGTAAAAATAGCCTATGTGCTGTTCCAGACTATAATCTATCTCTGCAAAAAATATCACCCTGATCCCTTCAACCGTTCAGGCGTGATTGAGTAACACACACATCCATCCGAAATTTCGCTTTAATAAGCTTACTAATAATAATCTATACTTCTATACTTATTACACTTATACTAATATTATATGAGAAAAGATTTGTATGTTTGTATGTAACGAATAAACTTAAAAACTACTAGACCGATTTCAAAATTCTTTCAATATTGGGAAGCTACACTATGCCCGGGTGACATAGGCTACTTTTTATCTCTGTGTTCACACGGGAACGGGAAATACGCAGGTGAAACCGCGAGGCGTCCGCTAGTAATGTTATAAATAGAAAGAAACTCGAAAAAAAATTATAACTAAAAAGTTGCAAATAAAAAAGTTAATAAAATCAAAAACCGGAATGCTTAAGAAGCGAACTAAAACATTTAAACAAGAAGACAATCATGCTTTGCAGTTGGAGGATACATATTATGGTTTTGGTCAGCCAGCTCGTGAATATATAATATAATGAGTTCGCATTGCAGTCGGGTTTTTTTTATTTTATTAGCTTTTTATGTAGTGTTCTCCCTACAAAAACTTTACTTAACTACAACCATTAGTTTTGAGATAAAATCGAATGCTTGGAAATAACTATACTGGACACCAACTGCAGTACCAATCTAGAAATCTCTGAACCGATAGAAGGTCCAGGTTGGTCACTGAAGAAAGAACCTGGTTAAATGGGTTTACTTGACCCATCCCAAACGCAATGCCCCTTCACAAGATATGCCCAGAATGCACAACCACCTGCACAATCCAGAACCTGAACGGGGCCAACGATAGACCTATCCTGGTGGCCATATAGTGCTTGGACAAAATTTGAGTCGAAACTTAAAGAAGAGTTTATTATAATTACTTGAAAAGTATATCATTTTTTGGACAACCTTGAAAGGCCGTATATATGCCGCTGAATTCATCCTTTTGCGAATTTCCTCTGCTTGAGGTTGCCTATCAATGTATATCCCCAGAAATTTTGCTATTTTAACTTGGTTAATTATTTTTTTATTGTAGTCTACAGATACTTTCTTTTATACACCACGTTGATGGAAGTGCATTATATTAGTTTTTTGTAGGTTTATCACTCAGTTGTTTCTTTGTAGTCAATGTACGATATCTTTCAGGGTCTTATTTATGTCCTGCTCATAGCCATCCCGATAAAAAAAAAAAAAAATAAAAAAAAAAAAAAAAATCGTTTATTTATTTCTTAAAGTACAAAATTTACAATAATTTGCTTATGTTCTAAAAAGTGCTGATGTATAATTTGCCTGAACTAGGTAGAACCTGTGCTTCAGGCGTAAAAGTGCTTATTTATATTTAATAATGTAGGTATTGCAATAAATTAACAATTTTAAGTAAAACTAGGACACTGCGGAAATATACATAGTAGTGTTATTTTTAATCATGCTTACGTAGTTTTAATCTAATTTTATTTTAATACTAGAAGCAGGTCTTCAGTCTGGTCATATGACAAACCTTGCAAATAGTTTAAAACAATGCTTTTACAGTTAAAATAATTTAAATTATATATACTTAGTATTCTATTTAATCTATTATATAAAAAGGGCCCTAAAAATGTAAAGAATCTATATGTAAATGCAAATTTAGAGGTAGAGGTTGAACTGCATACTATATCGTTTCGCCTTTTGTTAGTTATATCTAGGTTATATTTAAGCATTGCATGCTGTTTTAGTGTTATGTGCAGTAAATAAATTTGCCGAACAGTCAAGACTTTGCAGGATTTAAATAACTGGTGGGTAGGGAAAAGGAAAGGTAGAGAATTTGCTACTTTTAGAACAGCTCTTTGTGCTCTTTCAAGAGAGAGAATGATAGTTTTTGATGCTCCGCCCCATGAGGTTATACAATATTGAAGTATTGATTGACATAGAGCAAAATAAACTTGTTTGACTAAGTTAGTGTCGGCAATGGAGCGCAGTTGTTTGAAAGCAAACATCAGTTTACGTACTCTAGTAACCAAACTGTCAATATGTTGCCTAAAACGAGAGCGTGTTATCAACAAAAACTCCAAGATACTTGAGGCACTTTGTTTCCAGGATCATAGGGCAGGTACAAGAAGTGGCTGACTGATTGTTACATTGGTGTGCATATAAATGGGGATTAGTTTTGTTATTAAGATTGCGCATGTTGAACTGAATATATTTTGTTTTATCTGCATTTAGTGTTAGTAAATTACAACGAAGCCAGTTTAGAACGATGTTAAAACCTGCCTGTGCAACATTATACAGCTCGGAGTTAGTTTTTGCGGTGAAAATAAGTGCAGTGTCATCAGCGTACGATATTATTTTGCAATTTCCTACATTTAAATTACAAAGATCATTAATGTAAATGAGGAACAATGATGGACCAAGGATACTGCCTTGTGAAACTCCAAATCCTAGTGATTTTTCATCGTTACTAGTTATATTTCCTATTCGAACACATTGCGATCTATCGTTTAAATAATCTTCGAATAGTTTCAGCTGTGTACCTCTTATACCTAACGTTTCCAGTTTATTTAAAAGCAAAGGAACAGATACGGTGTCAAAAGCTTTTGCTAAGTCTAGGAAGATAGTCAGGACCTGGTTTCCATCGCCGAGTTCTTGTGCAACGAGGTCTGTCAGCTTTTGAACCGCATCTGCTGTGGACAATCTGCTTCTAAACCCGAATTGTGAAGAAGATAATAAGTTGTTCGTTTCCAAGTAATTGACGAGTCTTTTGTTAATGATTTTTCTAATATTTTGGATAAAGAAGGCAGTATAGATATTGGTCTATAATTATTCACAACATCTCTATATCCAGATTTAAAGATAGGGATGACCACCGCCTTTTTTAGACTTTTAGGGAAAATTCCTTCTCGGAGGCACGCCTGAAATATACATGTTAACGGTCGGAGTAAAATGTGTTTAAAACGCTTAAGTATTTTATTATCAATATTATCCCAGCCGACTGCACAGTCATCTTTCAGAGCTGAGATGATTAGTTCTACTTCACTTTCGTCCGTATCCAAAAGTGCAAAAGATTTAGCACAGCTCTTGAGAGAAGTCTGAAAGTGCGCGGCAGACCGATAAGACGATTGCTTCAGGAGTGGTTCCGCGAGGGATTTCCCTACATTCACGAAATAGTTATTTACATTATTAGCTGATGATAGGGGTGAAGAGTTAGTGAGCAGTAAACTTGAAACGGGTTCCCGTTGTTTAGATCTGTAAGTCAAGTTTTTAATATGTTTCCATATCTGTTTACTATTTTTGCCTGCTTTCTGCAATTCGTTTTTATCGTATTCAATTTTAAGTTTTTTCAAGAGATTATTACAAAAGTTCCTGTACCTCTTGTATATTACAAGAAGCATTATATTATCAGGGTAGCGTTTGGTTTTCTGATGTAATTTGTCTCTGTGCCTTATACATCGAACAAGGCCCGGAGTAATCCACGGTTTAATATTATAATGCTTCCGATTTAATGTTATTACGGTCGTATTATGTAATATTGCTTGCTGGACGTTTTTAATTAAATACGATAAAGACAAATTAGCGTCAGGAGAATCGTAAACAGGGCTAAAATCAATGTTATGCAGGTCATGTTCTAGTTTGTGCATGTTTAGTTTGGACTTTGACAGTGGACGATTTTGCTTAGGTAGCGTTAAGTTCATTGTTAGTAGGACAGCATTATGATCAGTAATTGTTGAATTAGTAACTAGGGTAATATATGGTAGGCTGGTTTTTATCATCATGTGATCGAGACACGAGCCACTCTGATGTGTTGGTAGCGTATGACCGATGAGAAGCCCATGGTATGAACATAAATTGAGGTAATTTTGAATTCCAGCATCGCAGTTTTCAGCAGTGATGTTTATGTTAATGTCACCTGTTAGTATGATGTGCTTAAAAGCGGAAAGATTACGACAGGCCTGGTTTAAGAAATATTGAAATGAGTCCAGATTTCTAAACGATGGGGATCTGTAGATAGCTAGTATTGCTATAGTTGTACCTATTTTAATTATAAGGCAGTTACAGTCTTGTTGATTCTGTTCTTCAACTGTGGCTATAAGCGATTGTTTAGCGTAAATCACGACACCATCATTTTGATTCTGGTTAGTAGTGCTATGGAACATGTTGTATCCCGTCATAGTAGGGATGTTTTCTTGGCGTTTTGATAACCAGCATTCGGTTAGTATTATGATATCGCAAGCTATGTTTAGTCTATGAAGAAAAATGTTAAAACTGTCAAAGTTCCTGCAGATGCTACGAATATTTTGTGTTAGTACTGTAAAAGGATTTTGGTATTCGGAAAGATATTGTTTGCAGTCTTCTACCTCACAAGTTTTTGATTCTGACAAAAAAGCGTTATCTATATCAGTAATCAAACTATCCATAAGTAAAAAATGTAAAAGTATGTACTCTGTAAAAATACGTTAGATCTAAATATAATCTAGAGTTTGGCGCTCTTAGGCGCCTTCATAATCTACAGAGTTGATATACCTGTATTCAGCGGCTTTTCTAGCTGGGCAATCAGAATCTCCTGTCTTGTGGTTGTGGGGTTTTTTGTAGCGCTTGCAGGTTGCACATTTCGGTAGTTCATCCTTCGAAGAACACTCCTGAGTCGCGTGGCCTTCCACCCCGCAGTGGCCGCAAATTGAGATGGCGGATTTGCAAGTCTTGGATGCATGACCGTATTGCTGACACTTGAAGCACCGAGTCACAAGGGTGAAATCTCGTACCGGGCACGACGTCCAGTTTATATAAAGCCTGTTCTGGTTCACTAGGGCTTTCCGGACGCTGGCTGGCACTTCAACAATGTAGTTGCAGCTGTCGGCATCTCGTTTTCCTGACTTATGGCTTAATTTGATTGAGGTCAAAAATGTATCTTTGGTCAGTGTTGGTAGTTTATCGACGATATTTTGCTCATAAATACATTTAAATACCTCTTTCTCTGCCATATCAGTGGGGACCCCAATTATTACAATACGGGGCTTCCGCTTTTGAGGCTCATCTACAGTAAGTCCTGATGTGGAACGCTCGACAGTCTGCTTCAACTTTTGGATGTCGTCCTTGGTCTCCGTGCTAATGATTACACCTCCGTTTCTTATTTTCCGAAGTCCTCGAACCTTCAGCTTCATTTCTTCAGGGCATACAATTTTTTGTATAAGATTTTTGGTCTCTTCACTGGTCTTGGTATTGTCGCTAGGATAAATAGCGACTGAGCTAGTTGCTTGATGCCGAATAAGGCTTTTTGTCCCCTTCACCATGTCTGCAAAAGAAGTGCTTTCCTGTTTTTGCTTGGTCAGAGTTTCTTCTAATTTATGCTTGATATCAGTCAAACTAATGGCGAGGTCTTCATTTTCCTTTAAACTTTGCAGGGTGGCGTAGTTTTGGAGGGCTTTATGTTTCAGTGACTGATATTGCACTGCCATTTGGGAGACTCCGTGTCCGACTTTACGACATAGGCTACTAATTCTAAGCTTTTGTTCGGAATTCATTTTTCCTTCCGAAGCTATGGTCGACACCTCACTTAGGCACTGCTCAATGCTGGACATCCACGATTGAATTTCAGGAGTAGAAAAAACCTCAACCGTTTCATCCTGTGCTTGACTTCTAGGTGTTGTTGCTGGTGGTGGAGAGCGATGCGGCTGGCCACCACGATTGAGGGGGCTGCTATCCATATTTGTAAATAATCACTTGCTTTTGACCATATTCGCAATAAAAACTGTATAACACAACAAAAACGTCTATGTCTCTAAAACTAGGTCACAATTAAAAACTGTTAATTTATGCAATTGTTAAGTTGCTTTACTGAGCACGTCTGTATTCGTCGAGTGAATCCACACAATCAGATTACATTTACGTTTTACAAATGCGATGCAGTCATTGGCAAATAACACCATTGGATTATCAACATGACGTGGCAAATCGTTGATATAAATTAAGAAAAGTGGTGGCCCAAGGACGCTGCCCTGTGATACACCATATTTTACTGTTCGTCCTTCGGGTTGGTATTTTCCTTCACTCTTCGCCTTAGGGCAAATTCTTGTTATTTCCTTGTACTGTTTACGATCGCTAAGGTATAATTTAATAAGTTTGAGTATGTTTCCCCTTATTCCATAAACACTCAACTTGTTCAGTAAAATGTCGTGATCGACGCAATCAAAAGCTTTAGTCATATCAGTGAAGATTGCGAAAATAGGTACTTTGCTATCTAAATTTTTATGATAGTATTGTTTAACTCGATAATAGCCGTATTAATATTTTTTCCTAAAACCTTAAGTAATTCGTAAATTAACTTCTCTACTACTTTAGACAATACCGGAATTAACGCTACTGGTCTGTAATTACAGCTATTTCTTCTTTTTTCTAGTGTTTTAACTATAACAGTTTTTGAGCTATTACAAAAGACACCAAAGTTAATGCTGAGATTAATAATATGGCTAATAGGTACAGCTATATTGTTCGCCACAAATTTAACAACTTTCGTTGCTATATCGTCATACCCAACGGTATTATAATTTTCTAAAGATTTTATTGTTCTAATTACATCTTGGGGTAGAACTGGTGCCATAAGCATTGATTTTCTGTTTTCCGAAAAAGGTTAGGTTAGGTTAGGTTAGGTTAGGTTAGGTTAGGTTAGGTTGGGGTGGGGTGCGGGTCAGGTAACCTCCACGTTGGCCTAGTTGGTTGCTGGTCTCTTTCGGATACGTCCGGGGGGAAGAGCAACCCGCTGGGCTGGTGCACCCCGGGCACCGTCAATAACTTCCCATTCGTGGGTTCTTGTTGGCGGTGGCGAATACCTGACAGGGGGGGATGTCGCTCTGGGTGTTCCCCTGATTAGCAGGGGACACTCCAGACGCGATATAGGGGGGCTAGGTTGGGTAGGCTAGTTTGGGTAGGTAGGTTAAATTAGGTTGGGTAGGTAGGTAGGTGGTGTGACTTGTCGTTGCCGGCCCTCCTTTGGCGTGGGATGGTCGGCAGGGACAAGTCAATGGAAGGAGGAGGCGGCGGAGCGTCGGTCTCGACGCGCCGCCGCACACGCGGGGGACCGTAAAGGTCAGGGGCGGTGGAGGGCACGGCGCAGCACACCGTCTAGGTGTGCCCAGCGGGGGCGTAGCTGCGCCATGCCCTGAGGAGTTGTCGGGCGGGACCTCTCGCTTCCCGGTGTGGTGAATTCCATGCTGGGGGGTGGGGGGTCCTGGGCGGCGGTTGCGGCATCTGTCCTTCGCGGGCCAGGTGCCGCAACGGAGGGGACCGTAAGGTCCAGAGCGGTGGAGGGCACGGCGCGGCACACCGTCTAGGTGTGCCCAGCGGGGGCGTAGCTGCGCCGTGCCCTGTGGAGTTGTCGGGCGGGACCTCTCGCTTCCCGGTGTGGTGAATTCCATGCTGGGGGGTGGGGGGTCCTGTGCGGCGGTTGCCCCCTTTTGCGAGGACGCCATGTCGCGAAAGGGGGTGGCGGAGAGGGGGTGGAAGGGGGCGGTCATACGATCGTTTCCTCCCACCTCCTGGTGGTGACTAGCGGGCGACGGGCGTGGGGGCCGCCTTAGCCTGCATTGCACTAGTCACCACCCTTGCGGGCGGGAACGGCCGAGCACTCGCGGTCGTTCCCGGGCCCCTCCACTGAGGGAGGGGCGAGAAGGGCCCGCCCTAAAAGGCGGGCGGTCGTCGGCGGAGGACTGGACGTAAAGGCTCTGCCGGTTTCCCAGTCCTCCTCCATTCAGACGATGCGGGAGTGCCGCTGGGTTATTTTAGTGGGTATACCGGGCTGGGGGGCCCGGGGAGTCCCACATAGCCCCCCATTCCCCCAATGGGTGGGTATGCGTAATGCATTTTTTCCCAGCGTGATCAAAAAAAAAAAAAAAAAAAGGTTAGGTTGGGGTGCGGGTCAGGTAACCTCCACGTTGGCCTAGCTGGTTGCTGGTCTCTTTCGGATACGTCCGGGGAGAAGAGCAACCCGCTGGGCTGGTGCACCCCGGGCACCGTCAATAACTTCCCATTCGTGGGTTCTTGTTGGCGATGGCGAATACCTGACAGGGGGGGGTTGTCGCTCTGGGTGTTCCCCTGATTAGCAGGGGACACTCCAGACGCGGCGTAGGGGTGGGGCTAGGTTGGGTAGGTAGGTTTGGGGTAGGTTAGGTAGGTTTGCGGTGGGGCTCACTTCCGGGCCTCTGGGCGGGCCGCCCAACCCTGCGGGCGGGGTTCCCCGGGTGCATTGACCAGCTCTGCACCCTGCTCTGCCCGGCTCTGCAACCGGGCTCTGCCCGCTCTGCACCTGGCTTTGCCCGCTCTGCACCTGGCTTTGCACTCGGCGCTCGTGCGGTTTGAGCTCCCCGAGTGCACTGACCAGCTCTGCACCCTGCACTGACCAGCTCTGCACCCTGCACTGACCAGCTCTGCACCCTGCTTTGCCCGGACCTGCATCCGGCTTAGCCCGCTCTGCACCTGGCTCTGCGTCCGGCTCTCTCTCTTGCGGGTGGGGGCGGCCGACGCCCGGGGGCGGGAAGTGGGCCCACGAGGTGGTGTTGACTTGTCGTTGCCGGCCCTCCTTTGGCGTGGGATGGTCGGCAGGGACAAGTCGATGGAAGGAGGAGGCGGCGGAGCGTCGGTCTCGACGCGCCGCCGCAGACGCGGAGGGCGGCATCTGACCTTCGCGGGCCAGATGCCGCAACGGTGGGGACCGTAAGGTCCAGCGCGGTGGAGGGTACGGCGCAGCACACCGTCTAGGTGTGCCCAGCGGGGGCGTAGCTGCGCCGTGCCCTGAGGAGATGTCGGGCGGGACCTCTCGCTTCCCGGTGTGGTGAATTCCATGCTGGGGGGTGGGGGGTCCTGGGCGGCGGATGTCCCCCTTTTGCGAGGACGCCAAGTCGCAAAAGGGGGTGGCGGAGAGGGGGTGGAAGGGGGCGGTCGTACGATCGTTTCCTCCCACCTCCTGGTGGTGACTAGCGGGCGACGGGCGTGGGGGCCGCCTTAGCCTGCATTGCACTAGTCACCACCCTTGCGGGAATGGCCGAGCACTCGCGGTCATTCCCGGGCCCCTCCATTGGAGGGGCGTGAAGGGCCTGCCCTAAAAGGCGGGCGGTCGTCGGCGGAGGACTGGACGTAAAGGCTGTGCCGGATTCCCAGTCCTCCTCCATTCAGACGATGCGGGAGTGCCGCTGGGTTATTTTAGTGGGTATACCGGGCTGGGGGGCCCGGGGAGTCCCACATAGCCCCCCATTCCCCCAATGGGTGGGTATGCGTAATGCATTTTTTCCCAGCGTGATCAAAAAAAAAAAAAAAAAAAAAAAAAAAAAAAAAAAAAAAAAAAAAAAAAAAGGTTAGGTTAGGTTGGGGTGCGGGTCAGGTAACCTCCACGTTGGCCTAGTTGGTTGCTGGTCCCTTTCGGATACGTCCGGGGGGAAGAGCAACCCGCTGGGCTGGTGCACCCCGGGCACCGTCAATAACTTCCCATTCGTGGGTTCTTGTTGGCGGTGGCGAATACCTGACAGGGGGGGATGTCGCTCTGGGTGTTCCCCTGATTAGCAGGGGACACTCCAGACGCGACACAGGGGTTGGGCTGGGGTGGGATAAGTTAGGTTGGGTAGGCTAGTTTGGGTAGGTAGTTTAGCTAGGTTGGGTAGGTAGGAGGTGATGGCTTGTCGTTGCCGACCCTCCTTTGGCGTGGGATGGTCGGCAGGGACAAGTCGGTGGAAGGAGGGGGCGGCGGAGCGTCGGTCTCGACGCGCCGCCGCACACGCGGAGGGCGGCATCTGGCCTTCGCGGGCCAGATGCTGCTACGCGGGGACCATTATGGTCAGGAGCGGTGGAGGGCACGGCGCAGCACACCGTCTAGGTGTGCCCAGCGGGGGCGTAGCTGCGCCATGCCCTGAGGAGTTGTCGGGCGGGACCTCTCGCTTCCCGGTGTGGTGAATTCCATGCTGGGGGGTGGGGGGTCCTGGGCGGCGGTTGCGGCATCTGTCCCTCGCGGGCCAGATGCCGCAACGGAGGGGACCGTAAGGTCCAGCGCGGTGGAGGGCGCGGCGCAGCACACCGTCTAGGTGTGCCCAGCGGGGGCGTAGCTGCGCCGTGCCCTGAGGAGTTGTCGGGCTGGACCTCTCACTTCCCGGTGTGGTGAATTCCATGCTGGGGGGTGGGGGGTCCTGTGCGGCGGTTGCCCCCTTTTGCGAGGACGCCATGTCGCGAAGGGGGGTGGCGGAGAGGGGGTGGAAGGGGGCGGTCGTACGATCGTTTCCTCCCACCTCCTGGTGGTGACTAGCGGGCGACGGGCGTGGGGGCCGCCTTAGCCTGCATTGCACTAGTCACCACCCTTGCGGGCGGGAACGGCCGAGCACTCGCGGTCGTTCCCGGGCCCCTCCACTGAGGGAGGGGCGAGTAGGGCCCGCCCTAAAAGGCGGGCGGTCGTCGGCGGAGGACTGGACGTAAAGGCTCTGCCGGTTTCCCAGTCCTCCTCCATTCAGACGATGCGGGAGTGCCGCTGGGTTATTTTAGTGGGTATACCGGGCTGGGGGGCCCGGGGAGTCCCACATAGCCCCCCATTCCCCCAATGGGTGGGTATGCGTAATGCATTTTTTCCCAGCGTGATCAAAAAAAAAAAAAAAAAAAAAAAAAAAAAAAAAGGTTAGGTTAGGTTAGGTTGGGGGATCCCCCACAGTGCATACGTCCTCGTTCGTTTCCCCCGGGCAACGCCCCAGTTCTGACCACCGTAACGGAGTGGCAGACTGGGTGCGGCTAAAGTGCGCTGTGCGATCGGAGCTATCATTTTATCACTTGCGGTAACTGCGATCTTGCGTTGAATTTTATTGTTTTATTGTTTTTATCATTTTAATAATGGTAAAGCCTGTTTGTTTCGAGTCGGACGCCAGTTCCATGGAGGTCGAAACTCGATCCAGAAAGCGGGCCTTTCTGAAGGCAGGGTCCGATGGCTCTTCGGCCTCGGCGGGTTCGGCGAAGGAGCCTAAAAAGAAGGCCAAGGCCAAAAAGTCGGCAGACACCCACGACGTGGGCCTTGCGGACGCCCAACGTCAGCTAGACTTGGCAAGGAAGGAGCAGCTCCAGCAAGACCTAGAGGAGGAGGTTGCTGCTAGGGAGCAGCGGACGCGCGTCGCCCGGGCCAAGTCCGGTTACGGTGCGTCTCGCGTCGTCTACGCCGACCATACGTTGGCCGAACTCGAGCGGATGGCTCAGGAGGATGAGGAGGGGATCGCGGTGGTCGCCTCCAAGTCCTCGCACCTCAAGGGCACTTTCCAAAAGTCCCTAAAATGTCGGGCTGCGAGCATGCTCGGGATCGTCGGTGAGCTGGTGCAGCGCCAGGCCACCGACGAGACGCGGCAGATGCAGGCGACAATTGATCGCCTGCAGTCCGAAGTGAGCCAGCTGCATCGCAAGCTGGCTGAGGTCACGGCCCGGCCAACCCAGGCTGCGCCTGTCCCTGCGGCAGAGGGCCCCGCCCTCCATCACGGCCTCGAGGATATCATCCGCGGGGTCGTGAGGGAGGAAAGGGCCTTCGTGAGAGCCTGCCTCGCGGGGATTGAGGACCGGCTCTTGCCGGAGGTGAGCCACCGACCACCGCTTGCGGCGGACAGCAGGCGGAGTGAGGCGCGCGAGCAGGGTGAGGCATCCGCAGAGGACGCTCTCCTGCCATCCACCACCCCGACCAACCAGCAGGGCTGGACTAAGGTTGTCGCAAAAGGCAAAGGGAAGGGGAAGGGGAAGGCCACAAAAGCGGCAGCGGCCGTCCCTGCCGTCCCCGTCCCTGCCGTCCCCGCCACCATCCCTACCAGCCAGTCTCAATCGACTGGCAAGGGGGGGGCGAAAGGTAAGGGGAAAAACTCCCCTCCGGCCGGAACCAAGAAGAGGCTCGTTCCTCCGAAAACCGCAGCCGTCGTGGTGACTCTCACCGCGGAGGCTGCGGAGCGGGGCGAGACTTACGCGTCCGTGATGTCGCGGGCGCGTACCAACGCCGATCCCACCACGTTAGGGATCGGCAAAGTCTCATGCCGCAGGACGCAAGCCGGGGCTCGCATCTTTGAGTTCCCGGGTGCGGAGGGCGTTGCAAATGCAGACCTCTTTGCAACAAAGTTGAGAGAGGTCATCGCGGACGTGGCCAAGGTGGCTAGGCCCGTAAAGTCGGCGGCCTTGGAGGTGACCGGTCTAGACGACACGGTCACCAAAGAGGAGGTGGTGGCGGCAATCGCGGCCATGGGGGGCTGTAGCGTCGCAGCGGTGCAAGGCCGGGGCATCAGGCCCGGCCGCGGCGGCATGGGCAGCATCCGCCTGGAGTGCCCAGTCGCCGCTGCCAAAGCCGTCCTCGCCAAGGGACGGCTGGCCGTGGGCTTCAGCTCGGGTGTGGTCCGGGCACTTGAGGCCCAGCCTCTGCGTTGTTATCGGTGCTTCGGCATCGGACACACCCGGGCTCTGTGTCCGTCCAGCGTCGACAGGACGGACACATGCTACCGCTGCGGCAAGGAGGGCCATAAAGCCGCCTCCTGCAAGGCCGCCACGCCGCACTGTGCGGTGTGTGCCGCCAGTGGCCGCCCGGCAGGCCACGTCACAAAGGGGAGGAATTGCAGTCCTCCCCCTAAGAGGGGCAAAGCGAAGCAGGCATTGATCCGGCCTGCCGCTGCCACCGCCGCCGTTCCAGAGACTGGGACTACGGCAGCCGCTGGCCTGGCTGAGGACGGGGGTGCGATGTCCGACTAAATGCCTAGAGCCGAACATCGCATCCTCCAGGCGAACACCAACCACTGCCGAGCGGCCCAGGATCTGCTCATGCAGACCATGGCCGAGTGGTTGGTGGACCTGGCGGTAGTCGCCGAGCCGTACTCGATACCTGGCCGTTGGCTGGGCGATCGGGACGGCTCGGTGGCATTGGTGTCGCGGCCTGCCACAGACTCCCCTCCCCTCTCGCTTTTAGAGAGGGGACCGGGATACGTGGCCGCCGCGTGGGGAGAAATAGCCCTGGTCGGGGTCTATTTCTCCCCAAACCGCCCTCTAAGGGACTTCGAGGATTTTCTCGAAGTCCTAACGGCAGTCGTCGGGAGGGCGGCGCCACGCCAGGTCGCCGTGTTGGGCGACCTGAACGCCAAGTCAGCGGCTTGGGGCAACCCGGCAGCCTCGTGCAACGTCCGGGGACGCGCCGCCGAATTTTGGGCGGCTTCGTGCGGTGTGTCCCTCCTGAACAGGGGGGATGTTCACACGTGTGTGCGGCAGCGGGGAGGATCAGTGGTGGACGTATCGTTCGCCACCCCCGTGCTAGCCGCCCGCGTCGTGAACTGGCGGGTGGAGATGGTGGAGACCATGTCGGACCACCGCTACGTGCGGTTCGACATCTCCACCCAGGGCCCGCGGGGGAGAACGGCCCGCTCGGGCCAATCTCCCTTCCCGCGGTGGGCTCTCACCCGCCTGGATCGAGAGGCAGCCCAGGAGGCGGCGTTCCTCCAGGACTGGCTCTCGCCCCCTGTGCAGGCAGCCCCGGACGTTGACGCCGCGGCGGTCCAGCTCCGAGGGTCCCTGACCGAGGTGTGCAACTCGAGCATGCCTCGGTCTCGCCGGCCGCCTCCCCGTCGCGCCGTCTACTGGTGGACGGAGGAGATAGCGGGACTCCGGGCGGCCTGCGTGGAGGCCAGGAGGGCCTACACGCGGAGCCGGCGGCGCACGAGCCGCTCTCAGGCCGGGGAGGACCGCCTCTACGCCTCTTACCTAGAGGCAAAGGCGGTCCTCAAGACGGCAATGTGCGCCGCCAAAGACTCGGCTCGGGCCGAGATGTTGGAGGGTCTCGACAGGGATCCGTACGGGAGACCGTACAAGCTGGCGCGGAGCCAGCTGCGGCCCTACGGTCCCCCCCTGTCGGAGACCCTCGAGCCGGCATTGCTGGATGGGGTGGTTCGGGCCCTGTTTCCGCGCAGGACCGACTTCACCCCACCAGCAATGGACCCCCCGCAGGATGCGGCTCCGCCGGAGGCGGAGATCCCACCGGTGACGGAGGACGAGATCCGGGACGGGATTCTTCGCCTCCGCGCGAAGAAAACGGCCCCTGGGCCGGACGGCGTCCCTGCACGGGTGGCGGCGATAGCTGCCTTTCAGATGCAGGACAGGTTTCGGGACCTTTTCAGCGCGTGCTTTGCGGCTGGGAGGTTCCCGAAACTGTGGCGGGAGGGGCAGCTGTGCCTCCTCCGTAAAGAGGGACGCCCGGTGGACTCCCCCTCGGCATACCGGCCCATCGTACTTTTGGATGAGGTCGGTAAAATGTTCGAGGGGATAGTCGCCGACCGGCTGAACAGCCACCTGCGGGGGGTGGGACCTGACCTGTCGGACGCCCAGTTCGGCTTTCGAAATGGGCGTTCGACGGTCGACGCCTTGGCCCTGCTGAAGGGCCAGGTGCAGGAGGCGGTCGAGTCGGGGGACGGAGTGTTGGCGGTGTCGTTCGACATTGCAAACGCCTTCAACTCCGTCCCCCACTCGACCATATTGGAGGCACTCCGATTCCACGGAGTGCCCCAATATCTGAGGGCGATCCTGGCCAGCTACCTGGAGGACCGAGAGGTCCTCCTGGTAGACAAGACGGCCAGGATCAGGAGGTACGGCGCGGAGTGCGGTGTTCCGCAGGGGTCGGTTCTAGGCCCCCCCCTGTGGAACATCGGTTTCGACTGGCTCCTGCGGGGCACCCTCCTCCGGGGGACGAGCGTCATCTGTTACGCGGATGACACTCTGCTCGTTGCCCGGGGGAGGGACTTTAGGGCGGCGGCCTGTCTGGCCTCAGCTGGCGGATCCTTAGTGGCAGGTAGGATCCGCCGGCTGGGATTGAGGGTGGCGCTGCACAAGACCGAGGCCGTTTTCTTCCACGGGCCTCGGCAGCGCTACCCACCTGACGCCCACATAGTCGTGGAGGGCGTCAGGATAGAGGTGAAGGCCCAGATGAAGTATCTGGGCCTAGTGCTGGACAGCAGGTGGCGCTTCGGCCCGCACTTTAGCGGGCTGTCGACGCGCCTGCTGAAGGCCGCCGATGCCCTATCGTGGCTCCTCCCGAATCTGGGGGGGCCCAAGGAGCGATGCCGGCGCCTCTATGCCGGCATCCTCAAGAGTATGGCCCTGTATGGAGCCCCAATCTGGGCAGACTCCCTCCACAGGAGGGAGAACGCGACCGCCATCCGCAGGCCCCAAAGGGCCATTGCACAGCGGGTGGCGAGGGCCTATCGGTCCGTAGGCTTTGCGGCGGCGTGCGCTCTGGCGGGCACCCCTCCCTGGGAGTTGGAGGCATGGGTGCTCGCCAGAGTGTACGAGTGGACGGCTCGGCGAAAGGCGCTAGGCGAGCGCCCCGTCGCGGAGGAGCGGCAGGCCGTGCGGCGGGAGGCGAGGGACGCCATCGTCCTCCATTGGACGGAGGACCTCGCCTCCGCCACCTTTGGCCGCCGGACGCTGGATGCGCTCGGTCCAGTCCTGCAGGGCTGGCTCGAGCGCAGACACGGTTTCCTCTCGTTCCGTCTAGTGCAGGTGTTGTCCGGACATGGATGTTTCGGAACGCACCTGCACCGGATCCGGAGGGAGGAAACCCCGGCGTGCCACGACTGCGGCGCGGTGGAGGACACGGCGCAGCACACCCTCGAGGTGTGCCCAGCCTGGGCTGAGCTGCGCCGTGCCCTGACAGGAGTTGTCGGGCAGGACCTCTCACTCCCCGGCGTGGTAAACTCCATGCTGGGGAGTGAGGAGGCCTGGGCGGCGGTCGCCTCCTTTTGCGAGGATGTCATGTCGCAAAAGGAGGCGGCGGAGCGGGCGCGGGAGGATGACCCTCTCGCTGCGCCGCTCCGCAGGCGGAGAAGGGGTGGGAGAAGGCGGTTGTACGACCGTCTCCTCCCACCTCCTCCTGGTGGTGACTAGCGGACGACAGGCGCGGGGGCGCCTCTCGTCTGCATTGCACAGTCACCACCCTCGGGCGGGAACGGCCGAGCACTCGCGGTCGTTCCCGGGCCCCTCCACTAAGGGAGGGGCGTGAAGGGCCTGCCATAAAGGCAGGCGGTCGTCGGCGGAGGGCTGGACGTAAAGGCTGTGCCGGTTTCCCAGCCCTCCTCCACACAGACGATGCGGGAGTGCCGCTAGGTTATTTTAGTGGGTATACCGGGCTTGCCCGGGGAGTCCCACATAGCCCGCCCATTCCCCCAACGGGCGGGTATGCGTAATGCATTTTTTCCCAGCGTGATCAAAAAAAAAAAAAAAAAAAAAAAAAAAAGGTTAGGTTAGGTTAGGTTGGGGGATCCCCCACAGCGCATACGTCCTCGTTCGTTTCCCCCGGGCAACGCCCCAGCTCTGACCACCGTAACGGAGTGGCAGACTGGGTGCGGCTAAAGTGTGCTGTGCGATCGTGACTATCCTATCTCTCTTGCGGAATTGCGATCATTGCTTTGTTTTTAACTAATATGCCGAAACCATTGCGGGATGCCTTCGGGCACTTCAGCAAAAAAGGCCCTTCTCAGGGCCAACCCAAAGGCCCTTCTCAGGGCCAACCCAAGGGCCCTTCTGAGGGCCAGCCCAAAGGCCCTTGTCAGGGCCACCCGGACGCTTCAGCGTCAGAGGCTAGCCGCGCGCCGTCTGCGGCTAGCTTCTTTGACACGGCGGGCTCAGAGAATGAGTCCAATGCGTACGAGTCGGACGCCAGCAGTTCGATGGAGGTCGAAACCCGATCTCGCAAGCGGGCCTTCTTGAAGGCAGGCTCCGATGGCTCTTCGGCCTCAGCCTCCGGTTCGGCGAAGGAGCCGAAAAAGCGGGCTAAGGCCAAAAAGTCGGCGGCGGTCACCCACGACGTGGGCCTTGCGGACGCCCAACGTCAGCTGGACTTGGCTCGGCGGGAGCAACTCCAGCAGGACCTGGAGGAGGAGGTTGCTGCCAGGGAGCAGCGGACGCGCGTCGCCCGGGCCAAGTCCGGATACGGTGCGTCTCGGGTCGTCTACGCCGACCACTCTTTGGCCGAGCTCGAGAGGATGGCTCAGGAGGATGAGGAGGGGATCGCGGTGGTCGCCTCCAAGTCCTCCCACCTCAAGGGCACTTTTCAAAAGTCCCTGAAGTGTCGGGCCGCGAGCATGCTCGGGATCGTCGGTGAGCTGGTGCAGCGCCAGGCCACCGACGAGACGCGGCAGATGCAGGCGACAATTGATCGCCTGCAGTCCGAAGTGAGCCAGCTGCATCGAAAGCTGGCTGAGCTCACGGCCCGGCCAACCCAGGCTGAGCCTATCCCTGCGGCAGAGGGCCCCGCCCTCCATCACGGCCTCGAGGATATCATCCGCGGGGTCGTGAGGGAGGAAAGGGCCTTCGTGAGAGCCTGCCTCGCGGGAATTGAGGACCGGCTCTTGCCGGAGGTGAGCCACCGACCACCGCTTGCGGCGGATAGCAGGCAGGGTGAGGTGCCCGAGCAGAGAGAGGCATCCGCAGAGGACGCTCTTCTGCCATCCACCACCCCGACCAACCAGCAGGGCTGGACGACGGTCGCAAAAGGAAAAGGCAAGGGGAAGGGGAAGGGGAAGGCCACAAAAGCGGCAACGGCCGTCCCTGCCGCCCCCGTCCCTGCCGTCCCCGCCACCGCCGCCACCACCCCTCCCAGCCAGTCGCAATCGACTGGCAAGGGCGGGGCGAAGGGTAAGGGGAAAAGCTCCCCCCCAGCCGGCGCCCACGAGGTGGTGTTGACTTGTCGTTGCCGGCCCTCCTTTGGCGTGGGATGGTCGGCAGGGACAAGTCGATGGAAGGAGGAGGCGGCGGAGCGTCGGTCTCGACGCGCCGCCGCAGACGCGGAGGGCGGCATCTGACCTTCGCGGGCCAGATGCCGCAACGGTGGGGACCATAAGGTCCAGCGCGGTGGAGGGTACGGCGCAGCACACCGTCTAGGTGTGCCCAGCGGGGGCGTAGCTGCGCCGTGCCCTGAGGAGATGTCGGGCGGGACCTCTCGCTTCCCGGTGTGGTGAATTCCATGCTGGGGGGTGGGGGGTCCTGGGCGGCGGATGTCCCCCTTTTGCGAGGACGCCAATTCGCAAAAGGGGGTGGCGGAGAGGGGGTGGAAGGGGGCGGTCGTACGATCGTTTCCTCCCACCTCCTGGTCGTGACTAGCGGGCGACGGGCGTGGGGGCCGCCTTAGCCTGCATTGCACTAGTCACCACCCTTGCGGGCGGGAATGGCCGAGCACTCGCGGTCATTCCCGGGCCCCTCCATTGGAGGGGCGTGAAGGGCCTGCCCTAAAAGGCGGGCGGTCGTCGGTGGGGGACTGGACGTAAAGGCTGTGCCGGATTCCCAGTCCTCCTCCATTCAGACGATGCGGGAGTTCCGCTGGGTTATTTTAGTGGGTATACCGGGCTGGGGGGCCCGGGGAGTCCCACATAGCCCCCCATTCCCCCAATGGGTGGGTGTGCGTAATGCATTTTTTCCCAGCGTGATCAAAAAAAAAAAAAAAAAAAAAAAAGTTAGGTTGGGGGATCCCCCACAGCGCATACGTCCTCGTGCGTTTTTGCCGCCAAATTGAAAGAGGTGATCGCGGACGCGGCCAAGGTGGCGAGGCCGGTAAAGTCGGCGGCCTTGGAGGTGACCGATCTTGACGATACGGTCACCAAAGAGGAGGTGGTGGCGGCGGTCGCGGCCATAGGGGGCTGCAGCGTCGCAGCGGTGCAAGGCCGGGGCATCAGGCCCGGCCGCGGCGGCATGGGCAGCATCCGTCTGGAGTGCCCAGTCGCCGCTGCCAAAGCCGTCCTCGCCAAGGGACGGCTGGCCGTGGGCTTCAGCTCGGGTGTAGTTCGGGCACTTGAGGCTCAGCCTCTGCGTTGTTATCGATGCTTCGGCATCGGACACACCCGGGCTCTGTGTCCGTCCAGCGTCGACAGGACGGACACTTGCTACCGCTGCGGCAAGGAGGGCCATAAAGCCGCCTCCTGCAAGGCCGCCACGCCGCACTGTGCGGTGTGTGCCGCCAGTGGCCGCCCGGCAGGCCACGTCACAAAGGGGAGGAATTGTAGTCCTCCCCCCAAGAGGGGCAAAGCGAAGCAGGCAATGATCCGGCCTGCCGCTGTCACCGCCGCCGTCCCAGAGTCTGGGACTACGGCAGCTGCTGGCCTGGCTGAGGTGGGGGGTGCGATGTCCGACTAAATAATGTCTAGAGTCGAACATCGCATCCTCCAGGCGAACACCAACCACTGCCGAGCGGCCCAGGATCTGCTTATGCAGACCATGGCCGAGTGGTTGGTGGACCTGGCGGTGGTCGCCGAGCCGTACTCGATACCTGGCCGTTGGCTGGGCGATCGGGACGGCTCGGTGGCATTGGTGTCGCGGCCTGCCACAGACTCCCCTCCCCTCTCGCTTTTAGAGAGGGGACCGGGATACGTGGCCGCCGCGTGGGGAGAAATAGCCCTGGTCGGGGTCTATTTCTCCCCAAACCGCCCTCTAAGGGACTTCGAGGATTTTCTCGAAGTCCTAACGGCAGTCGTCGGGAGGGCGGCGCCACGCCAGGTCGCCGTGTTGGGCGACCTGAACGCCAAGTCAGCGGCTTGGGGCAACCCGGCAGCCTCGTGCAACGTCCGGGGACGCGCCGCCGAATTTTGGGCGGCTTCGTGCGGTGTGTCCCTCCTGAACAGGGGGGATGTTCACACGTGTGTGCGGCAGCGGGGAGGATCAGTGGTGGACGTATCGTTCGCCACCCCCGTGCTAGCCGCCCGGTCCGCCGTCCACACAAAGGTCCCGCGCACTGAGACGCCCTGGTGTTCCTTGGCGCCTCGGTGCTAGGAGGAGATGGAGGTGGAATGTGACGGGGCAGGGTCTCAGAAACTCTGGGACTCTGCCCCGTCCCAAAGAGAAGGGCTCCGATGCGGAGCGACGCCAGCGGGGCACGCGGTCGTTAGCCTTGTGGGTCCCGCAGCCCCGTGGGCGAGCGAAGGAACACTCCAGGTTTTTAGTGGGTGCAAACCCCACATAACGCAGTGGTTCCCCCGGACCACTGCGTATTCGTAAGGAATTTTCCTGGGTAAACAAAAAAAAAAAAAAAAAAAAAAAAAAAAAAAAAGGTTAGGTTGGCCACCTCTGGGGTGCGGGTCAGGTAACCTCCACGTTGGCCTAGTTGGTTGCTGGTCCCTTTCGGATACGTCCGGGGGGAAGAGCAACCCGCTGGGCTGGTGCGCCCCGGGCACCGTCAATAACTTCCCATTCGTGGGTTCTTGTTGGCGGTGGCGAATACCTGACAGGGGGGGGATGTTGCTCTGGGTGTTCCTCTGATTAGCAGAGGACACACCAGATGCGACATTGGGGACTGGGTGGGTGGGGATAAGTTAGGTTGGGTAGGTTTGTTTGGGTAGGTAGTTTAGTTAGGTTGGGTAGGTAGGCTAGGCGGACGTGGAGAGGAGTTGGGGGTTGCCTGAAAACAGGTAGCCTCCAAAAGGGGAGTTCACACCAGCTCCCCTCGAATCCCGGAGCCCACGGCATACTCCCAAAGACCCCCATCGTTGGTGGTATGGGGTACGGGATGTGCCGTGGACCGGAGGGCTTGCCTTAATTGGCCGGCCCGCGAGAAGGAAAACTCTTTAAAATCCGACAGCGAAGTCGTAAAAACCTGTAGATACCTGGCGACCTCTACAGTATCTAGCTGCACTGGCACGGAATGAGCGTCACCCGACAGTGCTTCCCTATTTCGTCTCATAATCGTGGGAACAAAAATGGATATTGAACTTAAAAAAATGACGCAATTGGTGGCCGAAAATAGGCGGCTGTCGGAGCAGCTGGCGGAGGCCAACAGCCGGCCGGCGGCAGCGGTGGACTCAGACGCGATCCGTGAGATGGTGGAGGCGATGTCTCGGGCCAGTGTCGTGCAGTTCAGCAATATGCTGAATGCGCGACTCGAGGGGCTCGAGTGTCGCCTCCTGCCGGACCCGAAGTTGCGGCCGCCGCTGGCGGCTGACAGACAAGTGGCGGAATATGAGGCCGCGGCAGTGGCAGTGGCAGTGTCACAGCCGCGGCAGTCAGGTGCGGGGGCAAAGGCCCCTGCCTTAGCGAAGGTTACAACACCCCCGGCGCCTCTGTCTGCGCCCTTAGCTCAGCCCCAATCCACTAAGGGGAAGGGCAAGGGCAAAGGAAAGGGGAAGAAGACGGCGCCGGCCCCTGTAAGGGACCCTAGCCCGGTGCAGGATGCCCCCCCACCGCCCCCTCTGACGGAACAATGGAGCGTGGTCGCTGCTCGGGGTGCCAAGAGCTCTGGTAGGCAGACAGGCACCCAGAGCAGCCAGAAGACCCAAAACAAAAAGGCGGCGGCAGTGGCGAAGCTTCGCGAGCCAAAAACGGCTGCAGTGACACTCACGCTGCAGCCGGGTGCGGCGGAGCGCGGCGAAAGCTACGCCACTGTCTTGCGGGAGGCCCGGACTCGCGTCGATATGGCGAGTCTGGGCATTGACGAAATGCGCTGTAGGACCACGGTCACCGGCGCCCGCATCCTGGAAATCTTCGGGGATGGGGGCGCTGAGAAGGCCGACTCCCTGGCTACAAAGCTAAGGGAGGTCCTCAATGCAGACGCGGTCAGGGTCTCCCGCCCCACAAAAAGGGTGGACGTCCTTGTAACGGGCTTGGACGATTCCGTCACAGCCGCAGAGGTGGTGGCGGCTTTTGCAGCACAGGGAGGGTGCCACGCCGACGATATAAGACCCGGGGTGATCGGCGACCGTGCAACGATGTGGCTCGGCTGCCCGGTTGCCGCCGCCAAGACGGTGGTCGGCGCAAACCGTCTTAAAGTTGGATGGATAACGGCCAGGGTCACCCTGCTGGAGGCGAGGCCCCTACGGTGCTTCAGGTGCCTCAACCTGGGCCACGTCGCCAGCAGGTGTGTTTCGGAGGTGGACCGCAGCGGCCTCTGCTTTCGCTGCGGAAAGCCGGGCCACCGGGCGCGAGAGTGCCGGGCCGAGCCCAACTGCGCCACCTGTGCGGCAGCGGGCAAGCCGGCGGGGCACCCTCTCGGCGGCGTGGGCTGCGTGGGCAAAGCCCCAAAAACCACAAAAAGGAAAGCGACCAGGGCTGAGGGGGGCAGCGGCGAGTCCGCCCCTATCCCGGCAACTATAGAGGAGGGGCCCATGGAGACCGCCCCATAAATGCCTAGTTTAGCTATCATGCAGGCAAATATTAACCACTCTGCCAGGGCCCAGGATCTATTGTCCCAGAGCCTGGCAGAGTGGGGAATACAAATAGCGGTGGTCGCCGAGCCCTACTTTGTCCCCGCCCGGGACGACTGGGTCGGGGACCGGGACGGCTTGGTGGCCATCGCCGCCCCGGCTGCCGCTGGCGCCCCGCCCATCGAACGTGTGTCGAGGGGTGGGGGGCACGTACTGGCAGCCGTGGGCGACGTCATAGTAATAGGGGTGTACTGTTCTCCCAACCGGGGCCTCGCCGACTTTGAGCAGATGCTCGTCGAGGTGGGGTCTTTGGTTGGGCAGTCCGCCCCTAGCCCCGTGCTAGTCGCCGGGGATTTCAACGCCAAATCTGCGGCGTGGGGATCCCCGGTGACGGATGCGCGGGGTGAGTGCCTGGAGGAGTGGGCGGTCGCCATGGGCCTGGCCGTCCTCAACACGGGGTCGGAGGACACGTGCGTGCGGCAACAGGGCGGGTCGATAGTCGACATAACACTGGCATCGACCGCCCTGGCGCGCCGTGTCCGGGACTGGAGGGTGGTGGTGGGCGTGGAGACACTGTCGGACCATCGTTACATCCGATTCGATGTCTCCGCGCTCCCCACCGGACCGCGGGGCCTGGCCCGGCCCCCTGTTGGGGGGGGCGGTCCGCGCTGGGTGCTGGGGCGGCTCGACAAAGAGGTCGCTAGAGAGGCCGCAGTTATCGAGGACTGGGTGTCCGGTTCCGACATTGGCCAAGACGGGCGAGACCCCTCCCTCCTCGGCATCGGGTGTATTGGTGGAGCGACGAGCTTCGCCGTATGCGAATCGAGTGCGGTAGGGCTCGCCGCCAATACACTCGATGCAGGCGTAGGCGGACCCGGGACGCCCAGGAGGAGGCCGCCTCCTACGCCGCTTACAGGGCTCTGCGCGAGTCGTTCCAAGTGGCAATCGCGCGGGCCAAGGAGGCGGCGTGGGAGGAGTGGCTGCGGACCCTTGACGGAGACCCGTGGGGCAGGCCGTACAAGGCGGTCCGCAAAAAGCTGCGGCCCTGGGCCCCCCCAGTCACGTCCAGCGTGGACGAGGGTCTGCTGGGAGAGGTGGTGGACGCCCTCTTCCCGCAGAGAGACGAGTGGGTGCCTCCGGCGATGGCCCGACCCAATGATGCGCGACCTGCCCGGGAAGACGTCCCCGCACCGCCGGTATCGGAGGCGGAGTTCGGGGCGGCCGTCTCGAGGTTGAAAATGAAGAGGACTGCCCCAGGCCCGGACGGCGTTCCGGGGGCGGCCCTGGCGGTCGCGCTGGAGGAGATAGGAGAGAGGGTGAGGTCCCTCTTCACCGCTTGTTTGGCGCAGGGTCGATTCGATAGCGACGCCAGCGGGGCATGCGGTTGCAAGCCATGTGGGTCCCGCAGCCCCGTAGGCGAGAAGTCGGTATACTCCAGGTTTTTAGTGGGTGCAAACCCCACATAACGCAGTGGTTCCCCCGGCCCACTGCGTATTCGTGAGGAATTTTACCTGGGTGATCAAAAAAAAAAAAAAAAAAAAAAAGGTTGGCCACCTCTGGGGCATTGGGGCGGATCCTCCCAAACGTTGGGGGGCCAGGCGGAGTTTGCCGACGCCTCTACACCGGTGTGGTGCGCTCCATGGCGCTCTACGGGGCGCCAATATGGGCAGGAGCCATGAGTAGCCGGAACCAGGCAGCGCTGCTACGACCGCAGCGCGCCATGGCGCTCAGGGTGGCCCGGGCGTACCGCACCGTGTCGTGCGTCGGCGCGTGTGTGCTCGCCAGTGCGCCGCCGTGGGACCTCGACGCCGAGGTGCTCGCCGCGGCGTACTGGCGAACAAAAGAGGTGGTTGCGGATGGCGGCCGTCCCCATCCGCGGGAGATTCGTCGCTGGAGGGAAGAGGCGCGCGACACTCTCCTGCGGAGGTGGGCGGACCGCCTTGACGAGTCGGTCGTGAGCCGAGAAGTGGCGGCCGCCGTTCGGCCCATTCTCCGCGAGTGGCTCGAGCGGCGGCACGGGGCTCTCTCCTTCCACCTGACGCAGATGATCACCGGCCATGGTTGTTTTGGCAGATACCTGCACCAGGTGGCAAGAAGGGAGCCCTCGGACGTATGCCACCACTGCGTGGCGGGAGTCGCGGACACGGCGCAGCATACGCGCGAGGAGTGCCCTGCGTGGGCGGTCCCTCGTGCCGCCCTGTCCGCGACAGTCGGAAATGACCTGTCGCTGCCGGCCCTCCTAAGAGAGATGGTCGACAGCGACAGGTCTTGGCAAGCGGTTACAACCTTCTGCGACGAAGTAATGTCGCAGAAGGAGGCGGCGGAGCGGGACCGGGAAGACGACGTCGACTCGGCCCCGATGCGCCGCCGCAGACGCGGAAGACAGCGACGGGCCTACGCGGTCCTGATGCCGCCGTAACGCCGGGGACCGTGGGCGGAGGCCCGGGGTTCCGCCGTCCACACAAAGGTCCCGCGCACCGAGACGCCCATGGTATTCCTGGGCGCCTCGGTGCTAGGAGGAGATAGTCGGAGGTGGAACGTGACGGGGCAGGGTCTCAGATACTCTGGGACTCTGCCCCGTCCCAAAGAGAAGGGCTCCATTGCGGAGCGACGCCAGCGGGGCACGCGGTCGTTAGCCTCGTGGGTCCCGCAGCCCCGTGGGCGAGTGAAGGTCGTTGGCCTAGTTGGTTGCTGGTCCCTTTCGGATACGTCTGGGGGGAAGAGCAACCCGCTGGGCTGGTGCGCCCCGGGCACCGTCAATAACTTCCCATTCGTGGGTTCTTGTTGGCGGTGGCGAATACCTGACGGGGGGGGATGTCGCTCTGGGTGTTCCCCTGATTAGCAGGGGACACTCCAGACGTGACATAGGGGTGGGGCTAGGTCGGGTAGGTAGGTTTTGGGTAGGTTAGGTAGGTTTGCGGTGGGGCTCACTTCCGGGCCTCTGGGCGGGCCGCCCACTCCTGCGGGGGGGTCTCCCGGGTGCATTGACCAGCTCTGCACCCTGCTCTGCCCGGCTCTGCAACCGGGCTCTGCCCGCTCTGCACCTGGCTTTGCCCGCTCTGCACCTGGCTTTGCACTCGGCGCTCGTGCGGTTTGAGCTCCCCGAGTGCACTGACCAGCTCTGCACCCTGCACTGACCAGCTCTGCACCCTGCTTTGCCCGGACCTGCATCCGGCTTAGCCCGCTCTGCACCTGGCTCTGCGCCCGGCTCTCTCTCTTGCGGGTGGGGGCGGCCGACGCCCGGGGGCGGGAAGTGGGCCCACGAGGTGGTGTTGACTTGTCGTTGCCGGCCCTCCTTTGGCGTGGGATGGTCGGCAGGGACAAGTCGATGGAAGGAGGAGGCGGCGGAGCGTCGGTCTCGACGCGCCGCCGCAGACGCGGAGGGCGGCATCTGACCTTCGCGGGCCAGATGCCGCAACGGTGGGGACCGTAAGGTCCAGCGCGGTGGAGGGTACGGCGCAGCACACCGTCTAGGTGTGCCCAGCGGGGGCGTAGCTGCGCCGTGCCCTGAGGAGATGTCGGGCGGGACCTCTCGCTTCCCGGTGTGGTGAATTCCATGCTGGGGGGTGGGGGGTCCTGGGCGGCGGATGTCCCCCTTTTGCGAGGACGCCAAGTCGCAGAAGGGGGTGGCGGAGAGGGGGTGGAAGGGGGCGGTCGTACGATCGTTTCCTCCCACCTCCTGGTGGTGACTAGCGGGCGACGGGCGTGGGGGCCGCCTTAGCCTGCATTGCACTAGTCACCACCCTTGCGGGCGGGAATGGCCGAGCACTCGCGGTCATTCCCGGGCCCCTCCATCGGAGGGGCGTGAAGGGCCTGCCCTAAAAGGCGGGCGGTCGTCGGCGGGGGACTGGACGTAAAGGCTGTGCCGGATTCCCAGTCCTCCTCCATTCAGACGATGCGGGAGTGCCGCTGGGTTATTTTAGTGGGTATACCGGGCTGGGGGGCCCGGGGAGTCCCACATAGCCCCCCATTCCCCCAATGGGTGGGTATGCGTAATGCATTTTTTCCCAGCGTGATCAAAAAAAAAAAAAAAAAAAAAAAAAAAAAAAAAAAAAAAAAAAAAAAAAAAAAAGGTTAGGTTGACGCGTTGGCCCTACTCAGGGGCCAGGTAAAGGAGGCGGTCGAGGCTGGGGACGGAGTGTTGGCGGTGTCGTTTGACATAGCCAACGCCTTCAACTCCGTGCCCCACTCGACCATATTGGAGGCACTCCGGTATCACGGAGTGCCCCAATATCTGCGGGCGATCCTGGCCAGCTACTTGGAGGGCAGAGAGGTCCTCCTCGTGGACAAGACGGCCAGGATCAGGCGCTACGGCGCGGAGTCCGGTGTTCCGCAGGGGTCGGTTCTAGGCCCCCCCCTGTGGAACATCGGTTTTGATTGGCTCCTGCGGGGCACCCTCCTCACGGGCACGAGTGTCATCTGCTATGCGGATGACACTCTCCTCACTGCCCGGGGGAGGGACTTTGGAGAGGCGGCCTGTCTGGCCTCGGCTGGCGGATCCTTAGTGGCAGGTAGGATCCGCCAGCTAGGATTGCGGGTAGCGCTGAACAAGACCGAGGCCGTGTTCTTTCACGGGCCTCGGCAGCGCTGCCCTCCCGACGCCCACATCGTCGTCGAGGGCGTCCGGATAGGGGTCGGGGCCCAGATGAAGTATCTGGGCCTCGTGCTAGACAGCAGGTGGCGCTTCGGCCCGCACTTCAGCGGGCTGTCGACGCGCCTGCTGAAAGCCGCGGACGCCCTCTCATGGCTCCTCCCAAACCTGGGGGGACCCAAGGAGCGATGCCGGCGCCTCTATGCCGGCATCCTAAAGAGCATGGCGCTTTACGGCGCACCCATCTGGGCGGACTCCCTCCACAGGAGGGAGAATGCAACCGCCATCCGCAGGCCCCAAAGGGCCATTGCACAGCGGGTGGCGAGAGCCTACCGCTCAGTGGGTTTCTCTGCGGCGTGCGCTCTGGCCGGCACCCCTCCCTGGGAGTTGGAGGCATGGGTGCTTGCCAGAGTGTACGATTGGACGGCGCGGCGGAAGGCGCTCGGGGAGCGCCCCGCCGCTGAAGAGCGGGAGGCCGTGCGGCGGGAGGCGAGGGACGCTATCGTCGTCCATTGGACGGAGGACCTCGCCTCCGCCGCCTTTGGCCGTCGGACATTGGACGCGCTCGGTCCAGTCTTGCAGGGCTGGCTCGAGCGGCCCCACGGTTTCCTCTCGTTTCGTCTGGTTCAGGTGTTGTCCGGACATGGGTGTTTCGGAACGCACCTGCACCGGATCCGGAGGGAGGAAACCCCGGGGTGCCACGACTGTGGCGCTGCGGAGGACACGGCGCAGCACACCCTAGAGGTGGGCCTTCTTGAAGGCAGGCTCCGATGGCTCTTCGGCCTCAGCCTCCGGTTCGGCGAAGGAGCCGAAAAAGCGGGCTAAGGCCAAAAAGTCGGCGGCGATCACCCACGACGTGGGCCTTGCGGACGCCCAACGTCAGCTGGACTTGGCTCGGAGGGAGCAACTCCAGCAGGACCTGGAGGAGGAGGTTGCTGCCAGGGAGCAGCGGACGCGCGTCGCCCGGGCCAAGTCCGGATACGGTGCGTCTCGCGTCGTCTACGCCGACCACTCTTTGGCCGAGCTCGAGAGGATGGCTCAGGAGGATGAGGAGGGGATCGCGGTGGTCGCCTCCAAGTCCTCCCACCTCAAGGGCACTTTTCAAAAGTCCCTGAAGTGTCGGGCCGCGAGCATGCTCGGGATCGTCGGTGAGCTGGTGCAGCGCCAGGCCACCGACGAGACCAGGCAGATGCAGGCGACAATTGATCGCCTGCAGTCCGAAGTCAGCCAGCTGCATCGAAAGCTGGCTGAGGTCACGGCCCGGCCAACCCAGGCTGAGCCAATCCCTGCGGCAGAGGGCCCCGCCCTCCATCACGGCCTCGAGGATATCATCCGCGGGGTCGTGAGGGAGGAAAGGGCCTTCGTGAGAGCCTGCCTCGCGGGGATTGAGGACCGGCTCTTGCCGGAGGTGAGCCACCGACCACCGCTTGCGGCGGACAGCAGGCAGGGTGAGGCGCCCGAGCAGAGAGAGGCATCCGCAGAGGACGCTCTTCTGCCATCCACCACCCCGACCAACCAGCAGGGCTGGACGACGGTCGCAAAAGGAAAAGGCAAGGGGAAGGGGAAGGGGAAGGCCACAAAAGCGGCAACGGCCGTCCCTGTCACCCCCGTCCCTGCCGTCCCCGCCACCGCCGCCACCGCCCCTCCCAGCCAGTCGCAATCGACTGGCAAGGGCGGGGCGAAGGGTAAGGGGAAAAGCTCCCCCCCAGCCGGCGCCAAGAAGAGGCTCGTTCCTCCCAAGACCGCAGCCGTCGTGGTGACGCTCACCGCGGAGGCGCGGAGTGCGGTGTTCCACAGGGGTCGGTTCTAGGCCCCCCCCTGTGGAACATCGGTTTCGACTGGCTCCTGCGGGGCACCCTCCTCCGGGGGACGAGCGTCATCTGTTACGCGGATGACACTCTGCTCGTTGCCCGGGGGAGGGACTTTAGGGCGGCGGCCTGTCTGGCCTCAGCTGGCGGATCCTTAGTGGCAGGTAGGATCCGCCGGCTGGGATTGAGGGTGGCGCTGCACAAGACCGAGGCCGTTTTCTTCCACGGGCCTCGGCAGCGCTACCCACCTGACGCCCACATAGTCGTGGAGGGCGTCAGGATAGAGGTGAAGGCCCAGATGAAGTATCTGGGCCTAGTGCTGGACAGCAGGTGGCGCTTCGGCCCGCACTTTAGCGGGCTGTCGACGCGCCTGCTGAAGGCCGCCGATGCCCTATCGTGGCTCCTCCCGAATCTGGGGGGGCCCAAGGAGCGATGCCGGCGCCTCTATGCCGGCATCCTCAAGAGTATGGCCCTGTATGGAGCCCCAATCTGGGCGGACTCCCTCCACAGGAGGGAGAACGCGACCGCCATCCGCAGGCCCCAAAGGGCCATTGCACAGCGGGTGGCGAGGGCCTACCGGTCTGTAGGCTTTGCGGCGGCGTGCGCTCTGGCGGGCACCCCTCCCTGGGAGTTGGAGGCATGGGTGCTCGCCAGAGTGTACGAGTGGACGGCTCGGCGAAAGGCGCTAGGCGAGCGCCCCGTCGCGGAGGAGCGGCAGGCCGTGCGGCGGGAGGCGAGGGACGCCATCGTCCTCCATTGGACGGAGGACCTCGCCTCCGCCGCCTTTGGCCGCCGGACGCTGGATGCGCTCGGTCCAGTCCTGCGAGGCTGGCTCGAGCGCAGACACGGTTTCCTCTCGTTCCGTCTAGTGCAGGTGTTGTCCGGACATGGTTGTTTCGGAACGCACCTGCACCGGATCCGGAGGGAGGAAACCCCGGCGTGCCACGACTGCGGTGCGGTGGAGGACACGGCGCAGCACACCCTCGAGGTGTGCCCAGCCTGGGCTGAGCTGCGCCGTGCCCTAATAGGAGTGATCGGGCGGGACCTCTCGCTCCCCGGCGTGGTAAACTCCATGCTGGGGAGTGAGGAGGCCTGGGCGGCGGTCGCCTCCTTTTGCGAGGATGTCATGTCGCAAAAGGAGGCGGCGGAGCGGGCGCGGGAGGATGACCCTCTCGCTGCGCCGCTCCGCAGGCGGAGAAGGGGTGGGAGAAGGCGGTTGTACGACCGTCTCCTCCCA